>JAUIMM010001655.1:2315000-3057500 GCA_031769625.1 Taudactylus pleione
GCTGACTAGCTTGGAGTGTTAATGCTTTAGCCTGGGTTAACCGATGAAAGGGTTACCTGACTGTGGCATTACACCCCAGCAAGTGGCAAGTTTGAGTCTGGTCCTGGTTTTAAACATACGGGGACCCCCACGCCATTGTTTCTTCATATTTTTAAAACCAGGAGTGGCTCACAGAACCAAGTGCTGGTTCATAAAATATGGGGGACCCCTCTACGTTTTGTCCTCCATATTTTTAGAGCCAGGATGGGCTCAGGAGCCCGGGGCTAGTTATGCTTTTCGGGGGACACCCCACATTTTTCTTTTCATTATAAATCCTTTTTAGGCTAATTACAGGCAGAAACATACACATATCACACTGATCTGTGTATGTTTCTGCCAAACACGCAGCTTAGTAGGTAGTCTATTTGAAACTTCTATTTAGGACCGAGTTTGCTAAAATCACACCTGTGATTTAAAACCCGATTCTTGGTAAATTCCTGAGTTGTATTCCTGAGTATGAAAAGTACTGCTATATTCAGATGATGGTGTATTAATTTGTGTTTTCACCCGTGTTTTAAAGAGAGTTTCATGATTTCTCACCCGAGTTTGCCTTTAATACATTTCAGAGTTCTAAAAAATGCCCAAACACACCTGTGATTGCAATCTCGACCAAACACGGAGCTTAGTAAATTCACCCCATAGTCTACAACAGACGTGTCAAACTCGCGGCCCACGGGGCTGCATGCGGCCCCTGTTGCATATTTTTGCGGCCTGCTTTAGCTATACTAGTGAAAGTGCAATGCGACCCACCAGATGAATTCCGGCTGCTGCGAATGGAGCTCAGCTCCGATCGGGCAGCATTCATTGCATGCCAGGCTGCCTTGGCTGTTCCGATTCTGCCCCCCCCCCCCCCCGCCACATCCTGCCTGCTCAGGAGCACTGAAGATGTCCACGCCCACAGTGTGTGCCAGCTGCCCGCGAAGAGCAGAATCTGGAAGAGGAGCAGACAGCTGTGTATGATTAGGAAGAAGGTAAACTGGAAGGGGGGGATACAGAGCAAGAGGGGACACAGGGGGTATGTGGCTGGACTGGAGGAGGGGACCATACAGTGGTATATGAGGGGAGTAACACAGCTCCCAGCACACACTGATATTATTATACAGGGGAGAGGGGAATGCATAGTGATACATGAGGGGGAATAAGACAGCTCCCAGCACACACTGACATGTGGTATTATTATTATATAGGGGGGAGAGGGGACTGTACAGTGATATATGAGGGGGAATAACACAGCTCCCAGCACACACTGACATGTGGTATTATTATTATATAGGGGGAGAGGGGACCATACAGTGATATATGAGGGGGAATAACACAGCTCCCAGCACACACTGATATGTGGTATTATTATTATTAAATAGGGGAGAGGGGACTGTACAGTGATATATGAGGGGGAATAACACAGCTCCCAGCACACACTAATATTTGGTATTATTATATAGGGGAGAAGGGACCGTACAGTGATATATGAGGGGGAATAACACAGCTCCCAGCACACACTGATATGTGGTATTATTATTATATAGGGGAGAGGGGACCGTACAGTGATATATGAGGGGGAATAACACAGCTCTCAGCACACACTGATATGTGGTATTATTATTATATAGGGGAGAGGGGACTGTACAGTGATATATGAGGGGGAATAACACAGCTCCCAGCACACACTGATATGTGGTATTATTATTATATAGGGGAGAGGGGAGTGTACAGTGATATATGAGGGGGAATAACACAGCTCCCAGCACACACTGATATGTGGTATTATTATTATATAGGGGAGAGGGGACTGTATAGTGATATATGAGGGGGAATAACACAGCTCCCAGCACACACTGATATGTGGTCTTATTATTAAATAGGGGAGAGGGGACTGTACAGTGATATATGAGGGGGAATAACACAGCTCCCAGCACACACTGATATGTGGTATTATTATTATATAGGGGGAGAGGGGACCGTACAGTGATATATGAGGGGGAATAACACAGCTCCCAGCACACACTGATATGTGGTATTATTATTATATAGGGGAGAGGTGACCGTACAGTGATATATAGGGGGAATAACACAGCTCCCAGCACACACTGACATGTGGTATTATTATTATATAGGGGGGAGAGGGGACTGTACAGTGATATATGAGGGGGAATAACACAGCTCCCAGCACACACTGATATGTGGTATTATTATTATATAGGGGGAGAGGGGACCATACAGTGATATATTAGGGGGAATAACACAGCTCCCAGCACACACTGATATGTGGTATTATTATTATATAGGGGAGAGGTGACCGTACAGTGATATATGAGGGGGAATAACACAGCTCCCAGCACACACTGACATGTGGTATTATTATTATATAGGGGGGAGAGGGGACTGTACAGTGATATATGAGGGGGAATAACACAGCTCCCAGCACACACTGATATGTGGTATTATTATTATATATATTATATAGGGGGAGAGGGGACCGTACAGTGATATATGAGGGGGAATAACACTGCTCCCAGCACACACTGATATGTGGTATTATTATATAGGGGAGACGGGACCGTACAGTGATATATGAGGGTGAATAACACAGCTCCCAGCACACACTGATATGTGGTATTATTATTATATAGGGGGAGAGGGGACCGTACAGTGATATATGAGGGGGAATAACACTGCTCCCAGCACACACTGATATGTGGTATTATTATATAGGGGAGAGGGGACCGTACAGTGATATATGAGGGTGAATAACACAGCTCCCAGCACACACTGGTATGTGGTATTATTATTATATAGGGGAGAGGGGACTGTACAGTGATATATGAGGTGGAATAACAGCTCCCAGCACACACTGATATGTGGTATTATTATTATATAGGGGAGAGGGGAATGCATAGTGATATATGAGGAGGAATAGCACAGCTCCCAGCATACACTGATATTTGGTATTATTATTATATAGGGGAGAGGGGACCGTACAGTGATATATGAGGGGGAATAACACTGCTCCCAGCACACACTGATATGTGGTATTATTATATAGGGGAGAGGGGACTGTACAGTGATATATGAGGGAGAATAACACAGCTACCAGCACACACTGATATGTGGTATAATTATTATATAGGGGGAGAGGGGACTGTATAGTGATATATGAGGGGGAATAACACAGCTCCCAGCACACACTGATATGTGGTATTATTATATAGGGGAGAGGGGACCGTACAGTGATATATGAGGGGGAGTAACACAGCTCCCAGCACACACTGATATGTGGTATTATATAGGGGAGAGGGGACCATACAGTGATATATGAGGGGGAATAACACAGCTCCCAGCACACACTGATATGTGGTATTATTATTATATAGGGGAGAGGGGACTGTACAGTGATATATGAGGGGGAATAACACAGCTCCCAGCACACACTGATATGTGGTATTATTATATAGGGGAGAGGGGACTGTGTAGTGATATATGAGGGGGAATTAACACAGCTCCCAGCACACACTGATATGTGGTATTATTATATAGGGGAGAGGGGACTGTATAGTGATATATGAGGGGGGATAACACAGCTCTCAGCTCACAATGATATATGGTGTTATTATTATATCGGGGAGAGGGGAGATATAGGGGAGATTATTTCTTTATAATAAACCTTTCAATATTGTATATAAGACTTTTTTTTTCTTGCGGCCCACACACTCTTAAACTGCATAGTGAATACACATGTGCTGTATGAATGATATTGGTGAAAGATTTTCCTTGAACTTTCTGTAGTGCAGGACAAACGATATTGGGTGTACACACTGACAGATCTCTTACAGTGAAGTCATCCTGCCACCTCTCTGAACAGGCAATTCTTGACGATATCATCCAAACTGGCCTGCATGTATGGACCACCAAAGATATCGTCCAGAGGGAGCGCGCATCGTTGGTCGTTCATTGCATACACATGGAACAATATGAACGATATATTGTTGATCGATATCGTTCAAAGATATCGTCTTCTGTGTATGCCCCTTTAGACCATGAATATTCGGCCCGGTTGGGAGTTTGAGTTTGACACGCCTGGTCTACAAACTACTTTGTCACAACAAATACACAGATTCAGTGGAAGGACTCTGCATTGCCACCTAGTGGTCCTAAGTTGCACAGCAGTACTTTCAGTATTTTTTTTTGTTTTGCATTTCAACTGCCTTAGAATTTTTTCGTATGCTGTTACTTTGCTTATGGGTGGGATTCCGGGTACCTGCAGTCCCTCAGTAGACACACCATTTTTATATAAGTATAGCCCTGTATTAATCAACAGAAATAGGATATGTTTGGTGTAATGTTGTTTTTCTACATTGTGCCTCTTGTCTTATGTAGTTAAGCAGAAACAGGGTTCTGGGCTAACTTCCATTAAATTGCATAGAAGAGCTGAAAGAAAAAGTGAAAGTGATTCTTCTACTCTTAGAACTCTGAGTCCAGCGTATGTACCATACTTGCCCACTCTCCCGGGACTGTCGGTCACTGCTCCTGGCACCCTGCAAGAGTAGGCAAGCCCCCCTGAATGGCGGCCGGCCCCCATGACCCCTCCCCCCCGCGATCGCCACAGAAGTTGTAGGACTGGCAACAGAAATCCTGGGTCCCGGCACACTCATTTTTGGAGGGCCCCCTATCCCCTCCTAGTACATATATGCAGGTCGGCCATTGGAACATCCCGTGTCTCTCAACCTTATCCTCGCCTGTGTTGCACCAGCCTCATCCTTGCCAGCATGTCTCCAGCCTCATCTGTGTCTCTCCAGCTCCAGCCATCCACTCATCTCCCCTGTTTCCCAGCTTAATCATCCCCCAGCCCCTTCTGTCTCTCAGCTTAATTATCCCCCAGCACCTTCTGTCTCTCAGCTTAATCATCCCCCAGCCCCTTCTGTCTCTCAGTTTAGTCATCCCCCAGCCCCTTCTGTCTTTCAGCTTAATCATCCCCCAGCACCTTCTGTCTCTCAGCTTAATCATCCCCCAGCACCTTCTGTCTCTCAGCTTAATCATCCCCCAGCCCCTTCTGTCTCTCAGTTTAGTCATCCCGCAGCCCCTTCTGTCTCTCAGCTTAATCAGTCCCCAGCCCCTTCTGTCTCTCAGCTTAATCATCCCCCAGGTCCCCCAGCCCCCTCTGTCTCTCAGTTTAATCATCCCCCAGCCCCTTCTGTCTCTCAGCTTAATCATCCCCCAGCCCCTTCTGTCTCTCAGCTTAATCAGATCCCAGCCCCTTCTGTCTCTCAGCTTAATCAGCCCCCAGCCCCTTCTGTCTCTCAGCTTAATCATCCCCCAGCCCCTTCGTCTCAGTTTAATAATCCCCTGTCCCCTCTGTCTCTCACCTTTATCATGCCCCAGTCCTTCTTTCTGTCAGTTTAATCATCCCCCAGCCTCTGTGTATCTCCCCAGCCTAATTAGCCCCCAGCATTTCTGTCCCTCTGTTTAATCATTCCCCATCCCCTCTATGACTGGGCCCATGTGTCACCCAGGGCCCAGTCTCGTTTCCTAGTCACTGTGTGTCTCAGCCTCATTCCTTCAGCTCCACCTCAGACTCATACCTTCAGCTCCACTCCAGCCAACCCCCTTCATCTGCAGCCATGCACCATCCGCCCGTGTCTCTCTAGCCCAGCCCAGCCAACACTTACCTGCTGTGCTGTTCTGTTCTTCTTCCCGGGCAGTCAGCTCTGGCCCGGCTCTGGCTCCTCTCTGTTCAAGCGGCGCGACGTCATGACATCACACGCGCTGCACCAGGCTGCCGGCCCCGGCTTCTCGGCACTTTCTGCATATACCCGGCATTTATAGCAGTAGGCCAGCGGGAGAGGCAAGGGATGGCGGGGGGGCATGCACGGGGCCCCTTGGAGTCTCGGGACCTGAAACAAGTGTCCCCCTTGTACCCCCCTGTTGCCGGGCCTGTCTGCAGACTGGGAAGCTATCTCTGGAGTTAGTGTTATTCATAGAGTGCCTGGATTTATTACTCTGCTCAAGGCAGCCAGGGTCAGGTGAGAACCTCTCCTTTATCACTACTTAGTAAAGCAATGCAGATTATGGGTCTATATACTAAGGGCCTGATTCAGAGCCGGATGCTCTGACCAGAGCACTCGCTCTGAATCAGGGCCCTCCTACCTAAAATTGGAGCGGCCTCCTGGCCGCTCGCATAGCTGTGGGTGACCACCCACAGCTTATGCAAGCAGCCAAAAAGATGGTTGCGATGGTCAAGACCATCGCGACCATCGGGCTTGCGACAAGACCCTGCGGTAGGGTCTCGCTGCCGCAAGCCCAGGAGTGATTTTGGCTCTATCAGAGCCAACAGCACTCCCACTGACATCACTAGTGATGTCAGTGGGGCCGGGCCCAGATGGTAGGTGTTCCCATGGGAACGCCTCCGTCTGGGCAGCAACGGGGCAGCAACTCACCATCGACAGCACGCCCCCTTTGGTACGAGACGGCTTGGCCGTCGCTATTCGGGTCTTGCGCATGCGCACGACGGAACTCCCTCCGTTGTGCGCATGCGCACTAGGGCACCATCAGCGCTCGCGAGCGGGTCTGAATCAGGCCCTAAGCCTTGGACAGAGATAAAGTACCAACCAATCAGCTCCTAACTAATTTTTCAAACACAGCATGTAATGTAACAGCTAGGAGCTGATAGGTTAGTACCTTATCTCCGTCCGCTTTATCTCTTTCCAAGGCTTAGTACATAGACCCCTATATCACCATAGCGATGGCACCACCAAGCGAAAACAGGGAGGGTGGTGCGACATAGGGACGGCCACAACTTGCAAATAGGGCAGACCATTGGGCCCATTTGCACCGCCACTAAATGAGGATTAATAGACTTCTTCTCCACTAACTTCAATAACTGAGTTTAAAGCATCTGGTACATAGTTTGGGTGATCAGGGTCATGGCATGTTCTGATGTCCAACTTTGAATGTTAGGTGGAATTAATAAATACATATTAATACTTAGGGCCGGATTCAATTAGAGGTGATTCAATGTTTTCGCCACATCCCCATGTATCGCCCTATTCAACTCCAGGACATTTTCGCATGTGCGAAAACTCCATAGGCAAAAAACAGGGGAAAAAGTTTCACCACTCAAAGGTAGGCAAAGAGAAGAGCAAAATCTCTATTTTGGGCTAAAAATGTGGGGGCTTGGGGCCTGATTCAGACCTCCTCGCTAAGCTGCGATCGCACGCTATGGCCTATAGTCGCTCGCAGGGCCGTAGCTAGGGTAGTGTGCGGCCGGTGCCATCGCCTATGGCACCACGGGTCAGGGGGCGCTGTTTGGGCCTGTCAAATTTCTGTTTATTATCATTCTTGCTTGTATCTTCCTCTTATTTCATCCCCAGCATCTCCTGGCCTCTCCTATCTCTTCCCTGACCATCCCCCATGAGGCCATGGCCCTTTTTTGGGTGCATTATGGCCCTCATTCAGAGGCGGTCGTAGGATGCAAGCGGTCGCTCAGAAACAGGGCGGCCGCTTGCATTCTGAACGGCCGCCTCCATGTCAGTCGTTAACCCACAGCCTAACACCCACAGCTCTAACGACCGCTAAGGGAGATGGTCGCGATGGTCAAGACCATCGCAACCATCGGGGCTTACGACGAGACACTAGGGTAGGGTCTCGTCAACCTTAAGCCCCAGGGAGCTTCCTGCTCTGTTTGAGCAGGAAGCTCCCCACTGACATCACTGATGATGTCAGTGGGGACGCCCACAAAACGGCAAGCGTTCCGAAAGGAACGCCTCCGTTTGGCCAGGCACGCCCCCTGCCCGCCCAGCAAATGGAGCGAGCTGTCACTCAACATCGACAGCTCGCTCCGTCTGCTTCGAGCCAGCTAATGATGGGTGATCCGTCGTTAGCGGGGGCTCGCGCATGCCGTCGTGCGTATGCCCTGTGGACCAACATCGAGTCGGTTGCGAGCGCTCAGCGCTCGCGACCAACTATGAATAAGGTCCTATGTCCCTTTGAAAAATGAGGGGGGCACCAATGCTCTTTCTGGCACAGGGCACCAAAAAGTCTAGTTACGGCTCTGGTCGCTCGTCTGCGCATGCGTATGCATCGCACTGAGCGAGCCAGTCATTGCGATCGTGAATGATGCGCTCATAGCACAAAGACTGGGAAAAGATAGGGGAGGCCAGGAGATGCTGGGGATAAATAGGGACATAATATAGTGCACCTGAGAGAGGGCCATGGCCTCATGGGGAAGAGACAGGGAAGAGATAGGGGAGGCCAGGAGATGCTGGGGGTAAATAGGGACATAATATAGTGCATCTGAGAGAGGGCCATGGCCTCATGGGGAAGGGCGAGGGAAGAGATAGGGGAGGCCAGGAGATGGTGGGGATAAATAGGGACATAATATAGTGCACCTGAGAGAGGGCGATGGCCTCATGGGGAAGGGCCAGGGAAGAGATAGGGGAGGCCAGGAGATGCTGGGGATAAATAGGGACATAATATAGTGCACCTGAGAGAGGGCCATGGCCTCATGGGGAAGGGCCAGGGAAGAGATAGGGGAGGCCAGGAGATGCTGGGGATAAATAGGGACATAATATAGTGCACCTGAGAGAGGGCCATGGCCTCATGGGGAAGGGCAAGGGAAGAGATAGGGGAGGCCAGGAGATGCTGGGGATAAATAGGGACATAATATAGTGCACCTGAGAGAGGGCCATGGCCTCATGGGGAAGGGCCAGGGAAGAGATAGGGGAGACCAGGAGATGCTGGGGATAAATAGGGACATAATATAGTGCACCTGAGAGGACCAGGGCCTCATGGGGAAGGGCCAGGGAAGAGATAGGGGAGGCCAGGAGATGCTGGGGATAAATAGGGACATAATATAGTGCACCTGAGAGAGGGCCATGGCCTCACGGGGAAGGGCGAGGGAAGAGATAGGGGAGGCCAGGAGATGGTGGGGATAAATAGGGACATAATATAGTGCACCTGAGAGAGGGCGATGGCCTCATGGGGAAGGGCCAGGGAAGAGATAGGGGAGGCCAGGAGATGCTGGGGATAAATAGGGACATAATATAGTGCACCTGAGAGAGGGCCATGGCCTCATGGGGAAGGGCCAGGGAAGAGATAGGGGAGGCCAGGAGATGCTGGGGATAAATAGGGACATAATATAGTGCACCTGAGAGAGGGCCATGGCCTCATGGGGAAGGGCAAGGGAAGAGATAGGGGAGGCCAGGAGATGCTGGGGATAAATAGGGACATAATATAGTGCACCTGAGAGAGGGCCATGGCCTCATGGGGAAGAGCCAGGGAAGAGATAGGGGAGGCCAGGAGATGCTGGGGATAAATAGGGACATAATATAGTGCACCTGAGAGAGGGTCATGGCCTCATGGGGAAGGGCCAGGGAAGAGATAGGAGAGGCCAGGAGATGCTGGGGATAAATAGGGACATAATATAGTGCATCTGAGAGAGGGCCATGGCCTCATGGGGAAGGGCGAGGGAAGAGATAGGGGAGGCCAGGAGATGCTGGGGATAAATAGGGACATAATATAGTGCACCTGAGAGAGGGCCATGGCCTCATGGGGAAGGGCCAGGGAAGAGATAGGGGAGGCCAGGAGATGGTGGGGATAAATAGGGACATAATATAGTGCACCTGAGAGAGGGCCATGGCCTCATAGGGAAGGGCCAGGGAAGAGATAGGGGAGGCCAGGAGATGCTGGGGATAAATAGGGACATAATATAGTGCACCTGAGAGAGGGCCATGGCCTCATGGGGAAGGGCCAGGGAAGAGATAGGGGAGACCAGGAGATGCTGGGGATAAATAGGGACATAATATAATGCACCTGAGAGAGGGCCATGGCATCATGGGGAAGGGCCAGGGAGATGCTGGGGATAAATAGGGACATAATATAGTGCACCTGAGAGAGGGCCATGGCCACATGGGGAAGGGCCAGGGAAGAGATAGGGGGGGCCAGGAGATGCTGGGGATAAATAGGGACATAGTATAGTGCACCTGAGAGAGGGCCATGGCCTCATGGGGAAGGGCAAGGGAAGAGATAGGAGAGGCCAGGAGATGCTGGGGATAAATAGGGACATAATATAGTGCACCTGAGAGAGGGCCATGGCCTCATGGGGAAGGGCCAGGGAAGAGATAGGGGAGGCCAGGAGATGCTGGGGATAAATAGGGACATAATATAGTGCATCTGAGAGAGGGCCATGGCCTCATGGGGAAGGGCCAGGGAAGAGATAGGGGAGGCCAGGAGATGCTGGGGATAAATAGGGACATAATATAGTGCACCTGAGAGAGGGCCATGGCCTCATGGGGAAGGGCAAGGGAAGAGATAGGGGAGGCCAGGAGATGCCGGGGATGAATAGGGACATAATATAGTGCACCTGAGAGAGGGCCATGGCCTCATGGGGAAGGGCCAGGGAAGAGATAGGGGAGGCCAGGAGATGCTGGGGATAAATAGGGACATAATATAGTGCATCTGAGAGAGGGCCATGGCCTCATGGGGAAGGGCCAGGGAAGAGATAGGGGAGGCCAGGAGATGCTGGGGATAAATAGGGACATAATATAGTGCACCTGAGAGAGGGCCATGGCCTCATGGGGAAGGGCAAGGGAAGAGATAGGGGAGGCCAGGAGATGCCGGGGATGAATAGGGACATAATATAGTGCACCTGAGAGAGGGCCATGGCCTCATGGGGAAGGGCCAGGGAAGAGATAGGGGAGGCCAGGAGATGCTGGGGATAAATAGGGACATAATATAGTGCACCTGAGAGAGGGCCATGGCCTCATGGGGAAGGGCCAGGGAAGAGATAGGGGAGGCCAGGAGATGCTGGGGATAAAATAAGATGAAGCTACAAGTGAGAATGATAATAAGCAGAAAATTGACAGGTCCGAACAGCGCCCCTTGCTCTACGGTGCCCTGTGCCACGGCACTGGTCTCACTACTCTAGTTACGGTCCTGCACCGGCGTGCGATCACTCTGCCGTCTCTCTCTAAAACATAGAGGGCATCCTTAAGCCTGGCCGTGTGATTGCGGAATTTGCATACCTGCCTCTGACGGCTGCGAAAGTGCGTTGCGTTGCGTGCGGGTCTGAATCGCCCCCTTGGTTCAGAACCCTTTGGACACCCACCCCCCTAATGACTAATTATGTCAAAACAAATTATCTTAATTCACCCTAAAAATGGCACGTCATTTTTGGGGTGAAAATGTAAAAAGTGTTTGAAAATGGGTATAAAGTACTGGGCCTGGTATTTGGGGTGCTGTAGGGATGGGACAGGTGTTTTTAGGATTGCAGGAGGCTGCAGCAGGTGTTTTTTTACGTTTTTTAAAAGGCACTTTAGAGCCCCAAAAATATACCAGTACCCATTTAAATGTACCCACAATTTACCTACAACAACTATTTTTCACAAAAGAAATTGCTTTAGGTCATTTTTCCACACTTATGCAAATATGCATATAACAGCCCATTCACTCAATTTTAACACCCAAAATACTTTTATTAGGGCTATTAACTGCTAAATTGATTTCCTGGGTCAAATTTTTAATGGGGTACAGACTGATTTCCCCAAAATGTAGTTTTCACTAGTTTCGCCATTTGCAGCATTTTGGCTTTTTCGCCTGTTTTGGAATTGAATAGGGTGAAAAGCGGGTACGCGCATTGTGAAAGTACACGATAACTTTGCGTACAAACAGGTGAAGGAGGCGAAAAGCTTGTAGCAGCGAATGCAATTCGCCGACCATGACTTTTCGCCTCTAATTGCATTCGGCCACTAGTAGGAAAGTTGTTAATGACATGATTCTGGTTTTCAATGTTATAAACGTCACTGTGAAATTTGCGTATTATCCAGCAATCATCTGTTGTATTGTTGGGTTATACTGAGTTCATTTACTATTTTCTTTTTCTTAAACAAATTGTAAATAGGATTACACTCACCAAGGCCCAGCGGATGATAATAATAATTATTACTACAAGATTTAATCTCCCGTCAGAGAGAAGACAGAGCCCAATGCAATAGCGGACTAATTACTTTTTTTTTACTGTTAGTGCTCAAGTATTCTGTAGGAAGATAAAAGTTTATTAAAACATTAGGTCAACAGTTAATCAAAATAAATATTAAGAGGTAAACTAATCAAGTTCATACAGTATACAAAAATACATCATGTAACAATCGAATAAATACATTATGTAAAACTTTTATAAGATGACATTCTTTAATGCATTTTTGAGACTGAATGAAATATTTTTTATTCAATCTATTCATATTTTAATTTTGATAGATTTTTTTTTTCTTTAAAAAACCATCTTATTGTAATCTTTAGCTCTGTTGCCATTAGTAACATCTGACAAGGAGCTACCATGTTTTAAAAATACTCGCCCTGTAGCAGCTCTCAAAAGATAAAAACCGGAAAGATAGGCTAGTCTGTACCGACACAGCGGGCATAGGAGAAACCAACGTTACCAGTGTATACTGTATAGGAAGTCCCTGGCTGGTATAAATGCATGAATTGTGTAACATGTTGCTATATGTGTGGTACCCCGGTTCTGGGAGTACCACTTCTGAGCCAAAAGGTTGAAAATCCCTGTTCATAAGAAATGTATATATTTATTGTATATATATTTATGCTGTTTTCAGACTGTACTGTATCCATGTCCAGGAATGGCATGTGTATGCCTTATTGTGTGCTATAGACGGTGCCCTAAATTCACTCCGGATTGTGGCTTCCCCCCCCGCGGGACAATGGACTATTCCCTAGCCTTGATCTGCTGAGAATGGAAAGGGCATGAGGCCAGGACTTCCCCATTAGACTTAGGAGGGGAGCCCTGCTGCTTCCAGTATGTGTCCGTGAGACAGGCGCACCCGGCGGGAGCTGAGCTGGTGCGTGCGAAGGACCCGGACAGAGGAGATATAAGGAGCTGCCCAGCTGACAGTTGGGCAGTCCTGAGGCGATCGTGAGGAGATCTGGACGTGTGCACTTACCGGGCAGTGGCAGTGATCAGCGGCAGTGAGCAAGTGACAGAGTGGGCGACGTCAATGGAGACCCGGCGGTGCCTTTCTGGCTTCATCGAAGCCTTCCAGGCACTGCCGGATCTCTGTGGCATGCAAATGTGCAGACGGACCGTTGCGCATTCGCATAACAATGGAGCCCCGTCGCTGGCAGCGTTAGGCAGCCAGCAGCCCAGCGGAGGACCTCGCCGATGACCTGGACTGCGCGGGACCTCGCCGGAGGGGTAAGTATTACTAAATACCAGTTGAATTTTCGTTTGTATCACAGTAATACTAAACTAAAATTGCCGCTGGTATTTCGTTCGTTTGTAAATGGGGCCCTTAATCTTAAAATTCCTAGGCCTGTACCTACCACACTGTATATATTTCCTTTTGTCACCCCACAAAGAATGAATATACCAATAGAGTGCACAGCAGCGCAAAAGTGTAACGCAAAGATTCCAACCCTAGGACTCTGCGTCTCTGCGAAACGGTCTCTATCCATCGCAGACCCAGATGTACATGACATTTTGCAGCATTTTTGCTCATATATATGTTATGCTTAATATTCAGTCTTGTTGTTGCTAAGATTATGCTCCGAAGTGGATTATTTCCAAACCTCGCCTAATGAGACCTTCCCTTACAATAGCTGTTGATTGAAAGCAAAAGAGGTCTCTGTATTCTGTGAATTTCTTGTAGATTAGGAACCAGCCATCCGTGCCCCTAGAATAATATAGCCATAGGGGACTTTATTTTCTGACATTTTGCTGTATGTCCTTGTGCATCAGTGGTGGATCTGCTGCTTGGCTCCGTGGCTCTAAGCAGCAGTCAGGCATTTCAAATCCTATGGATTATTTGATTAACTAGGTGACGCAAAATATAGATAATACATCACATTGATTTTCCTTGCTGCGTCTCCTGCCTGCTGTTTTTTCTGCTTGTTAAATCCATATTTCCTCCCCCTTTCCTCTTAGGTAGCAGCTTTTGGACCTTTATTCACATGTTTTACATGAAGAGAAAATCTGTCTTGTAATGTGTTCAGAATTTAAAGGAAATGATTACAGGGCAGATGGTTGTACATTGCTACAGTATCTTCCCATGATTATAGACATTAGAGATGTGTGCGGACCCCCGTGTTTTAGTTCTAATTCCTTATCGTGTTTTGGTTAAACAACACTTTTGGTTCAGATTCATTCCTTAAAAATCAATAAAATTAGATAAAATAATTATAAAAACAGCCTAAAATATGTAATTTGGACCTGTTTTACATGCATTCCAAAACCACAGTTTAGTTTTTAAATCCGAGTTCCCAACTGACAGCATAACCGAGCCAGGACTTGGTTCGACTCAGAACCCCAAAGTGATTCTGAACTGGGACTCGATTCGACTCGGAACCCCTGAGTTCGGGTGTATTTCAGGAAAGCCGAATTGCACATCTCTACTAGAAATAGTCCATGTTTTTCAGATAAGCCCCTATAAATGTCCCAGCTTTTAATATTAAAATACTGCACACTGTTATTTCTCAAATCACACCGGATTTTACCATTTTTACCAACGCAGGACGCCGTTTCTCTGCTGCGCAAAGTTCTTTTCCCGTCTTACTGCTGTATTGTAACTCTTGGTTTCAATACCTATAGTTTCTTATCGGAATAAAATTAAATATTATTATTTGACGATATCTGATACTATACTTAAATATGTATAAAATGTAAATAATCCAGTGTAAGGCGCCTGGTTATTACATTTAGCTAACCTACCCTGTTGCTGGACCAGTCCCTGCCTGCCAGCTCGCACATGAGGACTGGAACGGATTTTGAAAATAAAGATTTTTTAGAAACAGAGAGAGAGGAGGTACAAGAATGTTATTTTTACTTAGGCTTCCTAATGCAAAGACATAGTGATTCCATTATTTTCTAACTACCAATCCCATATCTCTCTATTGCCTATCTCATGTCTCTGTACATTACTAAGCTTTCATTATAATCCTTTTCCTTGCCTACATATTATATAGGGGTCTATTCATGTAGCAGTGAAAAGTCCTTTAATAGGGATAACAGGGTTTTTCACTGCGTCATCCTATTCATAGTTCATACACTAGTATGGGGAGAGTGATTCAGAGAAGCACAGAAAGTTTAGATTTCCATTTCGCTTCTCAAAAAACTATTCCCATCTCAGGATGACCTAATGAACCTCCTGGCGGATGATAAGCAAAGATTGCGGTCTTCCTGCCTCCTCCCTGTCCTCTCCGCCCCTTCACTGACACTGGCCAATCAGAGGACTGATTCAGAGCCGGACGCTCTTTCAGAGCGCACGCTCTGAATCAGGGCGTTTTTTTTGTTTGTTTGTTTCGGCCACATGGCCGCTCGCATAGCTATGGGTGACCACCCACAGCTTTTGCGAGCGGCCAGGTGGTCGCGATGGTCGCGACCATCGGGACTTGCGATTAGACCCTTGTGGTAGGGTCTCGTTCCCGCAAGCCCCAGTGAGCTTCTGGCTCTAAATAGAGCCAGAAGCTCACCACTGACATCACTGGTGATGTCAGTGGTGCCTCCCACAAACGCCTCCGTTTGTGTAGCCACCCCCTGCCCGCCTCCAAAACGGGGCGAGCTGTCAATCATAATCGACAGCCGCCCTGTTTTGGTTGAAAAACCTTTAGCGACGGAGCGCCCGTAGCTGGCCTGGTCTCGTGCATGCGCAGTGGGGGACCATCAGGCCCAGTGTCCGATATCCAAGCTCTGTAATATGATAGGAATACATAGGCAGAGCCTCCCCTGTCATACTCCCTCCCCTGTCCTACTCTTTGTCATGCTCCACAGGTTTGATATAAAAACTATGTTTATACGTACGTGCCTCCCCAACCATTGACCTCACCGCACATCACTGAGTCCAACCACAGGCAGCGTGATAGGAGGTCTGCACACCTCTGTGATAGTAGTCAGAGGGGCTCTTGTCTGCTGAATGTCTGTCTGTCTGTCTATCTATCCTCTCATATTTATCTACTAGAGATGTGCACTGATCCCCACGTTTTGGTTTTGGATCTGGATTTAAAAGGAAAAAAAAAAACTATAAAAAGTTTTTAAAAACAGCCAAAATCATGCAATTTATGCAATCCAAAACCAAAAGTGATTCCTGATAGTGCATTGTTATTGCGAGTTAACCAGGAGAACCCGACTCCTCCCCAAACTCCCAGGGCGTTAATGAGTGGGAAGATCTTAGCCAGCAATTTTTAAATGAACTCTGCCAGTTCTCATAGTCCCAGTGTTAAAGTAAACGGAAAAAGATTGACTGCATTTACATCATTAACTTCAAGAATGCTAAATAGGACAAAAGCCATAAGCCGCCTTGATCAGTCAATACTCACTGACTGCTCCTGTGAGACCTGGGAGGTAAACCCCTGAGCTCTAGGTCTCATTTCCAGAAACACTACTGAGCCACAGAGCTCCTGTAGTCAAATGAATAGTAATTTCTTTCATATCCCTGCTTATTAAAAACTGCATCTAGGTTATTAATGTATAATAATAGTTACTAAATAATAAACATAATAATACTGATGTATTTGGGAATACTTGACTTGTTACAGGAAGTAAGTACGTTCTCATTAAACTGATTGGAATAAAGAGGTGTGGGTGATTCTCTAATTATAAGATGGGCATTAGGGCAACCAGGGGCTTGGCCACCTGCCTGGCACAGTTATAAAATAGTTGCCATCATTCTGCGCTGTGATTTGGTATTAATGTTGATGAGGGAGTGCGCTACTGTGCAGACTCCATTTTGTTCCTCCAGGGAGGCTGTATTCCCTGTTCCAAGGTGACCTCTGAGGCTACTACTGAGCATGTGCGGGACCATCTTGTCTTTACTGTGTGAGAGTGACACAGTGGGAGACGGAAGTTTCCCGCTTAGCTCTGAGAGACCCGGCGTATTATCCTGCAATTACCGCTATTCACCATAGCACACTTGAAAAACTGGAACAAGATAAACTACATGCTGCCCAACACAGGCCTTGCCGATAGTCCATTCAGACACCACCATGGAGAAGACAAAACGGTTATTAGGCAATACCTGCACAGATTGCTTGTTGTTAGCTGCTGTAACCCAATCCATTGTGCAGCCGGTATGCTAAATGCCATCCCCACTGTCTAATCCCGGCAAGGGTCTAATAATCCCGACGCCTGTCATTTTACCTACGCCGGGAGCCCGACGCCCAGCATCCCGATCGAAGGTAAGCCAGGTGCCGGGCGCGGACAGCCACGGGGTTAGGTTAGGGGCTCCCAGGGGGGGCACAGGGTTAGGCTAGGGGAAAGGGGGCTTAGGGTTAGGCACTTAGGGGGGATTAGGGTTAGTCACCCCTAAAAGAGGGTTAAGGTTAGGGTAGGGAATTAGGTTAGCGTTACTTACCTAATTAGAAGTCGGGATCTTCACCTCTGCCGGGCCTTCCGCTGTTGGGATTTGAACCGCCGTCCATGTAGCCCACGCCTGGGAGATTGCTCGGGCTGTAAAGAGAGAGGGCATTCTGTGTGTGCGTGGATGTACATAAAATCATGCACTATAATAATATTCTTGTATACTCTCCACTCAATGTCCCTCAGATTACCATAAGAGTTGGGTACCCTCCTGCATCCCACCAACCTCCTTGTGAAATTAATGGGATGTGAAATGCGTTGTAACCTGTGAGTGGTGCACAGGTTTGCAGCACTGCATAGCTGTTTGGGGCCAAATTATGTAATTTGCTGCTTTGACTAACACAGTGGCCATCTAAATCCCTTGAAGGATCTACAAATGTTGGCAAGTATGTATAACACTAATAGTAATTCACTGACCACCTCTCTCAGCTACAGGCCCTATGTTTGCAATTTAAGGGATCTATTTACTAAGCCGTGGATGGAGATAAAGTGAACAGAAATAAAGTACCAGCCAACCAGGTGCTAAATGTCATTTTTCAAACACAGCCTCTGACTTGGCAGTTAGGAACTGATTGGCTGGTACTTTATCTCAGTTCACTTTATCTCCATCCAAGGTGGGTACACACAGCACAGATATATATCCCAATCTACTTCCTTGTTATCTGCCTGTCCTGACCTTGGCTTTCACTAGCGCACACAGGGGGGGTTTCTGTGTACCCAGAAACCCACCCTGACAGACTGGAGAGCAGACACCATCTTATTAAGGCAAGCCCCCTCATGGCAAAATGCCACAATTCGCGGGTCAATCAGGATGAGGCAGAGTCAATATGACGTGATTCCATCTTTTGGCTTCGCCCCCTCCCGATTGACTTGCAAATCACTGCATTCTGTCGCTAGGGTGAGGGGCCTATTGACACGGTGCCAGCCTGCCAGGTCCCATCCTTATCAGGTCTACAATCCGCAGCTGCTACAAGGTAAGTGTGTGTGTGTGTAATGTATGTGTGACATACAGTAGATTAGTGTGTGTAAGGTATGTGCGACATATGTATGTGTGTGTATGTATATACAGTATATGTATGTGTGTGTGTGTGTGTGTGTGTGGAAACATCCCGGCTTGCCCCTGGCTTTTTTAGTTTTCTCTTGTATGCTAATCTCCTGGATGTTTTGTCTCTATGTGTTGATTAGACTGTCTTATGTAACACTAGCTGCAAAGCGAGATGTTGTCTGTTTTTTTTTTAATTTAGAAATGATTATGTGTAGAAGGCGGGAGGCGGCACATAGTTATGAGTGGGTGAAGCCAGCGGTGAAGGCAAATTATTCATGAGCAGAGAGGTCTTAGTCATGGTGGCGGTGTGTTCATGGGCAGCCCGGGCGTGCTTATCCAATTCCAAACACATGCTAGGGGGCGAGTCTCTGCTGCAACGACACGCTGTTTGTAGATGCTACTGGCCAGAATCAGTGCAAGGTGTGCGTGTTGGAGACAGTGCGTAAAAGAAGCCAGCATATGGCTCTGATTAGTGTGGGGGATGTGTCTTCCTTGGCTTCAATCCTTTAATTGTTAGACATGTGACAGCAGTGATAATGGGGAGATGTATCAAACCTAGGGGGAGATGCACCAAGCCTTTGAAAGAGATAAAATGGGGAGAGAAAACGTACCAACCAATGAGCTTCTAACTATTAGCCTGTGAAACGACGGTTAGAAGCGGATTGTTTGGTAGTTTATCGCTCTAAAAAGTTTTGCTAAATCTCCCCCCTAAAGACTGGAGAAGCGAACAAGTGGGGAAGTTGCCCATAGCAACAAATCAGCGTCTATATATTATTTTATATCATGTACTTGAAGCTATTTGATTGCTATGGACAACTTCTCCACTTGCCCATTCTTTGGAAGGCTTGAGAGATTTTGTCAATAGTTTGTAAGGGAAGCAAATACTATAAGGTTGGTAGTGGAGGGCATAGTACATGAGGTTTCTTTTCTTTCAATAAACCTCGACCACGAGGTCGAGCTGTCCAAGTTAGGCCCACATTCACATGCCAACATTGTGACATCATTTTTACCACCAATTGGTTTTATTATATAGATGTCCATGGAAAAGAGCTCTAGAACTATATATGTCCCCAATTCAAATTGCCTATGGGCCCCATATCGTTTTGCCATTTTGCTTTAACTTCTGGGAAGGTTGTTATAGAGGCCAAGAACAAACCAGTTGTAGCTATTGACAAAAATTTAATTTGTTGCCCTGTCCTGAACCAGTTCTCTGATTGTGACTGTTGTATCCCGAAGGAGGAAGGAGAAGGGGGCGGGGGGGGGGGTCAGTGTAGTTCATGCTCTTTGCTATACAGGTTAATGAATATAGCTCTTTCCCAGTGATTATAAAATCTTAATTAAGCAATTTCTAAATTGGAAGCTGTACATTGATTAGAATAGTAATTATACAGCAAGGGAGGGTGTAAAGTGCAAATCACATCCAAAACTTACCTATACTCGGCACAACAATGCAATAACATGTATATTTAAAAGGAATATACTGTAGAATCTAAAGAACAGCTATAACAAAGGAGCCAGCAAGAAAAGTTTTCAAAGTGTTTAAGAACTTAGCTTTGCGGTCACCTCTCTTGAATGTGTTTTCTAACCCCATATATAGTACCAGCTGACTGTTACCTATACATGATCACACCAAGAGTGTCTAGCACATTGACAATGACTGATTGATGAGGATGTGCCAACATGATTGTAGGTTCCCATTGGCAGTCAAATTCCCCACCCCCAATCAAATTTTAAACTACATTGTATTGTTCATTACCCAGTCCTATTACATTGTACATTACAGCCAGACTATACTCTCCATTGGTTGGGCACTTAGGGCCTGATTCAGAGCCGGACGCTATTTGCGGACGGTCGTTCCAAAAAAGGGGCCGGCTATTTAAATTGAGCCCTCGCTCTTTGCGGTCTGTTGATGCCTCTATGTCTGAGCAAGCGAACGAAAAATGCGCTTGCTATTTTGTAAAGACGCCCCCTGGCCACTCGCATCACATGTCATCTCCGGTATTTATTAGATTAATCGGGTACATTGAAAGGCATCTGAACTGCTCGCAGTGCTTGTGGTAGGATTTACTTCCCGCTATCACTGCGAGCAGTTCAGGCTAAAAGGCAACCAAGTGACGTGGTCGATGACGCTCCTTTACTAATTATGCACTCCCATTAAACGCCCTTTTTACCGTTAGGCACGCCTGCGTTCGGATTTCCACTCCCCCGTTTTCAAGCACCTTCCCCTGTTACCACCCACAAACGGTACATTCTGTCAATCAAATTGGCAGCCCCTCGCTGGTTTGCAAGCGCACGATTTCCGACCACAATGACTGGTTTGCGCATGCGCATTACGACCCATACGCATGCGCAGTTGTGCGAACATCGCTCATAGCGAACGAGCGGCCACTTACGAGCGGCTCTGAATCAGGCCCTCTGTACTATCCACTGGCAAGCCACACTAATGTTTACATTGCTCATTTATTACTAGGTAGGATGGGACCAGCACCAGTTTCTACAATAACAAGTTCCAATAGGGTGAATGATCCAATTCCTCTTCTTTTAGGTGCAGCCATGAGGGAAAGGAGGAATCCCTAGCATCCCTGAATGAATCATATCAGTACATAAGAAATTCTTTCCTTGATGCAGAGATGAAAAAGTTTATAAAACATAATAGTGTAATACATTCCAAAATAGGTATAAATGCTCCCAGTATTTTTCTGTTACACTTAAGGTGATGATCATAGCATTGCAGGAATTCCTTTAAGAACTGAACCACTATCCTCATATACTGTGTAATAGAAGTGTATTATCAGGGCCGCAACTAGGGGGGGGCTAGAGGTGCACGTGCACCGGGAGGGGATTGCGGGGGGGGTGTGAAAAAGCAGACTCTGCCAACTGAAAATGGCCGCCGCCGAAGAGGAGACTAATGCTAGAGGTCCTTACTGGACCTCTAGTGTCTGTCTCTTTCTTGGCGGCGGCCATTTTTGGATGGCCGTTTTCAGCAGATTCCATGCGGACTAGCCGTCCGCATGGACTCTGCTGAAAACGACGATCAAAAAATGGCCGCCGCCAAGGAAGAGACAGATGCTAGAGGTCCTACTGGACCTCTAGTGTCTGTTAGCAGAGCGCAAAGCACACAGCGTTCCCAGAAGTGCCGGGAATGCTGGCGCTGCAGGAAGAGGGTGCTGAGAGCTGCATATTCTCCCTTCAAACCCCCCTGGCAATGAGCATAAACCCCCCTGGCTGAGCATAAACCCCCATGGCAACGAGCATAGAACCCCATGGCAACGAGCATGTAATTTTAAAGTAATTAGAAGCATTACTGTGGGGCATAAAATGGTGTCGGGCAAATATGTAAGTGGCACTTTGGTAATAGGCATTACAGTGTGTGGCATAATGTGTAATGGGCATTATGGTGTATGGAATAATGTAAGTCACTATACCAGGGACGTCTGAGTAATGCACTGCCTTATGGAGGAGCAAGGACAAAATCCAGGTACGGGAAGGGAGGGGGGCGCAAAATTGCTGCCTTGCACCGGGTGACAGATATCCTAGTTTTGGCCCTTGTATTATGATCATGTACAGTGGTCACGTCATGTTAGGGGTGTAGTGTCCTATGTCTGTATACAGTGTAATAGATGTGTATTATGATCATGTACAGTGGTCAGGTCATATTGGGGGTGTAGTGTCCTATGTATGTATAGGGAGTAATAGATGTGTATTATGATCATGTACAAAGGTCATGTCATGTTGGGGGTGTAGGGTCCTATGTCTGTATAGAGTGTAATAGATGTGGATTATGGTCATGCCCAGTGGTCAGGTCATGTTGGGGGTGTAGTGCCCTATGTCTGTATACAGTGTGATATAATTGTATTATGGTCATGTACAGTGGTCAGGTCATGTTGGGGGTGTAGTGTCCTATGTCTGTATACAGTGTAATAGATGTGTATTATGGTCATGTACAGCGGTCAGGTCATGTCGGATGTGTAGTGTCCTATGTCGGTATACAGTGTAATAGATGTGTATTATGGTCATGTACAGTGGTCAGGTCATGTTGGGGGTATAGTGTCCTATGTCTGTATACGGTGTAATAGAATTGTATTATGATCATGTACAGTGGTCAGGACATGTTGGGGGTGTGTGTCCTATGTCTGTATACAGTGTAATAGATGTGTATTATGATCATGTACAGTGGTCAGGTCATGTTGGGGGTGTAGTGTCCTATGTCTGTATACCGTGTAATAGATGTGTATTATGGTCATGTACAGTGGTCAGGTCATGTTGGGGATGTAGTGTCCTATGTCTGTATACAGTGTAATAGATGTGTAGTATGATCATGTACAGTGGTGAGGTCATGTTGGGGGTGTAGTGTCGTATGTCTGTATAGTGTGTAATAGATGTGTATTATGGTCATGTACAGTGGTCAGGTCATGTTGGAGGTGTAGTGTCCTATGTCTGTATACAGTATAATAGAAGTGTATTATGATCATGTACAGCGGTCAGGTCATGTTGGGGGTGTAGTGTCCTATGTCTGTATACCGTGTAATAGATGTGTATTATGGTCATGTACAGTGGTCAGGTCATGTTGGGGGTGTAGTGTCCTATGTCTGTATATAGTGTAATAGATGTGTATTATGATCATGTACAGTGGTGAGGTCATGTTGGGGGTGTAGTGTCGTATGTCTGTATAGTGTGTAATAGATGTGTATTATGGTCATGTACAGTGGTCAGGTCATGTTGGGGATGTAGTGTCCTATGTCTGTATACAGTGTAATAGATGTGTAGTATGATCATGTACAGTGGTCAGGTCATGTTGGGGGTGTAGTGTCCTATGTCTGTATACAGTGTAATAGATGTATTATGATCATGTACAGTGGTCAGGACATGTTGGGGGTGTAGTGTCTTGTGTCTGTATACAGTGTAATAGATGTGTATTATGATCATGTACAGTGGTCAGGACATGTTGGGGATGTAGTGTCCTATGTCTGTATACAGTGTAATAGATGTGTATTATGATCATGTACAGTGGTGAGGTCATGTTGGGGGCGTAGTGTCTTATGTCTGTATATAGTGTAATAGATGTGTATTATGATCATGTACAGTGGTGAGGTCATGTTGGGGGCGTAGTGTCTTATGTCTGTATATAGTGTAATAGATGTGTATTATGATCATGTACAGCGGTCAGGACATGTTGGCGGTATAGTGTCCTATGTCTGTATAGAGTGTAATAGATGTGTATTATGGTCATGTACAGCGGTCAGGTCATGTTGGAGGTGTAGTGTCCTATGTCTGTATATAGTGTAATAGATGTGTATTATGATCATGTACAGCGGTCAGGTCATGTTGGGGGTGTAGTGTCCTATGTCTGTATACCGTGTAATAGATGTGTATTATGGTCATGTACAGTGGTCAGGTCATGTTGGGGATGTAGTGTCCTATGTCTGTATAGAGTGTAATAGATGTGTATTATGATCATGTACAGCGGTCAGGACATGTTGGCGGTATAGTGTCCTATGTCTGTATAGAGTGTAATAGATGTGTATTATGGTCATGTACAGCGGTCAGGTCATGTTGGCGGTGTAGTGTCCTATGTCTGTATATAGTGTAATAGATGTGTATTATGATCATGTACAGTGGTCAGGACATGTTGGGGATGTAGTGTCCTATGTCTGTCTACAGTGTAATAGAAGTGTATTATGATCATGTACAGCGGTCAGGACATGTTGGGGGTGTAGTGTCCTATGTCTGTCTACAGTGTAATAGAAGTGTATTATGATCATGTACAGCGGTCAGGACATGTTGGGGGTGTAGTGTCC
Organism: Taudactylus pleione; assembly: GCA_031769625.1. Taxonomy (NCBI): domain Eukaryota; kingdom Metazoa; phylum Chordata; class Amphibia; order Anura; family Myobatrachidae; genus Taudactylus; species Taudactylus pleione. The sequence goes on from JAUIMM010001655.1 coordinate 2,339,236, forward strand.
TATGTCTGTATATAGTGTAATAGATGTGGATTATGGTCATGCCCAGTGGTCAGGTCATGTTGGGGGTGTAGTGCCCTATGTCTGTATACAGTGTGATATAATTGTATTATGGTCATGTACAGTGGTCAGGTCATGTTGGGGGTGTAGTGTCCTATGTCTGTATACAGTGTAATAGATGTGTATTATGGTCATGTACAGCGGTCAGGTCATGTCGGATGTGTAGTGTCCTATGTCGGTATACAGTGTAATAGATGTGTATTATGGTCATGTACAGTGGTCAGGTCATGTTGGGGGTATAGTGTCCTATGTCTGTATACGGTGTAATAGAATTGTATTATGATCATGTACAGTGGTCAGGACATGTTGGGGGTGTGTGTCCTATGTCTGTATACAGTGTAATAGATGTGTATTATGATCATGTACAGTGGTCAGGTCATGTTGGGGGTGTAGTGTCCTATGTCTGTATACCGTGTAATAGATGTGTATTATGGTCATGTACAGTGGTCAGGTCATGTTGGGGATGTAGTGTCCTATGTCTGTATACAGTGTAATAGATGTGTAGTATGATCATGTACAGTGGTGAGGTCATGTTGGGGGTGTAGTGTCGTATGTCTGTATACAGTGTAATAGATGTGTATTATGGTCATGTACAGCGGTCAGGTCATGTTGGGGGTGTAGTGTCCTATGTCTGTATATAGTGTAATAGATGTGTATTATGATCATGTACAGTGGTCAGGACATGTTGGGGATGTAGTGTCCTATGTCTGTCTACAGTGTAATAGAAGTGTATTATGATCATGTACAGCGGTCAGGACATGTTGGGGGTGTAGTGTCCTATGTCTGTCTACAGTGTAATAGAAGTGTATTATGATCATGTACAGCGGTCAGGACATGTTGGGGGTGTAGTGTCCTATGTCTGTATATAGTGTAATAGATGTGGATTATGGTCATGCCCAGTGGTCAGGTCATGTTGGGGGTGTAGTGCCCTATGTCTGTATACAGTGTGATATAATTGTATTATGGTCATGTACAGTGGTCAGGTCATGTTGGGGGTGTAGTGTCCTATGTCTGTATACAGTGTAATAGATGTGTATTATGGTCATGTACAGCGGTCAGGTCATGTCGGATGTGTAGTGTCCTATGTCGGTATACAGTGTAATAGATGTGTATTATGGTCATGTACAGTGGTCAGGTCATGTTGGGGGTATAGTGTCCTATGTCTGTATACGGTGTAATAGAATTGTATTATGATCATGTACAGTGGTCAGGACATGTTGGGGGTGTGTGTCCTATGTCTGTATACAGTGTAATAGATGTGTATTATGATCATGTACAGTGGTCAGGTCATGTTGGGGGTGTAGTGTCCTATGTCTGTATACCGTGTAATAGATGTGTATTATGGTCATGTACAGTGGTCAGGTCATGTTGGGGATGTAGTGTCCTATGTCTGTATACAGTGTAATAGATGTGTAGTATGATCATGTACAGTGGTGAGGTCATGTTGGGGGTGTAGTGTCGTATGTCTGTATAGTGTGTAATAGATGTGTATTATGGTCATGTACAGTGGTCAGGTCATGTTGGAGGTGTAGTGTCCTATGTCTGTATACAGTATAATAGAAGTGTATTATGATTAGGGGTGAGCGGGTTCGGATTTCTGAAATCCGAACCCCCCCGAGCCCCCCCGATCCGAGTCCGATCCGAGTCAGGCTCGACTTTTCCCGCCTGACTCGGATTCTGAAATCGAGGCAAAACGTCATCTTCCCGCCTTCCGAGTCTCGCGGGTTTTGGATCCTATATAAGGTACCCACGTCGGCGCCATTTTCTCACTCGGCTGTGGACAGTGAAGAGGGAGGGTGGGAGTTAGGGCTGTGTAGTGTAGTGTAGTGTAGTGCTGCTGTTGTCCACTACTTCAAAGTCCATAGGGGCTGGCTGTGTTGTGCTGTGCTGCTGTTGTTAATAGGGGCTGTGTCCACTACTTCAAAGTCCATAGGGGCTGGCTGGACTGTGTTGTGCAGTCAGTTCTCCATAGGGGCTGTGTCCACTCCAAAGTCCTGTGCAGTGTCCCAGTCCTAAAGAGGTGCTGTAGTGTTGTCCAGGGGGTGCTCTGTCCATCAGGGGTGCTCCCCCCAAGTGCTAAAAAAATAATATATTTTCTGTGTTTGTGAATTGTGTGCGCAGTAGCCGCACGTGCATCACCAAAGTAGTGCCAAGCGTGCGCCTGTGTCATAAGTAAAGGGCCGGCTGGCTTGACCGTTAAAGGGTGCTGTAACCCCCGAAAGTACACTCCAGTCCAAACCAAAAAAAAATTATTTTCTGTGTTTGTGAATTGTGTGCGCAGTAGCCGCACGTGCATCAACAAAGTAGTGCCAAGCGTGCGCCTGTGTCATAAGTAAAGGGCCGGCTGGCTTGACCGTTAAGGGTGCTGTAACCCCCGAAAGTACACTCCAGTCCAAACCAAAAAAAAAATTATTTTCTGTGTTTGTGAATTGTGTGCGCAGTAGCCGCACGTGCATCAACAAAGTAGTGCCAAGCGTGCGCCTGTGTCATAAGTAAAGGGCCGGCTGGCTTGACCGTTAAGGGTGCTGTAACCCCCGAAAGTACACTCCAGTCCAAACCAAAAAAAATATTATTTTCTGTGTTTGTGAATTGTGTGCGCAGTAGCCGCACGTGCATCAACAATGTAGTGCCAAGCGTGCGCCTGTGTCATAAGTAAAGGGCCGGCTGGCTTGACCGTTAAGGGTGCTGTAACCCCCGAAAGTACACTCCAGTCCAAACCAAAAAAAAATTTATTTTCTGTGTTTGTGAATTGTGTGCGCAGTAGCCGCACGTGCATCAACAAAGTAGTGCCAAGCGTGCGCCTGTGTCATAAGTAAAGGGCCGGCTGGCTTGACCGTTAAGGGTGCTGTAACCCCCGAAAGTACACTCCAGTCCAAACAAAAAAAAAAATTATTTTCTGTGTTTGTGAATTGTGTGCGCAGTAGCCGCACGTGCATCAACAAAGTAGTGCCAAGCGTGCGCCTGTGTCATAAGTAAAGGGCCAGCTGGCTTGACCGTTAAAGGGTGCTGTAACCCCCAAAGTACACTCCAGTCCAAACCAAAAAAAAATTTATTTTCTGTGTTTGTGAATTGTGTGCGCAGTAGCCGCACGTGCATCAACAAAGTAGTGCCAAGCGTGCGCCTGTGTCATAAGTAAAGGGCCAGCTGGCTTGACCGTTAAAGGGTGCTGTAACCCCCAAAGTACACTCCAGTCCAAACGAAAAAAAATTATTTTCTGTGTTTGTGAATTGTGTGCGCAGTAGCCGCACGTGCATCAACAAAGTAGTGCCAAGCGTGCGCCTGTGTCATAAGTAAAGGGCCGGCTGGCTTGACCGTTAAAGGGTTCTGTAACCCCCAAAGTACACTCCAAACCAAAAAAATATATATTTTCTGTGTTTGTGACTTGTGTGCACTGTGGCTGCACGTGCATCAACAAAGGAGCAGCGCCAAGCGTGCGCCTGTGTCCCATAAGTAAAGAGCCGGCTGGCTCATTTCTTAAAGGGTGGTGTAACCCACAAAGTGCACTACTCTCCAGCAAAAATAAAAAAATATTTTCTGTGTTTGTGTGCGCTTTAGCCGCACGTATATATATCAATATAACATAAATGGAGGACCAAACTTTCTCTGATAAAAATAAAATAGGGAAAGATCAAGAACCACTTCCTACTAGTGCTGTTGCTGCTGCTGGGAGTTGTTCATCATCCCAGAGAGGAAGTAGGAACATCACTACTTTTACTAAACAATTGACCCTCCAACAGTCCCTAGCGATGAGGATGAAGTACGACAGCAGTCATCCTGAAGCAAAACGTATAACTGAGGCCTTGACTGCTATGTTGGTGTTAGACGTGCGTCCGGTATCCGACATTAGTGCAGTGGGATTTAGACAATTGATGGAGGTAGTGTGTCCTCGGTTCCAAATCCCGTCTAGATTCCACCTGCATCCTCAAAGCAGCAGCGACAAGCGTGCGTCTGTCTGTTAAAGGGTGGTGACACCCTCAAAGTGTGCTACACAAACAATTAAAATATTGTTCTTTTTTTTTCTGTCTTTGTGAAATGTGTGGGCTGTAGCCGCACCTGCATCCTTAAAGCAGCAGCGACAAGCGTGCGTCTGTCTGTTAAAGGGTGGTGACACCCTCAAAGTGTGCTACACAAACAATTAAAATATTGTTCTTTTTTTTTCTGTCTTTGTGAATTGTGTGGGCTGTAGCCGCACTTGCATCCTCAAAGCAGCAGCGACAAGCGTGCGTCTGTCTGTTAAAGGGTGTTGTAACTCTCAAAGTGCTCCAAAAAATCAAAAAAATTTTTTAAATGTGTTTGTGACTTGTGTGCGATGTAGCCGCACTTGCATCCTCAAAGCAGCAGCGACAAGCGTGCGTCTGTCTGTTAAAGGGTGGTGACACCCTCAAAGTGTGCTACACAAACAATAAAAATATTCTTCTTTTTTCTGTCTTTGTGAATTGTGTGGGCTGTAGCCGCACCTGCATCCTTAAAGCAGCAGCGACAAGCGTGCGTCTGTCTGTTAAAGGGTGGTGACACCCTCAAAGTGTGCTACACAAAGAATAAAAATATTCTTCTTCTTTTTTCTGTCTTTGTGAATTGTGTGGGCTGTAGCCGCACTTGCATCCTCAAAGCAGCAGCGACAAGCGTGCGTCTGTCTGTTAAAGGGTGGTGACACCCTCAAAGTGTGCTACACAAAGAATAAAAATATTCTTTTTTTTTTTCTGTCTTTGTGAATTGTGTGGGCTGTAGCCGCACCTGCATCCTTAAAGCAGCAGCGACAAGCGTGCGTCTGTCTGTTAAAGGGTGGTGACACCCTCAAAGTGTGCTACACAAAGAATAAAAATATTCTTCTTCTTTTTTCTGTCTTTGTGAATTGTGTGGGCTGTAGCCGCACTTGCATCCTCAAAGCAGCAGCGACAAGCGTGCGTCTGTCTGTTAGAGGGTGGTGTAACCCTCAAAGTGTGCTCCACAAACAATAAAAATATTCTTTTTTTTTTTCTGTCTTTGTGAATTGTGTGGGCTGTAGCCGCACTTGAATCCTCAAAGCAGCAGCGACAAGCGTGCGTCTGTCTGTTAAAGGATTACATCGGTGACAGCATCCAAGTAGGCATGTCAGACAGTCCGTACCTGTACTGGCAGGAAAAAGAAGCAATTTGGAGGTCCCTGTACAAACTGGCTCTATTTTACCTGAGTTGCCCCCCCTCCAGTGTGTACTCCGAAAGAGTGTTTAGTGCAGCCGGGAACCTTGTTAGCGAAAGGCGTAGGAGGTTGCTTCCACAAAATGTGGAGAAGATGATGTTCATAAAATGAATGATCAACTCTTCCAGGGAGACCAGCCTCCAGAACGTACAGAGGGACCTGTGGTTCCAGCAGGGACGAATTAATACTCTGTGAGGATGAGGATGTACATAACACTGAAGAGGGTGAGGAATCTGTGGATGAGGAGGATGAGGACGACTTCTTGCCTCCGTAGAGCCAGTTTGTGCAGGGACAGATTAATTGCCAGCTTGTTTTGTGGGGGCCCAAACGAACCAATAATTTCAGCCACAGTTGTGTGGCAGACCCTGGCGCTGAAATGATTGGTTTGTAAAAGTGTGCATGTCCTGTTTATACAACATAAGGGTGGGTGGGAGGGCCCAAGGACAATTCCATCTTGCACCTCTTTTTTTTCTTTGCATTATGTACAGTTTGGGGCCTAGTTTTTCAATGCCATCCTGTCTGCCACTGCAGTTTCACGCCTAGATGGGTCACGTGTTTGTGCCGCCCACTCGTGTCGCTTAGCATAGTCATCCAGCTACCTCGGTGCAACCTTTTGGACATAAAAACACTATTGTGAGGTGTGAGGTATTCAGAATAGACTGGAAATGAGTGGAAATTAAGGTTATTGAGGTTAATAATAGCATAGGAGCAGAAAAACCTACAAATTCTGTGATTTTAGCTGTTTTTATGCTTTTTTTCAAAAAAATACAGATCCAAAACACAAAACCCAGAACCCAAAACACGGAAGGGTGGTTTTGGCAAAACCAATCCAGATCCAAAACACGAAGAAAGATCCAGATCCAAAACCAAAACACAAAACACGAAAAGTGGCCGGTGCACACCCCTAATTATGATCATGTACAGCGGTCAGGTCATGTTGGGGGTGTAGTATGCTATGTCTGTATACAGTGTAATAGATGTATTATGATCATGTACAGTGGTCAGGACATGTTGGGGGTGTAGTGTCTTGTGTCTGTATACAGTGTAATAGATGTGTATTATGATCATGTACAGTGGTCAGGACATGTTGGGGGGTGTAGTGTCCTATGTCTGTATAGAGTATAATAGAAGTGTATTATGATCATGTACAGTGGTCAGGTCATGTTGGGGGTGTAGTGTCCTATGTCTGTATACAGTGTAATAGATGTGTATTATGATCATGTACAGTGGTGAGGTCATGTTGGGGGCGTAGTGTCTTATGTCTGTATATAGTGTAATAGATGTGTATTATGATCATGTACAGTGGTGAGGTCATGTTGGGGGCGTAGTGTCTTATGTCTGTATATAGTGTAATAGATGTGTATTATGATCATGTACAGCGGTCAGGACATGTTGGCGGTATAGTGTCCTATGTCTGTATAGAGTGTAATAGATGTGTATTATGGTCATGTACAGCGGTCAGGTCATGTTGGAGGTGTAGTGTCCTATGTCTGTATATAGTGTAATAGATGTGTATTATGATCATGTACAGCGGTCAGGTCATGTTGGGGGTGTAGTGTCCTATGTCTGTATACCGTGTAATAGATGTGTATTATGGTCATGTACAGTGGTCAGGTCATGTTGGGGATGTAGTGTCCTATGTCTGTATAGAGTGTAATAGATGTGTATTATGATCATGTACAGCGGTCAGGACATGTTGGCGGTATAGTGTCCTATGTCTGTATAGAGTGTAATAGATGTGTATTATGGTCATGTACAGCGGTCAGGTCATGTTGGGGGTGTAGTGTCCTATGTCTGTATATAGTGTAATAGATGTGTATTATGATCATGTACAGTGGTCAGGACATGTTGGGGATGTAGTGTCCTATGTCTGTCTACAGTGTAATAGAAGTGTATTATGATCATGTACAGCGGTCAGGACATGTTGGGGGTGTAGTGTCCTATGTCTGTCTACAGTGTAATAGAAGTGTATTATGATCATGTACAGCGGTCAGGACATGTTGGGGGTGTAGTGTCCTATGTCTGTATACAGTGTAATAGTTGTGTATTATGGTCATGTACAGCGGTCAGGACAAGTTGGGGGTGTAGTGTCCTATGTCTGTATACAGTGTAATAGTTGTGTATTATGGTCATGTACAGCGGTCAGGACATGTTGGGGGTGTAGTGTCCTATGTCTGTATAGAGTGTAATAGATGTGTATTATGGTCATGTACAGCGGTCAGGACATGTTGGGGGTGTAGTGTCCTATGTCTGTATACAGTGTAATAGTTGTGTATTATGGTCATGTACAGCGGTCAGGACATGTTGGGGGTGTAGTGTCCTATGTCTGTATAGAGTGTAATAGATGTGTATTATGGTCATGTACAGCGGTCAGGACATGTTGGGGGTGTAGTGTCCTTTGTCTGTATACAGTGTAATAGTTGTGTATTATGGTCATGTACAGCGGTCAGGTCATGTTGGGGGTGTAGTGTCCTATGTCTGTATACAGTGTAATAGATGTGTATTATGGTCATGTACAGCGGTCAGGTCATGTTGGGGGTGTAGTGTCCTTTGTCTGTATACAGTGTAATAGTTGTGTATTATGGTCATGTACAGCGGTCAGGACATGTTGGGTGTGTAGTGTCCTTTGTCTGTATACAGTGTAATAGATGTGTATTATGGTCATGTACAGCGGTCAGGTCATGTTGGGGGTGTAGTGTCCTATGTCTGTATACAGTGTAATAGTTGTGTATTATGGTCATGTACAGCGGTCAGGACATGTTGGGTGTGTAGTGTCCTATGTCTGTATACAGTGTAATAGATGTGTATTATGGTCATGTACAGCGGTCAGGTCATGTTGGGGGTGTAGTGTCCTTTGTCTGTATACAGTGTAATAGATGTGTATTATGATCATGTACAGCGGTCGACATGTTGGGGGTGTAGTGCCCTATGTCTGTATACAGTGTAATAGATGTGTATTATGGTCATGTACAGCGGTCAGGACATGTTGGGTGTGTAGTGTCCTATGTCTGTATATAGTGTAATAGATGTGTATTATGATCATGTACAGCGGTCAGGACATGTTGGGGGTGTAGTGTCCTATGTCTGTACAGAGTGTAATAGATGTGTATTATGGTCATGTACAGCGGTCAGGTCATGTTGGGGGTGTAGTGTCCTATATCTGTATACAGTGTAATAGATGTGTATTATGATCATGTACAGCGGTCAGGACATGATGGGGGTGTAGTGTCCTATATCTGTATACAGTGTAATAGATGTGTACTATGGTCATGTACAGTGGTCAGGACATGTTGGGGGTGTAGTGTCCTATGTCTGTATACAGTGTAATAGAAGTGTATTATGGTCATGTACAGTGGTCAGGTCATGTTGGGGGTGTAGTGTCCTATGTCTGTATAGAGTGTAATAGATGTGTATTATTATCCCCAGCCACCCCCCTTCTGTCTCCCCAGCCATCCCCCTTCTGTCTCCCCCACAGCCCACAGCTACTTACCATATATTCTGGCTGCGGCTGGCTCCTCAGTGCAGCAGTGTAATAGAAATGTATTATGGTCCCCAGCCGCCCCTTCTGTCTCCCCAGCTACCCCCTTCTGTCTTAAAGCTACCTGCCCTGTTTCCCAGCTACCCCTCTTGTCTCCCCAGCTACTCCTCTTCTCTCTCCCATTCCAGACCCCCTTCTGTCTCTCTTGGCCACCTGCATACAGCCCCCCGCAGCCCAGAGCTACGTACCATATCTCCTGGCTGTGGCCGGCTCATCACTGCAGCAAAATGGTGTGTGTGACATCATGGCATCACGTGCGCCATGTGTAAAAAACCCCCAAAACTTTATTCATTAATTGTACATACCAGGCAGCCACCAGCAAGCACTAGTGGCTACCCTGCTCTGGACATCTGCTCCGGGTAAGAGCCAGGGGCATACCCGGGCATACTCCCCCTACCCCCGATAATGTCCGTCCGGCCCCCGATAATTAACATAATGAATATGCCCCTTAGACTGATGTAGTTATTAAATGGAATATCTTAAACAAGTCATTATGGGGCCTATTCATCAAAACATAATTATCACTTGTGATAATTATGGTTTGAAGTTGCTGCGAGTTGAAACACAGTTTAGGAGGCATTCATCATGCCTCATTCATCATGCCTCATTCATCATGCCTCCTGCCCTAAACTATCACTTCCGAAAAACTGCTATTTCTGCGAAGCAACTTTTTGGAAGTGAGAGACTTTTCTCTTGTGCCTCTTCAGTTTTCATTGCCTTTCTCCTGTGCATGCGCAGCTTGAAAACAGGCTGCGAAGAGAGACTGAGACCCCCTCCTCCAACTAACCCTGCCGGCATCTGTCACACCCCCCCTCTATCTTTGTAAAGCTTCCGGCTACCCCCGACGCTGCCTCCCCCTCCCCTCCCGCTGATACCTGCTGGATGCACCCCGCTGTGGCCGCCGTACCCGCCGCCGCTGCCGCTGGAGACTGTGTGTGTCTTCCCCCTGCCGAGACTTGCTGCACATCACTGCTGCACACTTGGCTAAGCTGCTGCCAGAGGCTTGGCCCGCCCCCATCACATCAGCTGACCACTGCTGCTGTGCCCTCTCCTGGCCCTGGTTCACAGAAGGACTGCTCTGGGAGCCGGGGGGGGGGGGAGCATCAGGAAGGTAAGTGGACCCAGCAGGGAGGGATCTTTTCAGATCCCTTTGCTGTATCGGATGCTGAACGCTCTCTCTGAGTGTGGGGACTATATAGTACTATAGTATGGGGGCTATATAGTACTATAGTATGGGGGCTATATAGTACTATAGTATGGGGGCTATACAGTACTATAGTATGGGGGCTATACAGTACTATAGTATGGGGACTATATAGTACTATAGTATGGGGACTATATAGTACTATAATATAGGGACTATATAGTACTATAGTATGGGGACTATACAGTACTATAGTATGGAGGCTATATAGTACTATAGTATGGGGACTATATAGTACTATAATATAGGGGCTATATAGTACTATAGTATGGGGGCTATATAGTACTATAATATGGGGGCTATATAGTACTATAGTATGGGGGCTATATAGTACTATAGTATGGGGGCTATATAGTACTATAGTATGGGGGCTATATAGTTCTATAGTATGGGGACTATATAGTACTATTGTATGGGGACTATATAGTACTATAGTATGGGGACTATATAGTATTATAATATAGGGGCTATATAGTACTATAGTATGGGGGCTATATAGTACTATAATATGGGGGCTATATAGTACTATAGTATGGGGGCTATATAGTACTATAGTATAGGGGCTATATAGTTCTATAGTAGGTGGACTATACAGTACTATAGTAGGGGGACTATATAGTACTATAGTAGGGGGACTATATAGTACTATAGTATGGGGGCTATACAGTACTATAGTATGGGGGCTATATAGTACTATAGTATGGGGACTATATAGTTCTATAGTATGGGGGCTATATAGTACTATAGTATGGGGACTATATAGTACTATAGTATGGGGGCTATATAGTACTGTAGGATGGGGACTATATAGTACTGTAGTATGGGGACTATATAGTACTATAATATAGGGACTATATAGTACTATAGTATGGGGGTTATACAGTACTATAGTATGGGGACTATATAGTACTATAGTATGGGGGCTATATAGTACTATAATATGGGGACTATATAGTACTATAGTATGGGGACTATATAGTACTATAGTATGGGGACTATATAGTACTATAGTATGGGGGCTATATAGTACTGTAGGATGGGGGCTATATAGTACTGTAGTATGGGGACTATATAGTACTATAATATAGGGACTATATAGTACTATAGTATGGGGGCTATATAGTACTATAGTATGGGGGCTATATAGTTCTATAGTATGGGGACTATATAGTACTATTGTATGGGGACTATATAGTACTATAGTATGGGGACTATATAGTATTATAATATAGGGGCTATATAGTACTATAGTATGGGGGCTATATAGTACTATAATATGGGGGCTATATAGTACTATAGTATGGGGACTATATAGTACTATAGTATGGGGGCTATATAGTACTATAATATGGGGGCTATATAGTACTATAGTATGGGGGCTATATAGTACTATAGTATAGGGGCTATATAGTTCTATAGTAGGTGGACTATACAGTACTATAGTAGGGGGACTATATAGTACTATAGTAGGGGGACTATATAGTACTATAGTATGGGGGCTATACAGTACTATAGTATGGGGGCTATATAGTACTATAGTATGGGGACTATATAGTACTATAGTATGGGGGCTATATAGTACTATAGTATGGGGACTATATAGTACTATAGTATGGGGCTATATAGTACTGTAGGATGGGGGCTATATAGTACTGTAGTATGGGGACTATATAGTACTATAATATAGGGACTATATAGTACTATAGTATGGGGGCTATACAGTACTATAGTATGGGGGCTATACAGTACTATAGTATGGGGGCTATATAGTACTATAATATGGGGACTATATAGTACTATAGTATGGGGACTATATAGTACTATAGTATGGGGACTATATAGTACTATAGTATGGGGGCTATATAGTACTGTAGGATGGGGGCTATATAGTACTGTAGTATGGGGACTATATAGTACTATAATATAGGGACTATATAGTACTATAGTATGGGGGCTATATAGTACTATAGTATGGGGACTATATAGTACTATAGTATGGGGGCTATATAGTACTATAATATAGGGACTGTGGAAATTATCGATGCACAATTGTAACAATTGTGATATCTCCTGCGTTACATGAATGATGAATAACCCTGACACTTAAATTATACAAAATTAGGTGAAAATGCTATTTTCACCTGCTTTTGTATAAATTAGGTGATGATTAATAGGCCCCTAAGTCATTTCATTTCAAAAGATTTCAAATAATTCTCTTTGAAAATCATGAAGCGTTTGCGGGTGGTGAAGGGGGGGTGGTCGGAGTAACGCAGGTGTGCCTGTCCGTTTGAACGCTGTTGTATGGGCGTGCATAAATTACCCACTGCGACGGCATGCACAGCTCGAGTACTCCCGGCGTACAGGAAAGCTAGCAATTTCTGAGTAAGGTCTGACCTGCTGTAATTGTGCGTGAGGCTCCAATGGTACTCGATGTTACCGATGTTTATGGACGTTTGCAAGGTAAGACGGATGCGAGATAGCGGTAGTGGGCATCTCTATACTGCTGTGCAACTGCTTTGCGTTTGCATTCATTAGCAAGCTTTTGCAGCGGCTCTGCATGCGGAATCACAGCTGTGATCGCATTAGCGATCCGTGCTGAATCATGTAAGCGTTACCTATAAATACTGTTTAGTAGAGTCAATATAGTATCTCATATGGAGGTCTAGACCCTGTGGTATGACCGTACCGAGACCTCTGGGTTGTGACCGCACCAAGACCTCTGTGGTGGGCTGCTACCGCCGAATTCTCTTGTTAACTTCTGTGACTCTGAAAACGGTATGCAGTCGGGATGCCGACGGTCTAAATGCCGACCGTCGGCATCCCGACTGTCTAATCCCGGCAAAGGTCTAATGACAGAAGTCAAGATCCCGAAGCCTGTCATTTTACCTATGCCGGGAGCCCAACGCCCGGCATCCTGATCAAAGGTAACCTGGACAACGGGCACGGATAGCCACGGGTGGCAGGGTTAGGTTAGGGGCTCCCGGGGGGACTTAGGGTGTGGCACCCCCCCGGGAGGGTTAGGGCTAGGCTAGGGGAAAGGGGGGATAGGGTTAGGCACCCCGGAGGAAGGTTAGGGTTAGGCACTAGGGAGGTTAAGGTTAGGCACCCCTAAAGGAGGGTTGGGGGGGGTTAGGTTCGTTAGTACTTACTTTTAGCGCAGTCGGGATCTTCACTGGTGCCAGTTTTCCGGCGTCGGGATTTGAACCGCTGGACATGCGTCCGGTGGTAAATCATACCGATTCCTTTGGAAAGAGAGAAGAGCAAAAATATATTCACTCTTGTCCAGTGGTGTAACTATAAATTTTGCCAAAAATGTTCCAGTCCCCCCCCCACCCCCCCACCTCAGCATTTTAGTAAAATAATTACAGGGCCATATATACCCAATTTGGCTCCCAGTGCAAAAGTTAAAAATGTGCTCCCACCCCCCCTAGACAGTTTACAGTATTTTTCCTCCTTGTAGCAATGCCCCTTACACATTATACCGCACACTGTAATGCCCCTTACACATTATGCCACACACCATAATGCCTCTTAAACATTATTCCTTACACCATAATGCCCTCTGACACCATTTTATGCCCCACAGTAAGGCTTCTAATTACTTTTAAATTACCTGCTTGTCAGGAATCTCATGCTCGTTGTCAGGAGTTTTATGCTCATTACCAGGGGTTTCATGCTAGATCCTGGGGTCCCTGGGTTTCATGCTTGTTGCCAGGGGTTTCATCCTTGTTGTCAGGTGTTCCATACCCGTTGCCAGGGGCTCCATGCTCATTGCCAGGGGCTCCATGCTCATTGCCACGGGTTTTATATATTTGGGAGTGTATGTAAATGGGGACGCCGGTGCTACTTTGAATTCACAGAGCATCCCTGCTAGTCACAGGGCATTACTTCTAGTCACAGTGTATCCCTCCCAGTCACAGCACATCCCTGCTAGCCACAGCACATCCCTCCCAGTCACAGCACATCCCTGCTAGCCACAGGGCATCCCTCCCATTCACAGCACATCCCTGCTAGCCACAGGGCATCCCTCCCAGTCACAGCACATCCCTGCTAGCCACAGGGCATCCCTCCCAGTCACAGCACATCCCTGCTAGCCACAGCACATCCCTGCTAGCCACAGGGCATCCCTCCCAGTCACAGCACATCCCTGCTAGCCACAGCGCATCCCTCCCAGTCACAGCACATCCCTGCTAGCCACAGCGCATCCCTCCCAGTCACAGCACATCCCTGCTAGCCACAGGGCATCCCTCCCAGTCACAGCACATCCCTGCTAGCCACAGCACATCCCTGCTAGCCACAGCACATCCCTCCCAATCACAGCACATCCCTGCTAGCCACAGCACATCCCTCCCAGTCACAGCACATCCCTGCTAGCCACAGCACATCCCTCCCAGTCACAGCACATCCCTGCTAGCCACAGCACATCCCTCCCAGTCACAGCACATCCCTGCTAGCCACAGGGCATCCCTCCCAGCCACAGCACATCCCTGCTAGCCACAGGGCATCCCTCCCAGTCACAGCACATCCCTGCTAGCCACAGCACATCCCTCCCAGTCACAGCACATCCCTGCTAGCCACAGCACATCCCTGCTAGCCACAGCACATCTCTCCCAGTCACAGCACATCCCTGCTAGCCACAGCACATCCCTCCCAGTCACAGCACATCCCTGCTAGCCACAGGGCATCCCTCCCAGTCACAGCACATCCCTGCTAGCCACAGGGCATCCCTCCCAGTCACAGCACATCCCTGCTAGCCACAGCACATCCCTCCCAGTCACAGCACATCCCTGCTAGCCACAGGGCATCCCTCCCAGTCACAGCACATCCCTGCTAACCACAGCACATCCCTGCTAGCCACAGCACATCCCTCCCAGTCACAGCACATCCTTGCTAGCCACAGGGCTTCCCTCCCAGTCACAGCACATCCCTCCCAGTCACAGCACATCCCTGCTAGCCACAGCACATCCCTCCCAGTCACAGCACATCCCTCCCAGTCACAGCACATCCCTGCTAGCCACAGGGCATCCCTCCCAGTCACAGCACATCCCTGCTAGCCACAGCGCATCCCTCCCAGTCACAGCACATCCCTGCTAGCCACAGCGCATCCCTCCCAGTCACAGCACATCCCTGCTAGCCACAGCGCATCCCTCCCAGTCACAGCACATCCCTGCTAGCCACAGCGCATCCCTCCCAGTCATAGCACATCCCTGCTAGCCACAGGGCATCCCTCCCAGTCACAGCACATCCCTGCTAGCCACAGCACATCCCTCCCAGTCACAGCACATCCCTGCTAGCCACAGCACATCCCTCCCAGTCACAGCACATCCCTGCTAGCCACAGCACATCCCTCCCAGTCACAGCACATCCCTGCTAGCCACAGCACATCCCTCCCAGTCACAGCACATCCCTGCTAGCCACAGCACATCCCTCCCAGTCACAGCACATCCCTGCTAGCCACAGCACATCCCTCCCAGTCACAGCACATCCCTGCTAGCCACAGCACATCCCTGCTAGCCACAGCACATCCCTCCCAGTCACAGCACATCCCTGCTAGCCACAGCACATCCCTGCTAGCCACAGCACATCCCTCCCAGTCACAGCACATCCCTGCTAGCCACAGGGCATCCCTCCCAGTCGTATAAAGCATCCTATACCACCAGCATCCCTCACACTGCATTTATATGTACATACACCATGTATTACCGAGCACCAATCATCATCACCATAACCAGCATCCTGCACAGATCATCCCTCCCGCACACAGACAGAGCACAAAAGCAGAGCATTGCTCCAGTACACAGAGACAGAGCATTGCAGCCTGCACACAGCAGCATTTGGTACACATCTAGCATCCTGAGTGGCCTGGGTGTGGGGGGCATCAGGTTGTGGCCACTGCAGACCCATCGGTTCCTCCCACCGGTGTCTGACAGCTCCGAGGAAGAGGAGAGAGACAGCCAGTATGAGTCAGACAGCAGGAAGCGGCTGTACTCCTCCGTCTGCTCGGCACAGCACAGCGCGCGCGGGAGCCCCTGGGTGCTGGGCCGGTGCAAGGTTTCTTGGCACCCTATGCATTTCTTCAACCCTGCACCCTCCCCCCCTCTCGGATAGCTACACAAGCCCTTATGCAGTGCCCCTGGGCCCTTATACAATGTCCCCTATAGTGGTCCCCCTATGCAGTGCCGCTTATATAGTGCCCCAAGAAGTGGTCCCGCTATGCAGTGCCCCTTATACAGTCAGGTGCATAAATATTGGGACATTGACAGAATTTTCATATTTTGGCCTCTATTCACCACCACAATGGTTTTGAAAAGAAACAAAGAAGATGTGCTTTACCTGCAGACTTTCAGATTTAATTTGAGGGTAATTACATCCAAATCAGGTGAACGGTGTAGAAATTACAACGGTTTCTATATGTGCCTCCCACTTTTTAAGGGGCCAAAAGTAATGGGACTATCAACTCAAAAGCTATTTCATGGACAGGTGTGGGCTATTCCCTTGTTATTTCATTATCAATTAAGCAGGTAAAAGGTCTGGAGTTGATTCTAGGTGTGACATTTGCATTTGGAATCAGTTGCTGTCGACTCTCAATATGAGATCCAAAGAGCTGTCACTATCAGTGAAGCAAGCCATCATTAGGCTGAAAAATCAAAACAAACCCACCAGAGAGATAGCAAAAACATTAGATGTGGCCAAATCAACTGTTTGGAACATTCTTAAAAAGACAGAATGCATCGGAGAGCTCAGCAACACCAAAAGACCCGGAAGACCATGGAAAACAACTGTGGTGGATGACAGGAGAATTATTTCCCTGGTAAAGAAAAACCCCTTCACAACAGTTGGCCAAATCAAGAACACTCTCCAGGAGGTAGGTGTATATGTGTCAAAGTCAACAATCAAGAGAAGACTTCACAAGAGTGAATATAGAGGGTTCACCACAAGATGTAAACCATTGGTGAGCCACAAAAACAGGAAGACCAGATTAGAGTTTGCCAAACAACATCTAAAAAAGCCATTACAGTTCTGGAACACCATCCTATGGACAGATGAGACAAAGATCAACTTGTATCAGAGTGATGAGAAGAGAAGAGTATGGAGAAGGAAAGGAACTGCTCATGATCCAAAACATACCACCTCATCAGTGAAGCGTGGTGGTGGTAGTGTCATGGCGTGGGCATGTACGGCTGCCAATGGAACTGGTTCCCTTGTATTTATTGATGATGTGACTGCTGACAAAAGCAGCAGAATGAATTCTGAAGTGTTTTGGGCAGTATTATATGCTCATATTCAGTCAAATGCTTCAGAACTCATTGGATGGTGCTTCACAGTACATATGGACAATGACCCGAAGCATACTGCAAAAGCAACCAAAGAGTTTTTTAAGGCTAAAAAGTGGAATGTTATGCAATGGCCAAGTCAATCCCCTGACCTGAATCCGATTGAGCATGCATTTCACTTGATGAAGACAAAACTGAAGGGAAAATGCCCCAAGAACAAGCAGGAACTGAAGACATTTGCAGTAGAGGCATGGCAGAGCATCACCAGGGATGAAACCCAGCGTGTGGTGATGTCTATGCGTTCCAGACTTCAGGCTGTAATTGCCTGCAAAGGATTTGCAACAAAGTATTAAAAAGTGAAAGTTAGATTTAGGATTGTTTAGTTTGTCCCATTACTTTTGGCCCCTTAAAAAGTGGGAGGCACATATAGAAACTGTTGTAATTCCTACACCGTTCACCTGATTTGGATGTAATTACCCTCAAATTAAATCTGAAAGTCTGCAGTTAAATCACATCTTGTTTGTTTCATTTCAAAGCCATTGTGGTGGTGAATAGAGGCCAAAATATGAAAATTCTGTCAATGTTCCAATATTTATGCACCTGACTGTGTAATGCCCCCAGTAGTAGTCCCCCTTATATAGTGACCCCAGTAGTAACCCCCCAGCAGTACCCCCAGTAGTAGTCCCTCACCTATGCAGTGCCCCAACAGTAATCCCCACCTATGCAGTGCCCTCAGTAGTGGTCCCACCAGTGCAGTTACCCCCAGTAGTGGTCCCACTAGTGCCTCCAGTAGTAGTCCCCACCCGGCAATGCCACCAGTAGTAGTCCCCCCCAGCAATGCCCCCAGTAGCAGCCCCCCCAGCAATACCCCCAGTAGTAGACCCCCCAGCAATGCCCACAGTAGTAGTCCCCCCCAGCAGTGCCCCCAGTAGTTCCCCCCCAGCAGTGCCCCCAGTAGTAATCCCCCTATGCAGTCCCCGTAGTAGTAGTAACCCCCCCCCGCCAGATAGACAGACCCCAAAAAAATCCACTTACCTTGATCCACAGTCTGGCATCTGCTCCTCCGTCCGGCGTCCTCCCGGGCTGGCTCGCTCTGCATGATGGGAGAGGCGTCATGACGTCTCTCCCATCACCCACTGCGGGAGCCTGAAGAGCCCGGCTCTGGCAGTGGGCGCAAGGCAAGCAGCCGATGAGAGTCTATCTGACTCTCATTGGCTACTAAAACATACACACAGCTGCCGGCGCCGGCGGCTGAGTGTTATACTAGTAGTGTAGTGCGGACTACACTTATGTGCAGTCCACACTACCGCCCTGACTGTGTGACTAACAGATACTAGAGGTCCAGTAGGACCTCTAGCATCTGTTTCCTCCTAGGCGTCGGCCATTTTGGAGGGCCGTTTTCAGCAGATTTCATGCGGACGGCTAGTCCGCATGGAATCTGCAGCCACCACGCCCCACAAGCCTCCGCGCCCCTAAGCCACCGCGGGGTCTGCGGGGCGGAAGTTACGCCACTGCTCTTGTCAGTTCAAACCTGATGACATCATGGTGGAGGTCAAACTTCCTAGTGAAATAAGCGTGATGAGGAGACATGATGATGCAACTGTCTGCAAATCACTTCTTCATGTGTGCTACCCCGCCAGATGGTATACAGTGGTGTTGTGGTGTTCAGGTATCTTACCAGAAGGAATAGATGGTCACACTCCGCATCAGAGGTAAAGGAGTACTGTAGTAATGGTACTGAAGGCTGGTCCCTTATCAACTATCTCAACTGAGAGGCACAAAAAGCCCCAAATTGCAGACTTAGCTTGTGACTAATAAGTTATTTTTTAAAACAGTTTATAGCTGCTCTTTTGCCACTGTATAGAATCTATAGATTAGAGATGTGCAGGATCGGTTTATATAGATCTCTGTTTGCAGAGAATTACAGCTGTCTGCTGGTCATTAATGGGTAAAGCTGAGTAGACATTAAACGATGTGTACCCAGCCGATCACCAATTCCCAGCCACACCGACAGGGAGCTCCCGGGAACAGCACTTGCACACAGCACTCATGTTGCGCAACGCCGTTCTCTGGTCACGGTAGAGCTACAGGAGAGCGTCACAGTGCAGGTCCTTTCCTCAGCACATTATCCTCAGGACTCCCTGTAACTGATTTAACTGTCCCTCTACCAGCAGGTTCTGCGTCATGTAACCTGCTGTTGACTCAGTACATACTGCCTGCAACACTTACACTACACCAAATAACAGATGATCGCTGTCATCTGTATTTCCCACAGACAGCTAGCCAATCAGCGGCCGCTTTACATGAAGCATATGTAAACAACCAGCGGCCGCTGATTGGCTGCCGGTCCGTGGGAAATACAGATGACAGTGGTTATCTGTCATTTCGCATTGTGTAAGGATTTGTGACAACATATACTTACACATGTCCGGCATGGATCGGGTCAGTCGTATTTTTATTTTGCTAAGTACGGGGATGCTACGGAGAGCTGCGCCAGGAATGAGGTGAGTATGAGATCTCTTTTCCAGGTACCCCCATTGGAATTCTACTGGAGAAGGGGACCGAACAGCTGGCAACAGGTAAGTATGTGTGAGTGGGGTATGTAATAAAGTTGTACTTTAGACGGTGTGTGAGTGTTGTGGTTATTTAACTATTTATTTTACAGCGGGGGTACGGGTGCCAGCCGCCTGCTGATGCTTGTAGTTCCACAAGTGCCAAAGGACAGGCATGCTGGCACCTGTAGTCCCACTGTAAAATACAATAGTTTCTCTATTTTTACACCATTATTACCCCGGTACCCACTGCTCCAGTGGGTGGCTAGGGGGAATGGGGGAGTGGTAGGCTTCGTGTGACTAAGGGGTGTGTGTGGCTATGTAGGCTCCGTGTGGCTAGGGGGAAGGGGTGTGTGTGGACATGTAGGCTCTGTGTGGCTAGGGGGAAGGGGTGGGGGTGGCTTTGTAGGCTCCGTGTGGCTAGGGGGAAGGGGTGGGGGTGGCTTTGTAGGCTCCGTGTGGTTAGGAGGAAGGGGTGGGGGTGGCTTTGTAGGCTCCGTGTGGCTTTAAGGGGGCCCCAACAATTTAATTGCACTGGGGCCCTCACAAGCTTTAATCTGGCCCTGTAAATTACTAAATTAAAACAACACAGTTAATACAAAACAATTCACACAACATACTGTATATCTATTAGAGTTCACATACACATAAAAATATAAAAAATAAGTTATTCTATAAACCGCTGTTTAAATTGAATAGGATCAGTAAATGGAATGTCCGTCTGTATATACTATAAAAATTGTCCGTATACCTGCCCCAAGTGATGGACCAATCAAAGTCTAGTAGCACCATTATCTTTAAATATGCTCCAAAACGGTGGACTTGCAATGTCCCAAATTACTAGTATAATGCCCAGCTTGTATGAAGATCATTCTTTAGTAGGTACCATGCAGAGCGTAATCTCCAAGTGGGTACGCTCTGTACAAACGCCACCAAGCTGGGTCGTATCTATAATGGGTGCAGGGTGTGCGGTATATTCGGTTCCCTGGGCCCCGGGGTTGCCCACACCGCACACCCTGCATCCATATTTTTGATACTTACATCTCCAGACTCTCACGTTGGCGATAGCAGCACCACACAAAACGCCTGGAAATTGGCAGGTGTGGCCATTTTTCCGGCGTTTTGCTCATGCACAGCAGCGAAACCGCAGAGAGAATGGCTGCCTCATCATTTCCCCGGTGATCTGCGCAATAGACTCTGAGCAGAGTCTACTGCGGCACTCAGTGAGCTGCCAGCTGCCATGGCGAGAGGAGGGGGCCCCGGACGGAGACCCCGGACGGATTATACGTCAATGCCACCAAGGGAGACATGTAATCCTCATCTGAGCTCACAAACCAGTTCTGCAGCAGCAGCCTCAGAAATCCGAACCGAAAGGTGACAGTATCAGATAGTGTATATAGAAAATGCTTAGAAGTAGGATAGTTTTTCATATTTGCAATAATGTGTGTCAATTTTACACATGTAAACTCTATACAAATGTTCATACAAGTGAACTTTGACATCAGGAAACAACGGCTGCTCTCCATTGTAAGAGTTAAAGTGTGGTTGATAAACTTTTTTCATTTGGCAAGTTATAATTTCAAAATCATGCTTCCGGGCTGATCATATTGCAAACGCTACATCTTACTTGGCCATAGCAATTTTAACTTTATTGCTTCATTTCCCCACTCTATGAAAATTAAACTAGCGAAATTGACAAACTAGTGAAATTGACAGAGAGTTCACACCGTGCTTACAGGCCCCAATAAATAATTAAATAAGCAACAATTGAATACAGTTGTAATCTGCAAATCGCGCATAAAGTGACTATTAACCTGTGTTCATTAAATTGAGTAGTATTTCCAGACCTCTGCTATCTATCTGTACAGTGGTAGAAAACACACTTAGGAGTCAATCCAATTAGCTGTGAATTGGGAGTTGCTGTTTTCTCTGTGAATTTGCATAGCGAATTCATTTTGCAATCCAATTAGCAACTCGGAAGCGAACCAGTCAGAGTAAACTCGCATTTTTCCATTCGCACCTCCTTGAGATTGTGAGATGGAAGGGAAAATCTTTATTTTAAGGTTAAAATGTCAGGACACCGTGCTGAACCCCATCGACATTCCACCTAATATCTAATTAGGCAACTGGAAGATAACAATTATGTTAATTAGATCAATAATTACATGTTATTTTTTTGGGTTCAAAAAATTGCCTAAAATTACTCCAAAATCAACATTTTCGTTAGTTTAGGCACCCCAAACTTAATTACAGTATTTTTAATTGAAAACTAACTGATTTTTTATTTACATTTTTTTAATTTTAAAAGTGCCCTCAAAGCACCCCCAATTTTTTTGCATTTTTTGTTTAATTCGCTTGAGAGTAAATGAAAAGTTTGCTTTTTATAATTTTTTTGCAAAACCTCTAGTACTTTACTTATGCCCATAAACAGCTTTCTATGTGGTCCTGCTAAAGAAGCTATCAATTTTGCCGGGTCCAGGAAGGTATCTCCACTCTTTTATGCAGTTTTCTCACATTGCATTTGGCAGTCAATTTGCAAACCCCTGCTGCAAGTATCACGAAAAGGCATTTTTAATTGGATTGGAAAATTCTCGCGTGCGTGCATTCATGCGAAGTCTGCGAGTTTCATGAAACAAACTCACTACTCACAATTTGCACCTAATTGGATTGACCCCTTAGCACTTAAATCTGAATGCACTCATATTACTTAATTTTTATGTGTTTGCCTCCAATGCCACAACCAGAAAGTCAAACTTGGGCCTCAAATTCTGCAGCATTTCTGTAGCAATCTCTTCTTCATCCACTTGCACTCCAATAAACAGACATTAGTTGCTGAGAAGCAGACATCACTCTTACTGCTGCATTCATTCAATTTGGTGTTATACAATACACATCTTAAATATATTTTTCTCATGAAACCTTCATCTTGATATACTGCTTGCAGTGCTGTCCATATATCCATTGCTGATTATTTCCCATGTATTATACAGTACACGTGTTGATCTACACTTAAGCTTATGGTTCCTATGGCTCTCTCTATATCAGAGATTTTCAACCTTTTTTAACTCGTGGCACACCGAACAAGATTTTAATATTGCTGGGGCACACCATCAGTCCTCCCCGGGGAAAAAAAGACACACATTGGCCCCCATGGGAAAAAACACACACATTGGCCCTGATGGGAAAAAAATACCCACATATTGGCCCCCACAGAAAAACAAACTCGCACATTGCTGCCCCTACAGCAAAAAATGGCCCCTGCAGTAATAAAGAATTGTCCCCTACTGTAATTGTCCCCCATAGTAATTACACTCACCCACAGTACAGACATTACACACACGTTGGCCCCCACAGTCCAGTAATCACACACATTGGCCCCCACAGTCCAGTAATCACACATTGGCCTCCACAGTCCAGTAATCACACATTGGCCCCTACAGTACAGAAATCACACACATTGGCCCCTACAGTACAGTAATCACACATTGGCCCCCACAGTACAGTAATCACACATTGGCCCCCACAGTACAGTAATCACACATTGGCCCCCACAGTACAGACATTACACCCACATTGGCCCCCACAGTAATAAAATAAATAAAAATACACTGGCCCCTACTTTGAAGGAGCTCTGTTCTCCTCTCCCTCCTTCAGCGGCAGCAGTTTATGCAGAGGGACTGTCAGAGTGCCCGTTTTTCTATGTTACGGAGCATTGGAGCTGGAGCAGGAGCAGCGCTGGCCTGGGTGGGTGGGAAGGCAGGCGAGGAGCAGCACTGGGCAGGTGGTAAGGCGACATGACATGCGTGACCTATGAGTCATAGGTTGTGGGTCGCGTCGCGTCTGGGCGCCTGGTAGATCCCAGCGCTGTTCAAGTCCGGTAATAATGATTGCAGCAGCACACTTGGGAACTCGGGATCGGATCATCGCGACACACCTGGGAACCGCTCATGGCACACTAGTGTGCCGAGGCACAGCGGTTGAGAAACACTGCTCTATATAATCTGGGTTTGAATCAGCATCTGGTTCAACAGTGACCTTCCACAACCTTTCACCTTTTAAATGCATTTCCATAGCAAACTCCCAGGTTGCATAATTAGCTGCACCTCTTAGCTTGATAAACTCCCTCCTGTGTTTATGCTTCTTATAGATATACTGTAACTCAGCAGCTTTTGTGCTGTAATCAGCTTCACTGCTGCAATACTGCACTGGTGACACTTTGTGTTGTCTTCACTTTTTATGCAGCTTCTGTGCACTGACTAGCTCCTGTGCTGACACACTGCACTGGAAACACTCTGGACCTCATTCTGAGTCGGTTGTTGCGGCCGCACGGTCGTACGCATACGATGTTTTTCTTTCTGCGCCTGCGCACGGCTAGCAGTGCACATGTGCGTACGAGCTCTACTGATCAAAAATACTGTCGGTCATAGGGCTTCCGACTCGGAAGTATGATTGCTAAAGTTGATTGACAGGACAGACCGTTTGTGGGAGTATACGGGGGTGGTGGTCTGGAAACGGAGGTGTTCTTCAGCGTTTCCAGGCATTTTAGGGGAGTGCATAAATTACCTGCTTCGTACGACCAAGAATTGCGGATGCATGAAAACGTCACTCTACGAACAGGATGATAGTCCAGGCTAAGGTAGGCAAGAAGCGTCCATAAGCCACAACAGTACAATCGTTAATCTGATGTTACCTGCGATGTTTCGATTTGGAACCACACAAACCAAGCAGCTAAGATTGCTGCATTGTAACTATTAACACTGCTAATTACCTTGTAACTCATTTCACTTGCGTGTGCATTAGGGAATTTGTAACAAAAATGTTTATTTGTGCTTTTTAAACCTTTTTTTTGTAAAACAGTTTTTAAAACATCTAGCATTGTTTTTTGCATAGGAGCCTTTTCAGATACCTCACTTTTTAAACCTTGTATACATTGATATAGTTAAAGATAGAAATTTTTGGTAATACATTTTTTTATTTTTGTGAAATTTGCCTTTCAGCACAATTTAAATAATAATTGTTATGGCAACATTTGTATATAATTAAAATAATTAAAAAAAAAACATACATTTTTTGTTTAAAAAAAAAAAGAGCTTGAGACATTGGTGACAAGAAATATGGGGACTGGACAACAGGTGAGGGAGGAGATGTCCAGGGCTACTTTCGTCATTTGGGCCGGCTCGGAGGAAGAGGTAAGCTACGGACAGCCGACTGGAGTGTAACACGCCAACTGGTCTGGCCAGAGGTAGATGGGATTTCCTCTTGCCTAGGCATAGGGCTCTCCATACTTGCGGGGGTTGCTGTTGTGCTGCCAGAGGTGGTGGTCCTGGGAGGAAGGGAGTCTCGCTCCATCATGGCAGGTGGGTTGGCCTGCTCCTGGGTATTGGCCAAATGATCTAGGGCCCCAGCAATGGTCTCCAGGGCCACCGCCACCCTCCCCAGAGTGGTCTCCATCCTCCGAAGAACACATGTGTTCTCCTGAGTTTGGGAGACCAACCTTGTGAGGAGAGGCACTGCTCGGTCTGATGGTTGCCCTGGAGTAGACTCCACAGGGTCCCCAGATGGAGTACTTGGATCCTCCCCTGCAGAGTCTCATCTGTGCTGGACCCAGACCTGACCTCAGGAGCAGGCACTACCTCCTCTGAGTCTGGAATATAATTTTTTTTTTTTTAATTTGTTTTCATAAAAAAAAAATCGCATAGACGTTTGAGCTTTATACTTTTTGGCTACCAAAAAAAAATTACCTTCTTGCACATGTGGAGCGTTGAATTCGGCCATGTCAGTGTCCATAGTGGACACGCCGACTATCTCCTCTTCCATCACACATCCCTGAGCCAACGTCTCCAACCTCGTCAAGGCCAGCTCCTCAGGGATGGGACCACCACCTGTCCCCGCAGCATGGGCCACCCTACTCCGTAGCTTCCTCTTCAGTTGGTACTTGAAATCCGTCCATCTGTCAATGTGATTTTGGAAATTTTAAGGGTTAGTTTATTTAAATAAGATCAAGCTTTGGACTTCAGTACACTCACAATATCATTTTCTTACCGTTTTTTAACGACTTTCATGGTTCTGTAGGTTGTCCCCACAGCATTAACAGCCCTGGATATCTCCTCCCAAATCCTGTCTTTGGCTCCAGCCCCCATATTTCTTGGGGCATTGACAAGGTTCTCCATTGTCATGGTCACCAATGTCTCAAGCTCGATCCGTGAAAATGGAGGGTTTCTTGGCCTTGGCCTGCTTGGGCCCGCCTCCTCCTCCTCTACTGGTGGAATTTGATTCCCAGCACCTACAACATTGTTTAAATTAGATAAAATTATAAACATTTTTGAAGGGAAATCTGAACAGTTCTTGTGTTGACGGAAAGATGTGATTCGCACTTACCTGCCTCAGTTGGCCTCTGCTCACCATGCTCCTCGCTTGACATTTTGCTAACCTGTGAGAGAGCATGAAGAATACTGCTTGTGCAGACTTTTTAATAGATGTGAGCGCATCCCTGGATTGGTTACCCGTGCATCCTTATTTACCTAACTACAAATGCACACCTTTCCTGCATTCCGTAATTACTGCGTGGGTTGTGCTAGATGTGAGCGCATCCCTGGATTGGTTACCCGTGTATCCTTATTTGCCTAACTACAAATGCACACCTTTCCTGCATTCCGTAATTACTGCGTGGGTTGTGCTAGATGTGAGCGCATCCCTGGATTGGTTACCCGTGCATCCCTATTTGCTTATCTACAAATGCACACCTTTCCTGCATGATTCAATAATTGGGGTTTTATTTTTTTTATTTAAGGCAAAGCCAAATGTTCCCTTACTTGTGGGTTGTAGTTGGAGTGATTTGTGGTACAGGAAAGGATTGTTAGTGGTTACATTGTTTGGAGTTGTTTGAGAGGTGCTTGTGTGAGTTGTTTGAGTGTTGCTTGTGTGTGTTTTGGAATGTTGCTTGTGTGTGTTGTTTGTGTGTTGGTTGTGTCTTGTTTTTTTCTTTATTTTGGTTGAGGGTGTTTTTTTTTTTTCCTTTATTTTTGGTGGCTGTTTATTTTTTCCTTAATTTTTGGTGGTTGTTTTTTGTGTTCCTTTATTTTGGTGGTTGTTTTTTGTGTTCCTTTATTTTTGGTGGTTGTTTTTTTTGTTCCTTTATTTTTGGTGGTTGTTTTTTGTGTTCCTTTATTTTTGGTGGGTGTTTTTTTTGTTGCTTTATTTTTTTTTTTTGTTCCTTTATTTTTGGTGCTGGTTTTTTTGTTCCTTTATTTTTGGTGGTGTTTTTTTTTTAGTGTTTTTTTTTGGTGGTGGGTGTTTTTTTTTTTCCTTTATTTTTTAGTGGTTGTTTTTTGTGT
The DNA here is from genome assembly GCA_031769625.1 of Taudactylus pleione. Lineage (NCBI taxonomy): Eukaryota > Metazoa > Chordata > Amphibia > Anura > Myobatrachidae > Taudactylus > Taudactylus pleione. The sequence continues at coordinate 2,366,373 of JAUIMM010001655.1, forward strand.
TCCTTTATTTTTGGTGGTTGTTTTTTTTGTTCCTTTATTTTTGGTGGTTGTTTTTTTTGTTCCTTTTATTTTTGGTGGCTGTTTTTTGTGTTCCTTTATTTTTGGTGGGTGTTTTTTTTGTTCCTTTATTTTTTTTATTTTTTTTGTTCCTTTATTTTTGGTGCTGGTTTTCTTGTTCCTTTATTTTTGGTGGTGTTTTTATTTAGTGTTTTTTTTTGGTGGTGGTTTTTGGTTTTCAAATTTGTTTGGTGCATACATTTACAAAACCCCGTTACTTGTTGTGTTTGAGTCGGTTACTTGTTCTGTTTGGGTGGCCTTTCTTTTGTAGCCTTAAAAAAACAACATTATTAGAAGACTCAAGTAAGTGTGCCAGCCTACTGCATTTTTTGTTTATTTTCTTTTTGTTCTACAATCCTAAAAAAATTTAATTTTTTGTTACTAATTTTTTATTGTATTTTAAAATTTATTAAAGGTGTTTAACAGTCCATTTTGTACTTGAATCAGGTAAGTGTCTATTTATTCAAACCTACAATTATATTTTTATTTATTTATTTTATGTATTTTTTTCTTTTAATAATGTTTTTTTTTCTATTTGGTAAATGTAAATTTGTACATTTAACAATTCATATTGCCCAATTTAAAAGTTAAGCTTTGTTTTAACAATAATAGTAGTAATATTGGTTTGGACTAAAAAAATCTTTGACTTCCATAAAAAAAACAACCGAACAACAAATACACATGTAGGGATTTCCAAAGATGGCACTGCCCGACCCTGTAATAATATGCACCGTTATTATAAAGCTAAGTATTTTTGAACAAATAATCAAAAAACACTCTGTAGAACCAATTTTAAATATTAATTTTACTTTACAGAGCGATGTTGGACAGCTAATGGTGGCCATGTTGCCCCCCACCAACCTTCCTCAGCCTCCTCCTGGGCGTAGGCATAGGAGGCATGCAAGGGCCAAGATATATAGAACACGTGTCACCCTTTTTGGAATGCCTGATGATGTGGTTGTAACCACTTATCGCCTGCCTCCAAATATTATCCTAGACACTCTTTCAATAATAAAGAATGATCTAGAAAGTCAGATTCACATTCCAACAGCAATCTCACCACTTACACAGTTGTTGGCAGTGTTACCTTTCTGTGCCTCAGGGTCCTTCCAAACCACTGTGGGGCTGGTGGGTGGCCTCTCCCAGCCCTCATTTTTACGGATCCTGAAGCGTGTGCTAGATGCATTTTTCAATCATCTAGCACATTTTGTTAGTATGCCTTTGGATACGGAAGCCCTTGATGTGGTAAAGCAGAAGTTTTTTGAAATTGCAGGCTTTTCACACATCATAGGGGTAGTGGATGGCACTCACATAGCACTTCAGCCCCCTGCATGCAGGGAACAAATATATAGGAACCAAAAACATTTCCATTCCCTAAATGTAATGGTGCTATGTGATGCCTCCCTCCAGATCCTCTCCATGAATGCCAAATTCCCAGGTTGCAGCCATGATGCATAAGTGATCCAGCATTCAGGGATTTGGCCAAAATTAAGCACACTGCAAGCTGGTGATGCATGGATTCTTGGTAAGTAAAAATCCAGTATGTATCTATAGTAATAGTGTAAACATGTTTTCATGGTAAATGTATGTATCTTTTGGTGTCCCATTTCCATCAGGCGACAGTGGATATCCTTGCACGCCCTGGCTGCTGACTCCTTATTTGACTCCCACACCAGTGCCCCAAACTCACTATAATGCCACGTTTACTGCCACCAGGCAGGTGGTGGAGCACTGTATCGGCCTTCTAAAGGGCCAGTTCCCGTGTCTCCATCACTCTGGTGGTGCACTCATGTACTCGCCGGATATGGTTTCTCGCATTGTGGTCCTGTGTGGGATTTTACACAACATTGCAATAAGGAGTCGAGTACCCATGCAGCCAGAGGAGGCCTTGCCAGAGGATGGCCCCCCGGAGGAAGGTGTTGTGATGCTGTCGGGGGGGGGCAGACACGATTATGTTGTTTCACATTTTTTTAGGAAGGAATATGTACTTATTTTTTTTAGGAAAACACTTATTGCAAATGTATTTTAATGTGTACCTTTTTTTCTGTTTTCTTTTCCTACCTGCCAAATCACAACACTTTCCAAAACCTACAAAAATAATGGAACCCATTTGCAATACCCTGTATGTTTTTGGACAACTAACACATTTAGCATGGATATACCCCAACATGTTTAGTTAATTTGCCTTTTGTTTTATTAATTTGCATGTTTTCCATTCAAAAATCTGTTTGGTTTTTACTATAGTTGTTTATGTCTGACTAAGCCAGATGTTTTCTTTGGCCAAACCCTGAGGACATTTATTATATGTGAATCTGTTATGAAATTCTTTTTACGAGTAAAAGCCTGTTGGCAACATGTTTGTTATTTAATACATTTTTTCAAATAAATACAAATGGTGTTTTTTTTTTTATAAAAATGAAAGCCATTTTGAGGTGGATAATGTATGCCAACCCCTAAATAAAAAATATACAACATTACTGCAAATGTTATTAAGGTTTACTAATACATTTTTGCAGTTCTTACTCTATGGAAAGGCACCCACCTTTGTTCACAAAGTTTTTAAAATGCAGAATTACACCCTTTAATGTGTGGCAAAAAAGACGACAAATGTTTGAACCACAAAAACTTTATTGTAATATTTTCTTTTATGAAAAATGCAAAAATATGTCAACAAAATAACTATAAATCCTCCAAATGCCCCACAATTCTTTGGAGGCAGCAGTAGGCCTGCATTAAATAGCCACATGTCTCATAGCTCCTCCCTTATTTCCCTCAGGATGTGGGTTAGATCTGTGGACAAAATAATTTTTTTGGGATTAAATACTTCATTAAAATTACAAACATTTGAACATTACACATTATTCAATGTACCAAAAAGTGGTTAAACACAATGATGTTACAGTGTGTTTGAAAGTATCAGCCACACAACATTATTAATAGGTGTATACTTTTATGTTGTTAAAATAATTTGAAACCCTAACTATGTGGCATAAGCCAAAAACCACTAAGATGATGTTAAAAATAATGGGAGGTGTATTCTTAAGTCATGATAGCCATATCATTAAAACACAATGCACGTATTCACTTCTAGAATGTTCTTGATAATCCTAAAATACAATGTGTTTGTTTGCTATGGCAAACATCACTTTTCCTAATGAAGTTACATCTTAGTACATTTTAAACACAGTGTACACAACATCAACAAGGGTAGTCTGGTTCCTAGCACCTTGCCAAGTTGTGTGACATGTTTTTTACATTGTAAAATACTAATCCTAATGTAATCATTATTTACTAAAAATACAAAACATTTTTTAAAGGCTAAAAAACCTATATTTTTGTGGCCCACAATAAAAATAAAGGCCCAGGCACAAAACCTAAGGTCGCAATTATGAAAAACAGCATTACTGCGCAATGTTTTTGACACCCATACTGAAATTACACCAAAAAAAACAACGGTAAGAAATTTGAACAAATACATGGATAACAACAACACCCAAAAAAACCAAAACAAACAAAAAAATACACATACCCTCAGAGTGGTCGGGCACAACCACAGATGTCGCCGGAGATGCTTCCAGAGAAGGGGAATACTGTGGAGTTGGGGGAATGGTGGAAGGGGAAATAGAGCAGGAAAGATCCAAGGGATAGTTGGGAAATTTGGGATGAGTGGGCAGGGGAGAGAGGAATACTCGGGGAGTATTGGAAGAGGGAGGGAGGGTTACTGGGGGAGTATGGTGGTGGGGAGGTAGGGCTGGGTTGAGGAGATGGTGAAGGTGAGGGCTGCATTTCTTCGCATTCTGCGTGCCCTTCTCTGTCTCCGCTGTGCTTCTAAAATGTAAACATAAAGAAAATAAAGATTAGTTTTGAATTTCGGCTACACAATACAAGTACACTTTACACATTCAGTACAATAGGGACGACATACAGGAGGGTTTTATAACATTGACTAAAATAATTGGCAAAGGAACATACATTTTTAACAGTCCACTAATTATTACTTTTAAACAAACGCATACTTACGTCTGCGTAGTTGCGCCCGCAAATTCATCAGAAGTGCAGGCGACCGGCGGCGCAGATTGGACCAGCACCTTTCTAATTGCGCAATATTGCGCCTGTAGCCCGCACTTCTCAGCGTTCGCCTCACCTCCGCATTGGCCGCCCGCTTTATGCGGTTTGAAATGGGCGGCTCTGCGGACGTAATCCGCCTGTCCAGGATATTTACCAGGACCAACAATTCTCTCCTGGTAAAGCCCGCAGCTCTCATGATGGCAATGGCCGATTTTTCAGAAAACATGAAATATACATGGGGTAAAAAAAAAGATGATTGGCTAAAATATTTACACAGTTTCCCCAAAAAAACACTATTGGCCAATCCTTTAATCATGTGGCCTGAAAAATAAGGTCACATTTGATTGGCTACAACACGCAGTATGCAATTGCAAACATAAGAGTGCAAATGATCCTAACGCAAAATGCACATGTATTTTTAAAGTTAACACACTTATCAACAGTACAATCACAGATAATAAATCTTACTTTGTTTTTAAAATTGTGTTAAAAAAAAGAGAACGGAGAAAACACCCACGTAATGAACAATAAAGTTTATTGACACATGATAAAAAAATCGTTTTCAAGAACAGCAAGAGTTAAACACTTAATTAGATAATTGACAACAAGCTCATAACAAGCTGATCGATAGTCCATGTAAACATGACATGTGACCATCAAAACAGCACATACAGCCGCAAACATCAGAACATAATTAGCATACAGCTACTGACAGCGCCTGACTACGATTGTTTTGTTCGTTCGATCAGATCAGTCGGTAGCTAGAGGAGGTGCAGTGCTAACGAATGGGTGTCACTTTGTTTTCGATTGACCTGCCGTATGATCGGAATTTGCGGTCGTTGGTCGTACGACCGTGCGGCTGCAACGACCGACGCTGAATGAGGTCCTCTGTGCTGTCCTCACTCTGTGTCCTTTCCTTATGCAGTCTGCACTACACAGGTGCTTAAAATGGCATCTGTATCCTGCTCTAAAAGCTTGTAGGTCTGAGTGTCTGGTACTTTACACCTGTTTGCCTTGGCCCATAACCTGTTGGAAATGATGTGTGCAGATGAGGATATTGCAGTTACAGTATATAGGCAGATACAAGCAGATGACTCAAACTATGACCAGCCCAGTTACTTAACCAGTGGTGTTGGTTTATTGATAGATAACAGGTACAGCCATACTCACTGTTACATGTACACTGGTTTTGAGCAGATGTGGATTTCCTACAGTCACCAGTTGGTAAGTTTATGCTGCTTGAGGGTAGGGTGCAGGGATGCTGGATAATAGCAGGTATTAACCAGGTCTCTCATAAGACCTAAGTAGGAGACTTCTGTCTCCCACCATGACATTCTACACAGTAAAACCAAGATGGCCCCTACACATGCTCAGTAATTACCACGGTGGCCATCTTGGGACAGGGCATGAAGCCTCCCTGGAGAATAAGAAAACTGGAATTTGTGCAGAGCGCACTCCTCTTTCAACAGGAAAATCTATGGATCACTGTTGAAAAATGTACTTTCCATTTGCATGGATTTATTTTGTAGTGTGTCTTTTAAGTGGCTTTAGTCATTCTTTTTAGATAACATTAGGCTGCACTAGCAAGAGTGCTTAGTTTAAAGTGTAATTAGAATTTTTAAATTGAAGCCAGAGTTATTCAGGTTAAACAGGAGGAAAAAACCATCAACTACTACTATTAAGGACTGTTTTCATCTACCACCACATTATCACCATGCATATGGATTGTGCTTGCTCCTGGAACCCCAATGCTGCCCGCAGTCCTTCTGAACCACTCCTGGTTGATCTCCCTGTGCAATCTGCTTATCCACGCCAACTGTGCCATACCGAACGATGCAGCAAGGTGACCCCTCAAATGAACCTTGGGTTGGGGTCACCAAATGAGACTTGGTGCAATTTTTCTCCATTCATTCTTTTCCTCTTAAGTTTAGATTAATCTTTCCATAGATGTTATATTACTCCTCACTCTTGTATTAATACTGCCAATTTTGCCTCTGTATTCAGCTTTTCTTTTTTTCCCCTCTAGATGTTATACTTCTACAGTTTGCACATTCTGCCAGATGTAACCTATGCAGTGCATCCAAGATGGCTGCCTCAAATAGTGCTGACATTGGCAGGATGAGGAACTTGTGGATCTATTCATGCAGTACATATCACACCACACGTTTCAGTGACCCATATTTGTTCCTTGCATGATATCTTACACACTGTGGACCTCATTCAGAGTCGGTCGTTGCGGCCGCACAGTCGTACGCCACCGATGCTCGCTAAACTGCGCATGCGTAAAATTCGCAATGCGCGTGCGCAAACTAGCTATTACAATCAGAAATTTCTCTCTCCTTCTTGGCCAGGTCGTTAGTTTGAGTGACAGAATGAGGCGTTTGTGGGTGGTAACAGGGGAAGGTGCTTGTGAACGGGGGAGTGGAGATCCGAACGCAGGCGTGTCTGACTATGCAAACGGCGTTTTATGGGAGTGCATAATTAACTAAGTAGTGTCATGGCACATGTGACATGGGAGGTTTTTACACTGACTTGATCGTAGTGCTTAAGAGAGGGTATGGTCAACCTTAAGGTCTACGACCAGCTCCGATGGTTCCCGATAGTCTCGATTAATCCTTATATGGCCGGAGATGACGTGTAATGGGAACAAGAAGGGGGCGTATTTTTAGTCTTAAGGCCGCATCCTCCCCTCGCTCGTCCATCTAACGATCCCATCTTAACGACAAAACTTGCGAGTGCTTCATTTACATATCCGGCCCCTTTTACCTTACGACCGTGCGGCCAAAACGACCGACTCTGAATGAGGTCCTGTAACCTTTGTAGTGCACCTAAGATGGCTGCCTCACCTGGTATACCTGTGGTTGAGATAAAAACAAATACTCGGATCTCCTGGCTATGTAAGGTCTCTGCTCTTAGATTTACTAAGCTGCAACTTCCTCATTTTGTGTTATCTTTCCTAAGTGTTACCTATTCTACCCAGGGTAACCTATGTAGCGCACCTAAAATGGCTGCCTCGCTTGGTACCCTTCATGAGTGGGATATATAACCCATGGAAGCTATTACTCAAAATGACTCCACCAACCCTGCATTATGTCCCTCATACACATTATGTTGACTGTTTTCAGTTTGTTTTCTTCTTTCTGTAATAATACTAAACCCCTGAAATTGTTTTTGATGTCATAAAGCGACTTTGAGTCCTGATGGAGAAATGCGCCAAATAAATAAAAATATATTATTATTATTTTACGTGAGCAGGTGAGACACTTAATTACTTGTTCAAATGCTTGTGTATCCGGACCTAACAGCATAAAAAGATCCTGTGTCTGTATATAAAATGATTTCTAGTATCCACCTGGCAAAATCACATGACCATAAAAAAAATTTGATTCCACAGAAGGTCAAAATTAGAATACACGGGCTGCCTTAGTACAAGCTGTGCAGGCTTTGCAGATCCAATTCACAACGGATCAAACCTGATTGGAGGAGCTGCAAAGGCTCCCTGGAGTACAGCCTCCTGCAGCACCTGGGCCAGAATAGCTTTAGGGGGAGATGTATCATCGGCAAAATGCGGTAAAACCCCTGAAAATGCAGTTTTCGGGGGTGTTACCGCATTCCCCGTATATATTAAGCAGCAGAATGCAGCTTCGTGTTGCTAGGTAACGCCACCTATGGGCTTCTTAGCGTGACGCTCTGGGCTGGGAGGGATCCCATAAGCCCCCGCGACCCGCGTCCTTCTGTGCATGTGCAGAAAGACGTCTGGGTGTTAAAACCCGGAAGTCCCTCTGCCCGGCAGCATCGCAAAGGACAGCTCTCATCGAAAGAGCTGTTCTTTGCGATATTCTTGGTACATACCGCGGTAATTAACCGCGGTATGTACGCAAAGGATGTACCATATCGGCGATGTCGCCGATGATACAACTCCCCCTTAGTATTCAGTTAACAGAAAGCTTTGATGGCAGTCATAGTCATTACAAACAAGTTACTGCATAGTCCAATTTAGGGGTCTATTTACTAAGCAGCGTTAGGAGTCAGAGTGAAAAGTGATAAGAAAGTGATAGGATGCCAGCCAATCAGCTCCCAACAGTCATTTTTCAAACACAGACTGTGAGATGGCAGTTAGGAGCTGATTGGCTGGTACCTTATCACTTTTCACTCTGTCTCCTAACACTGCTTAGTAAATAGACTCCTTCGTTTTCAAAATGCGCCCAAAGGCTTCCGATGATGCCTTAAAGATGGGATTTATTTGCGCTCTCCTTAAAGGGCCAGCATTAGCTTGGACCACGCCATTATTGGAGAAAACAGATGTCTTGATGACCCTCGCTGTGCTAAGGCTGCTCAGTCAAAATTGGAGAATTTACGACAGGGGTCTCACTGTGTTCCTGAGTACGTGGTGCAGTTCTGACAGTGGATGGGCCACACAGATTGAAACATGGAGGCTTAGCAGCAGCATCAGTTTTGGAGGGGTCTTTCTTAACTAGAGATGAGTGGGTTTGTTTTTGAGAAAACCGAACACACCCAAACGAGTAGAACCGAATCCTGACTGCAGTCTTCTCGCAATTTAGAACTCAAATTTATATCCGGAACAAAACTCTCGAGGGTGGTTTTCCAAAATAAAAAACATGAAGAGGAATTGGAACCAAAACCAAAACAGATTTCTAGTTTTAACAATGATATTAAAGATGAACTAGCTTGTTACACTTGTTTATTATAAATGATGCTATCACGACACTAGGAGGATTGGGATTGGTGTCAGGGACCCCGTGGACTAGCTGAGGTGATTGGAATGTTGGTGAATCTAGATGCCGAATAACACTAATCCTCATGGAGATTAAGGCCCTTATTCAGAGCCGTACGCTCTGAGCAGAGCGCACGCTCTGAATGAGGGCCGCCCTCCATAAAAATGGAGCGTCCTCCTGGACGCTCGTATAGCTGTGGGTCACCACCCACAGCCTATATGAGCGTGCAGTTTGATGGCCGCGATGGTCTTGACCATCGCGACCATCGAAACTGCGAGCCGGAGCCTGCGGTTGAGGTTTTCGACCGCAAGCCCCGGAGTGATTTTGGCTCTATCAGAGCCAAATCACTCCCACTGACATCACTAGTGATGTCAGTGGGCCGGCTTCTGACGGGAGGCGTTCCCATGGGAACGCCCCCGTCAGGGAGGCACGCCCCCGGAATGCCCACCAAAGGGGGCGTGCTGTCAATCAACATCGACAGCACGCCCCCTTTGATCAGACCCAACGAGCGAAGGACTTTCCTTCGCTCGTCGCGTCTGGCGCATGCGCATGACGGAGCTCCCTCCGTCGTGCGCATGCTCAGTGCAGAACATCGACCCACTTGCGAGCGGACAGCCGCTCGCGAGTGGGTCTGAATCAGGGCCTAAGATCAGAAGCTTTAATATCACGATTGAGACCAGACCACAAAAGCAGCGTACAAATATCAAAAGTCCACAAGTATACAAGATGCAGGTATAGAATAGAAGGAAGTATACAAGTAGCAAAGTTACAGTTTACAGGAATCCACAAAATACTAACAGATGGTCAGGATTGCACGATGTAGGTACAACTGGATAGCACAGCAGGATATGAGGATTGCACAGTGGAGATTAGCAGGATTTCACCAACAGGATATCAAGATTGCACAGTGCAGGTTATCAGAATTGCACAACATGGTTTTCAGGATTGCACGATGCAGATATAGCAGGACGACCCAGCAGGATAACAGGATTGCACCATGCAGATTAGCAGGATTGCACAGCAGGTTTTCAGGATTGCACAATACAGATTTAGCTGGACGACCCAGCAATATAATACCCCTTTTACACCGGAGCTAAAACCCGGGTTTTTGAAGGGTTAACCCGGGCAGCACCCTGGTGTAAAAGGGGAGAGAGTTGGATCGCCGGGTCGAGTGACCCGGCAATCCAACCCAGGCAACTAGCAGGGTTTAACACGGGCGTAGCCCGTGAAACCCTGCTATGGGAACAGCGCACTCCGGGTCACGATGACCTGGAGTGCGCTGCTAGCCGGCCGATTGGTCCGGCTTCAGTGGCGCTTGGAGATGATGTCATCTCCAAGCGACCACTTTCACTCCGCAAAAGCCGGGTCTATGCAGACCCAACTGCGGTAAGAGCGGCGCTGACTCGGGAATATCCCGAGTCGGCACCGGAAATATTCCGGGTCTGATCCGGATAGGAACTTTGTTCCAACTCCGGGTCAGACCCAGAATTTAGGTGGAAAAGTGGTATAAGAGGATTGTACCGTGGAGATTAGCACCACAGGATTTCTGGATTGTACAATGCAGATACAGCAGGATAACATGAATCACTAAAAAACACAGGAACCAGGAGCCAAAGCACTGGGGGTTCAGGTGAGCAGTTATCCTGGCCACTATCTGCCAGTACCTGAGGAATTAAATAGTGGGCCCTTGCTGGTGATTTGCCCAGCCGCTCATGTGACTGGAATTCGCCTTGTTAGGATTGGGTGGACTTCAAAGCGATGTCTTCCCAAGTTAGCGCGGTCAATGGGACAGACTGCACCGTGTGTGTAGCGCTGACCGGACGGAGTTCGGGATGCGAACTCTAGAAACCTATGAACATAGAAACCTATGGGGGATGCGGCTGCCAGCGGTAATGGAGGGATCACAGCAGGTATACCTGCTGCGGTGCCTCCTTAATACATAATATGAATCCTTAATACATACGGGGGATACTTAGCATTTGAGGTAAACCCCCGAAAACGGATGTTTTCGGGGATTATACCTCAAATATACTTTGATAAATGGGCCCCTTGGTCTCAAAGCGTTCTTCAGAGCCACAGTTGTTCCTACTAGTGCTAAGAGTTCAGCCATCATGACCCTCATCCTTTCTCAGAAGTCAGAAAGGGACAGTTACTCAGCCCATTCTATCTGATTCACATAATATAGCTTTGCTAATGGAATGCAGTGATCACTGCAAGTCTGATGCCTGGTTTCGCTTTCAGGGCCTGATTCAGACCCGGTCGCAAGCGGTGAGAACTCGCAACCGCGTCAATGGTGGCCCAGAGCGCATGCGCACGACAGAGCCGGCTCTGTTGTGTGCATGCGCGAGACCCGGATAGCGACGGGCAATCCGTCGCTCCGGGTCTCGCACCAAAGGGGGCATGCTGTCGATGTTGAGTGACAGCACGCCCCCTTTGGTGGGCAGGCCGGGGGGGTGGCTGCCCAGACGGAAGTGTTCCCATGAGAACGCCTACCGTTTGGGGGCGGCCCCACTGACATCACTAGTGATGTCAGTGGGAGAGATTCCGGCTCTGTTTGAGCCGAAAGCTCTCTGTGGCTTGCGACCACAAGACCCTACCACAAGGGTCTCGTCGCACGCCCAATGGTCGCGATGGTCTTGACCATCGCGACCATCATCCTGGCCACTCGCATTAGCTGTGGGTGGCAACCCACAGCAATGCGAGTGGCCAAAAGACGCCCTGATTCAGAGCGAGCGCACTGTCAGAGTGTCTGGCTCTGAATCAGGCCCTCAGTCCTATTTGGCTGTGAATATGTCTGCGAGTCTGCTAATCAACTGCATTCTGGTATGGCCACAGCAGGCCTGCTAGCCTATTTGGAGCTATTAGAACTGGAATAGAGCGCCCAATGTGCTTATGTACCTTTATATATACACAAACGGTATTAAATTGATTAATGAACTGTGTAAAAAGTGCTATAGTGCAAAAAATAATATATTAAGGGATACCTCCCAAACAATGAATTACCCGAAATAACAATCAAATTCATATAAATGTGCAACCGTGCATCAATTATTAAAGTGCAAAAATATGAAAGTGCAAATCAGACAATATTAAAAAATTTAAAATAATAGTTTTAATCAAAATCAGCAATAATATCCTTCCACATGAAGGATAAAATACATAAAAATTAAGAAAACAATTGCACGTCTGTATATATTTATATATATATATATATATATATATATAAAAATACCATAAAAAATTAGAATAAATAGGGATTTAAAAAATAAATATAGCTTATCTGATAAAAAATGGCAAGTTCTTGAATGGGTAGAGAACAGGAGCATCCAACGCGTTTCGTCCGTATCCTGGACTTCTTCAAGGGATAGTGAGGCTCCTATGGGGTATCCAACATTTATACCCCCTCTAATAAGGACAAACAAGGAATGATAGCAATCATTAGTGACATCACTTCTGGTTTCCGATTAGCATAAGCTTATTAAAGAGTCATAGTTGTTATATATCCACTAAACTATCCTCTTATTAGCCACACTGTTCATATACATCATCATATTCCTAGAATTTAAAGTAATTTTAGATCTTTAGTTAGAGTATTGCACCGTTTATGGTTTTATTGCGTCACTTCCGCCCTTAGTTCCCGTGGCACTTCCGCCCTTTACTTAGTATGCAGTATATTATACTCATTTCCATTAGTTGTCTCCGGCTCACGTGACTTCCGCCCAATTTGCATACAGCGCTAGCCTATTTGTGTACATAACCTCTGCATCTTCTATGGAAGAGAGATTCCCCTCACATGCTAGGTCACATGGAAACGGTAACGCTGATTCTATGCGATGCCAGTCTCATTATATTCATTAATAAACACCATGTTATCACAACAAAACTACACTGACTAATTGCCAAATCTGTCAAACACGACACATTAGTCCCTAATTTCTTAATAATGCTATTTCCAGAAACATTGTAAATGCCACAAACAAATAGTAGTAAAAGGGTCTCGTGTAATAAAAAACATTTTGAAAACCCCTTTTTAGTAAATTTCCCCCTATTTCTGCACATCTACAACAGAACCAATAACAGCACCCAGGACCCAAGCTGCAGATTTTCTGGACATTAAGGGCCTGGTGCAGAGCCACACCTAATGCCGATGGTCAGCGATTTGTTGCTACTGCGCAACAATCCCTAAAGAATCTTATGGTGCATGCATTATGCAGAAAGGAGCCTTTGCAATTGAGCCGCGCTGTATCAGGAATGTCTTGGAAAGTGCTCGGCGTTACTGCACAGTGACTGGGAGCATTGCCGGCGTGCTGCTGATAGTGTTTGCAGACAGAGGGCCTGATTCAGCAAGGAATGCACAGGAGAGAACGCACGCACCCATCGAGAATATGCTAATCAATGCATAAGCACAGCAGCGCAAGATGCAGACGCCCAGCGGCATATTAAGCCGCCCATCTCCCTTTACACAGCCTGATCAGCACACAAGATAGTGTAAACATCGGTAACATCGAGAACCATCGGACTGTCAATCAATTTCGGAAGGGTCTGTGTACACACTGCATGTAGTCTGCGTACCCTAATTCGATCTCACTGGCTAGTTCGCGCAGGCGCCTTGCGATGCATATGCATGCGCAGTTTGAAAACACCGGCCAAGTGCGTGCTTTCTCTCCTGTGCGTTCCTTGCTGAATCAGGCCTACAGTTGCTCAATCATTCACATTGGAAGCCATACTAGGCGTAATATCTGCACCTACGTTGGCGCGACCGATGCTGGTGACTAAAGACGTCCACAGATGCTGAAAGTGGGCTCCTCAGTCCTTGCACATTCATACGCACGTATTACACAAGGGAAGGGCTTTGCAGCGTTATTTGCATAAAATCGCAGACGGCCAACCGCTAAAAGACAAAGCCGAGGCCGCCTCTGCCTCCACCTCTGCGCCAGGCCCTGATTGTTGGATGGTACGGGTTTCACAATGGATTCAGTGGTGGTTGTTTAGAAAAATATAGCTTTTTTTTTTTTTTAACCAGAAGCGATATTACTGGTTATTTGTTAGTAAAGATGGCCAGACCATATGTAATACTATGAAGTAAATCACCTCTCTGATTGCTGGACTTGTGGTTTGCGAGATATATGTGTTTTTTGCACTTTGTTTTCATTGGGTGATATGAAACCTCATTAAAATTTGTTCCTCAACAACTGATGCCTTCTGGGCAACTTTCCACCCACATCACGCACTTGTGTTATGAATACTTTAATTAATGTTGACAGATTTCTCTTTTGGAGAATTTTAAATGATTGTGATGGCTCTGAGTCTTCTATTTGACACATTTTCTGGGTTTGCTTGAGAAATGTATTTGACATTTGACTATTTTTATATGCAATTAACAATGTCTTTTTGCACTGCAGGATTCAGTGTGGGATTTAGACTTGTCACTCAGGAGATTCGCAGTACTCCACCTCTGCTGAGCTGCGCTCGGTAAAGCACAAACACAGAATTATTTGGAAGCCAAAAGAGATTTTGGGTGGAATAGAAATATGAACAAGATGATGGCAACAGAACACATGGTAGCTGTGGTAACGAGATGGTAAAATGTAAGATAGCTGTGAATGTGATAATGGAATGTAACTGGTTGTGGTCATGTAATAATGGATTACAAAATGGCTGTGGTCATGTGATAATGGATTACAAGATGGTTGTGGTTATGTTATAAATAATGGATTACAAGATGGCTGTGGCAATATAATAGAATACAAGATGGCTGTCTTATTAGAATGGAAGAATACAAGATGGATGTGTTTATGGGATAGAAGAATACAAGATGGCTGTGGTAATGTGATAGTATTATACAAGATATCTGTGGTAATGAGATAGTAGAATACATTATGAATGTTGATAATGTGGCAATAAACATGCCAAATATGCTGATACACAGACAATGGGCCTGATTCAGAGCCGTTCGCTATTTGCGGTCGTTCGTTCAAAAACAAGGGGTGGCTATTCAAATGATCCGTTCGCAAATTGCAGTCTGTTCCCACCTCTAAGTCTGAACGAGCGAGCAAAACATACGCTCGTTTATTTGATAAAAACGCCCCCTGGCCGCACGCACCATACGTCATGTCCGCTATTTATTAGATTAATCGAGTACATCGTACAGCGTATGAACTGCTCGCTATTCTTGTGATTGGTGTTTTCAACCGCTATTTTGCGAGCAGTTCTGAGTTAAAAAAAACCAAGTGACGTGGTCAATGACGCTGCTGTATTAATTATGTTCTCCCTTAAAACGCCCGTTTTGATCTTTAAGCACGCCTGCGTTCGGATCTCCACTCCCCGTTTTCAAGCACCTTCCCCTGTTACCACCCACATACGCCTCATTCTGTCACTCAAAATAGCAGGCCCTCACTATATTGCGTACCAACGATTTTCGGCCGCACTGACTGGTTCGCGCATGCGTACTAAAAACCGTACGCATGCGCAGATGTGCGAACATCGCTCGGAACGAGCGTACTGCCGCTAGCGAGTGGCTCTGAATGAGGGCCAATGGCCCCATTTATCAACGATGCATAATCCCTTTAGCGTTCGCTAAAGGGGTTATGCCAGGTTTCTGGATTTAACAAACAGCGGTGGTCTAAGATTACCGCTGTTTGTCAAGCATTGTACTCGCCGTCTTTTAGATGGCGAGAGCAATGTGGGCCCCATTGGAGACTCGGCGGTGCCTTTCCAACTTCAGCAAAGCCTTCCAGGCACTGCCGGGTCCCTGTGTCTTGCGCAGATGTATCGTCGTGCATGCGCATAACACCAGAGCCCCGATGCTGGCAGCGTTATGCTGCCTGCAGCCCAGCAAAAGACTTCGCTGGACTTCACGGGACCTCGCCGGAGAGGTAAATATTGTTACATACATGTAAACTTTTTGTTTGTATCACAGTGATACTAAACGAAAATTGGACTGGTGTTTAAAATTGTTGATAAATGGGGGCCTATATCTGTATATAGCCGCGTACACACAGTACGATAATATTGGACGATTTGAATGATAACGATATAGTTCATATCGTTATCATTCTAATCATGCAGTTTTTGACCCACACCAACCTACTATCGACCTGTGATGCGCGGGCACGTATGGCTGATATCGTCCATTGACCTGCTCCTTATCGAGCAGGTTATTATAGGGATCCGCGATCGTTGATCGCAGGTAGCTATAATCGTCGGTAAGTTGATGGTGCGCTGGATGTTCGATATCGAACATCCAGCACACCAGGGAGGGTGCAGGACGATCAGTCAGTCAGCGATATTGTATCGTTGGATGATCGCTCCGTGTGTACGGAGCTTATCAGCCAATTTGAATAAACGTAATGTAACACATTATTATAATTAGAGATGTGCCTGGACCCCTGTGTTATGGTTTTTGCAAAACCACCCTCAAGTGGTTTTGGTTCAGCACTGGTTTTGGATTTCTTTACAATTGCTAAAAACTAGGGGTGAGCGGGTTCGGATTTCGGAAATCCGAACCCCCCTGAGCCTCCCGATCCGAGTCCGATCCGAATCAGGCTCGACTTTTCCCGCCTGACTCAGATCTGAAATCGAGGCAAAACATCATCATCCCGCCTTCCGAGTCTCGCGGGTTTTGGATCCTATATAAGGTACCCGCGTCGGCGCCATTTTCTCACTCGGCTGTGGACAGTGAAGAGGGAGGGTGGGAGTTAGGGCTGTGAAGTGTAGTGTAGTGTAGTGCTGCTGTTGTCCACTACTTCAAAGTCCATAGGGGCTGGCTGTGTTGTGCTGTGCTGCTGTTGTTAATAGGGGCTGTGTCCACTACTTCAAAGTCCATAGGGGCTGGCTGGACTGTGTTGTGCAGTCAGTTCTCCATAGGGGCTGTGTCCACTCCAAAGTCCTGTGCAGTGTCCCAGTCCTAAAGGGGTGCTGTAGTGTTGTCCAGGGGGTGCTCTGTCCATCAGGGGTGCTCCCCCCAAGTGCTAAAAAAATAATATATTTTCTGTGTTTGTGAATTGTGTGCGCAGTAGCCGCACGTGCATCAACAAAGTAGTGCCAAGCGTGCGCCTGTGTCATAAGTAAAGGGCCGGCTGGCTTGACCGTTAAAGCGTGCTGTAACCCCCGAAAGTACACTCCAGTCCAAACCAAAAAAAAAATTATTTTCTGTGTTTGTGAATTGTGTGCGCAGTAGCCGCACGTGCATCAACAAATTAGTGCCAAGCGTGCGCCTGTGTCATAAGTAAAGGGCCGGCTGGCTTGACCGTTAAGGGTGCTGTAACCCCCGAAAGTACACTCCAGTCCAAACCAAAAAAAAAATTATTTTCTGTGTTTGTGAATTGTGTGCGCAGTAGCCGCACGTGCATCAACAAAGTAGTGCCAAGCGTGCGCCTGTGTCATAAGTAAAGGGCCGGCTGGCTTGACCGTTAAGGGTGCTGTAACCCCCGAAAGTACACTCCAGTCCAAACCAAAAAAAAATTATTTTCTGTGTTTGTGAATTGTGTGCGCAGTAGCCGCACGTGCATCAACAAAGTAGTGCCAAGCGTGCGCCTGTGTCATAAGTAAAGGGCCGGCTGGCTTGACCGTTAAGGGTGCTGTAACCCCCGAAAGTACACTCCAGTCCAAACCCAAAAAAAAATTATTTTCTGTGTTTGTGAATGGTGTGCGCAGTAGCCGCACGTGCATCAACAAAGTAGTGCCAAGCGTGCGCCTGTGTCATAAGTAAAGGGCCAGCTGGCTTGACCGTTAAAGGGTGCTGTAACCCCCAAAGTACACTCCAGTCCAAACCAAAAAAAAAATTATTTTCTGTGTTTGTGAATTGTGTGCGCAGTAGCCGCATGTGCATCAACAAAGTAGTGCCAAGCGTGCGCCTGTGTCATAAGTAAAGGGCCGGCTGGCTTGACCGTTAAAGGGTGCTGTAACCCCCAAAGTACACTCCAGTCCAAACGAAAAAAAAAATTATTTTCTGTGTTTGTGAATTGTGTGCGCAGTAGCCGCACGTGCATCAACAAAGTAGTGCCAAGCGTGCACCTGTGTCATAAGTAAAGGGCCAGCTGGCTTGACCGTTAAAGGGTGCTGTAACCCCCAAAGTACACTCCAGTCCAAACCAAAAAAAAAATTATTTTCTGTGTTTGTGAATTGTGTGCGCAGTAGCCGCATGTGCATCAACAAAGTAGTGCCAAGCGTGCGCCTGTGTCATAAGTAAAGGGCCGGCTGGCTTGACCGTTAAGGGTGCTGTAACCCCCGAAAGTACACTCCAGTCCAAACCCCCCAAAAAATTATTTTCTGTGTTTGTGAATTCTGTGCGCAGTAGCCGCACGTGCATCAACAAAGTAGTGCCAAGCGTGCGCCTGTGTCATAAGTAAAGGGCCGGCTGGCTTGACCGTTAAAGGGTGCTGTAACCCCGAAAGTACACTCCAGTCCAAACCAAAAAAAAAATTATTTTCTGTGTTTGTGAATGGTGTGCGCAGTAGCCGCACGTGCATCAACAAAGTAGTGCCAAGCGTGCGCCTGTGTCATAAGTAAAGGGCCAGCTGGCTTGACCGTTAAAGGGTGCTGTAACCCCCAAAGTACACTCCAGTCCAAACCAAAAAAAAAATTATTTTCTGTGTTTGTGAATTGTGTGCGCAGTAGCCGCATGTGCATCAACAAAGTAGTGCCAAGCGTGCGCCTGTGTCATAAGTAAAGGGCCGGCTGGCTTGACCGTTAAAGGGTGCTGTAACCCCCAAAGTACACTCCAGTCCAAACGAAAAAAAAATTTATTTTCTGTGTTTGTGAATTGTGTGCGCAGTAGCCGCACGTGCATCAACAAAGTAGTGCCAAGCGTGCGCCTGTGTCATAAGTAAAGGGCCGGCTGGCTTGACCGTTAAGGGTGCTGTAACCCCCGAAAGTACACTCCAGTCCAAACCAAAAAAAAAATTATTTTCTGTTTGTGAATTGTGTGCGCAGTAGCCGCACGTGCATCAACAAAGTAGTGCCAAGCGTGCGCCTGTGTCATAAGTAAAGGGCCGGCTGGCTTGACCGTTAAGGGTGCTGTAACCCCCGAAAGTACACTCCAGTCCAAACCAAAAAAAAAATTATTTTCTGTGTTTGTGAATTGTGTGCGCAGTAGCCGCACGTGCATCAACAAAGTAGTGCCAAGCGTGCGCCTGTGTCATAAGTAAAGGGCCGGCTGGCTTGACCGTTAAGGGTGCTGTAACCCCCGAAAGTACACTCCAGTCCAAACCCCCCAAAAAATTATTTTCTGTGTTTGTGAATTCTGTGCGCAGTAGCCGCACGTGCATCAACAAAGTAGTGCCAAGCGTGCGCCTGTGTCATAAGTAAAGGGCCGGCTGGCTTGACCGTTAAAGGGTGCTGTAACCCCCAAAGTACACTCCAGTCCAAACCAAAAAAAAATTATTTTCTGTGTTTGTGAATTGTGTACGCAGTAGCCGCATGTGCATCAACAAAGTAGTGCCAAGCGTGCGCCTGTGTCATAAGTAAAGGGCCGGCTGGCTTGACCGTTAAAGGGTGCTGTAACCCCCGAAAGTACACTCCAGTCCAAACCAAAAAAAAATTTATTTTCTGTGTTTGTGAATTGTGTGCGCAGTAGCCGCACGTGCATCAACAAAGTAGTGCCAAGCGTGCGCCTGTGTCATAAGTAAAGGGCCGGCTGGCTTGACCGTTAAGGGTGCTGTAACCCCCGAAAGTACACTCCAGTCCAAACCAAAAAAAAATTATTTTCTGTGTTTGTGAATTGTGTGCGCAGTAGCCGCACGTGCATCAACAAAGTAGTGCCAAGCGTGCGCCTGTGTCATAAGTAAAGGGCCGGCTGGCTTGACCGTTAAGGGTGCTGTAACCCCCGAAAGTACACTCCAGTCCAAACCAAAAAAAAAATTATTTTCTGTGTTTGTGAATGGTGTGCGCAGTAGCCGCACGTGCATCAACAAAGTAGTGCCAAGCGTGCGCCTGTGTCATAAGTAAAGGGCCAGCTGGCTTGACCGTTAAAGGGTGCTGTAACCCCCAAAGTACACTCCAGTCCAAACCAAAAAAAAAATTATTTTCTGTGTTTGTGAATTGTGTGCGCAGTAGCCGCATGTGCATCAAGAAAGTAGTGCCAAGCGTGCGCCTGTGTCATAAGTAAAGGGCCGGCTGGCTTGACCGTTAAAGGGTGCTGTAACCCCCAAAGTACACTCCAGTCCAAACGAAAAAAAAAATTATTTTCTGTGTTTGTGAATTGTGTGCGCAGTAGCCGCACGTGCATCAACAAAGTAGTGCCAAGCGTGCGCCTGTGTCATAAGTAAAGGGCCGGCTGGCTTGACCGTTAAGGGTACTGTAACCCCCGAAAGTACACTCCAGTCCAAACCAAAAAAAAAATTATTTTCTGTGTTTGTGAATTGTGTGCGCAGTAGCCGCACGTGCATCAACAAAGTAGTGCCAAGCGTGCGCCTGTGTCATAAGTAAAGGGCCGGCTGGCTTGACCGTTAAGGGTGCTGTAACCCCCGAAAGTACACTCCAGTCCAAACCAAAAAAAAAATTATTTTCTGTGTTTGTGAATTGTGTGCGCAGTAGCCGCACGTGCATCAACAAAGTAGTGCCAAGCGTGCGCCTGTGTCATAAGTAAAGGGCCGGCTGGCTTGACCGTTAAGGGTGCTGTAACCCCCGAAAGTACACTCCAGTCCAAACCCCCCAAAAAATTATTTTCTGTGTTTGTGAATTCTGTGCGCAGTAGCCGCACGTGCATCAACAAAGTAGTGCCAAGCGTGCGCCTGTGTCATAAGTAAAGGGCCGGCTGGCTTGACCGTTAAAGGGTGCTGTAACCCCGAAAGTACACTCCAGTCCAAACCAAAAAAAAAATTATTTTCTGTGTTTGTGAATGGTGTGCGCAGTAGCCGCACGTGCATCAACAAAGTAGTGCCAAGCGTGCGCCTGTGTCATAAGTAAAGGGCCAGCTGGCTTGACCGTTAAAGGGTGCTGTAACCCCCAAAGTACACTCCAGTCCAAACCAAAAAAAAAATTATTTTCTGTGTTTGTGAATTGTGTGCGCAGTAGCCGCATGTGCTTCAACAAAGTAGTGCCAAGCGTGCGCCTGTGTCATAAGTAAAGGGCCGGCTGGCTTGACCGTTAAAGGGTGCTGTAACCCCCAAAGTACACTCCAGTCCAAACGAAAAAAAAAATTATTTTCTGTGTTTGTGAATTGTGTGCGCAGTAGCCGCACGTGCATCAACAAAGTAGTGCCAAGCGTGCGCCTGTGTCATAAGTAAAGGGCCGGCTGGCTTGACCGTTAAGGGTGCTGTAACCCCCGAAAGTACACTCCAGTCCAAACCAAAAAAAATAATATTTTCTGTGTTTGTGAATTGTGTGCGCAGTAGCCGCACGTGCATCAACAAAGTAGTGCCAAGCGTGCGCCTGTGTCATAAGTAAAGGGCCGGCTGGCTTGACCGTTAAGGGTGCTGTAACCCCCGAAAGTACACTCCAGTCCAAACGAAAAAAAAAATTATTTTCTGTGTTTGTGAATTGTGTGCGCAGTAGCCGCACGTGCATCAACAAAGTAGTGCCAAGCGTGCGCCTGTGTCATAAGTAAAGGGCCGGCTGGCTTGACCGTTAAGGGTGCTGTAACCCCCGAAAGTACACTCCAGTCCAAACCCCCCAAAAAATTATTTTCTGTGTTTGTGAATTGTGTGCGCAGTAGCCGCACGTGCATCAACAAAGTAGTGCCAAGCGTGCGCCTGTGTCATAAGTAAAGGGCCGGCTGGCTTGACCGTTAAGGGTGCTGTAACCCCCGAAAGTACACTCCAGTCCAAACCAAAAAAAAAATTATTTTCTGTGTTTGTGAATTGTGTGCGCAGTAGCCGCATGTGCATCAACAAAGTAGTGCCAAGCGTGCGCCTGTGTCATAAGTAAAGGGCCGGCTGGCTTGACCGTTAAAGGGTGCTGTAACCCCCAAAGTACACTCCAGTCCAAACCAAAAAAAAAAATATTTTCTGTGTTTGTGAATTGTGTGCGCAGTAGCCGCACGTGCATCAACAAAGTAGTGCCAAGCGTGCGCCTGTGTCATAAGTAAAGGGCCGGCTGGCTTGACCGTTAAAGGGTGCTGTAACCCCCGAAAGTACACTCCAGTCCAAACCCAAAAAAAATTATTTTCTGTGTTTGTGAATTGTGTGCGCAGTAGCCGCACGTGCATCAACAAAGTAGTGCCAAGTGTGCGCCTGTGTCATAAGTAAAGGGCCGGCTGGCTTGACCGTTAAAGGGTGCTGTAACCCCCAAAGTACACTCCAGTCCAAACCAAAAAAAAAATATTTTCTGTGTTTGTGAATTGTGTGCGCAGTAGCCGCACGTGCATCAACAAAGTAGTGCCAAGTGTGCGCCTGTGTCATAAGTAAAGGGCCGGCTGGCTTGACCGTTAAAGGGTGCTGTAACCCCCGAAAGTACAGTCCAGTCCAAACCAAAAAAAAAATTATTTTCTGTGTTTGTGAATTGTGTGCGCAGTAGCCGCACGTGCATCAACAAAGTAGTGCCAAGTGTGCGCCTGTGTCATAAGTAAAGGGCCGGCTGGCTTGACCGTTAAAGGGTGCTGTAACCCCCAAAGTACACTCCAGTCCAAACCCCCCAAAAAATTATTTTCTGTGTTTGTGAATTGTGTGCGCAGTAGCCGCACGTGCATCAACAAAGTAGTGCCAAGTGTGCGCCTGTGTCATAAGTAAAGGGCCGGCTGGCTTGACCGTTAAAGGGTGCTGTAACCCCCAAAGTACACTCCAGTCCAAACCCAAAAAAAATTATTTTCTGTGTTTGTGAATTGTGTGCGCAGTAGCCGCACGTGCATCAACAAAGTAGTGCCAAGCGTGCGCCTGTGTCATAAGTAAAGGGCCGGCTGGCTAGACCGTTAAAGGGTGCTGTAACCCCCGAAAGTACACTCCAGTCCAAACCAAAAAAAAAATTATTTTCTGTGTTTGTGAATTGTGTGCGCAGTAGCCGCACGTGCATCAACAAAGTAGTGCCAAGCGTGCGCCTGTGTCATAAGTAAAGGGCCGGCTGGCTTGACCGTTAAAGGGTTCTGTAACCCCCAAAGTACACTCCAAACCAAAAAAATATATATTTTCTGTGTTTGTGACTTGTGTGCACTGTGGCTGCACGTGCATCAACAAAGGAGCAGCGCCAAGCGTGCGCCTGTGTCCCATAAGTAAGAGCCGGCTGGCTCATTTCTTAAAGGGTGGTGTAACCCACAAAGTGCACTACTCTCCAGCAAAAATAAAAAAATATTTTCTGTGTTTGTGTGCGCTTTAGCCGCACGTTTATATATTAATATAACATAAATGGAGGACCAAACTTTCTCCGATAAAAATAAAATAGGGAAAGATCAAGAACCACTTCCTCCTAGTGCTGTTGCTGCTGCTGGGAGTTGTTCATCATCCCAGAGAGGAAGTAGGAACATCACTACTTTTACTAAACAATTGACCCTCCAACAGTCCCTAGCGATGAGGATGAAGTACGACAGCAGTCATCCTGAAGCAAAACGTATAACTGAGGCCTTGACTGCTATGTTGGTGTTAGACGTGCGTCCGGTATCCGACATTAGTGCAGTGGGATTTAGACAATTGATGGAGGTAGTGTGTCCTCGGTTCCAAATCCCGTCTAGATTCCACCTGCATCCTCAAAGCAGCAGCGACAAGCGTGCGTCTGTCTGTTAAAGGGTGGTGACACCCTCAAAGTGTGCTACACAAACAATTAAAATATTGTTCTTTTTTTTTCTGTCTTTGTGAAATGTGTGGGCTGTAGCCGCACCTGCATCCTTAAAGCAGCAGCGACAAGCGTGCGTCTGTCTGTTAAAGGGTGGTGACACCCTCAAAGTGTGCTACACAAACAATTAAAATATTGTTCTTTTTTTTTCTGTCTTTGTGAATTGTGTGGGCTGTAGCCGCACTTGCATCCTCAAAGCAGCAGCGACAAGCGTGCGTCTGTCTGTTAAAGGGTGTTGTAACTCTCAAAGTGCTCCAAAAAATCAAAATTTTTTTTTAATGTGTTTGTGACTTGTGTGCGATGTAGCCACACTTGCATCCTCAAAGCAGCAGCGACAAGCGTGCGTCTGTCTGTTAAAGGGTGGTGACACCCTCAAAGTGTGCTACACAAACAATTAAAATATTGTTCTTTTTTTTTCAGTCTTTGTGAAATGTGTGGGCTGTAGCCGCACCTGCATCCTTAAAGCAGCAGCGACAAGCGTGCGTCTGTCTGTTAAAGGGTGGTGTAACTCTCGAAGTGCTCCAAAAAATAAAAAACTATTTTTTTAATGTGTTTGTGACTTGTGTGCGATGTAGCCGCACTTGCATCCTCAAAGCAGCAGCGACAAGCGTGCGTCTGTCTGTTAAAGGGTGGTGACACCCTCAAAGTGTGCTACACAAACAATAAAAATATTCTTCTTCTTTTTTCTGTCTTTGTGAATTGTGTGGGCTGTAGCCGCACTTGCATCCTCAAAGCAGCAGCGACGAGCGTGCGTCTGTCTGTTAAAGGGTGGTGTAACCCTCAAAGTGTGCTCCACAAACAATAAAAATATTCTTTTTTTTTTTCTGTCTTTGTGAATTGTGTGGGCTGTAGCCGCACTTGAATCCTCAAAGCAGCAGCGACAAGCGTGCGTCTGTCTGTTAAAGGATTACATCGGTGACAGCATCCAAGTAGGCATGTCAGACAGTCCATACCTGTACTGGCAGGAAAAAGAAGCAATTTGGAGGTCCCTGTACAAACTGGCTCTATTTTACCTGAGTTGCCCCCCCTCCAGTGTGTACTCCGAAAGAGTGTTTAGTGCAGCCGGGAACCTTGTCAGCGAAAGGCGTAGGAGGTTGCTTCCACAAAATGTGGAGAAGATGATGTTCATAAAATGAATTATCAACTCTTCCAGGGAGACCAGCCTCCAGAACGTACAGAGGGACCTGTGGTTCCAGCAGGGACGAATTAATACTCTATGAGGATGAGGATGTACACACTGAAGAGGGTGAGGAATCGGTGGATGAGGAGGATGAGGATGACATCTTGCCTCCGTAGAGCCAGTTTGTGCAGGGACAGATTAATTGCCAGCTTGTTTTGTGGGGGCCCAAACGAACCAATCATTTCAGCCACAGTTGTGTGGCAGACCCTGGCGCTGAAATTATTGGTTTGCTAAAGTGTGCATGTCCTGTTTATACAACATAAGGGTGGGTGGGAGGGCCCAAGGACAATTCCATCTTGCACCTCTTTTTTTTCTTTGCATTATGTACAGTTTGGGGCCTAGTTTTTCAATGCCATCCTGTCTGCCACTGCAGTTTCACGCCTAGATGGGTCACGTGTTTGTGCCGCCCACTCGTGTCGCTTAGCATAGTCATCCAGCTACCTCGGTGCAACCTTTTGGACATAAAAACACTATTGTGAGGTGTGAGGTATTCAGAATAGACTGGAAATGAGTGGAAATTAAGGTTATTGAGGTTAATAATAGCATAGGAGCAGAAAAACCTACAAATTCTGTGATTTTAGCTGTTTTTATGCTTTTTTTCAAAAAAATACAGATCCAAAACACAAAACCCAGAACCCAAAACACGGAAGGGTGGTTTTGGCAAAACCAATCCAGATCCAAAACACGAAGAAAGATCCAGATCCAAAACCAAAACACAAAACACGAAAAGTGGCCGGTGCACACCCCTACTAAAAACCTCTAAAATCATGTCATTTGGATCTGTTTACATCAAACTTGCCGACCAATCCAAATCTCAAGATCCATTGTTTAGATCTGGGGGCCTCATTCAGACCCGGACGCTATGCTGCGCTCACTCGCATTGAGCGATTTTTCGCAATCTGCACATGCGTACGAGTCGCAATGCATGTGCGCGAACTAGTCATTGCGATGGGAAAGTGCTCGCCCGTAGCCCGCAGTCGGGCTGCTATTTTGAGTGACAAATGCGTTGTGGGTGGTAACAGGGAAAGGTGCTTGAAAACGGGGGTGTGGATGTGTGAACGCAGGCGTGCCCAACCGCCAGAACAGCGTTTAATGGGGGTGCATAATTAGCAAAGTAACGTAATTACACATGTGACCGGGTTGTATTTTAGCCAGAACTGCTCGCAATGTTGTGGTGGGAGAAGGCTACCACAAGCGCTGCGAGCAGCTCCGATGGCTCTCGATGTTCCCAATTAATCCTACAACTGCCGGAGATGACGTGTGTCGCGAGTGGCAAAGGGGCATCTTTATACAGGTGCGAGCGCATAGTGCGGCCGCTCGCTATTACTTAGTGGGCGGCTTTAAGCGACGCAGTGCGAGCACATGATTTAAATAGCTGTCCCCTTTTAGCCAGCGAGCGGACGCAAATAGCGTCCGGGTCTGAATCAGGCCCTGAGTTCTGAACTTAGGAGGAGACCCAAGCCACACTTGGTTCTACTTGGATCCCTAAAAAGTGATCCGCTCCAGGATTCGGTACGACTCGGAACTCCAAAAGTTGAGTGTGTTCGGTTTTCAACAAGACTGAACCGCTCATTATAATGTGATAGTGGCAGGGAAATCAATTACCATTAGGACTGATATTACAATATATTTTTAGGCCAGTAAATGTGAAAATCACCCCACTGCAGATGCCTCAGTAAAGACGATCCCCTGAAGACAGCAGTCACCATGGAAAAAGGTGGTGTGATTAAGGAAGAAGAACCCGGAAGCCAAGCAAGAAGCCAACAGAGAGGCAGAGAGGCTCCGACACCAGTCAAGTTTACAAAATGCCAGAAAGAAAATGCCGAAAGCATCATTGACAGGAAGAGGTCAAAAGGTGACATGTCAAGTGGACGATCGGCAAAGGAGACAGTGGGGATTGTAAAAGAGCTGACCATATTACCCACTTTTTCCTATCCTGCCCAGAGCAGGTAAAACCTTTTTTCTTGTTTAGGCCTACTGGACCGCAAGGACAGTAGTCATCCTAAGGCCATTGTGCTATTAACACCCATAGCCATACTCCTACAGTCCACAGGTGGACATTAGGCATGGGGACCATTAAGGATCAGTATATTGTCTTTTTCCATTGCCCAATAGTGGTTCCCTGTACCACCACTACCATTCTGTCTATGTAGCAATCATTAGGCCTGTTGTACGATATTGATGCATTAGGCCTGGCTGCAGTTAGGAGGATTCCCCTGCATTTGTTGAATGTTTTCTGTTCTGCTGCATTGTTATTAGGATTGCATATTCTTGCCCTGTTGTATTTTCCTAGATAGTGCACAACATCTACAGTAGCTAGTAGTCGCTAATTACACCGTTTGACTGGCCACATAGTTGTGTTGTGAAGGTCGGTGCACATTGTTAGTCGCGCATTGGTGGTGCACATTATTTTGTATTGCTGCAGAAGGGCTGCCCGTGCTTTCTGTAGGTGACGTTGAGGGGAACATGGAACAGCATTCAAAAGGATGAAATGAACATTCCATAAGTAACTTTGGGCCTGATTCAGACCCACTCGCAAGCGGCTGTCCGCTTGCAAGTGGGTCGATGTTGTGCACTGCGCATGCGCACGACGGCGGGAGCTCCGTCGTGCGCATGCGCCAGACGCGACGAGCGAAGGAATGTCCTTCGCTCGTTATGTCTGATCAAAGGGGGCGTGCTGTCGATGTTGATTGACAGCACGCCCCCTTTGGTTCCCAAGGGAACGCCTACCGTCAGAAGCCGGCCCACTGACATCACTAGTGATGTCAGTGGGAGTGATTTTGGCTCTGATAGAGCCAAAATCACTCCGGGGCTTGCGGTTGAAAACCTCAACTGCAGGCTCCGGCTCGCAGTTTCGATGGTCGCGATGGTCACGACCATCGCGGCCATCAAACTGCACGCTCGTATAGGCTGTGGGTGGTGACCCACAGCTATACGAGCGTCCAGGAGGACGCTCCAGAATTATGGAGGGCGGCCCTCATTCAGAGCGTGCGCTCTGCTCAGAGTGTACGGCTCTGAATGAGGGTCTTAGGTCGGTATTATATTCCCTCCTTGTCTAGCCTTCATAACAATGTAAGAGAAAGGTGGCCATTTGGAAACATTTCCCTGTGATGGACAGCTGTAGTCCCTCATTCTCAGGCCAGAACAACTGGAGCAAGTGCACCAAGGAGTAAGTCTGAACCCTCATCCCAGCTACTTGCTCTGTACACATCTGGGGCCTGAATCTGAGTCGGATGCAAAAGCAAACAAAGCAGGTTCTATTGGTGGACAAGATGGCAGGATCATGACTGGACACTATGCAGAGGGGCACATGGGAGATCCATGGAATTGTTGTATTAGGTGGTGACATCACCCAGGTTCTGCAGAGAGCATTGCAGCAAAGTGGTAAAAGAAGCGATGGAAGGGCCCAGCGGAGAAACCCACAAGGTTCTCCATGTTGGACATGCCAATGCCAGGGTACTTGGTCAGAGGAGTGCTGGGCCAGGGCAGAGTGGCAGATGCATCACAGGCCAGTCCTATTTTCAGTTTCTTGGGCCGTCTGTCGGCATTTGCTAGGCTACATTGTTGGCTGTGCACTGCCTACCGCCATAAGAAAGCTGAGCATAGCCATATTTTATTTACATGTCCAGGTACAGGGAGCACCAACCCCAAGCAGCACATCCGTGGCCCCAACCAACCAGGACCAGGACTGACCAGCAAGTAATGAACATATGACTGCACAGGCCTCAAGCCCAGCCTTCCCACACATAGCCCTATCTACCCGTTCTTCCCTAGCCCACATCTGACTCTTTCTTCCCCTACATGGTTGTCTGTCTTACCAACGGTCTATGTGTCTGCTTCTTCCTGACCCTCTCCCTAGTGTGCCTTATCCATATGTGCCTCTGCCAATATACATGTGTGCTTGTGCCATCCCCTTTGTATCTGTGTGTACCCCTGCCTGTGTGGCTGATGATCTCCTGTCTGCCTCCTCCCCCATGCACATACACAATACATAACCATACTTGCCTTCCCCCCCAGAATGGCTGGGAGGCTCCTGAAAATCGGGTAGCACTCCCGGCCACCTGGAAAGGTGGACGAAGTCTCCAGAGGGTTGGGGCCCCCAGTGAATGCGACCGATGACGTGATTCATGTTGAATCGCGTCACTGTGGTTCTGCCCTCCACTCCAATGCTGATAATCTCAGCATTTTATAGTGGGGGTGGAGCTACAATGATGCGATTGCGCTGCCACGCCCGGGACATCCCACTTCTGACAAGCCCCACCCCCTGCAGTGTCGACCCAGAGGAGGCAGCCAACTGCAGTATGTACATAACTTATATAAAATTTTGTTTTTTTATTCTAAAATTAAAGGATTTTTCCCCCCATTATTAATTTGAAGCTGCAACTCATTTACCTTTTTCAAGACAAGTGCATGCCTACCGCCATAAGGAGCCAGAGCACGCCACCCCATAGAGGGCGTATCAGCTGGACAGTCGCGTTTTTCCGGCACTGTCTCGCTGTTCCACCCACGGGCTGAAGTGTCCCACGGGTGGTTGGGAGGTTGGGGACCTCCACTGCTGCAGCTCTGCTTTGCTTAGCCAAGCGTGGCGGTGCCGGAGAAGCTGAATAGATGCCGTGCGCCTTATGTATGTGTCGACATTAGTAGATGTCGACATTTTAAAATGTTGATATAACATTCATGTCCGACTCAACATTATCTATCTCTATCTATCTATCTATCTATCTATCTATCTATCTATCTATTTATCTATCTATCTATCTATCTATCACCCTTAGGGTCATGCCGTTGCCATTAACTAGGAAAACTCAACACAACAGGGAGAGTAAGCAGAGATTTATACTTTGCCATTCTTTTCCACATAACGCACCCTCAATGAGCCAGAAGCCTGAGCTAGACAGTCCCACTTGTCAGGTGCTGATTCCCCTAATTTGTTTTGTCAATGACAGAAGTGATTTGGTAAAGGTTTCGCTTGTGGGCAGCGCTTGCCCAGCACGTACAGCACAAGCCTTGTACGTGCCCACAAGTACAATAGGACTGATTAGCTGACAGCACAAGGTGTGGAGGAGCAGATGCTTCATCCAACGACAAATCTCGTTAAGTCTGCCGACGTGGGTTTTAAAAATTGAAAAGATAGAATTAAACTGTCCTGCCAGCACTGCGAGAAATGGAAATGGTTTTCTTTCAAATGTAATATTGCACTTAATTTACACCAATTATAATGGAATGAATGTGATTTGTTTGATGAGCTTAAGAATGGAAAAGGTATTTTATTTGAATTTCTCCCATTTTCTTAGCTTGGAGACTGTCTGGCTCCAGAGAGGGTATTAGCAGTTAATCTCTGCCTAATTGCTTTCTCTCCGAGCATTGCTGCACCATTCACAGTAAATTTAATGACACTCTCTTGTTTGACTATATTAAGTAAACAAACATTGAGATGACATAGGAGCTCCACTCATTTTTTAATGGGATCCAAATATAGGGAAAAAAAAACTTTAACTTGTTCTATTCCAAAGTCTTCAGTTTTAGAAGAACCTTCTTGGATCTAACAGAAGATTACTCATCTGCACATTGTGGTTGTCTCTCATTGCTATTCCATGTTGTAAGGACCTAATAACAGTCACCAATAGGTCTGATTAAGGGTTCCAGCCATCATGGGCGAATAAACTCATGGTACTGTACTCATGGGAAAGTATGATGGGGAGAGGTAGTGAGTGACAGTAAAGTATGATGGTGAGAGGCAGTGAGTGACAGGAAAGTATGATGGGGAGAGGCAGTGAGTGACAGGAAAGTATGATGGGGAGAGGTAGTGAGTGACAGGAAAGTATGATGGGGAGAGGCAGTGAGTGACAGGAAAGTATGATGGGGAGAGGCAGTGAGTGACAGGAAAGTATGATGGGGAGAGGCAGTGAGTGACAGGAAAGTATTATGAGGAGAGGCAGTGAGTGACAGGAAAGTATGATGGGGAGAGGCAGTGAGTGACAGGAAAGTATGATGGGGAGAGGCTGAAAGTGACAGGAAAGTTTGACGGGGAGAGGTAGTGAGTGACAGGAAGGAGAAGGTGATGGGGAGAGGCAGTGGGTGATAGGGAGGAGAAGATGACGGGAGAGGCAATGGGTGACAGGGAGGAGAAGGTGATGGGGAGAGGCAATGGGTGACAGGGAGGAGAAGGTGATGGGGAGAGACAGTGGGTGACAGGGAGGAGAAGGTGATGGGGAGAGACAGCGGGTGAATGGAAGGAGAAGGTGATGGGGAGAGGCAGTGGGTGACTGGGAGGAGAAGGTGATGGTGAGAGGCAGTGGGTGACAGGCGAAGGTGTCGGGAGAGGCAGTGAGTACACGGGAGAAGGTGACAGTAGAGGCAGTGGGTAACAGGGAGAAGAAGGTGATGGGAGAGACAGTGGGTGACAGGGAGGAGAAGGTGATGGGGAGAGGCAGCGGGTGATTGGGAGGAGAAGGTGATGGGGAGAGGCAGTGGGTGACAGGGCGATGGTGTCGGGAGAGGCAGTGAGTACACGGGAGAAGGTGACAGTACAGGCAGTGGGTAACAGGGAGAAGAAGGTGATGGGAGAGACAGTGGGTGACAGGGAGGAGAAGGTGATGGGGAGAGGCAGTGGGTGACAGGGAGGAGAAGGTGATGGGGAGAGGCAGTGGGTGACAGGGAGGAGAAGGTGATGGGGAGAGGCAGTGGGTGACAGGGAGGAGAAGGTGATGGGGAGAGGCAGTGGGTGACAGGGAGGAGAAGGTGATGGGGAGAGGCAGTGGGTGACAGGTAGAAGGTGATGGGGAGAGGCAGTGGGTGACAGGGAGGAGAAGGTGATGGGGAGAGGCAGTGGGTGACAGGTAGAAGGTGATTGGGAGAGGCAGTGGGTGACAGGGAGGAGAAGGTGATGGGGAGAGGCAGTGGGTGACAGGGAGGAGAAGGTGATGGGGAGAGGCAGTGGGTGACAGGTAGAAGGTGATGGGGAGAGGCAGTGGGTGACAGGTAGAAGGTGATTGGGAGAGGCAGTGGGTGACAGGGAAGAGAAGTTGATGGGGAGAGGCAGTGGGTGACAGGGAGGAGAAGGTGATGGGGAGAGGCAGTGGGTAACAGGGAGAAGAAGGTGATGGGAGAGACAGTGGGTGACAGGGAGGAGAAGGTGATTGGGAGAGGCAGTGGGTGACAGGGAGGAGAAGGTGATGGGGAGAGGCAGTGGGTGACAGGGAGGAGAAGGTGATGGGGAGAGGCAGTGGGTGCCAGGTAGAAGGTGATGGGGAGAGGCAGTGGGTGACAGGTAGAAGGTGATGGGGAGAGGCAGTGGGTGACAGGGAGGAGAAGGTGATGGGGAGAGGCAGTGGGTGACAGGTAGAAGGTGATTGGGAGAGGCAGTGGGTGACAGGGAGGAGAAGGTGATGGGGAGAGGCAATGGGTGACAGGGAGGAGAAGGTGATGGGGAGAGGCAGTGGGTGACAGGGAGGAGAAGGTGATGGGGAGAGGCAATGGGTGACAGGGAGGAGAAGGTGATGGGGAGAGGCAGTGGGTGACAGGTAGAAGGTGATGGGGAGAGGCAGTGGGTGACAGGGAGAAGGTGATGGGGAGAGGCAGTGGGTGACAGGTAGAAGGTGATTGGGAGAGGCAGTGGGTGAAAGGGAGGAGAAGGTGATGGGGAGAGGCAGTGGGTGACAGGGAGAAGGTGATTGGGAGAGAAAGTGAGTGACAGGGAGGAGAAGGTGATTGGGAGAGACAGTGGGTGACAGGGAGGAGAAGGTGATGGGGAGAGGCAGTGGGTGACAGGTAGAAGGTGATTGGGAGAGGCAGTGGGTGACAGGGAGGAGAAGGTGATGGGGAGAGGCAGTGGGTGACAGGGAGAAGGTGATTGGGAGAGAAAGTGAGTGACAGGGAGGAGAAGGTGATTGGGAGAGACAGTGGGTGACAGGGAGGAGAAGGTGATGGGGAGAGGCAGTGGGTGACAGGGAGGAGAAGGTGATGGGGAGAGGCAGTGGGTCAGGTAGAAGGTGATGGGGAGAGGCAGTGGGTGACAGGGAGGAGAAGGTGATGGGGAGAGGCAGTGGGTGACAGGTAGAAGGTGATTGGGAGAGGCAGTGGGTGACAGGGAGGAGAAGGTGATTGGGAGAGGCAGTGGGTGACATGGAGAAGGTGATTGGGAGAGAAAGTGAGTGACAGGGAGGAGAAGGTGATTGGGAGAGACAGTGGGTGACAGGGAGGAGAAGGTGATGGGGAGAGGCAGTGGGTGACAGGTAGAAGGTGATTGGGAGAGGCAGTGGGTGACAGGGAGGAGAAGGTGATGGGGAGAGGCAATGGGTGACAGGGAGGAGAAGGTGATGGGGAGAGGCAGTGGGTGACAGGTAGAAGGTGATGGGGAGAGGCAGTGGGTGACAGGGAGAAGGTGATGGGGAGAGGCAGTGGGTGACAGGTAGAAGGTGATTGGGAGAGGCAGTGGGTGAAAGGGAGGAGAAGGTGATGGGGAGAGGCAGTGGGTGACAGGGAGAAGGTGATTGGGAGAGAAAGTGAGTGACAGGGAGGAGAAGGTGATTGGGAGAGACAGTGGGTGACAGGGAGGAGAAGGTGATGGGGAGAGGCAGTGGGTGACAGGTAGAAGGTGATTGGGAGAGGCAGTGGGTGACAGGGAGGAGAATGTGATGGGGAGAGGCAGTGGGTGACAGGGAGAAGGTGATTGGGAGAGAAAGTGAGTGACAGGGAGGAGAAGGTGATTGGGAGAGACAGTGGGTGACAGGGAGGAGAAGGTGATGGGGAGAGGCAGTGGGTGACAGGGAGGAGAAGGTGATGGGGAGAGGCAGTGGGTCAGGTAGAAGGTGATGGGGAGAGGCAGTGGGTGACAGGGAGGAGAAGGTGATGGGGAGAGGCAGTGGGTGACAGGTAGAAGGTGATTGGGAGAGGCAGTGGGTGACAGGGAGGAGAAGGTGATTGGGAGAGGCAGTGGGTGACAGGGAGAAGGTGATTGGGAGAGAAAGTGAGTGACAGGGAGGAGAAGGTGATTGGGAGAGACAGTGGGTGACAGGGAGGAGAAGGTGATGGGGAGAGGCAGTGGGTGACAGGTAGAAGGTGATTGGGAGAGGCAGTGGGTGACAGGGAGGAGAAGGTGATGGGGGAGGCAGTGGGTGACAGGGAGAAGGTGATTGGGAGAGAAAGTGAGTGACAGGGAGGAGAAGGTGATTGGGAGAGACAGTGGGTGACAGGGAGGAGAAGGTGATGGGGAGAGGCAGTGAGTGACAGGGAGGAGAAGGTGATGGGGAGAGGCAGTGGGTGACAGGGTGAAGTGACGGGAGAGGCAGTGGGTGACAGGGAGAAGTGACGGGAGAGGCAGTGGGTGACAGGGAGAAGTGACGGTGGAGACAGTGGGTGACAGGGAGAAGTGACGGGAGAGGCAGTGAGTGACTGGGAGAGGTGACGGGAGAGGCAGTGGGTGACAGGGAGGAGAAGGTGATGGGGAGAGACAGTGGGTGACAGGGAGAAGTGACGGGAGAGGCAGTGAGTGACAGGGAGAGGTGACGGGAGAGGCAGTGGGTGACAGGGAGGAGAAGGTGATGGGGAGAGGCAGTGGGTGACAGGTAGAAGGTGATGGGGAGAGGCAGGTGGTGACAGGGAAGAGAAGGTGATGGGGAGAGGCAGTGGGTGACAGGGAGGAGAAGGTGATGGGGAGAGGCAGTGGGTAACAAGGAGAAAAGGTGATGGGAGAGACAGTGGGTGACAGGGAGGAGAAGGTGATGGGGAGAGGCAGTGGGTGACAGGTAGAAGGTGATGGGGAGAGGCAGGTGGTGACAGGGAAGAGAAGGTGATGGGGAGAGGCAGTGGGTGACAGGGAGGAGAAGGTGATGGGGAGAGGCAGTGGGTAACAAGGAGAAAAGGTGATGGGAGAGACAGTGGGTGACAGGGAGGAGAAGGTGATGGGGAGAGGCAGTGGGTGACAGGGAGAAGTGACGGGAGAGGCTGTGGGTGACAGGGAGAAGTGACGGTGGAGACAGTGGGTGACAGGGAGAAGTGACGGGAGAGGCAGTGAGTGACAGGGAGAGGTGACGGGAGAGGCAGTGGGTGACAGGGAGAAGGTGATGGGGAGAGAAAGTGAGTGACAGGGAGGAGAAGGTGATGGGGAGAGACAGTGGGTGACAGGGAGAAGTGACGGGAGAGGCAGTGGGTGACAGGGAGAAGTGACGGGGGAGACAGTGGGTGACAGGGAGGAGAAGGTGACGGGAGAGGCAGTTCGTGACAGGGAGGAGAAGTTGATGGGGAGAGACAGTGGGTGACAGGGAGAAGTGACGGGAGAGGCAGTGGGTGACAGGGAGAAGTGATGGGAGAGGCAGTGGGTGACAGGGAGAAGTGATGGGAGAGGCAGTGGGTGACAGGGAGAAGTGAGAGGAGAGGCAGTGAGTGACAGGGATTGGGAAGCCCCAATGATGCTGGGATTGGAGGAGCTCTTGTAGAGGTGGAAGCTGGTCCATGGGGAGGGGCCAGCCACCCAGAAGAGCACATGTTAGCTGGGGCTGGCCTGGCAATGTGCCCTGGAGCTGGTTCATTATAGGCTGGCGTAAATAAAACTCCCCTAACATGTCGACATTCAGGGAAAGAGTCCTCCTTGGCATCATCCTGGCGGTGGGTGGGCAGATTACGATTTGCTTCATTATAACTTATATAAAACTTCTCCTAAACAAAAGGGGGGCCTAGGTGCCCCCCCCACTGAATCTACCACTGCTGCACACTAGCATAATTCAGAGCTCCCAAAAGAGACATGTGCCTGTAATAGCTCCCCACACCTATCATTATTTTAGCATCTGCCTTTAATGGGAAATGTGAGAGACACAAGGCCTGAGATGGACTCAACACCAATGATTGCGCAATTCAGTGATTATTTGCTACTTCGCATGCACGAAAGGCTTAATAATCACTATGGCGCATGAGTGAGTACCGCTGAGTATGTGGAGAGACAGTTATTGCATATCTGATCGTTCCCATTTCAGCTGGCGATGGAAATCCATGGGCGTTCCTGGGCGGTGACTGGTACGTGGCCTGAAGTGTTTGCAACAAAAGGGTAGACTCATGGGCGTGTTATGGGTGGTGTAAGAAATTACTGCCTCTGCCTTCCCATACACAGATCCACAGCCACAGAGGCAATGTCTAACACTGAGTAGTCCATAAGCTGTTGCAAGTGTTGATGGTGCACGCAATGGTGTGCCGATTGTGGAGTGTACAGAACCACCGGCATAGTTGCACTATCTACATATACTGAAAGTAGGTTTTTAAGCACTTGTACTCTGTTGCAAGCTGGTGCACAAGGGGAAGGCAACAATTAAAAATCGAAATTGTAATAGGTGTTACGGTCCGCTACAAGGGATTCCTCAGTTGGAGGACTGGGAGCTGGTGCAAGTTTTGATGGTGCGACTGATGGCGGCTGGCGCCAAGCAGTATTTGAACGTCGGATGATGCTTGAAGTGGGCGTCACAATCCTTGCACATTCAGACGCACGGATGTACACCAGAGAAGGGCTTGTAGCGATATCTGCATAAAGCTGTAGAAGCCAAACTGGCAATAGACACGTGATCAGGTCATCATTATTCAGTTGTTTCTGTATTTAGGGCCTGATTCAGAGCCGCTCGTAAGCGGCCGCTCATTCGTTCCGAGCGATGTTTGCACAACTGTGCATGCGTACGGATCGTAATACACATGCGCGAACCAGTCAGTGCGGCTGAAAATCGTTTGTTCGCTAAATAGCGAATAACTGCTATTTTGATTGACAGGAGGAGGCGTATGTGGGTGGTAACAGGGGAATGTGCTTGAAAACGGGGAGTGGTGATCCGAATGCAGGCGTGCTTAAAGGTCAAAACGGGCGTTTTATGGGTGTGCATAATTAATACAGCAGCGTCATTGACCACGTCACTTGGTTATTTTATAGTCAGAACTGCTCGCAAGATTGTGGTAGGAAAAACCAACCACAAGAATAGCGAGCAGTTCATACGCTGTACGATGTACTCGATTAATCTAATAAATAGCGGACATGACGTAGGATGCCAGGGGGCGTAGTTTTCCAAAAAACGACCGCAAGTTTTGTTCGCTCGTTCAGACCTAGAGGCATGCACAGACCGCAAAGAGCGAACGGTTCATTTGAATAGCCACCCCTTTTTTCTGAACGAGCGAGCGCAAATAGCGTCCGGCTCTGAATCAGGCCCTTAGTTTGCTGTTAATAGACACAAAACCCAACATTAAGTTAATTGTTTACTTCACTAATAGGGCAGATGTATGAAGCTCTGGGAAGTGATAAAGTGGAGAGTGATAAACCACCAGCCAATCAGCTCCCAACTGTCATTTTTCAAACACAGCCTGTAACATGACAGTTGGGAGCTGAGTGGCTGGTCATTTATCACTCTGCACTTTATCACTTTCCAGAACATCATACAGTATATCTGCCCCCTGATAAACTTTGACACATTTATCTATGAATGTTATTACTAGAGATGTGCGCTGACCCCCGTGTTTTGGTTTTGGATCCGGATTCACTTTCGTGTTTTGTTTTTGTTTTTTTTATCGATTTTTTCTTTAAATAATAAAAAACAGCTGAAATTCTGTCATTTTGACCTGTTAGCATTAGAGATGGGCGGGTCCAGTTCTCCGAGAACCGGCCCCACCCGAACTTTGAGATTCAGACCGAGATTCGAACGCGGCTCGAGGTTTCCAGTGTGACTCGGATCTTAAAACGAGGCAAAACATCATCATCCCGGGGTCGGATTCTCGTGGGTTTTGGATTATATAAAGGTCCCCGCGATCGGCGCCATTTTCACTCTGGCTGTGGAGAGAGAAGCTAGCAGTCACTGTCAGTAACTCAGTGTGTGTGTCCAGTTGGGGTCTTGGGCTGAAGGCTGCTGCTGTGTTGTCCATAAAGAGGCTTAGGCTGCAGTATATGAAGGGGGGGCTTCCTTCAGTGGGTGCTGCAGCTGCTGTGTCACTTGTCCTGTAAATTAACTGTGGCTGCTGCTGTGTTGGGGTTCTGTGTTGTCCAGGGGGGGTGCTCTGTCAATTAGTGGTGCTCTTCCCCAGTGTAAAAAAAAATAAAAGTGCTTTTTTTATATTTATTTTTTATTTGAATATGTGCGTTAACAATTTACAGTAGCTGTGCTATTATTGTTCGGTGACACTGCCGCAGTTTATCGTCCAAGTATTTGTGACTCTGCAGGTGGTCTGTCCGCACTCGGCAGGGGTGCTTTGTTGTCCATTAAAAAGGGGTGCTGTCTGTGTTGTTCATCAAGGGGCTGCTGCCTCATTCAGGGGTGCTCTTCCCCAGTGTAAAAAAAAATATTGTTTGGTGACACTGCCAGTCAGACCGCAGTGTGATATGGAGGATGATCAAATGAGAGGAGAGCTGACTCAGAAATCGAGGATGCTTCTGTGGAATTGCACCCGGAGGATGAGGAGGATACTTCTGTAGTTGGCGCTAACAAGGATTATGAGGATGTTGATGCCGAGGATGTTTTCTTTGTAAATCAGGCAACAGTTGTTGCCCATGGTATGAAAAAGCCCATTGTCATGCCTGGACAAAAGACAAAAAAATCCATTTCTCACGTATGAAATTATTTCCACCCTAATCCGGACAACAGTTGACAAGCCATCTGTAACCATTGCCAAGCAAGAGTGAGTAGAGGTAAGGACCATCTAGGACCCTCCTCCCAATTATGTCACTTGTAGCGCATTCCTCAAATTCAAAAGTGTTTTTCAAATTCAGAAACTTTGGCTAAAAACATAACAATCAGTCTAGTGTCACCTAGCTGCTTCCTTCTCTCTGTTAGATCCAAGCACCTGCAATCTCCAACACCTGCATCATCATCAACATCCTCAATCATGATCGGAAGTGGTGCTGCATCCAATTTCATAAGAATGACCGACTCCTCTACTATCCATGATTCCTTAGAAGGATCCGTGAGTGCTACGCCTGTTGCTGCTGCTGCTGCTGTGAGTGGATCTTCATCCCAGAAGGGGACCAGAAACAAGACTACTTTTAGTAGTTTGACAAAACAATTGACTGCCAAACAATCCTTTGCAATGGGGAACAAAAATAACAGCAGTTACCCAGTTGCACAGCGGATTACTGATGCCATAACAGCTATGCTGGTATTAGATGTACGCCCAGTGTCCGCCATTAATGCAGTGGGTTTTAGACAGCTAATTGAGGTCCTGTGTCCCCACTACCATGTCCCTTCTAAATTCCACTTCACTAGCCAGCAATTCCCAGTCTGTACAAGGACATTAAAAAAAACGTATTAAGTGTCCTTTGAAATGCCGTTGTGCCCACTGTCCACTTAACCACAGATATTTGGACAAGTGGGACAGGGCAAAATAAAGATTATATGACTGTGACAGCCCACTGGGTAGGTGTAGAGCCTCCAACAGTGCAAACAGCAGCAGCATCTAACAAATCACAGCTCGTTCAGAGGCAGGCTATGCTGTGTATCACTGGTTTCACTAAGAGGCATACCACTGAGAACCTCTTAGAAAAACTCAGGGAAATCATTGCAAAATGGCTTACTCTGCTTGGACTCTCCTCGTGATTTGTAATTTCTGACAATGCCAGGAATATTGTGCGAGCATTACATATGGGCGAATTCGAACACATCCAATGTTTTGCTAACACATTTCATTTGGTGGTGCAACATTTAAAAAAAAATGACAAGGGCATGCAGGAGATGCTCTCGGTGGCCTGAAAGATTTTGGGACATTTTCGACATTCAGCAACTGTGTGTCGAAGATTATAGCACCGGCAAGTACCGTTGATTTTGCCTTGCCATCACCTGAAGCAAAAGGTAGTAACTAGGTGGAATTCTACCCTCTATATGCTTCAGCGGATGGAGGAGTAGCAAAAGGCCATCCAAGGCTACACAACGGCCTATGACATAGGGAAAGGTGTGGGAATGCACCTTAGTCAAGAGCAGTGGAGAATAATTTCCGTGTTGTGCAAGGTTCTTAAACCCTTTGACCTTACCATATGTGAAGTTAGTTCAGACACTGCCAGTTTGAGTCAGGTCATTCCCCTAATCAGACTTTTGCAAAAGCAGCTGAAGAAACTGAAGGAGAAGCTGAAATGCAGTAATTCCACTAAGTCGGACTTGTAGATCAAGCCCTTCATTTGCTTCGCCAGGATCCAAGGGTCATCAATCTCTTGAAATCAGATCACTATATTTTGGGGACCATACTTGATCCTAGGTTTAAGTCATACCTTGTGTCTTACTTTCCGATGGACATAAATCTGAAGAGATGTAAAGAACTGTTGGTTAAAAATTGTCAGCTCAAGCGGCACGTGACACAGCAGCATCTCCTCCTTCAGTTTTTGTGGCTACCAGAAAAAAAAACAATATTTTCCTAAGAGACCCACTGCGGATGATGCAGATCAGTCAGCAAAACCTAATGACATCTGGTTGGGTATAAAACAACGGCCTACAATTCGGACTTGTCTACCATGACTTTGTCTGATATGGTCACCATTCAGAGAATAGTGGATGATTATTTTAGGGATAGCATCCAAATAGGCATGTCCGACAGTCCGTTTCACTACTGACAGGAAAAAGAGGCAGTTTGGAGCCCCTTACACATACTGGCTTGCAGTACTTAAGTTTCCCACCCTCCAGTGTGTACTCTGAAAGAGTTTTCAGCACAGTTGGGAATTTTGTCAGTGATCGGCATAGGAGGTTACTTCCCCAAAATGTGGAAAAGATGATGTTCATCAAAATGAATTACAAATTCCACGAGGCAGACCTTTACCAGCAATTAAGTAAAAAAAATACAGAGGCGCATGTAATGGTGGATTCCAGCAGGGATGAATTAATATTGTGTGAAGAAGAGGATGTACACACTAATGGGGATAATAATGACGATTACGATGACATTTGTTCTTACCTATCTCGTAAAGCCAGTTTGTGTATGGGATCATCGCCACCAATGTCCACTGCGCATCGCAGCTTGTTTGTGGGGGTCCAAACAAACCAATCATTTCAGCCACAAGTG
This sequence comes from Taudactylus pleione, assembly GCA_031769625.1. Classification (NCBI taxonomy): domain Eukaryota; kingdom Metazoa; phylum Chordata; class Amphibia; order Anura; family Myobatrachidae; genus Taudactylus; species Taudactylus pleione. Next base: position 2,407,110 of record JAUIMM010001655.1, read on the forward strand.
GAAGTCCCTGTCGCTGAAGTGATTGGTTTATTAAACTGTGAATGTTCTGTTTCATATATACAACATAAGGGTGGGTCGAAGGGTCCAAGGACAATTTCATCTTGCACCTCTTTTCTGTGCATTATGTGCTGTTTGGGGCATTGTTGTCTGACGTTTTTAATTGTATGGTTGATGAATGTCCAGAAATTGTAATGGCCACAGACAGCATCTTCTGTATGCCCCTTTCATTTAAATAAAATAAATAAATTCTGAACCACCAAGTTGACGGGGTGGGTAAATATGAGCAGCAGCACAGAGCATCTTTCTGCCAGGATGTGTGCAATAAAATGCAAATACATTTAATACAAAAATTAGTTGTGTATATTGGTCACATATATATATATTTACATGGTACATACAGTGCATAAAGCAGGCTGAGGTAACCTGAAGCATGCCACCTGTTGTTGACTTCCAGTAGACCCAGCAAACATCACAGATGCTGGGAGTTTTAGTTCAGCCGGAGAACTAGAGGTTGTTTTCCTCTGATGTAAACAGCAAGTCTTGGTCCCATTATCCCTAACAACCTTCCTGAGTACAAAGTAAACGTCTGTTTACAGTATGTTCTAGCAGCACCTCCAGAAGCAAGGCCACCTCATTTCTATTAGATGTATAAAAACTTAAAAAACCTCCTCCAGATCAAAGATGTCTTTTAGGAACTGAAGAACTTGATCCTAGATTTATCTTCCCTTCTAATTTTTTTAAAGAAGCAAAACATTAAAATGAATAAATTAAAAACGAATCAATCCTTCCATCCTTTCCCTGTCTTCAGTCCATAAACATATTCCAACTCAGTTTTGCCTCTAACCTAGTTAAGGAAAACATTCTTGATTTTTAAAATTCCTAGTGGTCGTATAGTTTATTAAACTGCCATCCTGTCTACCACTGCAATGCCACAGAGGGCCTCATTTCTCAACGAGTTTATAACTCAAAACTAGTGATAAATATCACTTTTTCTGATAAATGGTGCTCAGCCAATCAGCTCCCAACTGTCAACTGTTAGAAAAATGACAGTTGGGAGCTGATTGGCTGGAGCACCATTTATCAGAAAAAGTGATATTTATCACTAGTTTTGAGTTATAAACTCGTTGATAAATGAGGCTGTCTGTACCATGTTGGAAACTGAACTGCCACATGTTAGTCAGCCAGCTAGCTGGATGTAACCTTTTGGCCCTAAACTAGATGAAAAAAAATCAATATTGTGAGCTGTGAGGTGGTCAAAATTGACTGGAAATAACTGTTATTGAGGTTAATAATACTGCAGGAACAAAAATAGGCCCAAATTTTGTGATTCTAGCTGCTTTTATGATTTTTAAAAAAAAAAATACATACCACAAGGGGCGGTTTTGGAAAAACCAAATTCAGATCCAAAACACAAGGAGATATAGATCCAAAACCAAAACACGGGGTTTGGCGCACTTCCCTAGTTAGCATGCAATGTAAAACTCGAGTTCCAAACCGCAGGAAGACCAGGACACAGTTCGACTCGGAACCCCAAAGTGATTCTGAACTCGGACTCGGTTCAACTCGAAACCCCTACATTCAGTTGTTATTGGTTCTGGACCCTCTAGTCATTAGTAGCTCACTAGCAAACATCAAATAAAGTTTATTGCTCTTTTAAGGGGATCTGGTTGCAATATATGGTAAACTATACTCATTATTTTTTTTAATGAAATTAAATGCAATTTCCTATTTAAACATTTATCTGATTTTTTTAAAATGAGAAAATAGTACATTTAAGCATGAGGCATGCTGGAGCTTGTAGTTCCAATACAAATGGAGATCTACAGGTGAGACAAAGCGATGAGGTAAGGCCCTCCCTAGGTATCACATTGACTTGACAGAATTTAAAAGACAATTGGTAAAGAGTTATTTGCATTCACAATCACCTTTACTTTAGAGCGGAGGAAGCTGACCGGATCAAATATGGTCACCTTGAGGGTGCAGCTAATGAAACTCGGCAGTTTATACATAATACATGTATATTCAAACGCAGGATCTGTGAGTCACAGAGTCCTCGCTGCATAATATGTGCCAAAAAGATAATGGAAAATGTTTCCCAGTTGTTATTCTTACATTTAAATAGCACCTTATGCCCCTTATTGAGCTGGGGGGGCCCTCAGCGATAGGACAGAGGTAAGTGCCCGAATCCAGCAAAAGCATAACACATCTGCATAGTCACTAGGGAGAATTTCATGCTTTGTTTACCGCCCAAACGTGTGTGGACACAAGAATTATTCAGTCTAGCAGGGTTTACGGAGTATCAGATGTAGCTGATACAGATCTATAATATGCTTTCATTATCGAACGAATAATGTAAATATACATAAACATTTGCTTTTTCTTCTGCCATGACATCCAATGTCTGCCTTTATTTTAATGTGGATTTTGGAGCAAATGTCAAAAATGTCTATGATATAAAGCTTCAGAGTTTCATATGACAGCATTTGTTGGCCCAGGGTAGCGATGACCATTGGTGACACAACCCTTCTTAATGTTCCATTTAGGAGAGTGTTTATCTTGAGGACTTTCCAGTCTCTACGGCAAATTAGCTAATATTTTAGTGAAGCTGCTGATTTATTTATGTTCCCACAATAACATGGAAATGAGACCTTCTAGAGGTAAGTGTGCCCTGAATGCAGAGAGCCATAGATCAGTAAGATTAGGATGCCGGACCTTTTAGCTTATTTTAAATGCTTTGCTTATTATTGATTGGGAAGAGGTTGTGTGTGTGTGTAGGAATTTTGCAGCTTTTACCATTGCATCCTGGATTTAACAGGATATTAGAACATTTATTGATGTTTATGGAGTAGGGCCAGATGTAACACACCTGAAAATATTTCACAACTTAGTGTGTTCGATCGGGATTCCGGGCGCCGGTCTCACGGCCTCGGTAAAATGATAGGCGTCTAGATTTAGACGCATGTCATTTAACCCTCACTGGGATAAAGCAGTCGGGAAGCCGGACGTCGGGATTACGTCCGCCGGCTTCCCAACTGCATACCATTCACCATCCCCCTACAAATATAAGGGGATAGCATCCACCATTACCTATGTAAACATTTGAGGAAATAATGATTTCTTCACTTGGTGTAATAAATGGCCACTGAGTGCTACAGAGAATATTTGGAGTTTATCATACTCTTTCCTCATACTACAAGTTACCACAAGCAAAGTGCACCACCATTGGCAACAGTTAATAATATCACATGCTTAGTTAGATTTATATTTGTACTGTTTGAGAAACCAAATGATTAGCATAAGAAAAGAGGTAGTTTAAACCTCTAGTATGGGGGCTGGCATGTATGCAAATCCCTTGCTTAGGTAGCCTATAGCAAGCGGGGGCGTGTTTCATAGGGAAAGTTTATACGGTATAAGGGGTTAGAACTGTGGGCCAAAGCCTCTTTGTTTCCAGGTTTCCCACCCTCCCTTCCCTTTTGCTTTTGTCATTATTTCTGTTTTGGATTTGGCTTTAGCGTGGCGCGAAAGAACGGCAGGTCACCAGTCCGGGTGCAATTATTTAGTTGAGGTGCGCTCCCTTCGTTGACTGGCAGTTGGCTGTACCAACCTAACGGGGGGCAGTATCATCATCCAAATGGGTGGGTAGTCAAGGTAGAAGGTGAGTGATACTTTTTGTTGCTTATAGGGGTTTCCATAGTTATGGTCATGCACCCTGGGCAATATACGCCTGCTATGCCCTTTGTTGTTTGTGTGTGGGCATTGCAGATTTGGCTGATTTCTGGCCGTCCTTTCTTTGCCACCCTACATCCTTAATTAACTAAATAATAATAATAAATAAATAATTATTGCTCCAATAAATCGCCATCAAGTTATCTGCCAAATCCACGTCTCAGTGTCTTTATTTACTATAGTTTAAGGGCAACTGGTTTGCACGCATGACACACCTCATCCGATAGAAGGTTTAAGTACAAATTGATGACCAAGCCAAACCACATACAGGCACTAATACACTATACTACATACTATTCAGTATATTATTGCTTGTGTGTGGTTCTATAAGTGAGGCTTGCTAATATGTACAAGGGGTCTACTGAGCTGACCCTGGGCTGGAGGATCCCTTTTGCATATTCACCAGAGATATCTAGATGAGACAACACCCACCAGTGCCACTGTTATCACCACCCCACCACTGGTGAGTGTGCAGGGGGGGAGTTAAAATTCTCTCTGTGGAATGTCACTGTACTGCTAAATGGGCTATGTCATTATGAAAATCGAATTGAATGAAATGTCCAACCAGCATTCTTCATTCCTGAGTACAAGCTATAGGCCCTGTAACTGGTGTATTTGTAATAAACAGCCTCCCATGTATGTTCTTGTTTTTAGCTACACATGGAAATTAAAATTACTGAAGGGAATTAAAACTACAGCGGAAAACAACAAAAGCTGCTGTATTATTGCTCATCCAGGCTCCAGCTTTAAGAAAGGATTAGCTTGCTTGCTTATTCCAGACCAAGACAAAGGACATGCATATATTAGCAGTATTTAGTAATATACTGAATTACGCTTTCCTCTTACAGGGACTACCTCCCCCTGTAGTGCAGTTAAAATGTGGGAATTCCCAAGAGCAGTGTCATGAGTCTTAGAGGGGAATGTAAACATTGGATTCTATGGATTTTGCCATTAACATGACGTAGTAAATCAGGCGTCGGTGACTGCCTGCAAATACAGCCACTTTGCATGTGGCACAGAATCAGACCCTTAGTATTTACATATTTTATTTCTTGCCATTCTCTTTTAAAAATTCAAGTTATTACAAGACAACAGTCACATAGAGGGTGCTTGACATACAATATAGAGAGCAGCTCTGACTGCCATATAATATGGAGAGGATCAATGACCACCATACAATACAGAGAGTAGTTGTGACTGCCATATAATAGAGTTAGCACCACTGACTGCCCTATAATATAGAGAGCAGCTGTGACCACCCATATAATACAGAGAGGATCAATGACCACCATACAATACAGAGAGCAGTTGTGACTGCCATATAATAGAGTTAGCACCACTGACTGCCATTTAATACAGAAAGCATCAGTGATCACCCATATAATACGGAGAGGATCAATGACCACCATACAATACAGAGAGCAGTTGTGACCACTATATAATACAGAGATATACTATGCGTTTTTAGTATATATAGCACATAGATTTCCAGGTTTGTTAATAAGTTTCCATGTGAAATTTCTATATCTTTTATACCACTCTGTATCTTCAATCAGGGATATATTGTTGCTCAGGCATTACCTGCGGTAGTGCTACATTGATTTATACTTTGTAAAATATTTACCAGGTAGATCAGCAATAGCTATCAAAATACTAAGGTACTTATTTTAACTTTACATGTGATGGGTGAGGCTGTGCATAGGTTGGCCATTCACACACCATTGGCATCTAGCGGTAGATGTAATAAACCTTGGAGAGAGAAAAGTGAAGTGTGATAAAGTACCAACCAGTCAGCTCCTAACTGTCATTTTGCAAACACAGCCTGTAAAGTAACAGAAGCTGATTGGTTGGTACTGTGGCCCTCATTCAGAGGCGGTCGGAGGATGCAAGCGGTCGCTCAGAAACTGGGTGGCCGCTTGCATCCTGACAGGCTGCCTCTCTTTTGGTCGTTAGGCTGTGGGTTTACAGCCACAGCTCTAACGACCGCTAGGGTGATGGTCGCGATGGTCATAGACCATCGCGACCATCGGGGCTTACGACGAGACCCTAGGGTAGGGTCTCACTTGTCATAAGCCCCGGAGAGCTTCTGGCTCTGTCAGAGCCGGAAGCTCTACACTGACATCACTAGTGATGTCAGTGGGGCCTCCCCCAAATGGCAGGCGTTTGGGTTGCCACCCCCCCGGCCCGCCTTCCAAACGGGGCGAGCTGTCAATCAACGTCGACAGCTCACCCCCTTTGGAAAGAGACCCGCTACGACCGGCGCTGTCGGTCGTAGCGGGTCTCACACATGTGCACGAAGGAGCCGGCTCCCTCGTGCGCATGCACACTGGACAAACATCGAGGCGGCCGTGAGGTCGTAGACCGTACGGCGGCCTCTGAATGAAGCCCCGTATCTCTGTCCAAGGCTTAGTACATCTCTTCCTTAATGAGAAGCAATAAAGTGCTGGGCACTCTGGTCAGGCACCTAACTGAAATGCCTCGGACATCTCAATAACACTCCACGAATGGTGATGCCTCCCTCCTTCCGATTCCTCGCATACTGTGCGCACCGCGGCCAGTGTGTCATCACAGACACATTGAGCTTGCGGCTGCGTTTTGAGACTTAAGGCCACAGCACAGCTGATTTGAAGGGTGGTGATGACTGTTGATCACACTTCATTCGATCTGATGGTACTCCCCTCTGGCACCCCCCATCCATCCATTCATCGACAGGGGCATGTGCTCTGCCCTCCCTCCCCAGCTGTGCCCCTGGATTGGCTACACAGTTCCCTGCAGCTCCAATCCTCCCCTCCGGCGTCAACCAGCAAATTAGTAAATAGAGCCTGGAAGCTCCGCACACTGTGTCTTTGTTAGCGCCTGGAAGCAAAGGGCACAGCTTCACTCAGCAAGGTACCTCGCCATCCACTCAATGGCCAGGAGGTGTCTCCTTTTACATCGGCTGTCTCACACTGGGCAGTTTTCCCGCCTGACGCACGTGACTCCTATCTGCCCTTCTGTGGCCCCCATAGCAACATATGTAAGGGCCCCACGTACCGCTCAATGGCAAAAATCTCACATAGAACCATGGGACAGGCGCGGAAGGCAGGGGCATGGCCTCAGAGTTTGGGAGCGTGAACTTGCAGTCCTGGGACATGGCCAATGTGACACATCCCCAGTTTTTGTCACGCTGGGGGCATGCCCTTCCCAAGCTGCTGGGTTGCCCCGAGTCCCTCTCCATAGCGTATTGATGCCGTGCGATATGCACATTGGCATACATTCACCGCTGCTCTGCTGAGCAGCAGATGAGAAGATCTCCCAACCTTACCCCCCCCCCGCCCCCACACTGGGGGTGAGATAGCAGGACTGTTGCCAAAATCGAGATGGTTGTCTTCAGTAGCAGCAGTACAGCGAGCTAGTGCCTTTACCAGGCAGATTAAAGTGTAACTTTCTATACTGGAAAACATGTTAAAATGAGCCACTCAGGGGCATGTTCTAGTTATCATACACTTGTCTCTCTGCCCCTCAGCTGATGTCTGAAGATCACAGGGCAGACGCTGTGGAGCCCAGAAAATGGAAACTGAAGACAGATATGAATAATCAATTACAGCATCCTCAGAGCAAGAAAACCTCAAATCAACGGCGCAGCGTGACGGAGCCTTCTGTGTGTCACTATTGACTAGACTTAATTGCTCTTTGGTGCTCGTTGATTAATAAGTTAGGAGCTGTAAATTGTCTTGTTGTAATTCCACTGGGGAATATACAGAGGAAGAGTTGTTTTATTTTCATTAAACGGGGACTATTATATCCCTACAGTCATTTTCGAATCAGTCTTTCATATTAACCGTTCTAAAAAAAAAAACCACTCCAGAAGAATAGTGGTATTCCAGCTTCAGAGGATAACACCGTTACCCAGCGGAGCACCCATTGTTGTGTTTGTGTCTAAATGAAGTTACTGTATGTGCTCATGAGTAAGACAGTCATACAAATTAGCTCAAAGCATAATAGTGAGCCCAGGAAAATTGTTAGGGGTAAATTTACTAAAGTGAGAGTTTTTAGAAGTGAGTTTTAGAAGTGATGTTGCCCATAGCAACCAATCAGATTCTGCTTTACATTTAACTAGCACCTCCTAGAAGATAATAGCTAGAATCTGATTGGTTGCTATGGGCAACATCACTTTTAAAACTCACTTCTAAAAACTCTCACTTTAGTAAATTTACCCCTTAGAATTATAACCAGACATATTTATCAAATGGAGAAAAACACTATCTTGTTTTTTCTGGATATTGGATTTCTCCCGATCTATCAAAGGAGAACCGGCGGTGATAGCAGGACTATGGGGTCTATTTACTAAGCCTTGGGTGGTGATAAAGTCGACAGAGTTAAGGCATCTGTCGACTTTATCACCATCCAAGGCTTAGAAACACAGCGTGTGACATGGCAGGTTAAAAAATGACAGTTAACAGCTGGTTGGCTGGTACTTTATTTTCATCCACTTATCTCCAGCCAAGGCTTAGTAAATAGACCCCAGGGGTGTATCTAAGGGTCCGAGCACCCATGGCAAAGTAAGGGACTGGCGCCCCCCATATTGTAATTATGGACAGCTCACTCTGCAAAAGGGGCGTGGCCTTGTGGGGAAGGGACGTGGTCACGCATTAACTCCCCCAATTAAAATTGCACCACACATTACTGCCCACTACTCGCATTACACTGCAACAGTTTATGAATATGGCGCTGCCAGAGTATGTACGTTATGCCACACAGAGTCCATTCAAGTAGTACCCATTATAACACATTATGCCATGCAGTAATTCCCCTTACACATTATATCATGCAGTAATGCCCTTTACACATAATGCCCCATATTGTAACATAATGCCAAGTATCATAATTCCTTTACACATAGCCACAATTTGTAATGCCCTCTCCACCCTCCAGGGACTCCCTTATCGTTCCTCTCGCCCCCTCCAGTGATTCACCTGTTGCTGTACCTCCAGGTGTCCCGGGTCTTCTCTCCCCCCCCCCCAGCGCATTGCGCAGCGACGTCGCGGAGAGTGCCGCACCGGCGTTCTGGGACTCGGGAGGCAGTGGGTGGGAGAGTGAGTGGCCATCATGACTCCGCCGCCGCGGTGGTCTCAGATGGCAGGCGGGCGGCGTGCACCATCTATTTAGATGGCGCACTGGCAGGGAAACTGCTCCTCTCCACACTGTATGTTCATGCACGGCCCGACGTCACGACGTCACCGCCGCTCTCTGATCCTATTGGTAGAATAGCAGGGGAGGCGGAGCTGGGGGACAAGATGCAGGTTCTCCCAGTCAGGCAGAGGTAACGCATTGCTGACTGGGCGGGCAATGACTACATTAAAAAACATGGCGGCCCGGTGTACTACTATGCGATTCTACCCCTTGGCCATGTGTGGCACCGCTGGGCGGCGCCTCTACTTTGGCTGGCGCCCCTGGCGAGTGCCATCCTGGACAATGGGTAGATACGCCCCTGATAGACCCCTATATCGCCACTGGTTTTCCCCACCAGAGAAAAGATGAGCCCGGTCTTGGGGGTGAAAGCAAGCCTATTTGACCAGGATTGCAGTAATCCTTCTTCAGCTATCACCAGCTCAGGATGGCAGTAGCAACAACAACAACAAAAAACGCAAAAAGGCTTTATTTGTTTATTTATGAAGTTATTTACATTTTTGTAAATTGGGAATCAGATTAAAATATTATTAACCTCTATTTATATATTTACACATTTCATGGGCGTAACTAGATCCGGGGGGCAAAATTATCACGTGGTTGTCCTCCTACAGCGTGTGCTGAGCAGGGCAGGCACATCTTCTCTCCCGGTCAGTTCCGTCTCTCCTCACTGACTGCTGCATGGCCGTGCTAAGCTTGCTGGGATGTCTCCAGATCACGGCCACACCCCCTCCCAGTATCAGTCAGTGAGGAGAGACAGAGGCGGAGCCAACCTGGATGGCACATGAGCCTGCCCTGCGCGCACACTCTGCTGAAGGAGGACGCAACCACGGCTTGCCTGGCAGTGTAGGTGCAGGGGGAACAGCCGGGCACCAGAGATGGCCCGGGCGCCATAGCAGCCACACCCCTTGCACCTATAGTAGTTACGCCAGTGACACATTTTGTTATATGTGTTTATTTTCATTTTCTTTTCATTAGTGGTACAGAAAGCTCAAACTTGGACCTTCAGCTGCATTGCCCATGTGTGAACCTTCAAACGTGGTAAAATGGCAGCAATGTCTGATTTGAATAAGTAAACCCATAAGTGATTTCAAACTGGGACTCGGGGCCTGATTCAAACCCGCTCGCGAGCGCTCGCAAGTGGGTCAATGTTGGCCCAGTGCGCATGCGCACGACGGAGCCAGCTCCGCCATGCGCATGCGCAAGACCTGGATAGCGATGGGCAAGCCATCACTATGGATTTTGCTACAAAGGGGGCATGCTGTCGATGGTGAGTGACAGCACGCCCCCTTTGGTGGGCGTGCCGGGGGCGTGGCTGGCCAGACGGAGGTGTTCCCATGGGAATGCCTACCGTCTGGGGCCGGCCCCACTGACATCAAAAGTGATGTCAGTGGGAGTGCTCTCGGCTCTGATAGAGCCAAAAGCACTCCAGGGCTTGTGGCAACGAGACCCTACCACAAGGGTCTCGTCGCAAGCCCGATGGTCAAGACCATCGCGACCATCTTCCTGCCCGCTCGCTATAGCTGTGGGTGGTTACCCACAGCTATACGAGCGGCCAGGAGGCCGCTCTAAAAATTCAGAAGGACGGCCCTGATTCAGAGCGAGCGTTCTGTCAGAGCGTCCGGCTCTGAATCAGGGCCTCGGTTCCACTGGAAATCCCTAAGTTCAGGTGTGTTTCTATTTCAGGAAAACCGAACCGAATATCTGTATGTAAAAGTAAAATGAACATATGAAAATTTAATTGCAAACTCATTTATACTTTAGTTTTATTTGGCCATATGGAGGAAAAAGTGTCCCCAGACCAGTATGTTCCCTAGGGCCCACTGGGGTCTTAATCAGGTTTTGATGCTAAGTATCAGAGAAAGTACTTGTGGCTCTGTAATTGTTTTTACCCTTTATTTACCAATACAAACCCCTTATAGGATGTAGTCAGCCTTTTCGACAATCACAGTGTCGACAGTCAAAATCTTGACATCATAATGTGTAATGTCATACTGTTGACGTGGTTCAAATGTCGACACCCAACAAGTTGACATCGGCAAAATGTCAACACAGTCAAAATTTCAACACAAGAAATGTCGACAGAGTTAAAGTGTCAGCATTAAATGTTGACTCGGTCAAAAAGTTGACAACAGAAATATGTGGGGTTAGCATTAGGGTTAAAATTGGGTGTCGACATTATGTACATGTCGACGTGCAGATTTTCAACATTTTAAGTTTGTCAGTGTTGACATTTTTCAAAGTCGAAATTGTGGTTGATGACATTACGAACATTTTGTCATGGTGTACCGGTCAACATTATGACATCCACATAATGACTGTTGACTGTGGGGTAGATGTATCAAACTTTGAAGAGAGATAAAGTGGAGAGCGATAAAGTCCCAGCCGATCAGCTCCTATTTGTCATTTTTCCAACACAGCCTGTAAAATGACAGTTAGAGGCTGATTGGTTAGTAAATTATCTCTCTCCACTTTATCTCACTCTCCAAGGTTTGATACATCTCCCCTAAGTGACTGTAGACATAACATACCAAAACCATTTACTGTATGTTTTACTGCACGTATCGGGGAGATTTGCTTAATACTTTTGTTCCTTTTGTTACAATACAAACCTGTTCACCAGACGCAATTAAATCCCATGCTGAGGGCTTGTAAGAAGCAAGTGAGAAAGCATTGTACACGTTTCCAGAAGGCATGCAGAAATTAAACAATATTCTGAGGGTGCACTACAACTTTAAATGTGTTTTTTTGGAGGAAATGGGCTGGGCGTCCTGATGTGTTATATTGTAACAGCACAACACCTGGGTGAGGGCGCAAACACATCTGCTGCCTAGAGAAAGCACCTTCTCTCTCAATCTAACCAGACCTCTCAAATATTTCAGCTACTGAAAGAGAGAAGTGAACCTTGAAAGGCGCTTTGGACACTCCTGCTGGGGGATAAGCTGGTGGGAAAGGCTCTCTTTTCTAATTAGGTTCAAACGAAGCATTAATCTGAAAAAAAATTAAATTAAGGATAATATTTGCTATCGCTTAGGGCAAGTCTAGGTGTGATGCTATGCCTTAGTACCTGTTAAATTAAAGAGTTTACCAGATGCCTAGAGTGACCAGCTTTATGGAGAAAGGTTCCTTGCATGTTAGATATACAGTAGGTGGGCGAACCGAGAACAGACAGATATACTGTATTAACGTCACCTGGATTCACTGTGTAATGTAACCAGCTTGGAAGTTATTTATTATTTTCTTTTATTTGCAAGGCACCACTAATTAGCAAAAACATGAGCACAGACTAATACAGACAGTATATAAATTCACATAGATACACAATGACAGTGAGCAGTTATCATAATTATGTAGATAAGATAAAGGGTAGAGGGTCTTGCTCCTATGGGAATGGGTATAAAATCCCGCCGGCCACATGGTTCGATTCCCGTCAGCGGCAGCCCGACAAGAGCAGAGTTAGAAGTAGCGGAAGCCCGACAGCGCTGGAAATCCCGATCGTGGATAGGTAAGTATCTACTAACCTAACCCCCCTAACCCTCCTTAGGGGTGCCTAACCCTAACTTCCCCCCCAAGTGCCTAACCCTAATCCCCCCTCTAAGTGCCTAACCCTAACCACCCCCTTCCCTGCTGCTTAAACCTAAGTCCCCTGGGGGGGTGCCTAACCCTAAGTCCCCCCGGGGGTGCCTAACCCTAACCCTCCCTCCCCCTAGCCTAACCCTAACCCTCCCGATTGAGTGCCTAACCCTAAGTCCCCCCCGGGAGCCCTAAACCTAACCCTCCCCCTCCGCGGCTGTCTGCTCACGGCGCCCGGCATCACTACGATCGGGATGCTGGGCGCCGGTCTCCCGGCGTCGGGGAAATGCGGGCGTCTGCATCTAGACGCCCGGCATTTCACCCTTGCCAGGATATGACAGTCGGGAAGCTGGCTGCCGGTATTAGGCAGTCGGCTTCCCGATTGCTTCCCCTCCTATGAGCTTACAATCTGTTATAATTCATATCATCATTACATCATCATTACATCATCATTACATAAGAGCAACAAAAGGATTTATTTTGATTACATACTATATGTCCCTAAGGGCCAGACCACCATTCAGCTAGTTAGGCGGAGTAGGCTGAACATTAACGGCGGGTATCCATTAGGCGATTTTGACAAGCGATTACATGATTACGACGCTATTATCATGCAATCGTCCGTAAATCGGGCATGTTAATGACAAAAAAAACCAGCGATGCGCGTGCCCGCTGGTAGTTTTTGCCATCTATTATCGCCCGTACATGCTGGTCAACCTGATGATCCCATCAGGTTTAGCATGTGCAGGGATGATGGATGTGCCTGGGCTGAACGAGTGAACGCTCAGTGTAGGCACATCACTAGACATACAAACGACAGCATGATTGCAATGTCGTAATCGTGATCTTGTTTGCATGTCTATAAGTGGATACGCACCTTAAGTATTTACCTAACAACATTCTTGAATGGAAAATTGGGACAAAATAGGGCACTTCCTTGATCCACCAAACTGCCCACACAATGCCCAGTTCTCGTGAGATCGTACCCATTTCCTAATAGTTCATTTGAAAGTTGTGACTGTTGGGTCTCAGTATATAACCCATGCTGGAATACTTAATATGCAGTATGACTTTACGACTGAGAGTGAATCGGCTTGGTTCAGAAGCACAGGTATTGGCATCAGGTCTTGTTTGACTATTTAAATATAACTATTAACCCTCTGCTTCGCAGGTTCTCAAACTTGGTCCTCAGGACCCAAAAAGTGAAATAATTAGCTCCATCTATGCATCTATTAAAATGTGTCAGTGAGTAATGAATACACCTGTGCACCTGCTGGGTGACCTGGAAAACGTGACCTGTGTGGGGTCCCTGAGGACAGAGTTTGAGAACCTCTGCTCTAGTTCTACTGTTGTGGAGTCATTTTCTCAGATCTTTAAGATCTGGCTGCAGCTGGTAACAATTGAACCAATAAGATTTAAGACAGAATATTGATGTGACATCCTTATTCACGCAATATATTGTACATAACATAAGTAACTATGCACACATTACATAAAGAATAATGTGAACTGGGGCACTACAATGTGGCATAATGTGAACTGGGGGCACTATAGTCTGGCATTATATGAATTGGAGGTGCTGTGTGGAATAGCTTTTTTACTAAGGAACTAATATGGGGCATAAAGTTAACTAGGGCACTATTATTAAGCATGAAATGTACACAGCTGTGGAAAGAGGTATCTCTCTAGAAGCAACAAATGTAGCAAATGTGTAACACTCTAGTTAAACATTTGAAAATCCCATGTATTATACACTTGAAATTAATCTGTATTCGAAGTAGGTAGTAGGTGGTAAGGATAATATAAGTATAAATCCTTGCTATACTTGGCTGAATGCATTTTTCACATCCTTATAGCCAGGTTTTAGGCAGCAACCAAAATTCCATCCTTCTGGTTTCTTACACACATTGCATCATTAGATCAACTAATGATGTCATCAGCACTCATTTAGAATCTTACATCAATAAAATGTAAGATATTTGCTTTTTTGTGCCTTTGTTTTGCTGTCCCCAAAAACCTATTACTTTACACAGCTGCCTCAGATTGCCCCATTATAAACACACCCTATTCATTAATTTACACCCTCAGCAATGCTATTGAATTGCCTAAAACGGTTCTGCAGGTATAAAGGCACAGATTGTTTATATTTGAGTCATACACTCAAATTATGACGTAAAAATAAAATAAAAAACAACTGAGAAGTAATATTGTTTCTGGTAGTAAGCTAGGACAGTACATTACTGTGACGTTGTGGCCATTACTAGGTTAAGAAAACACAATATTGTTTTCCCTGAAATGGCAGCAAAAAGAGGAAGTGATAAAAACAAAACATGAGATACTTGGGAGCGATGCTGAAAGGGTTAGTGCAATGTGGGGTGGGGAAGAGCTGGGAATCCCAGACCCAGAGAAAGTGGTGGGAGGGAGTGAGGGAGACAAACACTGAATATTGCTTCCTTAAATTCTCAGTACAACACACAGCTCCTGTGCTGCTCCACTAGAACCTCTCATTTACAGACCCCCTGCAGACAGACCCTGAGCCCATAAGGAGCTCCACACCTGGGTTTTATCTCAGACATGGTACCAGCAGGTATCCTGGGCAGCCTTGGTATAAAATACTTTGCTTCTCCCATCGCAGAGGAGCTAAGTGTGAGCAGTTGGGTCACGCAGGATGAAGTGTGATTCCACAGACCGAGGACAGAGTTACAGTGGAGTGGAGGGGATAGGTTCAGGTCTGTGAGGTCTCCACGTTCTCTTCATCAGTCTCTTCTCTTCTGCTCAGACTGACTTGTGTGACATCACCGGATCTCTTGCTTGGAGATGACCTGGCAGAGTTTTGACCTCTTTGTTTTGGGAATGGAACACAATGTACCTGCTGGCACTGTCTTCTGGTGACACGCAGAGGCTTCAACCTTCTCTTAGTACAAAGAGTGGGAGATCCATGTCAGCTGCCACCAAGTAACCCTGAACCATCATGGGCACCAGGCTGTCAACAGGATGCTCTGGGCTGCACCCCACTTCTTGATGCTGTGCTGGGTAAGGTCTTATTATATATTATAGTACTGTATGACCGACCACATGATTTGCTGAATCCCATAGGGAGGGGAGTGGGTGGTCAAATATAAATGCTCTTTGCAGATAGTCCAGAGGTCTCACATCTTGGTATAGACTTGGACTTTTTCTATGCTGCCGCAAACTCTTAGAAGACACTTTCAATGGCTAAGTTTACCCCTAAAAAGCTTAAGTATTTGGGGGTGCGATTTATAACTTTGGAAGTTTCTTGAAGTCCACTAAGAAATAAAAGTTTGAAAGTTACTCTCATTGGAATGGAGCTACTGAGATAGATTAGAAAGAGAGGGGATGATCCTGATGGATTTATCATCCTTGACAAATTAAAGCCTCATATAATACAGAGGGGTCTATGTGCTAATCCTTGGAGAGAGATAAAGTGAATGGAGATAAAGTACCAACCAATCAGCTCCTGTCATTTTTTAAAACACAGCCTGTAAACTGACAGTTAGGAGCTGATTGATTGGTAATTTATCTCCATCCACTTTATTTCTCTCCAAGGCTTAGTACATAGACCCCAGAATGTTTAAAGTAGGTAATGTCTGTCAAATCTACAGCTGTAACATTATAATATCCATCATACTGGTATGTTATGAGCTGTGTGCAGGCACCAGGGAATAACCACATGTTATATTTGTGACACAACACTAAAAGAAAATTCAAAAGTTTATTAAATGAACCTAGTTTTACATTTGATTCATAGGAAGCATTTAGTTAGTTATAGCTAAACATTTGGGTATATAGTACATTTCTGGACCTGGGATTCATGTACAGAAAAGCAAACACTGTTTATTACTTTCACAAAAGGAAGTTTGTGTCAGTCTTGTTAGGATGGAGCATTGTGATAAGATACATGGAGACAATACATTGCAAATTCCCTTTAAAGTGCAATGTGCCCATCTATCCTGTGTATTAGCTGTTGGTACGATGCAGCCTTGATTAGTAAGTAGCATTTAGTGATTTCCCAAGACGGAGATAGGAGCATATCAGGCTGGTACCCAGATTTTCAGTCGCTTAGCAACAGCGTAGAAGATGTGAGACCCAGTAAAAGTGCCAATGTGGCAAAATATGTACAGTATCAGCCGCTCATTCAATATATTCAATTATTTTGAACTCTTGTATATGTGCAAAATGAGCTTTCAAAATCTTTTCCACATCAGGGATCTCTCACCGAAAATATAATTTTTAAGCTCTGGGATATTAACCCTTTATGTGCAGCTAGATTGATATTGCCAATATAACCCAGACAGGGGACCTCTACTTGTTTGCAATATTTTCTCATTAGGAAAATGGGTGTTATACAGGTAGTTTGAGGTGAGATAAACTATAGAGATGAATGTTGCTGAAACAAAGATTTAAAATGCACTCAACGATCATTGCAAATATGATTTTTTTAAATGACTCTTTTTATAAAATTGGATTTTGTTATGTTAGTAGTGCTAACTTTTTTTTTTTTTTTGTCGATTGCTACAGTAGCTTTTTGAAATTGCTTTGAAAAGTAGTGGAAAATTTAGTCAAGGAAGAACATGTTTTGGGCATTGCAAAGAGACGGCTGATTTAAATGTATATACTAACGTGTTTTTATAGGCTTTTGTAAATGACTGAATGGCTAGAGGAATGGATGATATCTACATAGCTACACTGCTGATTGATGTGACTTTTCCTGCATGAAGACCGTGTTTTTGAGTGACAAGCAAGTGTCATTTTAGTGATTGTAAATGCTTCATTTTGAAATACTCTAGTACCCCATGTAGCAATGGACTTGCTATGTCATAGTGAAAGAATTGGACTTATTCACACTCCATTCTTTCCTGCAAAAATGTCCTTTCTCAAGGTGCCAAGTAGAGTTGGAGAATAATAATAATAAATGAATAATAATAAAAATAATTATCTAATAATAATACATTAATAAGTTATATATTTAAAATAATAAAATAATGTATGTTAAAATTATATACAGAATATATATAGCTTTCCATATATATTAAAATGGCTTGTTCATATCTCTAGCTGGTAATTGTAACTAAAAAGGATATGCACATTTTACACTTAGGGGACAAGCTCAGACAGTTAGTGATATATGGTATAACAAGCACCACCCGCAGCCAATGGGAGTGGAGAGAAGGGAAGTAGGTTCCTCTTATTCTGCTTAAACATAGGATATGCATGTCACTAAAAAAACAGAGCTATACATTACATACTGCACTGAAACATACACCTGAGATATATTGTTCAATGATAGATTCACAACAAGCTATGGGACTTGCAGAGATGTTTAAAGTCACAACTCTGGGACATGTTTCTAAAAGTCAGTAAATATTGTGTCACTGTTGATTACCTAATTATCTTAAATACCAGAATGAAATACCAGCAGTGATTGATCTTGTGGTCTCCTGCTGTAGTCCAGGCTGATGGATAACAGAGCACTATGACAGGTGCAGTTTGACAACACAACGATGGGGACATGTATCAAACCTTGGAGAGAGGTAAAGTGGTGAAGTTTCCCATAGCAACCAATCAGCTTTTAGTTATCACTGATCTAGCACAGTGTGTACAATAACAGTTAGAAGCTGGTTGGCTGCTATCAGCATCTTCTCTATCTCTCTCCAAGGTTTGATGCATCTCCCCCATAAGAGGTAAAGTCCAAAGCAAGAACTTAAGGTACACAGGAACGCCTGCTGGGGTGCGGAATTTGTTTAAAGTACATGATGCCTTCTCCTTCTGTAATTATATAAAGAGTGCTCTCATCTATTACATCCAGCCATCTGCCTACACCACTGTTACTAATTATCTTATCCATTGTTAGAGAGGACAGTTTGGCATTGTTACAGTGGGCAACAAAACATCTTGTCCTGACACTGGCTGACGGCACGTCTATGTATAACATTGTATCCTCGGTGGAACTTGCCTAGGGCAGATTTTTCCATTGGGGCAGCAAGCTTTTTTTTTTTCTCTTCACATCCTTACTTCTTCCTATTTTTGTGTCTTTTGCTGCTGAAACAGTCTTATAATACTATATACCCAAAGAAAATGCACAATGAATGCTGGTAAGCAAATCTATAAAGGTGGCCTTGGCTTTGGTGTTCAATTTCTGTTCTAGATATATAAAGGAATGAGCTATTATTTTATATTAGAATCATTATTTTTTTTTAAGTACCTGTGCTAGGTTTATCAGCTTGTTATATGACAATTCCTCCGACCGTAAGGTTCTGTAAACACTAATTTTTAGGTAAGTTCAAGTACATACGTAATCCGATAGGTGAATGTCCGGCTTCCCTAGAGTATGAGTCCCTAGACGACCATGGATCAACCACTTCAACTGATATTTTGATTCTCTTCTCGTATACGTATATGAAGAACATACAGTAGCACCAAAATTTGAAAATATGTTTTCTTTAGTTTGATTTGTAAGTTTTGCTCTACTTTTCACATGTGTTTTGAAGGGTTGGGTACAAGATGCCAGCAGTCAGAATCCCGATGCCAGCATCCCAACAGGGTTGGGATACTGACACCTGTCTGTAAGTATCCTAATCCTACCCCTGCCTCTAACTGTCCCTGCATCCTAAACCTAACCCTTCCCCTACTGCCTAACCCTAACCCTCCTCCTAACCCCACTACTTACCGTCGGGATGCTGGCTGTTGGGATGCTAGCGCCAGGATTTTGACTGGTGTCGGGATTCCGGTGGCAGTATTCTGAGCCTGTGCAGTTTGCAGCAGCAATGGAGATTTGGAACTCTGGGTTTTCAAGGTTGCACAAGCCAGGAAGAGTTTACAACTTTCATTCACCCAGTGCTCTGGGCACTGATGCCAAATAGCGGCCAGCGAGTAGGCCTGAGTGTGATTAGTGCCAGGGACCGACTGAATACTGTAACTGTGCTGGGAAGCATGGCAGGAGGTGGCTGCACTCCATGGCAGCAGACTGAACTCTAGAGACTTTGGGGCTGGATTATTTGAGTACACCTGTTTATTTAATTTCTAGGCCTGCTATTCCAGACTACTATGTGTATTTACTAAAGAACACTGTCTGACTCCATTAAAAGACACCGGTACACTGGGAACGTGCCAGTCATGCGTTGTTATTTCTCCGGCCCTGTTACAATAGTGAAATGGACACCTCTTAGGTAATACTCCAAATCTTGCCTTTTGAAACCCAAAATAACACAAAAAACACACAAGCTTCTTGCAACTCTAAAGCTGGCTAGACATACAGTATTACACCTCGCTAGTCACCGACCAAATGGTTCTGAAATGGTAACCCCGCTCACAGGAAACAGCAAGCTTATGTATCACAGAACTCCACCCCAGCTTTACTGACTGGAATCGAACCCACATTTTCCTAATAGCTTTCCTGCTTCCTATATACTGTAAAGCTGATTAGACCAGGTGCTCTGACTGTTTTGCCTGCTAGGTATGTGACATGGGCAAGAATGACTACAGATTCAGATTAAGGGGTCTATTCATGAAGCAGTGAAAAGAGTGGAGAAGTGTGCCAGTGGAGAAGTTGCCAATGGCAACCAATCAGCTTTGAGGTTTCATTTATCAAGTACATTCTGTAAAATAATTGGTAGGAGCTGATTGGTTGCCATGGGTAACTTATCCACACTCCACTTCGCCACTCTTTCCACTGCTTCATGAATAGACCCCTTAGACATTCAAACTGGCCCCGTAAAAAACATTCTGGAAAATACCTGATATAGGTGGAATAAAACAACTGTGGGTGATACCAAAACAAAGAAGGCGGGGGTTTGAACCCCGCTGACCTAGCGACAATAGGTGCAATGCCTGAGATGGCAATAAAAGGCCAGATAGTGCAGTGGTACAAGTACTACCATGATACTTGTTAAATAAACTTCCCTATGCAATGTCAATCTTTTTGGTGGCAGGGATTACCGCTAGAGACAGCAATAGTCAGATGAAGCAAGAAAACACCCTAGTGATCTATTAATGGAATCTTTTCATCTTCAATGAGGTTTTAGGTTTACAGTTGGGGTTCGGGTTAGCATTAGGGTTACCGTTAGGGGTTATGTACAGAAAAGGGGACCCGCAACAAGTATCCCTGATGTGGGGGTGCACCTCTGCTATAGACAGAGTGCCGTGATACAAACACCTTATATACTACCACCGATGGAAGCCGGCCACCGGTACCTTGTTTAACCAACAATTGCGCAGACTCGGCAACAAGATTCCCACGCAGTTAATCTGTTGCCTCCTGCTTCTAGCAATTAACACAGTTATTGCATAACCTCTCCCAAATTGCGCAGACTCAGCATCCCAGACGACCACACAGTTCGCGGAGATCGCCCCTCTGCTTCCCGTACTTAAAAATAGATGTAGCGTCACCCTAGCGGACTAATAACCACTACCCTAATTCCCTATAGATTGTAAGCTTGCGAGCAGGGCCCTCTTACCTTTTATGTCTGTCTTTTACAACCCAGTCTTGTTCTGTTAATGTTGATTCAAATTGTAAAGCGCAACGGAATATGCTGCGCTATATAAGAAACTGTGAATAAATAATAAATGTATCAATCCTTCGCTACCCTTCACATGCATGTTAGTAATGCCAGTATGCATGAAGAACACCACAAAGGACAGCTCTCTCGGTAATAGCGCCCCTTTGCGAATGAGGGACTTTCAGGTCTATGACCCAGAAGTCCCTATGGCATCTTCCTGTGCATACGCAGGAGGCGCGTGCCGTGGGTGGTGCTGGGAGGGATCCGATTGGTTCCCTCTCACGGCACTTTCCCAATAGAATCTTATAGGCTTCTATAGGTTAACGCCATCAGGAGATGGCTGTACCCACCGCATCCAAGCCCCGCTATGAATCGCAATCCAGGGCTTGGTGCATATGAGAAATGCGGGTTTGACCGCATTTCTCCCTTTTCTACATCCCGCCCTTGGTGAGAAATAAAGTGGGTAGTGAGTAGCGCAAAGCAACCAATCGGCTTCTATTATTACGCAGACTGTGCTAAATAAATGACAGGTACTGTAGAAGCTGATTGGTTGTTTTGGGCAACTTCACTCTATCTTTCTCCAAGGCTTGATACATCTCTCCCAGAATAATAAGCGAAACAGCAGATCAACATCATCTTTGCCTCAGCTTGCACTGGTGCATCTAGGTTTTTAGATTATGATGCAAGATGGTGGAATTTGCAGAGGCGGAGGAGCGTTTGCATCAAACAATGGGAGGCGTTGGGCTAGTAGTGAAAAAGTAAGTTTCAGTTTTGTGCGACAAGACTATTAAAAAGAGACAAAGGGGCGAGGCGTTCCTTGTTTTGTGGAAGGATGCACGGTATTTGCACTCCATAGAAACACCTGAGTATTGGCCTAATTATGTGACAATATTGGAGAGTGGTAACATGGGCCTGATTCAGAGCAAAAGCGAGCGCTCGCTCTGAATCAGGGAGGCCGCTTTTTTAAAAAAAAAACGGCCACCTGGCCGTTCGCTAAGCTGTGGGTGACCACCCACCCCACAGCTTTTGCGAGCGGCCAGGTGATGGTCACGATGGTCGCAACTTGTGGTAGGGTCTCGTCTGCCGCAAGCCCCAGTGAACTTCCGGCTCTAATAGAGCCGGAAGCTCACTACTGACATCACTAGTGATGTCAGTAGGGCCGCCCTCAAACGGCAGGCGTTCCTTTGGGAACGCCTCCGTTTGGCCAGCCATCCCCCCCTTCCCGCCTACAAAACGGGGCGAGCTGTTGATCAACATCGACAGCTGAACTGTTTGTAGCGATCCCCGGAGCGAGTGAATTTCTCACTCGCTCCGGGGTTAGCAAACGTGCATTGCACACGCCACACGTGTGCAGGGCCCCACCATCAACCTGCTTGCGAGCGCATATCGCTTACAAGCGGGTCTGAATCAGGCCCATAGTGCAGGTCCAGGTTTATACAGGCCGCTCATAGCCTGATAGGTTGGGCAGAGCATATGACAATAGTTGCTGGAACTTGGTTGGAAGAGTAGGTCACGTGATCGCAACCAAAATGGTAGCGCCGATGTTTCAGAATAGCAGCAACTGTTGGGAGTGAAACGCTAACCACTAGTGCAGATGGGCAAACACAGCCTTCAGGGATGCCACAATCGACCAGGAAAGACATGGATGGCTGTGAGGTGACACCAGTGGACTTGGTAACAAGGACTTTATTATTATTATTATTATTATTATCCTTTATTTATATGGCGCCACAAGTGTTCCGCAGCGTCTTACATAGTACATAGAACTAATAGGTGAACAAGAAACAAGTAACTTACAGTGCAGGACAAGGACACAATTATATACATTGCTGCAATAGCGATTAAAGCACTCACAATAAGCTGCCGGGAGTTGGCAGTCACGTGTTAGGTGCCGTAATGGGGAGTAAGGAGTAGAAGAAAATGTAAAGAGAAGCACATGAGGGAAGAGGTCCCTGCTCATGAGAGTTTACATTCTAAGGGGAGGGGCAGACAGACAGGCGTGACACAGAAGGGGAAGATAGGAAGGAAAGAGCATGAGGTGGGTTAGGATGAGTGCTGAAAGGCCTTGATGAAGTAGTGGGTCTTGAGAGCCTGTTTGAAGATTTGTAGAGAGGTGGAGAGTCTGATAGGGAGAGGGAGAGCATTCCAAAAGTAGGGAGCAGCACGGGCGAAATCTCGGATGCGGATGTGTGAGTAAATGATCTGTTGGCAAGAGAGACGGCATGCATTAGTTGAGCGAAGTGGATGGGCAGGAGTGTGAAGGGAGAGAAGGTCAGAAATGTATGCGGGAGAGGATTTGGTGAGGGCTTTGTAGGCGAGTGTAAGAACCTTGAATTGGCATCTGAAGGGGAAGGGGAGTCAGTGTAGGGTTTGAAGGAGAGGGGAAGCAGATGTAGAACATCTGGAGAGGAAGATTAGCCGAGCAGCAGCATTGAGAACCGCTTGTAGTGGAGAGAGGTGAGAGACTAGGAGGCCAGCTAGGAGAAGGTTACAGTAGTCCAATCTGGATATGACCAGTGAGTGGATGAGGGTTTTAGTAGCATCCTGGGTGAGGAAAGGTCTAATCCTGGAGATATTTTTTAGGTGAAAATGGCAGGACTGCGAGAGATGCTGAATGTGCGGTTTAAAGGGGAGGGAGGTGTCTAGGATAACTCCAAGACAGCGCACTTTGGGGATAGAGGAGATAGTTGTGACATCAATATATAATGAAATTGTGGGAAGTGATGTAGTGGAAGAGGGTGGTAAGATGATCAGCTCAGTATTAGACATGTTAAGTCTAAGAAAGCGCTGGGACATCCACAAAGAGACAGCAGAGAGACAGTTGGAGATACGGGTAAGGAGCAAGGGAGAGGAAAGGTAAATTTGAGTATCATCAGCATAGAGATGATATTGGAGGTCAAAGGAGTTAGTTAATGAGTTCACCTAAAGTGGATGTATATAGGGAGAATAGGAGAGGTCCAAGAACAGAACCTTGGGGAACTCCTACTGTTAGTGGAAGTGGAGGGGAAGAGGAGTCATGAGAGGACACAGCGAAGGAACGATCAGAGAGGTAGGAGGAAAGCCAGGAGAGGGCAGTGTCACGTAAACCAAGAGAGTAAAGGATTTGCAGGAGGAGAGGGTGGTCTACAGTGTCAAATGCAGCAGAGAGGTCAAGAAGAATAAGCGAGAGTAGTGGCCCTTGGATTTGGCAGCAAGGAGATCGTTGCTGACTTTCGTGAGGGCAGTTTCAGTGGAGTGGAGAGATCGGAAGCCAGATTGAAATGAGTCAAGGAGGGAGTGGGAGGAAAGAAAGGTGGTAAGGCGGTTGTAGACAATACGCTCAAGGAGTTTAGAAGCAAAAGGGAGAAGAGAGATGGGTCAATAGTTGGAAAGTATGTTACTCGATGTGTGACATATTTTACAATGATAAAAATACTATATAAGGAATATATATATTCCTCTCATATATATATATATATATATATATATATATATATATATAATGAGGTCAGCTTGGATTTCTATGACCAGTATAGAAGCATCATATACTTTTATATAATCACAGAAGTCTCTGTCACCTCCATTAGCCTCATACAGAATAGTATAGGCAAGAATATTACTACTTACACAGCTCTTGCAGTTTCTACAGTACGTGGTGCATCGTGAGTCCACACTCAATAAGCTAATTATTATAGCCATACATGAAGAAGAGAATAACGGAGTGCTGAGTCCAAACAGAAAGTATAGATACCTTCAGGGGTTTCTTTGCATCCCCCGTCACGGGCCCCCTCCCCTCACTCCAGCGGCCGGCAGCCGACTGACGCGGTTGGCCGGCCAGCGCAGAATCAATAGACTCTGGGCACTAGAGTGTGCCCGGAGTCTATTGCGAATGCGCAGATCGCCGGGGAAATGGCACGGCCGCAATTTCCCTGGCGACTTCTTCACAACACATGCACAAAACACCGGAAAAAATGGCTGCGGCTGCCATTTTCCGGCGTTTGAGCAGCGCTGGGAGACCCGACGAGGTACCTCGGAGAGGTAAGTTTTGCATAATATGGGTGCAGGGTGAATGGTCAGGGAGCCCCCGCACCCCGGAAGAGTATTCACATCTCCCGCATCTCGCCCACTTCCTAGTGAAGTGGGCAGGATGGGGAGATAAATGCTAAGAATCACGGCATAAGTGCCGTGACTCGTGGGTCCATATGGAGGGGGCGGAGCTAAATGAGGCGAATCCGCGGTGCCTAATGACATAGTAAGCCAGTCCCGCCCCCCCTAAGCAGTCACCAGTGTCTGCTTCCTGGGCATCTCCCGGGGAGCAATTAAGTAAAGTAGGTAAGTATGCATTAATGTTTAGTGGTCCATCAAATAATGTTTATGGCAGATAAAGTGGAGGCCAATGCTACTGTATGTTTAATTTTAGTACCTTGAATGTAACAGCAGGCAGATTGTTAGCATAGAGAAAAGTATTCAAGCAGTGGAGGCTCCTGAAGTGGGGCTACAGCGCAGTCCAAAATTCATATAGGGGAGCCACACCAACTGCCAGTGAGTCCCAGCCATCAATGTTTGGCAATGTTTGGAGTGGCAGTTGGGATGGCTCAACTATTTATAATTTTGGACTGTGCTGCAGCCTCACCTCTGGAGCCGCCACTGATTTCTCAAGTCAGACACAATGCAAGTTGGTGGGTAAGTTACCAGTCAGGTAATCTATATGCAGCATAGTGCAAATCCTGGCTTATATCCTGCCTGGCTTCTTTATACCTCAGTGCCTTGAATGCTGCAGCTGGGTAGTTCAAGACATTGAGAAAAGTCTCTCCGCTGGTTAGGGGCACATGCTGAAAGGTTCCCGGCACATACAGTAGTTATGGTGGGCAGTGCCATAACAGGGCTATTCTGCGCCCTATGCTGGCCACGTCCCCCCCCCCTGTGAACTTGACGTCATTACATCATGTGGAGGGGATGGGGCCGGCAACCTATGTAATTACAGCTCTGCCGATGCTGCAGAGGGGCTGTAAGAGCTGCAGGGTGCCTTGCTGGGGCATCCAGAGGACTCTCCGGTGGCAGTGAAGCAGCAAGTCTGGCTGCAGGATGTCATTACAGGCACCCTGCTAGCCAGGTGCTGAGGCCATGGGTGAGTGGTGGTGCCGCCCACAGGGCACTGCGCCGCTCGCATACTCCTAGTTATGGCACTGATGGTGGGGGTCCCTGGATTGAATTCCTGGACCAGTGTTATTGTAGTAACTGTATTTTGCCTCCGAGCTGCTTGATGACACTGGTAGTAGTCTCATAATATGCTTGGTTGTGTGGCGGCTCAGCTAAATGGCTGCCAGGTGCCCTGATGGTGATGATGATGGAGATCCAGGTTTCAATCTGTGGGCAAGCAGGTGAATACCTTTAGAATTGCTTTCACATTACATAAAACACCCTAGGCTAGTGGATGAAGGTTGGTATCCTCAGTCGGATGTTCTCTAAGTAAGTTGGATGTTGCACCATGTTTGTTATTTATTCTTAAAGTGCATCATCAGTGCTAAAGGACAACCTTCTTCAGGATTATAACCACAATCTACTATCTTTGAAAGATGATTCCCTATTGTCCCTGTCATCTATCTGTCATAAAATGCAATAACAGTGAAGCCACCATGCATGGACATTTTAAGCATGGACTTACCTGTCTCTAGTGCACTTTGCTGCTAGACCACAGAGCTGACCTGAGCCTTTATTTTTTATTTTTAATTTATATAGTGCCACAAGTGTACCACAGCGACTTACAAAGTACATAAACAAATAAGTGACTAGTAACTTACAGTACAATACAATACAATACAATGCAGGATAAGGACTAAATGGGAGAGGAATGGGTGACGTCTTTGTAAACGAGTGTAAGAACCTTGAATTGGATTCTGAAGGGGAAGGGGAGCCAGTGGAGGACTTGTAGGAGAGGGGGAGATCAGGGGCATATCTACCCATGGCACTCAGTAGGGACTCCGGCCAAAGGGGGCCGCCGTCCGGCAGTGCCACCAGCAGCCAAGGGGTGGACTACTCCAGGGACGGAACTAGTGGCAGTGTGCTGGGGTGCAGGGGCCCATAGCCTCTGCTACACCCACTGCTAGTCCTCCGGGCCCCACAACTGTAGTGCAGACCACAGTGAGAGCGGTCTGCCCTACACAGTAACAAACACACAGCCGCCAGCGGCGGCTGTGTGTTTGTTATAGCAGCCAGCCAATGAGAGTCAGACAGACTCTCATTGGCTGCTGTGTCCACGGAGGGAGCCGGCTGGAGCTCACTCATGAGCTCCGCTTTCCATCTCCCCCCTGCAGTGGGTGATGGGAGAGAGGTAATGATGTCTCACCCATAGTGCACTGCAGAGTGGGCCAGGAGGAGCAGACAGCGGTGGTCACGTCAGGAGTGGGGATTCAGGTAAGTTGTGTTTTTTTTTCTTTGGTGTGCGTAAGCCTGGCAGGGGGGCTACTAGGGGGCACTGTATAGCTGGTGGCCACTACTGGTGGCACCAAATAGGGGGGCCACCACTGGGGGCACATTATGGGGGGTTGGCTGCTGCTGGGGGCACTGTATAGGGGGGACTACTACTGGGGCAATGCAGTATAGGGGGCCTACTACTGGGGGCAATGCAGCATAGGGGGGACTACTACTGGGGGCACTGTATAGGGAGACTACTACTGGGGGAAATGCAGCATAGGGGGATTACTACTGGGGAAACTGCATAGGGGGGACTACTACTGGGGGCAACACACCATAGGGGGGCTACTACTGGGGGCACTGTATGGGGGTGGTGGTGGCCACTACTGGGGGCACTGCATAGGGGGAAATACTACTGGGATACTGCATAGGGGGTCTACTACTGGAGGCACTGTATGGGGGGGTAGCTGCTACTGGGGGCACTGCATAGGGAGGCTACTACTGGGGGCACTGCATAGGGGGGTAGCAGGGGAATCATTTAAGTACCTATTTAATGTATAGTGTAATTATTCCGAAATTATGGCCGGAGGGGGGCGCCAGTCCATTACATTTCCAGGGGCGGTCGGATCCCTAGATACACCCCTGGGGGAGATATAGAATGTTTGGAGAGGAAGATGCAAAGCAGCACCATTGAGGACAGGCTGGAGAGGAGAGAGAGATGAGAGTTGGGGAGGCCAGATAGGAGGAGGTTACAGTAGTCCAATCTGGAGATGACCAGTGAGTGTATCAGGGTCTTAGTAGAATCCTGGTTGAGAAAGGGCTTGATCCTGGAAATATGTTTGAGAAGGAAACAATAGGTCTGTGAGAGGTGCTGGATATGTGGTTTGAATGAGAGGGAGGAGTGCAGGATAGCTCCAAGACAGAGCCTTTTGGGGCTAGAGGAGATAGTTGTACCATCAACTCATAAAGAAATAGTAGGAAGTGACGTTATGCGGGAGGGTGGGAAGATGATCAGCTCAGTCTTAGATATATTAAGTTTAAGAGATTGCTGGGACAATCAGGAAGAGATAGCAGAGAGACAGTTGGAGATACAAGTGAGGAGAGGGGGAGATGTCAGGGAAGTAAAGGTAGATCTGAATATCATCAGCAAGAAGACATACAGAGGGAGAATAGGAGGGGTCTAATCACAGAAACTTGGGGAACACCTGTAAGAGGATGTGGGGGGGGGCGGGAGTTATGTTAGGAGACAGAGAAGGATTGATCAGAGAGGTAGGAGGACTGCCAGGAGAGGGCAGTGTTACATAAACCAAGGGAGTAAAGGATTTGCAGCAGAAGAGGGTGGTCCACAGTGTCAAAAGCAGCAGAGAGGTCAAGGATAATGAGCAGAGTGTAGTGGCCCTTAGATTTGGCAGCAAGGAGGTCATTGCTGACTTTCGTGAGGGCAATTGCAGTGGAGTGGAGAGAACAGACGTCAGACTGAAATGAGTCAAGGAGGGAGTGGGAGGAAAGAAAGGTGGTTGTAAACAATACGCTCAAGGAGTTTGGAGGCAAAATGGAGGAGAGAAATGGGACAGTAGTTGGAGAGAGTGTTAGGATCATGGGTAGGTTTTGTAAGAATGGGGGAGACAAGGGCATGTTTGAAAGCAGAAGGGACAGTGCCAGATGAGAGGGAGAAACTGAGGAGGTGGGCAAGATGGGAACAGGCACAAGGAGAGAGGTAGCGGAGGAAACAGGAAGGGATAGAGTCAAGGGGGAAGGAGGGAGGGGGGGGAGGACCAGATGAGGGTCATGAATTCCTCTCCAGATACCGGGCAGAAGGATGTCAGAGTAGGATGGGGAGGGGTGATCCGGAAAAGGAGGAGGTGTAGAGCTGGGGGACTGGTGGGATATGATGTAAAGATGTATATGGAATCAATTTTATATGTAAAGTAGATAGCAAAGTCAAGGGCTGAAAGCAAGTAGGGGAAACGAGGAGGGGGTGGGCAGAGGAGGGAGTTGAATGTGGCAAAGAGACAACGGGTTTTGTGGACTGGGACACAATGAGGTTCTTGAAATATGACTATTTAGAGAGATGAAGGGCTGCACTGTAGGATGAGAGCATAAACTTGAAATAAAGAGAGTCTATCTTACAGTGTAATCTCTCTGTGGTTTGTGAACACTTTTGCTGGCGCATTTGTAATGCCAGGGTTGAGGTGTGGATCTGCGACGGTGAGTAGTGATTGCCACAGCAACAGAGTCAAGAGCAAAGGTAAGGGAGGCATTGAATAGGGTAATGGCTTGTTCAGAGCAGGAGAGAGAGAGAGAGGATAGGGGAGAGAAGTGAGTCAATCAGGGAGGAAAAAGAAACGGTGTTGATATACACAATGTTACGCTTAGTGATGGTGGCGTTAGGAGGTAGAGGAGGGGAAGGAAAGAGGGATAAGTTAAAGGAGAGAAGGTGATGGTCAGAGAGGGGAAATGGTCAGTTGGAGTAATTAGAAATATGGCAAGAGAAGACACCACGTCAGGCAGCATTCAAGGTACCAAAAAAATCCATTCTGAGACTCCATCATTGCGACCAGTAGGTGACCTATCTACTAGTGCATTGTGCTAGATCCTGCTTTGGGCAAGTAGTGTGAGCTTTATCACTGTATCCCAAATGGTGCACCATCCAAGATACCAAGAGAACCCCTTTATTGGCAGGAGAGTTCATGGCTACAGGTCAGCTGAGTCAGCTCATGCATTCATCAAGCAGTGATTACCAAGAATCCTGGGGTAATACAAGATATTGTACTGGGATTATGGCTGTTTGGGTGTTTGTATCAGGACCTTCATTATCATAGAATGAACTACTATAGTGAGCCTGGTGACATTTTAGGCTAGCTACAGTATGTTTCTCATTGTCTTCAGTCTGGATCTACATAAAATGGTACTAAAAATAAGAAAATTAAGTACCCAAACACCTGCAGTGTACTGAGCCAAAGGGGATCCTTTTTATCACTGACATAAATCAGCCAGGTATAAAATATACTAAAATTATGATTGAGGACTTGAACCAAGACAGCCACCAGCTCGGCTATCACAGAACTACAATACTAGTGCACTGAGGCAGCTTTGTTTTTCTGGTCAATTCAGGTAGTTTTCTCAATGTCATCTCTCAGTCTAATCCAACAGTAATAAAACATAAGTTTGTTTTGGGATGTAGAACCCAGACTCTCACTTACAATGAGTAAAGCACAGGGGTATTAGTGTGCTAAACCAGTTGGCTCCTAAGCAATAGGGACGACTTTTCTCAATGTCATCAATCAGTCTGAAGACAAGGTACTAAAAGTGGCTGCATAGGGGAATTGAATCATGATGGACTCCACCATGCACCAGCGGAGGAAAACATAGCTATTAGCCCACTGAGCCAACTGATACCTTGGACTAAACAGTGAGACCATTCTCAATATTGACAACAATCCTGGTATAAGATCCAAATAATTTGTACAGGAACTCACATCAGCTGTGTAATTGTGAATTATGTACTATTACATAACATCCCTCACACCAGGCATATTGCACTGCATAGCGTACTGAAGCTAGACAAGTAAGGACACATCTCTATCTATCTATCTATCTATCTATCTATCTATCTAGTGAAATACATGGAGATTTCCAAACAAAGAAGGTTCTCCCACAGTGACAGCCTTTACCATATTGCCTGAGGGGGGGCTGTGGCTGTCTGATCAGATGTCTGGAAAGTTGAAGCACCTGGCAAGAGCATTGTGCATGCGCAACGGATCTGGCAGGCGCTTTGACTGGCATCGGCTGCAGGCCCCAGAAGCTGTGTAGGATTCATGGGAAGGCAGGAGAGTGACGTCCCTTTGGAAACGCTCTCTCTTATAATCCCAGTCTGGACTGGCAGTCCCAGGGGGAAGAGAACACCTCCCCTGGGATTTCCTGTCTAGCGTTGGATTAGCAGGTGGCACTTCCCATGGGAAGACACTGCCACAGACTCACTGGCTAACTTCACTGGGTGGGGCGGGGAGGAAATTTTACTGTGGAGGGGAAGTTGAACTTATTTTCCTGGCTGTCGGGATGCTGACGCTCAGATTGCTGGCACCGTGCTCCTGACACCAGTCAGAATCCTGATGCTGGCATCCCGACCACCAGCAACTCGACGGTAAGTATTGGGGTTAGAGTAGGGTTAGAGGTTAGGGTTAGGCACTCGGGGGAGGGTTAGGGTTAGGCTGTGGGGGGGAGGGTTAGGCTGGAATGAGTATGTTTGCCCACCGGACGTGAGCCCGGCGGTTCAAATGCAGATGCCAGCAGCCCGATGGAGGAGATCCTGACAGCGGAGGTAAGTTTACTATTCCTAACCCTCTCCCCCCCCTAACCCACCTTTAGGGGTGCCTAACCCTAACCTCCCCCTTTAGTGCCTAACCCTAACCTCCCCCTGTTAGTGCCTCAACCTAACCCTCCCTCAACGCACCCTAAACCTAGCCCTCCCGAGGAATGCCTAACGCTAAACTCCTCCCTTAGTGCCTAAACCTAACCCCCCCTTCCCCTAGCCTATCCCTAACCCTACCTGGGGGTGTGCCTAATCCTCCCTCCCCAGCTACGTGGATATTTTAGGTCCTTAAACCTAACCCCCCCTTCCCCAGCTATGTGGATACTTACCCCCGGCATTGGCCGATCGGTCCGGCGTCCTGTCGGAGTTCCGGCATCGGGATTAACATAGGCGTCAGTATTTCCCTTGCCGGGATTACACTGTCGGTATTCATAACTTCATGCCGTTAGGCTGAGGGGGGTTAGGTTTAGGCTATGGGAGGAGGGTTAGGGTTAGGTTTAGGCTGCGGGGAGGGAGGGTTAGTGGAAGGGTAATATTCTTGCCTCCATCTTTCGGTACTGTGACCCAGTCAGGATTGCGGCATCTGGATTCTGACCGTTGGGATCCCAAGTTCTGGAATCCCCTACCCATCCCCAACACGGTGCCTAAAGATACCTAATGGTAGTGCTGGACCTGCTCCCACACCTACCGGGAGATTAGGTAAGTATGACTTAGACCAGGGGTCTTCAAACTTGGCCCTCCAGCTGCTGTGGAACTACACATCCCAGCACGCACTGCCACCTTTTTGATATAACAGCATGCTAAAACTATGTGCAGTGCATGCTGGGATGTGTAGTTCCACAGCATCTGGAGGGCCAAGTTTGAAGACCCCTGACTTAGACAGACAGTGGGGCCTATAGTGTAGGGGGTGTACATGTTTACATGCTACTGGCCGCACCCACCCAGCACTGCTCACAGCTCCTCCCCCTTCTCAGTATAGGCCCTTGTACATTTTCAGCCCCAGGCCCATGTGGCCCTTAATTCAGCTCTGTGTATACGAAACAAAGAGAAAAAAAAATTCAATCAGAAAATGGAAATTTAAGTATGAGACTATTATTTGTTTTTGTTCCCCCCCCTTAGGATTTTGCACAAACCTTTTCTGCTTTCATTCTCCTACAAAACAGACAGAAGAAGCCAAAGCAAGTAAAGAGATGCCAAGTTCAATTTCTCAAAACTTTTCCATTAAAGTAATTATAACTGGGCTGATATGAGCCGTAGAGTATATAAAGAGAATTCAACAAGATTCTTATATTTTCCCGATTTGTGCAAAGCCAGTGACCCTTGAAGAGATATGGATACATTTTATCTTCTCCATAAACCCACAGCAGTAAGTCATGAGAAGCAAGGTCACCGGTAACATTGTGAAAATATCAGACAGGTTTGTAGCTGGAGTCGTAACATTAGGGAACAGTGATAACTTAATGGAATAAAATTTGTATGGGATGGCTGGGAGAGCAGACAGCACGAATTCTGAAGCCTTTGCAGGGAAACTTTTTGACAAATGTCTGAATAAATGTAACAACATTTAACATATTGCTCTGACGGGCACATAGTCATATTTAACGGATTAATATAACGTTCCTCAGCAGACAACGAAGGTAAAATATAATTGAAAGAAAACATGCACACAATAAGTCTGGTCATTTGGTGTAAATTAACAGCAGTTTATTTATTCCTTCCAGATCATTAAATATAAATGTATTGAACATTCGTGGTGTTTAATTTTTTTTCTTTTGTGTTCAGTGTACAGCAATGAAAGAGAAAAAGCCTCTAGGAAACAACAGAATAAGGCCCTTATTTAATAGACTGTGAGTTGCACTCACAGGGACATTACCGGCGAGTTAGTCCGTATTTTTAAAGCGTCAACATTTAAAAAGCAAAATCAGGATGGTCTGACTTTTTAAATTATTGACGTTTTAAAAATAGAGGCTAGCTCACTGGCATCGTGCACGCACCTGCTTCTCGCCATACATTAAATGTGGGCCTTATGTTAGTATATTTATTTTTGAAATTTATTTTTATAATTTAAAAAAATATATATATAACGGGCCATAGCAGATTCGTACTAAACTGAGTTGCATCCCCGCTGGTGGCTGA
Source organism: Taudactylus pleione (assembly GCA_031769625.1). Classification (NCBI taxonomy): domain Eukaryota; kingdom Metazoa; phylum Chordata; class Amphibia; order Anura; family Myobatrachidae; genus Taudactylus; species Taudactylus pleione. Next base: position 2,440,935 of record JAUIMM010001655.1, read on the forward strand.
AGGGGTGTAATGGGGGTGTTGGCACATAGTCTAATTTCCAAATTGGCACCCCAATGGAATTGTGGGCTATGCAGAACTTTGGCTAAACATCATTTTTCAGACATATCATTTGTCAGATGTAAGTGCCCTCTGATATGGTGCTGTCTTTGAAACCAAAGGTATGGATAGGGACGGTCCGGTCAATGACATGAGATCAACTCAGTATACAGACAAATATATGCATTTAATACCTAATACCGCGCGCTCAATGTTGGCTCAGTTACAACTGACTTGATTCAGACTCTGCATTGGCCCCAGAAAACTTTAGACATGAAGGCTTTTCTGTAATGCAAAATTGTACATGTTTCCATACAACTAGGAACTTTTATTTAATACTAGTATAACGTTTCCGACACATGCCGGGTAACCTCGGTCTACGCCCCTCTGCTCAACCTCACAACCACGCTGACCAGCCATGTCCCATGTCTGCTGCAACCCTTCCCCGGTTCTGTTGTGGTTTCGTTCTGAACCCCCACACCTCCCTCTCTTTTATAGTTCCGTCCCGACCCTCATGTCACTTTGTCCTGCCCCCCCTTCCATACTTACTTTGGCAGCAGCTGCTCCTCTTCTAGATTTGTCCTATCTCCCTTGCAGTGGGAGTCACTGGGGCCGGACAGACCTTACAAAAATTATTTAATACTACATGTATCAATTGAATAATTACATTCATTTGTTAAAGCAGACAGAAATGCGTTTCAGTACATTTTGTAAAAACAGAATTGTAAAAAGTCAATTTCATAATGTATTTTTATTTTGCAATGAAGCTAATTATTATTACTGTTTTTTTATTTTTTCATAAGTTACCTATCAGGACATACTTGGAATCAAAAATGATTTTGATGCATTTCTTGCTAATATAATTGTTCTAGCTGTTATTGTTATCGTTATTGATAACCCCCCTCCAAAAAAAATAATATTTCAATCTGATCAATGAAATTTGTTTTCCATGAGTTCAATTTGCACATTGTTTCTTGATTACTAGACAATGAAAAACAGGACATCCAACTTGCTCTACCAATTGCACTAACCCAGGACTCTCTGAATAAAACAATTCACACTCTAATTCTTCTAAATGATCTCTAACGCATCTGACAGCTAAGATTTGTAGCAGGAGCTTCTGTTGGCTGTTTTATGCTTCTAGGCAACTCAAGAAACATTTCAGTGAAATGTTAGCAGCAGCGGAGATTGATAAATTAAATCTCAGACACACAGAGGAATCAAAATCAAATATCTCTGTATGAGGGACAAAGACTTATCTAAAAAAAAATGGCAAACCTGCAGTAAATGTGACCATGCTTCTAATTTTATATGCTTGCATCCAGTTTAATTAGTGAAGTGCACAGGGACAGAATGGCGGAACCGCGTTGGGATCATGTTTTTGCATTGACTAGTAGTGGAATAGTGGGGACATGCCTTGTTTTGCAGCCACATTAAAAAAAAAGTTTTTTTCGTGGACAAGATAATTTGACTATAAATAGTTGGAGAGAGTGCGCTTAGTGTGGCAAGACCTGTTTGGTGGTTGGCCGCACAGCATTTATTTCCTGCAAAATAATTTTATTTATCCACGTAACATGTATGTAGATGATGGAAGCCAGACTTCTGTTAACACATTATTTTTGTAATGTATTCTATCTTTACATCAAAACCACTTTATTGTAACAAATGGTTATTACATGAATAATAATCTGATAAAAATCCCATAATATAAAAGATAAATTGATATAAAAAATGTTGCTAAAAAAGGTATAAACTCCAAAAAAGAAGATATTATAAAACAATATAGGAAAAGGTGGGGGTGGGTGTCCCTTACTATAGTGCTACGCGTTTCATTCAACTCTGTCAATTTCTTCAGGGAGTTCCTTCAAGACGCTGGCTTTCTTGTCTTTCTGTTTACACTGGAACACAATATCTCACATTAGGACTGAGACCATTATTTGAAAAAGGTTTAAAGAGCATCAGAACCACCACCCCTTTACTACATCTTTGGTTGACAGTAGCCTTTAAAAGTAAATGATAATGGAGTGCTTGTAGACACCATTGGGGGACTAGCAGAGTAGAACAGGCAAGTGGCATTTGGGGCTGTGTGGTTTATTTGAAGACATTGAGCACTGATTTCCAGAATCCCATGTACAATGCCACCAAATGCAATATATAAGGAGCCCAGATCATCATATCCACTTCCCAGCTCACATCTCGTACAGCTGGATCAGGAGCCTGCACTATCTGTGCACCAGCCCGTAGATTCATGGACATTGGAGACAGCTGAGAAGACATAAGCCAACACTTGTATATTTCATCTTCACAAATCCGAGAGCATGGAACAAAACTTTTTTTTAAATAATTGAGGGTGCTCACACTACATTCATCATATGGCTCATAAAAAGATATACATAGACATAACTGCAGGCAGCATAAATATTGAAGGTGCTCGTGCACCTACAGGGCTGGCTTCTATGTCTGAGAGAGTAGTGTCTAGATTGCCCATTTCAGCTAGAAATGCCAGATGACTGGTAATCATGTAACAATAACTGTTAGTACATAAGTGATGTCTCTGACACCCTGTTTACCTCGATTCTGGCTGATACCACTTCTCTGGCAGATCTTTGTGATGAGTCTTCACTAACAGGGTACCATATGGCATAATTTACCAAAAGTTTTATGACTAACAGTATATTAGCTTAAGTTATTCATGACACCAGTCATAACACACTTGGCCGAATTCAATTTAATGCGAAGATGAATAGCCGTGGGAGGGAGCTCCCGCAGCTATTCAATACACCGCGCTGTTTTGGCGGGCTGGGAATGCGAGGAGAAATCTGACCAAAGTGCTGGGAGCGCAGCTGTTTGCTGGCTTAGTGCGGCGCTAACAGCCACGCGGCCAGCACTTTATTCAGAGAATGCTGGTTCTTGTGCCTAAACACCCAGGTTAAGTCACGAGAACCGACATTCTCTGACTTACCCAATTCCCAACCAGGCAAACAGCGCGGTGTATTGAATAGCTTCGGGAGCTCCCTCTCGCGACTATTCATCATCGCATTGAATTGAATTCAACTCACTGTCTAAGTAATAGCTAAGGAATATTTCCACCAGTTCACTTGAGACTAGAGTGTGCATAATCCAAGTGCATAATCCAAGTTTAAGGTGTGGTCACAGCTGAACGCATAGTGCTGGTTTCCCCCGACCTCCTCTTCCTCACACACCTTATCAGAGAGGCAAGCCACAATAATACTTCCCCACAGACACAATGAACATCCAGCTTGTTTCGCAAGACAATTTCATTTTTATTAAGTGAAGAATCTTTTTCCCATTAAGCGTGTCTTAAGATAAGCAATATATCATAAAAAACTAATGAATGATTCTTCTCAAATTACTCCAGCAGAGTAATCCTGAAAATATTTCCAGAGAGTAGTGAAAATGATCACAAAAGGAGAATGAAACTAGATGATATATACATAAGCCTGCTCTGAATAGGTTTAACCAATTTTTGTGTTCTTAATCTTACGGAATGCCTGTATGACCTAACTCTCTGGTGCTACACGTCCCAGGATTCCACGATACCGATAAGTATGTACATTTCCTCATACAGCATTTCTCTTCCGAACAAAGCACAAAAGAATACATACATATACAGAAATGCAGATAATTCTCTCCACACAACAGCTTCTTTATCTTACAATTTGCAACAACATAAAGAAGGTTCACTAAAGGAATATACCAATCTATATCAGAGGGACATTAATGTAACCCTAGAAACAATTTAGCATATGTTTTATAAATGGGCACTTGGTGCATTACATGTATTTTTTTTAGCATAAACATTTGTAGATTGCCAAATGATCTTCTGCAGAGACATCTAAATGTCTTTTACCAAAAAGCAGTTGAGCAAAACACAAATGAGTACACGACCGAGACTTTCTATAATTGCATTCATCTAAACAGGGCAGTTACTATGGTGGTTCGACATGTGCCACGGCATAGGGTGCCGCAGGGCAGGGGGCACTATTTTGTGCACTCTGTCAATTTTCTGTTTATAATAATTCTAACTTGTAACTTCCTCTTCTTTTGTCCCCGGCATCTCCTGGCTGCCCCTATCTCCTCACCCCATCATCTTGCCACCTCCCCTGAATACCTTCTGTCACATCCCTCTTTATTTAACACACACATTACAAAATACTGTACTGTCATACCCGGAACACAAACCCATCACCTCTTATTAGTCAGTCAGACACCCTACACGTAAGGAAGCCCTGCAAATTCTAACTATATGAGACACAATATACTTTTGTACAAAATAATCAGCATTGCAGCTGAGCAGATCTCTGTAGTGTTTGGCTGCAGACTACATACCTCTGCTTAGACCCAATGGTTTTAAACTGATAATTGCAAGTAGCTTCATATAGTTAGAATTCATAGGCTTATTTGCAGGAGCAGATAGCTCCATGTGCAAGGTGTCTGACTGATATGTGAGAGGTGCTGGGTTTAAGTCCTGGGTATGACTGCTAAGTAATGTGTAATCTAAAATAAAGCATAATGTAACTGAATGTGAAGGAGCTCTCAAGTAGTGTGCATGAATGTGACATAAGAGGATTGGTGTCCAAATCTTTTTTCTTGGTGGGTTCATAGATGTTTCATAGTGTTTCATAGATGGTACATGTATGTATGTATGTATGTATCAGGGGCATATCTATAATGGATGCAGGGTGTGTGGGGAATATGGGGTCCCGCACCGCACACACCCTGCATCCATAATATTACTTACCTCTCCGGAGTCCCACATCGGCGCGGGGGTCCGGCGCTGTAAAACTACTGGAAAATGGCTGTGGCAGCCATTTTCCCGTGGCGGCCATTTTCCCGGTGCCCTGTGCATACACTATAGACTCTGGACACACTCTAGTGCCCAGTGTCTATAACTCCAGCTGCCAGCTGCCGGGCGGAGAGGAGGGGGCCCGTGTCGGAGACTGCACATGGGCCCCCTCCTCTCTAGAAACGCCCCTGGTATGTATGTAACTATGTATGTGTGTGTGTGTGTGTGTGTGTGTCATATGTCATGTGGAAAGAGGTACCTTGCTGTAGCATGTGCTTTCTCTGGGTGCCAGGGCTCATTGGAACTGTGAGTCCAACAGGCCGGATTGGGGGAGGATAAAGGGGTTCTGTATGTTACATGTTTACTGGGCCACACAATTTCTGATGTAATTTTCCTGAGCACAACCACGATTTCCCAGCCAGGTGTTATTAGCACACCTCCAATACCTTTGGCACAGGGTACATACATGGTCCCCTACACCGCTGATATTTCCTGCACATTTAATACAAGTAGTGCTCTTCTCCATGAGGCCCCGTCCCTGCTACACAATGCCAAGATTACCATGATGACACAGTTCAGCGCGAATTGAGTCATCGCCTTTCCTGTGTTGTGTGTGTAGGGGGGGGGGTGCGGGGGTTGCAGAGTTGACTGAGGTTAGTAGAATAAGCAAATTAAAGTGAATTTTCTCTCCAATAAAAGGAAGCTTTCTCCTTAAGGAAGAGAGTTTTTTTTTTCCCCGCTAAAGCCGGCCCACACATCAGAACAATATGTAGCTGCTGTTCTGATGAGCGACGGGACCCTGCTTCGGCAAGTGCATATACACTTGCGCGATGCTGGTACTGACGGCGCGATTTAGGATGCCAGGCTGCACGGCCAACCAGAAGATGTCGCATCTATCCGCGGGAGCATGTAAATCGGACATACACACTTAATGGTATTCCCAAATTTGTTGTTCTGATTTCCCTGGAAATGACAAATTGGACGGGTATCATTTAAGTGTGCGCCCAGCTTTTGGGACATATAATATAAAATATTATTGTAATGTACCATGGAGGGACTGCGTCAGGTATCTCTTATAGCTGCTGCGGTCTCTCCATTTCCGGCAGCAGCTGCAGCTCCCATAGGTTTCCGTAGGGGCAGCTAGTCTGTCAGATTTACCTTTGCGTTCTGGAGCTTGGCGCCCCGGCAGCTAACGTTATGTTCAGAGGGCGATAGCCATTGTAACCTAAGGGCTGCGCTTCACACCCACTAACGGTAGAGAGTTCCGTAGGATCCGTTCCCGGCAAGGGCCGATGCACATGTCTGTTCAGGAAACCATGCAAGCGCAGTAGCGCCACAGGGTCCCGAAAGAGAAGTGAAATTATCTCATTAGCTGTCATTTCACTTCTTACATATCGCAGGGTCAGGCTCCTTTCGATGCCCTTGTCCCTACATGTGTGTATTAGTTCATTTGGGAGACAAGAATGCGCCAGGCGGCATTGCAGCAGCTATACCGGCTGCAAGCCAGAAACAAGAGCCATGGGGCAGCATCGGTGCTGCACTCAGGACCCTGCACTCTGTGTGATGGCACAGCTGGCAAACCTCTGGCCTCTGGTCATGGGCCTGCTTGGGCACTTTTATGTAAGCCTTCATTTGTATATTGCCTGTTAGGAGGTGGATCTTTTGCACCTGCCTGTAGCACACTGTTGATGAGTTCTCCTAGGCCTGGTGCATACGTAAACCCCCTAGTACTGGGTAAAACGTCTGCAGTATCACGGTGTATGGTGCACCAGACTTACTCTGCCCCAGCCGGTCATGGGTGAGGCACAGGTACCAGTCCGACTCCCGTTTACTCGGGTGTTTAATACAGATTACAGGTGCAGTGCTGATAAAGTGGGTCGAAGCCTCCTCATATAAACAGGATAACTTTTAAAGACTTTTACTCCTCTCCTTCAGAACAAAGAATAATGGTTACATGTTAGGTCACATATCTCACAACTCCTCCTGCACATTAACCTTATTGGTTACACCTTAAACAGTAGAACACCTCCTCCAGCACAGCACTTAATTGCATAAGCATAAGATATGACGAGCATCGGTACATACTTGGACATTATGGGACAAGTAGTGCCACAGCATCACAGGTTGCAATTTCTCATACAATAAGGCATACAGCGCCCTGTCACAGAGGTTCCTGCACCAGGCACCCACCAATAGGGACTCACTCACTGGGTGCACTATACCCTTTTCACTGGAGACCCTCACAGCCTCCACACTGTTGCTTCTGAGAATCCATATAGCCACACTGCCCATGCAGCAACCCCCCCCCCCCCTCACTATGGGGCACTTTTCAGGGGCTTCTACCAATATGAGGACTTATGCCTAATGGGGGTGGTCCTAATTATTCCACGTAACCTTGTAGCCACTCACCCAACTGGTCCTAATACACGTCATACACCTAGATCACTCCTATTGGGGTACACCTAAAGGGCTCTAGTTACTGCTGCTTTCACACTGCAAGGTTGCTGTCTCTTTTAAGTGCCCCGTTGTGACTGTCAGTTCTTTGCAGGGGCTCTCTCTCATTGAAGAGGCAGACTCTCTCATTCATGCTGCACAGTCACATGGTTCAGCTGCGGCCTAGTTATACAGATAGGCATCTTATTTTAGAGGGGCTCACCTCTCTTTAAATAAGGAGGGGTGATTCCAAGGGGGCCTCTTTAGCAGTGGGGCTGCCCCTCTCTTTGGCATTAAGGGAGCAACTCCACCTCTTGTCTCTGCCACAGGGGATTATTGCCAGGAACCCCTTTTTGGCACAGGAGCTTTCCCCTTTTATATACTGTGCCCTCGTGGCTAGGGCTATGCACCCCCCAAATGCAGGACCTCTCTCCTTCTGTCACATGCTCCCAGCATAATGGCTGCCTCCTCGTGGATATCGGTAACCTGTGTTTTTATAGACTCAGATCCAGATATCATCCTTAAAGCCCCGCGTCCGGGAGATGATCGCGTCTGCTGAAGGCCATACTCCGCCTCATTGGCTCCCAAGCAAAAACACTGACTATACCTATTCCTGCTGTTTTCTCTCACCATCGTATCCCTTAGTACATTCGTGTGAACCGCTACTACCCTGAGTGTTAAGACCAGGCGGCCACCTAAGTACCGTTGATGCGACTAGCCTGCATCACTGGCTCATTCCCCCTATCTAGCCCTACTCAGCCCTCCTGATGACTCCCACCTACATCTCTGGGGGCCCACTTACCTCTTCCAAGTTGACAGTAGCAGTGCTAAATCACAGGCAAAATGGTGCGGTTGCCATTTTCTTGGCGTTTTGCACTGCCACGCCTTTATCCCTGGTGACCTCCGCATGTGCAATAGAATCTAGTATGGAAACAAACAGATTGTGCATTGTTTATTTCATTTTATTTGTATTTAATTACATTTTGCGGATGACGCCCCTGTGTATGGCCCTGCATATATGCGCAAATATACTATGCACTTTCTTTATGAACAATTTACGCCCATTTAGCCAACAATTCTGTGTCAACTGCGAAATGTAATAAAATACAAATACGACTGGGGCTAAAGGACACTGAAGAAGATAAAAATAAATAACTTCCGAATGTTGAACTCCAACTGTCATACAGAGAGGAGGTGTTATGAATGTAATGTGCCCACCAGAAATCAATCTTCCGTCTAATCCGCAGATAGTAGACTTCATAATCTAAAGGAATGGCGGGAACACCCAGTGAGTGGAAGAACAGAAAATCCGTAAAATTGCCAGCCACCCCGCTATACAGGAATGCTGAAGTGGTCAGAGTGGATTTAGCGATTTGGATGGCCATGGGGACTAATACCGAATTCTTGGAGGAAATTGGGGCCAGGTCTAAATGCAATTCCTCCTGCACATTTAGGCCTTGCCCTTTACTGGCCTGAGCGGACAATTGCTCACTGTATGTCCCTTGTCCCCACAATACATACAGAGGCCTAGGGTACGTCTCTTGCATCTCTCTTCGGGTGATAACCGAGATGCAATTTGCATTGGTTCCTCCGGATCAGAGGATGGAGCCCAAGTGGGACGGGGCGATCTTTTGGGAAGATTTTGTTGCCGTCTACATTCACTGAGACGTCGGGCAACCCTGATGGCCTTCTTCATGAGGTTGTCCAAGGACTCAGCAGGGGGATGTTGAACAAGAATGTCCTTGATGGCCTCAGAGAGTCCAAGCCGATATTGGCTGCGTAGGGCTGGATCATTCCAACCAGAGTCAGTAGCCCATCTGCAGAATTCGGAGGAGTATTCTTCCGCTGCCTTCTGACCCTGCTTGAGGGAATGCAATTTGGACTTGGCCAAGGCAGATCTATCAGGGTTATCATACAATAAGCTCATGGCCATAAAAAAGGCATTAACAGACTGCAGCTCGGCATGGGTCGTGGGCAACTCAAAGGCCCAAGTTTGTGGATCACCCTGAAGAAGGGAAACTACCAGTCCCACTAGTTGTGACTCTGTCCCTGAGGAGACGGGCCATAGCCTGAAGTATAGCTTGCAGCTTTCGTGGAAGTTAAGGAACTGTCGGCGATCCCCAGAAAATCAATCCGGCAAGATAATTACTCCCTGGGAGGAACCAAAACAGCAGGAGACTGGCCTTCTACAACATGCAGGGAGAGTTCTTGGACCTTCTGAGTGAGGATTTGTGCAGCAAGCACCTGAGCAGGATTCTGCGGCTGTTCCATGACTGCTCTCCAATCTTTTTTAGTCCGAATATAATGTTATGAATTCCAAAGATTGCTCCGTGTGAACCTGCTAGCACCCAGGCTAGCGAGGTCTTCTGCTACTAGCAGCCACCCATTGTTCCCTTAGATCTATAAACAATCACCGGTACTTAGGTGGCCATCTGGTCTTAATACTTGGGGTAGTAGCGGTTCACACGAATGTACTAAGGGATATGATGGTGAGAGAAACAGCAGGAATAGGTACAGTCAGTGTTTTGGCTTGGGAGCCAATGAGGCGGCTTATGAGGCGATGAAGCGACTTGGGAGTCAATGGTGGGGCTGAGAGCTGGGAGCAAAAGTTTGTGTACAAGTGGTGCAGCTTTGAGAGCCGATGATGTGGCTTAGAAACCGATGATGCAGCAAGAGCCAGTAGCAGAAATAAGTGAGTTGATGGTGCAGCTTTGAGAGCCGATAGTGTGGGTAAGGTGCCGATGGTACGGCTTTGAGTTGGTACTAGGAGTTGGTGTATTTGAGATATGACTTTGTGAGCCGATGGTGCAGCTTGGGAGCTGGCACACAAGTTTGTGTACTTACAATGCGGCTTTGAGAGCCGATGGTGCAGCTTGGGAGCCGGTACACAAGTTGGTGTACTTGAGATGCGGCTTTGAGAGCTGATGGTGCAGCTTGAGAGCCGCTACACAAGTTGGTATACTTGCGATGTGGCTTTGAAAGCCGATGGTGCGGCTAGGGAGCTGGTACACAAGTTGGTGTACCTGCAATGCGGCTTTGAGAACGATAGTGCGGCTAGGTAGCCGGTACACAAGTGGGTGTACTTGAGATGCGGCTTTGAGAGCCGATCGTGCGGCTAGGGAACCGGTATACAAATGGGTGTACTTGAGATGCGGCTTTGATAGCCGATGGTGTGGCTTGAGAGCAGGTACAAAAGTTGATGTACTTGCGATGCGGCTTAGAGAGCCGATGGCAGCACGGAAGCTGCTGGTGCGGCTGGGAAGCCGATGCAGTGGCTGGTGAGCCGGTGGCAGCACGGATGCTGCTGATGCTAGGGAGCTGATGGAAAGGCTTGGGAGCCGGTGACAAGGCTTTTTAGCTGGAGACCAGAATACGTTACCACGAGGAGATACAGAATGCTGACCATGCAGCTGAGCCGAAAGAACCTATAGGAACGCTATAGTCGGCGAGGCGGCAAAAGGCCAGCGTGCACAAATTAGCAAAGGGACCAATCACGTCATGTTGTGGGGAACACGCGACATCCTGTTGCATCTGGATCGCCTAGCAACCAACAGTGCTGGAACAACAGCGTCAGTATGAGGTGAAATAAATGCTAGCGGGGGACAAGTCGTGTAACAGTGTGACTTGTAACAGTGTACAGACTACTGTGACCATTGAAACTTTTCCCCTTTCATCCTCTATAAGTTGCCGAGCATCATTTGTTATATGTTGAATACAATACATTGCAGTCTGCAGTAAGCCAGAACAACCACAGTTGAGAAATTGAATCTAGATAACCTAGATTTTAGTTGTTTTTTATTTAAAAAAAAAATACAGATCCAAATCCAAAACACGTGCAGTTGGTTTTGCAAGACCAAAACCAAAACATGAAGATGAATCCGGATCCAAAGCCAAAACTAAAACCAAAACACGGGGGTCGGCGCACATCTCTAGTATATGTACAGCTCATACACTTACAACTGAAATTTTAGGACACAGTACAGGTCTGTTTTTTAGAAGGTTGCTTCTGTTTTGTTTTGAGTTCTGAGCTCTGCTAATCAGGCCCCCTGGTCATAAGACTGCAGAAGTCAATACAGCCAATGGCTAATAAGACCGTTTCTTACCCTTAAATCCTCTTTAAACCTCCTTATATGTGACATGTATCCTGAGTAAGTGATTTTATTCAATGAATACATTGTTAATCAGTGCTGATGGAACTATTTGTTTTTAAGTTTGCATCTTTACAGCAACTAGAATGTTAGAGCAGCAATGCAATGCTTGTCATAGTAAGTTGTACCTACAGGCTATTCCCCAGGATTCTGAGTTATGCGCAATTCTAAATGCTGATGGATCTGGCCATTACCAAACTGCTCATGTGCTGTGGCCCTGCATATGCAATTTACAGCATTTTTTCCAGCGATTCTGATTTGGCCGCCTCTCAGCTGTTTCATGCATAGTAATGGGCATTACTGGGTGACACCGTGGAGGCAGAGGGAGGGTAATGGGAGGATAAACAGAGTTACATCCTGTTTGGAGTTGTACATGTGAATATACTGTACTGTACTTCGCAATGCTCCAACCGCTTCAAGATGTTAGGAAGGATATACACTATGTAGACAAAAGTGACTGGATACTGACAGCAAATAGATCAATGTGATTTTATTAACATCAGTACCTTGTAGGTCCACCACGTGCAGTGATTACTGCAGACGCCCTTCTTGGCAAACTGTTCACAAGTTCCTGGACAACAGTAGGCGGTATGTTTGCCATTCTGCCTTAAGTACAGTGACCACCTGTCCACTGAAGAAGGTTGAGTCGACTAGAACACACCCGTTGCTCTAATTTATCCCAGAGGGTCTCAATGGGGTTAAGATCTGGACTCTGAGCTGGCCAGTCCATCCGGGTTATCAAATCCTCTGTATACCAGTCCAGCGTCGCCTTGGAAACATGACAGGTGGCATTGTCGGTGTGCAGCTGCTTTTCGGAGCAGTTGTCCCCTCACTGGAGCAATGATGAATTGCTCTGGTGTAATCTATCCCCTGCTGCGAGTTGGAGACATAAGTATCCCATGCAGCGAGTTCAATACTTCATCATCGGAGGCCATACGGCCTTCAATGATGAATAGTCCCCTAATAGTGCAATTTTACTATCTGTCGTAAGGATATCTTCTCAGGTGTATGGGGAAATTTGAGTTAGAAATGTACCTCTTAAATTCTGTCATCCATTGTTGCTTATCATGATCTGGTGGCGGAAGGTTATTCTAATATGTGCGGTTGTGTGCCCCCGTGTTAGGGGGTGTTTCATTTGAGAAAGTATCAGAATCTGTAATTCTCACATTCTATTGATAGCATTTTGCATGATTATCTCTTTCCAAATAAATTAAAATGTAACAAGTCAGGACTTTCTGGTCTACAAAGTCTCTAATATCCATTCGCTGTGGATTCATTGAGATTCTGCCGCGCCAAGGCCCAAAGTTCTGAGACCTCTGTCTATTGCAATAGTTTTCCTCCTTAACATTATCCTCTGAATTAATTCTCAGTCTGGGAGAATTCAGGACACCCCTTTATTAAAAATTTCTAAGCATTCAATACAATAGACGGACAATTTTGTTATTACTGTTTTGGGTGAGCAGAACCTTTACCAAGTTAATGTCACTTGACCGCTGGGGGCCAGCAAAGTGGAGGATACTCAGGATAGCAAGAATCCCTGGGAAGTGATCTAGTAGGGGAACTGTATGCAAGAGTGTTACTGTAGTTTTACCAAAATAATGGAGACATACTATAAAATATTCAGATCTTTTACCTGCTAATATATCTGTATAACCAGTTGCAACGTTAAATATCCTTGTATCTGCTCTGGCTATGAGTTACTTGCCACTGTTTCTTCTTGCTGAGTTCCATCTCAGAGTTCCAGCTGATAAAAGCTACCAACATAAGTAGAAACGGGTTGGGTATGGATTCCCGGCGGTCGGAATGCCGCTGGTCAGAATACCGACAACGGCATCCCTACAGTCAGAATCCCGACACCCATACATACGGTAAGTATAGTAGAACTTGCCTAAACCTACCCCCCAGTGCCTAAACCTAACCTCCCCTACCCCACACCCTAAACCTAACCATCCCCCTAATGCAGGCCTGGCCAACGTGTGGCTCACCAACTGTTGTGAAACTACACATCCCAGCATGCCCTGCAGCAATGTTAGCATTCCCTAATAGCAAAACTGTGGCAAGGCATGCTGGGATGTGTAGTTTCACAACAGCTGGAGAGCCACAGGTTGGCCATTCCTGCCCTAGTGCCTAACCCTAACCCCTAACCTTACCCTAACTCCCGGTACTTACCTTTGGGATACTGGAGCCGGGAACCTGATGCTGTCGGGATCTCGCATGCTAGGATACTGACTACATCCCGTACAGGGTTAACCATCGGCATCCCACACGCCGGGATGCTGACTACATCCCGTATGAAAAATACCTCCCTCCACTCAAGTAATGTGAGTGGTCTTGTTTCTTGATGATTTAGCTTTAAATATGGCAGTCCAGGGAAAAATCTCAACGTCTATTGATTCAATAGACTTCACAGCTCATTTCTGATTAAGCATCTGGGTAATTGCCACTAGACTATAGGGTGGCAAGGCCTGAAGGGTAACTGGTAAGAGACACCCCTGGCTCTTGGGTTTATTAATGCTTGTGCCTTCAGAGCTCAGCTGGCAACCTGTAGCATTGATGGGAAACTTACACAAGTGGTATACATTACATTACATTACATAATAACCAATTACAGGAAAGTAGAATTTACCATGTTCTGAATGTTGATCAGTTAGGAACACTTGAAGTGAAAAAGGTTTTACAGCTGTGTGTTTACTTAGGGGGAGGTGTACCAAGCCTTGGAGAGAGATAAAGTGAAGTAGTTGTTCAAAGCAATCTATCATCATCTTGCGCTTTCTCTGTGGATGTGTGCAGAAGATATGTCTGTGAACGATGTCTTTCACAGACATATCGCATCTTCCCTGCAGCACAGACGATGCTGTTACATATGTCATTAACTTATTTCAAACACTGTGCTAGATAAATGACAGTCTGAAGCTGATAGGTTGCTTTGCGCCACTTCTACTTTATCCCTCTCCAAGCCTTGATACGTCACCCCCTCAGGCTTTTGGACATGAGAAGTTGGGCACCGTATTGACTATTCCCTCCATCAAACAGTGGTGGAGGCAACATATCACATCTCATGGTTGGTCCCCTCCTGACAATGCTGATTTACTACTTATAGTTATTAATTACCAATCCGCGCACAATGCTGATGTTCATATAGTTGAGCTATTATTTGCAACTGCGCATGCGCGTAAAGCTCTGATATCCCCTACGATGCTGGCGTTACACAGAGTGTAGGCACAAAGGTGCTATTGCAATTAGAACAGATGGAACTAGAAGAACAGGATGCAATCAAAAAGTCGGCAGTAAAAATTGCCGACTGCCAGCTTCCCGATTGTCAAATCCTATCAGGGGATTAATGACAGGCGTCGAAATCTTGACGCCTGTCATTATACCTACGCCGGAAGCCCGACGCCCGGCAAACCGATCCAATGTAAGCTGTGCGCCGGGTGCGGACAACCGCAGGGGAGAGGGTTAGGTTAGGGGCTCCTGGGGGTGACTTAGAGTTAGGCACCCCCCCAGGAGGGTTAGGGATAGGCTAGGGGAACGGAGGATTACAGTTAGGCATCCCCTGGGGAAGGCTAGGGTTAGGCATCCCCCCCGAGGGTTAGGTTTAGGCTGCGGGGAGGGGGGAGGTTAGGGTTAGGCACTAGGGGGGGAGGTTAGGGATAGGCAACCCTAAGGGAGGGTTAGTGTTAGGGGGGGAAGAGGGTTAGAAAATTACCTTAGTCGGGATCCTGCTGTTCTGCTTTCCTACGGTGGTATAACATCTGCCAGGCTAACATCCGGCAGTATTTCATACCGTTCCCAGAAGATCAGATGGTACTAGAAGAACAGATGGTACTAGAAGATCAGATGGTACTAGAAGAACAGATGGTACTAGAAGATCAGATGGTACTAGAAGATCAGATGGTACTAGAAGAACAGATTGTACTAGAAGAACAGATTGTACTCGAAGAACAGATGGTACTCGAAGATCAGATGTATTAGAAAGGAAGCAGAACACTTCCTGTGCAGTTACTTGGTGGTGGCTTGAAATTAGCTAAAAAAAGTCACTCTCATGGGCGTGTTATGGGAGTTTTGTGGTCGTGTCAATGCAAGCATCTGCACGTGGGGGACGTTTGCTAGGGGGGGGGTCGGCGTTTGCCTTAATCTAACCTTGTGAAAGCTGGCGAGTCCCTCCTCTTTGCTTCTGCCACAGTGGGCAAGAGTAGGTGGGTACCGTTAAGATTAGATGGCGCCGGTGTGGTGACTGCAACTGCGCCCAAGGCTGCAGCGCCTTGGGCAATAGCCCTACTTGCCCGCCCCTAGAACAAGATGTAGTTATGAGACCGGTTGCCGCGATGCCGCCGGTTTCAATACCGATAGGGAAATCCTGTCAAGGGACTTAAGACAGGCGTCGAAATACCTACGCCTATCTTAATCCCAACGCCGGAGCACCGAAGGATGCCAGCCCGAACGCGGTAAGTCCGGGGCGCCATTAGCATTAGCCGCGGGGGGAGGGTTAGGTTTAGGGAGCGTAGCGGGGTTAGGGTTAGGTTTTGGGGGGGAGGTAAGGGTTAGGCACCCCTAGGGGGGAGAAATTAGACACCACTGGGGGGTTAGGGTTAGGCACTATTGTAATGATCAGTCAGTTCATTGAAACCTGCCCCATTCTTCCTTAGGGAATGCACAAATGAACGAAAATCTTATATTTATCTTCCTTTTCCCTCTCTTTGCAGATGTGTAGTAGTGTAGTGCTATCTTTACGGCTGTGTGCATTTACAGTATACTTCTACATTCTCTAAATCAGTGTTTATCGAAAAAGAGAAATAGCCTGCAGGCCGATAAAGTCCTGTGTTCTCTCATCTTTCAACCACCCATATAATGCCACCATATATTATAATACTACCCTCACCCTTACTATAATACCAGGTTTAGACCTGTATTTTAAGATGGCTTTATAAATAAGGACCTCTGTACAACCGATTTTAGATAATTCAGAGATATTAGGTATTTGGCAGAGGCGGCTCCTACCTTTCCCTGACAGAGGGCTGCCCGTGCAGCAGTGCGATCAGCGGCCCAGTCGGCTCCGTTCTCTTCGGCTCTTTCCTGCGCGTTGCACCCTAGGTCACGTCTTGTGTGCTGCTCCATGCCTGCATACCTGTATAATGTATGGCACATTACTGTGTACAATATGCATATAATGTGTTATTAATATAGAAAGTAAAACCATATAATAATGAAGCACTGTGATAAATGACTGCATCTTGTGCTGTATGATTCATAGCATTTGCGCTCCCTGCAAACTGCGGCACCATTCTTTGACTTGGATGAGGATAATTATAATAGATGCTGGCTGTTTCTGGTTCATTGGTTACATTTAGTATGTGTAGTGCAGCCACAGATGATATTTGTTATTGCACTTGAAGAAGCATCCTTTTGTGTACCAACCATTTCCCAATGTGCTGTGAGAGATGTCTGCTATTGTTACAGTAATTGCTTCCACTAAGTGATCTGAGAATTGTTTTTTTTTCCCCTTAGATCTTGGTAACTGCACATACAGTAATATCATCGTTCAGATTTCTTAATACCAGGGACTGAGAAACCCTCGTGATTATTATAAAGACAATTCTGGCCTGACTACATTATCCTGGATTTGACACTTTTTAGCAAAGTCCCTTTGGTCCCTAAAGCATTTCCATGTGCCCATTTTCCAAATGTTACATTGTTAATATATCGGTAGATGGCGTGTTTTTAGATTAGGGTTAGGGGAGAAATACCTACCTGAACATCGAAGGATCAGATGTCTGATTCGTAAGTCCCAGTCACATTCTAACATGTTGGCATTTCATTACTGACTACATGACATTATGACCATGTCGTCATTTTCATGTCGTTATGGTGAAGGTCGACATTTTTATGACTACTACTTTTACTTAGAGATGTGCGGGTCCGGATTTCTGAAATCCGAACGCAACTGAATTTAGGAGTCCCGAGTACAAGGTTAAGATTCGGATTCACTTTTGTGACCCGGTTCAGAGGCCCTGATTCAGAGGCGCTCGCTATTTGCGATGGTCGCGACTATTGCGACCATCGGACTTGCGACGAGACCCTTGTGGTAGGGTCTCATCCACCTCAAGCCCGGTGAACTTCCTGCTCTAATAGAGCAGAAAGCTCACTAATGACATCACTGGTGATGTCAGTAGGGCCGCCCACAAACGGCAGGCATTCCTTTAGGAACGCCTCCATTTGTCCACCCACCCCACCTGCACGCCTACAAAACGGGGCGAGCTGTCAATAACAATCGACAGCCGCCCCGTCTTGCAGTGAGTCCAACAGCGAGTGAAAATTCACTCGCTACGGGGCTCATGTGCCCACTGCTTGGCCATCGACCCACTTGCGAGCGCCATGCGCTCGCGAGCGGGTCTGAATCAGGCCCAGAGTCCTGATTCGAATCTGTTGCCAGTTCGGAACTCGGATTTAAAAACCGAATTCGGATTATTTTATCTATTTTTATGAATTTTTATCGACTTTTAATCATTTTTTATCCGAATTCAAAACCAAAACACTAGAGGGTGGTTTTGCAAAACCAAAAGCAAAACACTAAGATGAATCCAGATCCAAAAGCAAAACCAAAACACGGGGGTCCGTGCACACCTCTACTTTTACTTTAACGAGCACCTGTCATGTAAACAATAAAAGCAAAAATATTTTAGGCTTAAGGACCAGTAATATCATTGAGGCATGAGGCATGAAACTGCAAAGTGTGTAGGCGATGTGGCATTTTAAGTTTACAACACCCAGTTTCACAGTTGTCATTACTAGAGAACTTCTTGTGACATGCCTTCAAAGGGATATAAATATTTAATTAACTACTTTCCATTCCGGCTCTGTTGTGACTAGATTTTATAAATCTAACAATTTATCAGCGTTTGCAATACTGTTGACTTGAAAATAAACTGAATATATAAGTAATCAGAGATTGCTAAATTGGTAAGTTCTTTAGTGAAAAAGAAATGGATTACTATTAAGGTTCGGGTACGGTAGAGTTTGAGCTTTTTGTGTAGGAAGGTAAAATGTGTTGGTGAGATTAAGTTTTGTTTTAAAGTGTTGCAGAATATGCTTTTTTGTTCAAGTGTCAAACACACAGGGACAGATTCCAGGATGAACTGGCTATCATCTTTCTTTTGCTCAAGATAAAACACTTGTCATCTTGGAATTTGCTGGTGAGTCTTTTAGCCGCCATGCACCTTACAGACAAGAGTCCACCTTCCAAGCTTGAGTAGCTCCTGAGTAGACATTGCCCAATTCCTTTAGTGGTAATACTTATTGCACCTACAAGACAGATTATCTCGTTGTGTGTTTCATGCATTTAAAATATGGTTTTGTTTTCTAATTGTGTGTTTATGTATGAGACTTTAAGGGCCATTCCAGTGTCTTTTCCCATGTTGTTATGAATTAATTTATATTTATGCTGATCTTTACTTAAAGCCTGATTTTTTCCCAAGGTCTAGTGTAAATTCCACTAGACAGTTGTATATACAAGTACCACTGGTTTATTTTATTTGTCATCTTCAACTAATAATATTATGGTTGTTCCTGCCTTTCTTTCTGTCTTATCCCATTCTTGGTTATTAATCTTTGGTTTATACTAGTAACCTCTCACATGTCATCTGTGGATAATAGTATGTAGATCTTAAATTTCCAGAGCTGATATTGAATTTAGTCATCGCTAGTTTAAACTCTGAGCTGCCATCCATTTCTTGAATTTTTCCTTCTTTACTCACTTTGAAATACAGTGCTGAATTACTCACACACATAGGCCCTGATTCAGAGCCGGACGCTCTGACCAGAGCGCTCGCTCTGAATCAGGGCCCACCTCCATTAAAATGGAGCGTCCTCCTGGACGCTCGTATAGCTGTGGGTCACCACCCACAGCACATACGAGCGTCCAACAATATGGTCGCGATGGTCTTGACCATCGCGACCATCGGACTTGCTAGAGAAACCCTGTGGTCGGGTTTCTCAACCGCAAGGCCAGGAGTGATTTTGGCTCTATCAGAGCCAAAATCACTCCCACTGACATCACTAGAGATGTCAGTGGGGCCGGCTTCAGACGGGAGGCGTTCCCATAGGAACGCCTCCGTCTGGCAGGCACGCCCCTGGAATGCCCACCAAAGGGGGCGTGCTGTCAATCAACATCGACAGCACGCCCCCTTTGGTGCAAGACCCCGAGCGATGGAAAGTCCTTCGCTCGCCGGGTCTCGCGCATGCGCACGACGGAGCTCCCTCCGTCGTGCGCATGCGCAGTGGGGACCATCGACCTACTTGTGAGCGGACTGCCGCTCGCGAGTGGGTCTGAATGACCCCCATAGTTTTCAGATTTCACAGATTCCCTGTAATTTTCTCTTGTGTAGTTTTTTGGTGGCCATAAATGGTTTCAGAAAACTCTGCAGCATTTTACAGAGAATGTATGGTCATTCACATCAGTCTCTACCCCAGTGATGCTTAATAAATATATATATATATATATATATATATATATATATATATATTCCCTACCAAATGTACACACTAGGGTTAATTTTTTGTCAGGATCCAATTAACCTATTGTGGGAGGAGAAAATGTGGGCACCGATAGTCACCGAATTACAGCCATCAATGTTTATTTGTGATGGTAGTGCTTTTTTTCCATCGGATGGCGGCTTTCAAATGTTATCCAGCATGTATTAGCACAAAAGAGATGCTATTGCAATGTAAAATACAGCTGAATACAGCTGTAAGCAATCTGACATCGGCTCTCTATTTCTGATACGATGGATAGTTGCCATGGATTTAGAAGATTTGATGTCAGAAGTCCGTCCGCCACTTGATGACGGCGACTGATGTACATTTCACATCACTAAGTTTCCTCATGACTACCCTAAACAGTCCGCTAGGTTGGAAATCACAATCCCTTTAATATTTCAATGCCTTCTTTTCTCATCACAGGTAGAAGAGACGTACATTGTAATATATGTCCAAGATGGTAATCACTGGTGGAAATGAAGACGAGAAGGGAAACCAAGAAAAGGAAAGCAAAGAAGAAAGCATCCTGGCCATGCTCGGAATTATTGGGACCATACTCAACCTGATTGTTATAATTTTTGTCTACATTTATACTACACTATAAATACTTTGCGACTGAATGACCTGAAGACTGAAAATTGAGACTTCCTCCTGGAACTCTGCAGTAGAATGGAAACGAAACACAGACCACAAAGTTTTCTCCTTTGCAACAAAACAAACTCCAAACTTTTACTCATGCACTGGAAAGCATTCCCCAGGAACATGCTGTATATATTATAATAACACATCACTGATGGGAAGTGATGTAAAGGTCATACTTCTTTTTCTTCATAATTTATTCATACCACCACATGGACAGCGCATAATGAAAATCTGCCATAACAGTTTAAAAATTAAAGGTTTTTCTCCTTGCTATACTTCAATCTGCTCCTGTTGATATGAATGTTTCTATCTGTACTTTAAGTGCAATACTTTTTAGCATGTACCAAATATATCTGCGATATATTATCAATTAAAAGAAATTTCCTTTAACATGCGCTCCTTATGAAAGGTAATATATATATATATATATATATATATATATATATATATATAACACATTTGTATCATTGTTCAGCAGTCCTGTCCATGTTGCAGAGACACCTGTGTCTGGAATTTGACATATGCACCAAGAAATATTACATTATTGGGGAAACCATTGTTTGTTTGATCTCCACTTTTCCAGCACCCAAAGATTCAGTGTAACCTGGATCTGATGGAGCTCTCAGAACAGTCTTGGAAGCAGCAGCTAAGAGTTTGCAGCCCACAGCTACACTTATTCAAGCCTACAAGTGGTTGGTACATGGTTAAATATATTTTTATAAGTTAAAGCTGCAACCCTATGAAAAATTTAATAGAGGTTGAGCCTATGGGAATATTTATTAATTATTGCATCCTAGACCCGATAATTATGATTTCTTATAGGCACAATTCATGGCAATAAGAAGTTAAGATTTGCCAGGATGTATAAAGATACACACACAGGGACAGGACAGCTTTATCGGGACCCCGCAGCAATACTACGCATGACCGATCGCCTCACCGCGATAAGCTGGAAAATGTTAGCTATTTATATGTAGCCAGCAGGCTACAGCGACTAAAACATTATTATCCTTTATTTATATGGTACCACAAGGTTTCCACAGCACCTTACAAAGTACATAAACAAATGAGCCAACAAGAAAACAGCGACTTACAGTACAAGACAATGCAGAACAAGGACATGGTTTATAAACAATAGCGATTATAACACTCAAATAAGCAACAGGGCGGCCACAAACAAGTGTTAGCTGCCCTTGTGGGGAGTTAGGAGTAGATGATCGTATGAGTAAGGGAAGGAGAAGCTCATGAGGGTAGAGGGCCCTGCTCGTGAGAGCTTACATTCTAAAGGAGAGGGGCAGACAAACGGGGTGACACAGATGGGGTAGACAGTGAGGAAGGAACATTGAGCAGCGGGTTAGGATGAAAGCTGGAAGGCTTTGATGAAGTAGTGGGTCTTGATAGCCCATTTGAAGATTTGTAGAGAGAGGGAGAGTCTTATAGGGAGAGAGTTCCAGAGGTAGGGAGCAGCACAGGCAAAATCTTGGAGGTGGGAGTGGGAGGAAGTAATGTTGGCATGCATTTGTGGGCAGCAGTGTGAAATTAAATGAGATCTACGATGTAAATGGGAGAGGTTTGGGTGAGTGTAAGAATCTTGAGTTGGATTCTAAAGGGTAAGGTTTAGTGTAAGGGTAAGTGTAGTGTAAGGGTAAGTGTAGTGTAAAGGTAAGTGTAGTGCTTGTAGTAGAGGGAAGGCAGATGTAGAAAATTTGGAGATGAAGATGAGCTGGGTAGCAGCTTTGAGAACAGATTGAGGTGGGAATCAGGGTGGTCATATAAGAGGAGGTTACAATAGTCCAATCTGGAGATGACCAGTGAGTGGATGAGGGTCTTAGTTGCCTCCAGGGTGAGAAAGGGTCTGATCCTGGAAATATTTTTGAGATGGAAATGACAGGACTGTGAGAGGTGCTGAATGTGTGGTTTGAAGGAGAGGAATGAATCAAGGTTAAATCCAAGACAGCGCACTTGGAGGCTAAAGGAAATTGTTGTACCATTAATAGATAATGAAATTGTGGGAGGTGAGGTTATGAGGTTATGCCAGAGGGTGAGAAGATGATCAGCTCAGTCTTAGACATGCTAAGTTTAAGAAAGTGCTTGGACATCCAGGAAGAGATAGCAGAGTAACAGTTGGAAATGTGAGTGAAGAGAGAGGGGGAGAGGTCAGGGGAGGAAAGGTAGATCTGAGTATCATCAGCATAGAGATGATATTGGAGGCCAAAAGAGCTGCTGAGTTCACCTAAAGCAGATGTATAAGAGAGGTCCAAGAACAGAAGCTTGGGGAGACAGAGAAGGAATGGTCAGAGAGGTAGGAAGACAGCCAGGAGAAGGCAGTATCACATAGCCCAAGGGAGTGAAGGATTTGCAGAAGGAAGGGGTGGTCCACAGTGTCAAAAGCAGCAGAGAGGTCGAAGAGAATGAACAGAGAGTAGTGGCCCTTGGATTTGGCAGCAAGAGGTCATTGCTGACTTTTGTGACAGTTTCAGTGGAGTGGAAAAAACGAATCCAGACTGAAATGGGTCAAGCAGGGAGTGGGAGGAAAGTAAGGTGGTAAAGCAGTTCTAGACAATACGCTCAAGGAGTTTGGAGGCAAAAGGGAGGAGAGAGATAATAATAAAACTTTCCGGAGCTTGGTAAATCCAACAGCCTTAGCAGCTCCCATAGGACTTAAAAGGGGAAATGGATTAACCACAGCAAATATCAGAGCTATCTGCTGTGGTCTCTCCTTCCTTGGTATCCGTAATATTTGCGAGGGCCCCCTAAAACAGGTGTTTTCGGGACATATCCCGCAAATATTATCTGATAAATAGGCCCCTTATTGTGTCTGGCAGACACACAATTGGTTTTGTCCTTCTATGTGACTTCCTCGACTCCCTTCTCACCTCTTTGCCATCACATGATATGCTGAGAGCTGCAAGCCTATTGCAGCCATGCTTGTTTTTCCTCCTGAGAGGCACTGAAAAGGAGATAATGATCTACAGGATAGTACCTAAGAACAATGTCTGTCAGATACATGCTTAAAATTTACTTCACTTGCTATTTAAAGATATAAATAAATCAATGAGCGTTTGCTGCTTTAAATACTGAAAAAACAAGATTACTAAGAATGTAATAAACAGGCATTATACAGTGATTAATATCCGTTCTATAGATGTATGATCAATTTGGTAGTATAAAGGATCAATTGAAAATCAGAATTTAAAGAGATGATTGATTATCATTACCATATTGACACTGCATCTAATGAACTGTCTAGCACAATAATACTCTTAGCAACTGTATCACTACTAGGATTTTCGCTTTTGCGTACTGGGAGAATCCATGATTATTCACTTAAAGCTCTGTGCTGGTAATACATTTGTAAGATGTTTATTTGTCTGTGACAATTCTGTCCTTGCTAATATGCAAAAGCAGCAGGAGGTGTATGACGGGATGGGTATGGGACACCGGCTCTCGGGATCCCGGTGGTCTGAATCCCGATGCCGATATCCCGACCAGGTCAGAGTGCCAATGCCCACAGGTAAGTAAGCCTAACCTAACCCTGCTCCCTCAACCTAACCCTCCCTCCCCGCAACCTAAACCTAACACCACCCCCTGCAGCCTATCCGTAACCCTCCCCCTAGTGCCTAGCCCTCCCCCTAACCCCAGTACTTACCATCAGGATTCCGGCGGTAGGGATTCTGACCGCATCCTGTGTATGACACCCACTGCTGCATTTGCGATCCTAACAATGTGACCGAGGTCGCAGGCTGGGATCACCATTGCGGGCACCGGTCACGAAGATGGACGGCGCTGGCCAATGGGCAGCTGAGTAGGCCTTAAGTTACCCAGGCTGGCTGGCTTGCGAGGCCAGGAAACTGCGTCCGTGGACACAGCCCCTGGCTTTGCCACTCCCGAAAACGCGCCGTTTCAGGGAACGAGGGCCGTCCCCGCCCCCGCACCTCCCCCTTAAATGCCTCTGCCTGTCAGTCAGGCAGAAGCATAGAAGGTGCTGCGTGTGATCACACAAGACTCAGTCTGCGCATTTGCAGATTCCTGATAATCGGGAATCTGTGTTCAGCATTGCACATACGTGCAATGCTGAATCAGCCCCATAAACAGGTGAATACATTGC
This sequence comes from Taudactylus pleione, assembly GCA_031769625.1. NCBI lineage: Eukaryota > Metazoa > Chordata > Amphibia > Anura > Myobatrachidae > Taudactylus > Taudactylus pleione. The sequence goes on from JAUIMM010001655.1 coordinate 2,465,641, forward strand.
TGCTAACACAGCAGTTTATTTGTGACAGAGATGAGAGAAGCAATTATGCTAATTTTAATCTATTATGAATTTCATTGGTTTACACAGCCAGTAAAATATTATACGTATGTTCTCATAAACCTTCAGGAACACAGGGACTTCTTCTGTAGGCCCAGAATCCCGGACTGCGGGTGATGTCTCTGTGTTTATGGTTCCTCTGTGCTGAATATGGCTCAGCTGGGTGCAGAGGCTAATGGGCAATGGTCTTTGCCAGTGTTGCCCACATGGTCGCGGCCTTCAGCTGTCCATACTGACAAAAGGACAGGACACAGGGTATAGATCGATGGACAGCACATTTTCCAAATAGGAATCCAAGCAGAATGTTAGGTCACGAGCAGACAGGTATGGTCAGAAGCATGGTATGGTCCTAGTAACTTAGATTTCTTTGTAAAAAGCAAAATCATGTACAACTGGGCTTACCTCTTTCCCCTCTGTCCTGCCACCCCGTTTGGGATAGCTTTGCTCTTGAGGATAGGGAAGTTGGTATGCATGTGCCATTCACTTTTGCTCTGCGCAGAAATGAAAGGGTGATTAGATGGGATCCGGTCACATGGTCGACAGTTTCTATGTAGACGTGAATAATGTCGACACCACATAGTCAACATTAGAATGGGAGCGTTAGGGTTAGGCACCACTGTGAGGGTTAGGGTTAGGCACCATTGGTAGGTCTAGGGGTAGGCACCACTGTGAGGGTTAGAGTTAGGCATCACTGTGAGGGTTAGGTATCACTGTGAGGGTTAGGGTTAGGCAGCACTGAGAGAGTTAGGGTTAGGCAGCACTGAGAGAGTTAGGGTTAGGCTCCACTGTGAGGGTTAGGCACCACTATGAGGGTTAGGGTTAGGCAGCACTGAGAGGTTTAGAGTAAGGCACCACTGGGAGGGCTAGGGTTAGGCACCACTGTGAGGGTTAGTGTTAGGCACCACTGTGAGGGTTAGGGTTAGGCACCACTGGGAGGTTTAGAGTTAGGCACCACTGGGAGGGTTAGGGTTAGGCACCACTGTGAGGGTTAGGGTTATGCACCACTGTGAGGGTTTGGGATCACTGTGAGGGTTAGGCACCACTGTGAAGGTTAGGGTTAGGCACCACTGTGAGGGTTAGTGTTAGGCACCACTGTGAGGGTTAGGGTTATGCACCACTGTGAGGGTTAGGGATCACTGTGAGGGTTAGGGTTAGGCACCACTGTGAGGGTTATGGTTAGGCATCACTGTGAGGTTTAGGGTTAGGCAGCACTGGGAGGGTTAGGCACCACTGGGAGCGTTAGGGTTAGGCACCACTGTGAGGGTTAGGGTTAGGCACCATTGTGAGGGTTAGGGTTAGGCATCACTGTGAGGGTTAGGGTTAGGCACCACTGTGAGGGTTAGGTACCACTGTGAGGGTTAGGGTTAGGCATCACTGTGAGGGTTAGGGTTAGGCACCATTGGGAGGTCTAGGGTTAGGCACCACTGTGAGGGTTAGAGTTAGGCATCACTGTGAGGGTTAGGTATCACTGTGAGGGTTAGGGTTAGGCAGCACTGAGAGAGTTAAGGTTAGGCAGCACTGAGAGAGTTAGGGTTAGGCTCCACTGTGAGGGTTAGGCACCACTATGAGGGTTAGGCAGCACTGGGAGGTTTAGAGTAAGGCACCACTGGGAGGGCTAGGGTTAGGCACCACTGTGAGGGTTAGTGTTAGGCACCACTGTGAGGGTTAGGGTTAGGCACCACTGGGAGGTTTAGAGTTAGGCACCACTGGGAGGGTTAGGGTTAGGCACCACTGTGAGGGTTAGGGTTATGCACCACTGTGAGGGTTAGGGATCACTGTGAGGGTTAGGCACCACTGTGAAGGTTAGGGTTAGGCACCACTGTGAGGGTTAGTGTTAGGCACCACTGTGAGGGTTAGGGTTATGCACCACTGTGAGGGTTAGGGATCACTGTGAGGGTTAGGGTTAGGCACCACTGTGAGGGTTATGGTTAGGCATCACTGTGAGGTTTAGGGTTAGGCAGCACTGGGAGGGTTAGGCACCACTGGGAGCGTTAGGGTTAGGCACCACTGTGAGGGTTAGGGTTAGGCACCACTGTGAGGGTTAGGTTAGGCATCACTGTGAGGGTTAGGGTTAGGCACCACTGTGAGGGTTAGGTACCACTGTGAGGGTTAGGGTTAGGCATCACTGTGAGGGATAGGGTTAGGCACCACTGTGAGGGTTAAGGTTAGGCATCACTGTGAGGTTTAGGGTTAGGCTGCAGGAGGGGACTAGGGGTAGGAGCTAGAGTGAGGGTTATGGTTAGGTGTAGGGATTAGGGTTGGGGGTAAACTACTTCTAGAGGCGGAATGGCGTCAGAAGAAATGGGCTGATGTTGTCTGAGTGCAGTAAGGGAGTGTGCCTGCTCCCTATATTTAGGAAGAAGAGAAGCAGCCATATAAACACTTTAGTAGTGATATCTATTGTGGCTGCCTGCCGCTATGTTCAAGATCTGTGCATAAATTAACATTATGTTCATGACTTCAGACCTTCATTTACTCAATAATAAAAAATAAAAAAAAATGTGAATAAAAGAGCACCCCCCTCCTGAAACAAAAAAAAGAAAAAGAAAAATAAGTAAAACAAGCTCTAGGGCAAAATTTACAAAGTGGCGGTTTGACGGTGGTTTCGCTTCTATTCTAAACCCCGGCGGTTTGGTGGCGGTTTCTATTCTACTCTAAACCCCGGCGGTTTTGTGGCGGGTTCTGTTCTAAACCCCGGCGGTTTGGTAGCGGTTTCTATCCTATTCTAAACCCCGGGGTTTGGTGGCGAGTTCTGTTCTGTTCTAAACCCCGGGGTTTGGTGGCAGTATTGCAGCAGTTTCTAAATGACAGCCCTGTCCTATTCTATTCTAAAATGTGTTTTAATGGCAGTTTTGCAGCGGTTTTGGCCTTAGTAAATCTGCAGATAGCAAAACCGCCACCAAACCACAGTGAAAACACATTATAGAATAGAATAGAACAGGGTTGTCATTTAGAAACCACTGCAAAACCGCCACCAAACCCCCGGGGTTTAGAATAGAATAGAAACCGCCGTCAAACCGCCGCTTAGTAAATTTTGCCCCTAGTCTGAATATTTATCACAATCCACATTTTTAATGCAAATGTGATGTTTTTTTGCTTAAATTCGCATTATGAAAATGTATATTTTCTTACCAATTTACCATTCTGCTCTTGTTAGGAGATGGACTCGATAAGAGTTTGTCCGGAATAAGAGCTAGAAGCAAAGTGATAGCATAACACAGGATGTAGTTAATAACATGGCGGACAAGAAGCCGGCGGTCGATATCCTGGCGCCAGGAAAAATACCGACGCCGCTATCTCTGCAAGAATCAGGATACCGGCGTCGGAATCCCGATCGTAAGAGACCAGAGGCAGGTAAGCACGGTATGAGGCGCGGCAGGGGCGTTAGGTATAGGCATGTCCTGAGGGACTTAGGGTTAGGCACCCCCCAGGGAGGGTTAGGATGCGGGAAGGGAGGGTTAGGTTTAGGCACACCCCGGGGGACTTAGGGTTAGGCACCACACCGGGAGTTTTAGGGTTAGGCACCACCAAGGGGGGGAGAGGGGAGGGTTAAGATCTCCTCCTGTCGGGCTTCCGCGGTCGGGATTTGAACCAGCGGCTAAACAGCCTCCGGTATTTCAATCCCATTCCCATAACACTATCACACTCCTTCCTGGTTCAGGTCCTTGGCGCACACTGTGCATGCAGTTGGCACGAGACGGGTACATTCATCAGTGAGGGGAAACGGAGAGGGATCCGGAGGAACCCTCTCAGAAAAAAACCCTAATACAGTAGCCCATAACCTACAATAGTTTAACATCAACATCAGATAGCGTTAGCTACCGGGTCCAATCTCCAGAATGCAACAGCCTAGCAGCCCTCATAGAAACCTATGGGGGCTGCTTTGCAGTAGGAAATGGAGATATCTGCTGGTAGATCCCGGGGATCCTTAATAATTGCTCAAATAAAACTAAACGGGGTGGGGGGGGAGAGACAAGAAAATTGGCGCTACCAGTAGTAGGTTGGCACTATAGCAGGGAAACCAGTAGTGTGGGGTCCTCCTGCCATGGTAATCGCCAGCCCTAGGCTTGCCATCAAGGGCGGCACAAATGCGGTGTAATGGTTGGCGTTACTGCCTCACAGCAATAAGGTCATGGGTTCAATTTCCACCATGGCCCTAACTGTGTGGAGTTTGTATATTCTCCCTGTGCTTGCGTGGGTTTCCTCCGGGTGCTCCGGTTTCCTCCCACATTCCAAAAATATACAGGTAGGTTAATTGGCTCAGAACAAAATTAACCCAAGTGTGTATGTGTGTGCGCATGTGATAGGGAATGTAGATTGTAAGCTCCACTGGGGCAGCGACTGATGTGAATGGCCGAATATTCGCTCTGTAAAGCGCTACGGAATATGTGTGCGCTATATAAATAACTGATAATAAATAAATAAGGTGCTATAATGATCCCTATGGAGGGAGGGGCGTCACATATTGGACACCCTTAATAGAATGATCTGAATGCTGATAGCACTGTCAATTCTCATATATATATATATATATACACATATATATATATATATTATATACTGTATACTAGTTGCTGTGGAGAGCAGAGTGTAACTAGCGGTGGTCACGCGGTGGTATATACAGTAGCTATTTAGCAGTTTCTCACAGTATCACATGAAAGACTCTAAGGGGCACATCCTTCCGGTATAGAGGACGGAGCTGGAAGACACAGGGCGACTCATTGCATGCGCAGTATCGCATTCACGCTGGCCAGTTCGTCCGATGCGCAGCGATGCAACTCGGGCACTATTGGGACCCAGCAGCACGGAAGAGGGGACAGCGCAGAGCATTCTCCTCCAATACATAGAAGAGGGATATGTGTGGCCTGGCGCTCCTACATCATGCTTTGGAGCCCAGTTTTTGCCTGTTTCGCCCCTTCATTTAACCTTCAGCATGTTGGCAAGACAGAGTACTGAAACAGTTGTACAGGGCTGCTCCAATCCCTATGTTCCTTTACTAATTTCTTATACCAAGGGCAGGAGGTGAGTATCAGCAATGCTCACATAGAACATTACATAAGAGATGCTTTGTCAAGTGTCACTTTGCTGCAGGCAAAACTCAACACTAAGAAGCTTTTGCGAAGTCCGCAGGGATTACAGGATACCTTTGAAATGCAGATCTTTAACAAGTGACCTTTGACAATTAGGCGATAAGAAAATGTTAGTTGTGTGAATGTTAAACAAAATCTGCTAAATGCTACAGTTCAACATAAAAGGAGATAAACTCCATTAGGTCTGCAGCTTTCTAATGAAATAATCTCAACAATAAGGAGGAATCCAGCCATACAAGGGCGACAGAGAAAATAAACATCTATACAGTACCAACATCTTCACTGAAACAAACTATGTATTACCCCTTTCAGAACCCGGGTTTATACATTTGAACGCGCATCAACCTGGGTTTGGCGTATGTCTGAGAGGTGCGACCCGGGTTGACAGTCCAGAGTCCGCGACTCTGCTCAAGTTTCAAGTTTTTTCCGGGACTTGAAACTCGGATCGATGGCCCGGCTCAAATGTGAACGGTGCGACCCGGATCTTGATGACCCGGGGTCATGCCTAAATCAAATTGATTGGCCGAGGACAGTGGAGCTTGGAGATGAGATCATTTCCAAGCTCCCACTAAATGCCCGAAGAGACACACCTGGGTCACTGCAAAACCTGGGCCTGGTTTGAAGGGTGTCGACCCAGGAATAACCCGGGTTGTCCCCCTAGGTGTGAAAGGGGTAGCACGCCTTTAACCCGTGCTTGATGTCCTGGGTCCAAGCCGGGTTGAAGCCGGGAATTTATGTCTGAAAGGGGTATAAGTGGTAAAGGCCAGTGACCAACAAAGCAAATTGGTGGAAAAAGGAGTAGAATTAATAAAGTGTGGCTCGCTGAACACAGAGGCCTCAGGTGGAATCGGTATGAAACACCCCCAGAACTAAGCCCGTCAGATGAAATCCTGACGCCGGAAGGCCGGCAGATGAAGATCCCGACTAGGGTATCTAAGTACCCTAACCCTACCCTCAGTGGTGTCTAACCCTAACCTGCCCCCCCAGTGCCTAAACCTAACCCCCCCTCCACGCACCCTAAACCTAACCCTCAAGGGGGGGTGCCTAGTCCTAACCCCCCCCCCCTCGGTGGTGCCTAACCCTAACTTCCCCTTCCCCTAGCCACACCCTAAACCTAACCCTCCCCCCCACGGCTAGGAGCTCCCGACGCTCGGCTTACCTACGTTCGGTATGCCGGGCATCGGGATTTCGGCGTGGGGCTAATAATAGGCGTCGCTATTTAGATGCTTATCATTAGACCCATGCTGGGCTTTCACTGTTGGGATTTCGGCGGTCTGCATTTCGACCGCCAGCTTCCTGACTATATCCCCCTCAGGCAGATATAGGAAGCCCTAATAGGTCACATTATCTTTCTATTAGCTGGTTTTGTCTCAAGGTTAACAATATGGAGATAGGAAGAAAGGATTATGGGAAGGACCCCTAATCCTTCGCTATTGTGTATGGCGCCGTACCTCAGCCCTGGCTGCAGCTCCTGGTTTCCTCACCTCCATCAGCTGTCACCAAGTACTCAGGCTGCCACCTCTCCTTCCTTGTCAGCAGCACCAATGTATCATACCTTGGAGAGAGAAAAAGTGGAGGGGAATAAATAGTGCCAACCAATCAGCTCCTAACTTTAGTTTTACAGGCTGTATTTGAAAAATGACAGTTAGGAGCTGATTGGTTGGTACTTTAAGGACTATTCATTGAGATATGAGGTAAAGAATTGTTAAATTCATGTACACTTACCTTTCTTCCGAAGCGGAGCAGTATATACACGGTCGGCGGTCCGGTCTTCTCCATTCTTCTCTGTGTCTTCGGCCCGTTTTTCTTCCTCTGTGGTCCTGCGCATGCGCAGGGTCCCTTCAGCAGCAGCAGCGGTGGGGGGCGCGGAGCATATGCTGGGTCACCTTACAATACCGACAACAGGGGAAGGAACGGGGGCGCGAGGCATCCTGGGTGGAAGTGACCCGGCAAATGCATATGCAGGGTCACTTTACAGTAGCGGCGGCAAGGGAAGGAATGGGGGGCACTGGGTCAGCGGGGGAGCCGCCAGCCAGCAGTCAGCACTGCAGGAGGTGACACAGGATATGCATATGCATAATCCCTGGGCACCTCTGATTGGTTGCTGGCAGAGAAGGGGCGGAGACAACAGGGAGAAGGCAGGAAGTCAGCCGTCTACGCTGCTTTTCTCCCCTAACAGCACCGATAACGCCATCCTGAGGTGGCGAATGCGGTATTAAGCCGAGGATCGCACTCACCATAGAAATGTATGGTGATGTGATACACACAGGAGCAGGTGCCCCGCTGGAGAAGTAATAAGCTTCCTCAGTGGTACCCTGCTCTATAAATAGCGTGAAGCAGGGAATTTTCAGCTAAACAGGACACTTCACTGCTTCATGAATAGACCCCATAATCTTTCTCCACTTTATCTCTCTCCAAGGTTTGATACATCTCCGTAGTGCTGCCCACATATGTCATAGCAATGCCTTGTGACTGGACAATCTTCAGGCGGGAAGGAAAAGGTTGAGACCGATTGTCACCAGGGACCAGCAAGGAGACTCAGCTGATGATGTGGAATAACGAGTGGGTAGATGATATAGATTCAGGGAGAGAGGTATAAAACCTTCTACACAGGACAAATGGAGGTGTTACCCATAGCAACCAATCAGCTTCCAGCTATCATTTTACAGAATGTACTTGATTAATTATAGCTAGAAGCTCATTAGTTGCTATAGGTAACACCTCCATTTGTCCTGTGTAGAAGGTTTTCGTACAGTACATACCTCCCACTGCATTCATCTGTGTATTATTACATCTTAATAGTAAGAAGAACATTGTGGCTAATGAGGGTGTGTGTGTATGTGTGTGTCGTGTGTTGTGTGTGTCTGTTAGTTGCCCTTTGCCCACAAAAAAAAAATAATGTGACCCATATAATAACTTATAAGTATATTTTTATGAACCTACGTTTTATTGATTAAAGGGAATGGACACAACTTACAGAGATAGAGGGCCTGATTCAGAGCCGGACGCTATTTGCGCTCGCTCGTTCAGAAAAAGGGGCCGGCTATTTTAAATTGAGCGCTCGCTCTTTGCGGTCTGTTTGCGCCTCTCTGTCTGAACGAGCGAACGAAACATGCGCTCGCTATTTTGTAAAGACGCCCCCTGGCCGCTCGCATCCTACGTCATCTCCGCTATTTATTTGATTAATTGAGTACATCGAAAGGCATCTGAACTGCTCGCAGTGCTTGTGGTTGGATTTTCCTACCGCAATCATGCGAACAGTTCAGGTTAAGAAACAACCAAGTGACGTGGTCGATGACGCTGCTTTGTTAATTATGCACACCCTTAAAACGCTCGTTTTGACCGTTTGGCACGCCTGCGTTCGGATCACCACTCCCCGTTTTCAAGCACCTTCCCCTGTTACCACCCACAAACGCCTCATCCTGTCACTCAAATTAGCAGACACTCGCTATTTTGCGAGCGCTCGATTTCCGACCGCAATGATTGGTTGGCGCATGCGCATTACGACCCATACGCATGCGCAGATGTGCGAACATCGCTCGGAGCGAACGAGCGGCCGCTTACGAGTGGCTCTGAATCAGGCCCAGAATCTGAGAGACCACAAACTCTGATGAAGTGGAGAATATCCAGCCAAAGATGTTAAGCCATGATTGGTTGTCAGATGATGAATATAATAGGAAAATAAGTGGGAAATTCAGAAGCAGTGTATATTTTATGGGGTGGAAAGGAAAATCCTCAGGTTTCTAGTGGAATTGTTTCTAGTGAATTGAAGACTTAGGGCCTGTTTTTAGAGTCGCTCGCTAGATGCGATCGCTCGCACGATGTGTGTGCAAATTGCGTAGGCAGCGCTACCACACACCAGTACATTAGAACGCCCTGTATTTCTTAGAGAGCGATCACATAGTGAATGCAGACTCCCACCAGCCTGTTTTAAGACGCCCACTTGTGCACGTCATGTCCAGGAAGTGTATGCAACCATCGGTACATCGGATGCTATCGCAACGCTTAAGGTTGACCATACCCTGCCATAAGCACTGCGAGCACTTCAGTGTAAGAACCAGCCAGGTGACGTGTACTATGACGCTGTCTTATAATTATATACACCTCTAAAATGCTCAGGCACTCCTGCGTTTGCACCTCCACTCCCCCGTTTTTAATGGCAAGCCCCTGTTACCACCTACAAACGCAGTGGCGTAACTATAAATTTTGCTCCCCCATGCCAAAAAAGTTTCAGGCGCTCCCCCCCCACACCCAAAGATCAAACACACCCAAAGACTACGTTTAAGGTGTGTGGTTACATGATACAGCAACGTGCCTTACACATTATGACACACTAAGTAATGCCACTCATAACACAGTGTGCCACACCGGAATGCTTACAACACGTTATGCCACACCGGAGTGCCCCTTACAACACATTATGCCACACAGTAATGCCCCTTACACATCCCACACAATAATGCCACATATAACACATAATGACATACAGTAAAGCGCTTATAACAAATGTATGCCATGCTGTAATGCCCCTATTTCACATGATGCCACACAGTAATGCCCCTAATAGCACATTGTGCACACAGTAATGCCAAATACACATTATGCCAAACAGTAATGCCCATTACATCCCACCCTGACAGATCTACTTCACCAACCCTCCTTTCTGCTCCTGCCAGTCCGTCACCTCAGCTCAAGACAGGTTGCACAGTTTTTATGTCCATGTAGAACCAGATTATTAGGAACATAGTTTATAACCTGTAAACTTTGTATCAAATTAGTGCCCCTTATACAGTGCCCCCTGTAGTTGTGCCCCAAAATGCAATGCCCCCTATACTAGTGCCCCTTATGCAATGCCCCCTGTAGTAGTGCCCCTTTTGCAATGTCCCCTGTAGTAGTGCCCATTATGCAATGCCCCTTGTAGTAGTGCCCCTTATGCAATGTCCCCTGTAGTAGTGCCCATTATGCAATGTCCCCTGTAGTAGTGCCCATTATGCAAAGTCCCCTGTAGTAGTGCCCATTATGCAATGTCCCCTGTAGTAGTGCCCATTATGCAATGCCCATGGTAGTAGTGCCCCTTATGCAATGCCCCCTGTAGTAGTGCCCCTTATGCAATGCCCCCTGTAGTAGTGCCCATTATGCAGGGCCCCCTGTAGTAGTGCCCATTATGCAGGGCCCCCTGTAGTAGTGTCCATTAAAGTAGTGCCCCCTGTAGTAGTGCCCATTATGCAGGGCCCCTTGTAGTGCCCCTTCTAGTAGTTAGCCCCCTGTAGTGCCCCTTCTAGTAGTTAGCCGCCTGTAGTTAGCCCCCTGTAGTTAGCCCTCTGTAGTTAGCCCCCTGTAGTTAGCCGCCTGTAGTTAGCCCCCTGTAGTTAGCCCCCTGTAGTTAGCTGCCTGTATTTAGCCCCCTGTAGTTAGCCGCCTGTAGTTAGCCCCCTGTAGTTAGCCCCCTGTAGTTAGCCGCCTGTAGTTAGCCGCCTGTAGTTGCTCCCCCCCTCCACGCGCACACAAACAAACACACACACACAAAAGAAAAAAACACAAACACTTACCTTTATCCCCGCTCCAGTGCTGCTGCCATCCATAACCCTGCGTCCGTTCCTCGGCACTATGGGAGTGACGTCATTACGTCACTCCCATAGTGGTCTGTGGGACCCGGAAGACGGAGCTCACTCCTGAGCTCCGTCCCCGGCGTCCGCTCCTCGGCACTATGGGAGTAACGTCATTACGTCACTCCCATAGTGCCCTGTGGGACCCGGAAGACGGAGGGAGCTCCGTCCTCCGGCTGCCGCCGGGGGTTTGAATAGGAGCTGGGCGCCCACTGGTAACACACTCAGCGGGTGCCCGGCAGATGGAGGGTGCAGGGGGTGCGACCACACCCCCTGCACCCTCCGTAGTTACTACTACTATCCCCGTCGCCCCCAAACTACCCAGCGCCTCCAAGCCACCGCGGGGGCTGCGGGGGCAGTAGTTACGCCACTGTACAAACGGCTTCCCCTGTCACTCACTCTGCTGGGCTGTCTATGTGCAGCGAGCGAATGCATTGTGAACTTTCGCTAGGGTATGCACATGCGCACTGTGATGCATATGCATGCGCACACTGCATACCATCGGCAGCAGCGAGAGTATACATCTTAGCGAGCGGGTCTGAATCAGGCCCTTAATTCTCATCATGAATATTGTGATGGATGAGAGACGCTCTGCGCTGCCTCCATCCATACTAGTAAGAGCCGGCAGTCTCTAGGGCCTGCCGAGGCTCTGTCAGGAGGCCGGACCTCCGACACTTGCTATTGCACATGCGCAACTTCTCTGTGTGTCTTTCTCCATAGCGTCAATGTTAGGCGGGTGTGCCCTGAGACTCTCCCCAGCGTTACAGCCATACAAGGCCCCACAGGCGTAACAGTAACAAATACCCTGTACCACCACTGCTTCTATAGTGGAGCACAGCGCCACACACCACTAGAGTGTATGGTCCGAATCTAACTGGCGCACTACAACGCCCAGCATACCCAATCATCAGGCTGCATCTAATACCAAGTTATATTGTACCTGCTTTATCCTTGTGTCTGACGTCACCTGTATTTCTTCCTTGTTAATAAACCTAAGAACTGGTTAAGCTGTTTGATGTGTGGACTAACTGCCACCGGCACCTTTGCTGCCCACTTCACCCATCTAGCACGCACCATCAGTACTCCCAGGGCTCAGAGTACTCTGCCCCAACTCTGCTAATAACCAGTTTTCTAACTCTGGGCCTGATTCAGCAAGGATCACTATTGCAAAGGAGTACGCAAGCAACTTTGCAATTGCGATCCTTGCTATTATACAAAAGCAGCAGGAGGTGTATGACACCCCCTGCAGCATTTGTGAACCCAGCACTGCGACGGAGGTCGCAGGCTGGGATCACCATGGCGACTCAGACTGGCCGGCATGCAAGCCCAGGACACTCAACGCAGATCCTGGGCTGGCCACTCCCAGAAAAACGGGGCAGACACGCCCCCATTTCTGGGAACGCCGGCCGACCCCACACCACCCATTAAACGCCTCTGCCTGTCCATCAGGCAGAGGCATTGAAGAGTCTGCGTGCGACTATGCAGGACCCAATCTGCACACTCCCAAAATGGGTCCTGCATACGCGCAGATTCCCGATAGCCGGGAATCTGTGATCAGCAGTGCACTTGCGTGCAATGCTGAATCAGGCCCTCTGATCACCCTTGTAATACTTAGCACATATATATGTGATACCCCACCAGATCAGCATATATTGAGGCATATGCATACCATACAAACATCTATACATGCAAAAAAAGGTCAAAATTAGCTCTACTTTTGGATTGGCCAAACTTGCTAATAATCTGCTGCAAAATATAATTCTTTCTCTTATCGCTTATCTTTCTCTTATCGCTTATCTTTCTCTTATCGCTTATCTATTTCTTATCGCTTATCTTTCTCTTATCTCTTATCTTTCTCTTATCGCTTATCTATCTCTTATTGCTTATCTTTCTCTTATCGCTTATCTATTTCTTATCGCTTATCTATCTCTTATCTCTTACCTTTCTCTTATCGCTTATCTTTCTCTTATCGCTTATCTATTTCTTATCGCTTATCTATCTCTTATCGCTTATCTTTCTCTTATCGCTTATCTATCTCTTATCGCTTATCTTTCTCTTATCGCTTATCTTTCTCTTATCGCTTATCTATTTCTTATCGCTTATCTATCTCTTATCTCTTATCTTTCTCTTATCGCTTATCTTTCTCTTATCGCTTATCTATTTCTTATCGCTTATCTATCTCTTATCGCTTATCTTTCTCTTATTGCTTATCTTTCTCTTATCGCTTATCTTTCTCTTATTGCTTATCTATCTCTTATCTTTCTCTTATCGCTTATCTTTCTCTTATCTCTTATCTTTCTCTTATCGCTGATCTATCTCTTATCTCTTATCTTTCTCTTATCGCTTATCTTTCTCTTATCGCTTATCTATCTCTTATCTCTTATCTATCTCTTATCGCTTATCTATCTCTTATCGCTTATCTTTCTCTTATCGCTTATCTATCTCTTATCTTTCTCTTATCGCTTATCTTTCTCTTATCGCTTATCTTTCTCTTATCTCTTATCTATCTCTTATCGCTTATCTATCTCTTATCTTTCTCTTATCGCTTATCTTTCTCTTATCGCTTATCTTTCTCTTATCTCTTATCTTTCTCTTATCGCTTATCTTTCTCTTATCGCTTATCTTTCTCTTATCGCTTATCCATCTCTTATCGCTTATCTTTCTCTTATCTCTTATCTTTCTCTTATCTCTTATCTTTCTCTTATCGCTTATCTAATTCTTATCACTTATCTTTCTCTTATCGCTTATCTTTCTCTTATCTCTTATCTTTCTCTTATCGCTTATCTTTCTCTCATCGCTTATCTATTTCTTATCTCTTATCTTTCTCTTATCGCTTATCTTTCTCTTATCGCTTATCTATTTCCTATCTCTTATCTTTCTCTTATCGCTTATCTTTCTCTTATCGCTTATCTTTCTCTTATCTCTTATCTTTCTCTTATCTCTTATCTTTCTCTTATCGCTTATCTTTCTCTTATCGCTTATCTTTCTCTTATCGCTTATCTTTCTCTTATCTCTTATCTTTCTCTTATCGCTTATCTTTCTCTTATCTCTTATCTTTCTCTTATCGCTTATCTTTCACTTATCGCTTATCCATCTCTTATCGCTTATCTTTCTCTTATCTCTTATCTTTCTCTTATCGCTTATCTTTCTCTTATCGCTTATCCATCTCTTATCGCTTATCTTTCTCTTATCTCTTATCTTTCTCTAATCTCTTATCTTTCTCTTATCGCTTATCTTTCTCTTATCGCTTATCTTTCTCTTATCTCTTATCTATCTCTTATCGCTTATCTTTCTCTTATCTCTTATCTTTCTCTTATCGCTTATCTTTCTCTTATCGCTTATCTTTCTCTTATCGCTTATCTTTCTCTGATCTCTTATCTTTCTCTTATCTCTTATCTTTCTCTTATCGCTGATCTATCTCTTATCGCTGATCTATCTCTTATCGCTTATCTTTCTCTTATTGCTTATCTATCTCTTATCACTTATCTATCTCTTATCGCTTATCTTTCTCTTATCGCTTATCTATCTCTTATCGCTTATCTTTCTCTTATCGCTTATCTATCTCTTATCGCTTATCTTTCTCTTATCGCTTATCTATCTCTTATCACTTATCTTTCTCTTATCGCTTATCTTTCTCTTATCGCTTATCTATCTCTTATCGCTTATCTATCTCTTATCGCTTATCTTTCTCTTATCTCTTATCTTTCTCTTATCGCTTATCTTTCTCTTATCGCTTATCCATCACTTATCTTTCTCTTATCTCTTATCTTTCTCTTATCGCTTATCTTTCTCTTATCGCTTATCTTTCTCATATCTCTTATCTTTCTCTTATCGCTTATCTTTCTCTTATCGCTTATCTATTTCTTATCTCTTATCTTTCTCTTATCTCTTATCTTTCTCTTATCGCTTATCTTTCTCTTATCGCTTATCTTTCTCTTATCTCTTATCTTTCTCTTATCGCTTATCTTTCTCTTATCGCTTATCTATTTCTTATCGCTTATCTATCTCTTATCGCTTATCTTTCTCTTATCGCTTATCTATCTCTTATCGCTTATCTTTCTCTTATCGCTTATTTATCTCTTATCTTTCTCTTATCGCTTATCTTTCTCTTATCGCTTATCTTTCTCTTATCGCTTATCTATCTCTTATTGCTTACCTTTCTCTTATCGCTTATCTTTCTCTTATCGCTTATCGCTTATCTTTCTCTTATCGCTTATCTTTCTCTTATCGCTTATCGCTTATCTTTCTCTTATCGCTTATCGCTTATCTGTCTCTTATCGCTTATCTATCTCTTATCGTTCACTTTCTCTTATCGCTTAACTATCTCTTATCGCTTATGTTTCTCTTATCGCTTATCTATCTCTTATCGCTTATCTTTCTCTTATCGGTAATCTATCTCTTATCGCTTATCTTTCTCTAATCCATCTCTTATTGCTTATCTTTCTCTTATCACTTATGTATTTCTTATCGCTTATCTTTCTCTTATCGCTTATCTTTCTCTTACCGCTTATCTATTTCTTATTGCTTATCTTTCTCTTATCGCTTATCTATATCTTATCGCTTATCTTTCTCTTATCGCTTATCTATCTCTTATCGCTTATCTTTCTCTTATCGCGTATCTTTCTCTTATCTCTTATCTTTCTCTTATCGCTTATCTTTCTCTTATCGCTTATCCATCTCTTATCACTTATCTTTCTCTTATCTCTTATCTTTCTCTTATCGCTTATCTTTCTCTAATCCATCTCTTATTGCTTATCTTTCTCTTATCACTTATGTATTTCTTATCGCTTATCTTTCTCTTATCGCTTATCTTTCTCTTACCGCTTATCTATTTCTTATTGCTTATCTTTCTCTTATCGCTTATCTATATCTTATCGCTTATCTTTCTCTTATCGCTTATCTATCTCTTATCGCTTATCTTTCTCTTATCGCTTATCTTTCTCTTATCGCTTATCCATCTCTTATCACTTATCTTTCTCTTATCTCTTATCTTTCTCTTATCGCTTATCTTTCTCTTATCGCTTATCTTTCTCATATCTCTTATCTTTCTCTTATCGCTTATCTTTCTCTTATCGCTTATCTATTTCTTATCTCTTATCTTTCTCTTATCTCTTATCTTTCTCTTATCGCTTATCTTTCTCTTATCGCTTATCTTTCTCTTATCTCTTATCTTTCTCTTATCGCTTATCTTTCTCTTATCGCTTTTCTATCTTATCGCTTATCTAGCTTATTGCTTATATTTCTCTTATCGCTTATCTTTCTCTTATCGCTTATCTATCTCTTATCGCTTATCTTTCTCTTATCGCTTATCTATCTCTTATCGCTTATCTTTCTCTTATCGCTTATCTTTCTCTTATCGCTTATCTATCACTTATCGCTTATCTCTCTTATCGCTTATCTTTCTCTTATCGCTTATCTTTCTCTTATCGCTTATCTTTCTCTTATCGCTTATCTTTCTCTTATCGCTTATCGCTTATCTTTCTCTTATCGCTTATCTATCTCTTATCTTTCTCTTATCGCTTATCTTTCTCTTATCGCTTATCTTTCTCTTATCGCTTATCTATCTCTTATCGCTTATCTTTCTCTTATCTCTTATCTTTCTCTTATCGCTTATCTTTCTCTTATCTTTTATCTTTCTCTTATCGCTTATCTTTCTCTTATCTCTTATCTTTCTCTTATCGCTTATCTTTCTCTTATCTCTTATCTTTCTCTTATCGCTTATCTTTCTCTTATCTCTTATCTTTCTCTTATCGCTTATCTTTCTCTTATCTCTTATCTTTCTCTTATCGCTTATCTTTCTCTTATCGCTTATCCATCTCTTATCGCTTATCTTTCTCTTATTTCTTATCTTTCTCTAATCTCTTATCTTTCTCTTATCGCTTATCTTTCTCTTATCGCTTATCTTTCTCTTATCTCTTATCTATCTCTTATCGCATATCTTTCTCTTATCGCTTATCTATTTCTTATCTCTTATCTTTCTCTTATCTCTTATCTTTCTCTTATCGCTTATCTTTCTCTTATCTCTTATCTTTCTCTTATCGCTTCTCTTTCTCTTATCTCTTATCTTTCTCTTATCGCTGATCTATCTCTTATCGCTGATCTATCTCTTATCGCTTATCTTTCTCTTATCGCTTATCTATCTCTTATCGCTGATCTATCTCTTATCGCTTATCTTTCTCTTATCGCTTATCTATCTCTTATCGCTTATCTATCTCTTATCGTTTATCTATCTCTTATCGCTTATCTTTCTCTTATCGCTTATCTATCTCTTATCGCTTATCTTTCTCTTATCGCTTATCTATCTCTTATTGCTTATCTTTCTCTTATCGCTTATCTTTCTCTTATCGCTTATCTTTCTCTTATCGCTTATCTTTCTCTTATCGCTTATCGCTTATCTTTCTCTTATCGCTTATCGCTTATCTTTCTCTTATCGCTTATCTATCTCTTATCGTTCACTTTCTCTTATCGCTTAACTATCTCTTATCGCTTATGTTTCTCTTATCGCTTATCTATCTCTTATCGCTTATCTTTCTCTTATCGGTTATCTATCTCTTATCGCTTATATTTCTCTAATCCATCTCTTATTGCTTATCTTTCTCTTATCACTTATGTATTTCTTATCGCTTATCTTTCTCTTATCGCTTATCTTTCTCTTACCGCTTATCTATTTCTTATTGCTTATCTTTCTCTTATCGCTTATCTATATCTTATCGCTTATCTTTCTCTTATCGCTTATCTATCTCTTATCGCTTATCTTTCTCTTATCGCTTATCTATCTCTTATCGCTTATCTTTCTCTTATCGCTTATCTTTCTCTTATCGCTTATCTATCACTTATCGCTTATCTCTCTTATCTTTCTCTTATCGCTTATCTTTATCTTATCGCTTATCTTTCTCTTATCGCTTATCTTTCTCTTATCGCTTATCGCTTATCTTTCTCTTATCGCTTATCTATCTCTTATCTTTCTCTTATCGCTTATCTTTCTCTTATCGCTTATCTTTCTCTTATCGCTTATCTATCTCTTATCGCTTATCTTTCTCTTATCTCTTATCTTTCTCTTATCGCTTATCTTTCTCTTGTCTTTTATCTTTCTCTTATCGCTTATCTTTCTCTTATCTCTTATCTTTCTCTTATCGCTTATCTTTCTCTTATCTCTTATCTTTCTCTTATCGCTTATCTTTCTCTTATCTCTTATCTTTCTCTTATCGCTTATCTTTCTCTTATCTCTTATCTTTCTCTTATCGCTTATCTTTCTCTTATCGCTTATCCATCTCTTATCGCTTATCTTTCTCTTATTTCTTATCTTTCTCTAATCTCTTATCTTTCTCTTATCGCTTATCTTTCTCTTATCGCTTATCTTTCTCTTATCTCTTATCTATCTCTTATCGCATATCTTTCTCTTATCGCTTATCTATTTCTTATCTCTTATCTTTCTCTTATCTCTTATCTTTCTCTTATCGCTTATCTTTCTCTTATCTCTTATCTTTCTCTTATCGCTTCTCTTTCTCTTATCTCTTATCTTTCTCTTATCGCTGATCTATCTCTTATCGCTGATCTATCTCTTATCGCTTATCTTTCTCTTATCGCTTATCTATCTCTTATCGCTGATCTATCTCTTATCGCTTATCTTTCTCTTATCGCTTATCTATCTCTAATCCCTTATCTATCTCTTATCATTTATCTATCTCTTATCGCTTATCTTTCTCTTATCGCTTATCTATCTCTTATCGCTTATCTTTCTCTTATCGCTTATCTATCTCTTATTGCTTATCTTTCTCTTATCGCTTATCTTTCTCTTATCGCTTATCGCTTATCTTTCTCTTATCGCTTATCTTTCTCTTATCGCTTATCGCTTATCTTTCTCTTATCGCTTATCGCTTATCTTTCTCTTATCGCTTATCTATCTCTTATCGTTCACTTTCTCTTATCGCTTAACTATCTCTTATCGCTTATGTTTCTCTTATCGCTTATCTATCTCTTATCGCTTATCTTTCTCTTATCGGTTATCTATCTCTTATCGCTTATATTTCTCTAATCCATCTCTTATTGCTTATCTTTCTCTTATCACTTATGTATTTCTTATCGCTTATCTTTCTCTTATCGCTTATCTTTCTCTTACCGCTTATCTATTTCATATTGCTTATCTTTCTCTTATCGCTTATCTATATCTTATCGCTTATCTTTCTCTTATCGCTTATCTATCTCTTATCGCTTATCTTTCTCTTATCGCGTATCTTTCTCTTATCGCTTATCTATTTCTTATCGCTTATCTTTCTCTTATCGCTTATCTTCCTCTTATCACTTATCTTTCTCTTATCGCTTCTCTATTTCTTATCGCTTATCTATTTCTTATCGCTTATGTTTCTCTTATCGCTTATCTATTTCTTATTGCTTATCTGTCTCTTATTGCTTATCTATCTCTTATCGCTTATCTATTTCTTATCGCTTATCTATCTCTTATCGCTTTTCCATCTCTTATCTTTCTCTCATCGCTTTTCTATCTTATCGCTTATCTAGCTTATTGCTTATATTTCTCTTATCGCTTATCTTTCTCTTATCGCTTATCTATCTCTTATCGCTTATCTTTCTCTTATCGCTTATCTATCTCTTATCGCTTATCTTTCTCTTATCGCTTATCTTTCTCTTATCGCTTATCTATCACTTATCGCTTATCTCTCTTATCGCTTATCTTTCTCTTATCGCTTATCTTTCTCTTATCGCTTATCTTTCTCTTATCGCTTATCGCTTATCTTTCTCTTAACGCTTATCTATCTCTTATCGTTCATCTTTCTCTTATCGCTTATCTACCTCTTATCGCTTATCTTTCTCTTATAGCTTATCTTTCTCTTATCGCTTATTGCTTATCTTTCTCTTATCGCTTATCTTTCTCTTATCGCTTATCGCTTATCTTTCTCTTATCGCTTATCGCTTATCTTTCTCTTATCGCTTATCTAACTCTTATCGTTCATCTTTCTCATATCGCTTAACTATCTCTTATCGCTTATCTCTCTCTTATCGCTTATCTATCTCTTATCGCTTATCTTTCTCTTATCGCTTATCTATCTTTTATCGCTTATCTTTCTTTAATCCATCTCTTATTGCTTATCTTTCTCTTACCGCTTATCTATTTCTTATTGCTTATCTTTCTCTTATAGCTTATCTTTCTCTTATCGCTTATCTATCTCTTATCGCTTATCTTTCTCTTATCGCTTATCTATCTCTTGTCGCTTATCTTTCTCTTATCGCTTATCTTTCTCTTATCGCTTATCTATTTCTTATCGCTTATCTTTATCTTATCGCTTATCTTTCTCTTATCGCTTATCTTTCTCTTATCGCTTCTCTATTTCCTATCGCTTATCTTTCTCTTATCGCTTATCTATTTCTTATCGCTTATCTTTCTCTTATCGCTTATCTTTCTCTTATCGCTTATCTATTTCTTATTGCTTATCTGTCTCTTATTGCTTATCTATCTCTTATCGCTTATCTATTTCTTATCGCTTATCTATCTCTTATCGCTTTTCCATCTCTTATCTTTCTCTCATCGCTTTTCTATCTTATCGCTTATCTAGCTTATTGCTTATATTTCTCTTATCGCTTATCTTTCTCTTATCGCTTATCTATCTCTTATCGCTTATCTTTCTCTTATCGCTTATCTTTCTCTTATCGCTTATCTAACTCTTATCACTTATCTATCTCTTATCGCTTATCTTTCTCTTATCGCTTATCTTTCTCTTATCGCTTATCTTTCTCTTATCGCTTATCTGTCTCTTATCGCTTATCTTTCTCTTATCGCTTATCTATCTCTTATCGCTTATCTGTCTCTTATCGCTTATCTATCTCTTATCGCTTATCTTTCTCTTATCGCTTATCTATCTCTTAACGCTTATCTTTCGCTTATCGCTTATCTTTCTCTTATCGCTTATCTATCTCTTGTCGCTTATCTTTCTCTTAACGCTTATCTATCTCTTATCGCTTATCTTTCTCTTATCGCTTATCTTTCTCTTATCGCTTATCTATCTCTTATCACTTATCTTTCTCTTATCGCTTATCTATCTCTTATCACTTATATATCTCTTATCACTTATCTATCTCTTATCGCTTATCTTTCTCTTATCGCTTATCTATCTCTTATCACTTATCTATCTCTTATCGCTTATCTTTCTCTTATCGCTTATCTATTTCTTATCACTTATCTTTCTCTCATCGCTTATCTTTCTCTTATCGCTTATCGCTTATCTTTCTCTTATCGCTTATCTATCTCTTATCACTTATCTATCTCTTATCGCTTATCTTTCTCTTATCGCTTATCTATTTCTTATCACTTATCTTTCTCTTTTCGCTTATCTTTCTCTTATCGCTTATCACTTATCTTTCTCTTATCGCTTATCTTTCTCTTATCGCTTAACTATCTCTTATCTCTTATCTTTCTCTTATCGCTTATCTATCTCTTATCGCTTATCACTTATCTTTCTCTTTTCGCTTATCTTTCTCTTATCGCTTATCACTTATCTTTCTCTTATCGCTTATCTTTCTCTTATAGCTTATCTATCTCTTATCGCTTATCTATCTCTTATCGCTTATCTTTCTCTTACCGCTTATCTATTTCTTATCGCTTAACTTTCTCTTATCGCTTATCTTTCTCTTATCGCTTATCTTTCTCTTATCGCTTATCTATTTCTTATTGCTTATCTTTCTCTTATCGCTTATCTTTCTCTTATCGCTTATCTATCTCTTATCGCTTATCTTTCTCTTATCGCTTATCTATCTCTTATCGCTTATCTTTCCCTTATCGCTTATCTTTCTCTTATCGCTTATCTATTTCTTATCACTTATCTTTCTCTTTTCGCTTATCTTTCTCTTATCGCTTATCACTTATCTTTCTCTTATCGCATATCTTTCTCTTATCGCTTAACTATCTCTTATCTCTTATCTTTCTCTTATCGCTTATCTATCTCTTATCGCTTTTCTATCTTATATCTTATCTTTCTCTTATCGCTTATCTTTCCCTTATCGCTTATCTTTCTCTTATCGCTTATCTTTCTCTTATCGCTTATCTATCTTATCACTTATCTATTTCTTATCGCTTATCTTTCTCTTATCGCTTATCTATCTCTTATCGCTTTTCTATCTTATATCTTATCTTTCTCTTATCGCTTGTCTTTCTCTTATCGCTTATCGCTTATCTTTCTCTTATTGCTTATCTATCTTTTATCGTTCATCTTTCTCTTATCGCTTATCTATCTTATCACTTATCTATTTCTTATCGCTTATCTTTCTCTTATCGCTTATCTATCTCTTATCGCTTTTCTATCTTATATCTTATCTTTCTCTTATCGCTTGTCTTTCTCTTATCGCTTATCGCTTATCTTTCTCTTATTGCTTATCTATCTTTTATCGTTCATCTTTCTCTTATCGCTTACCTTTCTCTTCTTGCTTATCTATCTCTTATCGCTTATCTTTCTCTTATCGCTTATCTATCTCTTATCGCTTATCTTTCTCTTCTTGCTTATCTATCTCTTATCGCTTATCTATGTCTTATCCATCGCTTATCGCTTATCTTTCTCTTATTACTTATCTATCTTTTATCGTTCATCTTTCTCTTATCGCTTATCTATCTCTTATCGCTTATCTTTCTCTTATCGCTTATCTTTCTCTTATCGCTTATCTATCTTATCACTTATCTATTTCTTATCGCTTATCTTTCTCTTCTTGCTTATCTATCTCTTATCGCTTATCTTTCTCTTATCGCTTATCTATCTCTTATCGCTTATCTTTCTCTTCTTGCTTATCTATCTCTTATCGCTTATCTATGTCTTATCCATCTCTTATTGCTTATCTTTCTCTTATTACTTATCTATTTCTTATCGCTTATCTTTCTCTTATCGCTTAGCTATCTCTTATCGCTTATCTTTCTCTTCTTGCTTATCTATCTCTTATGGCTTATCTTTCTCTTCTTGCTTATCTATCTCTTATCGCTTTTCTTTCTCTTATCCATCTCTTATTGCTTATCTTTCTCTTACCGCTTATCTATTTCTTATCGCTTAACTTTCTCTTATCGCTTATCTTTCTCTTATCACTTATCTTTCTCTTATCGCTTCTCTATTTCTTATCGCTTATCTTTCTCTTATCGCTTATCTATTTCTTATCACTTATCTTTCTCTTTTCGCTTATCTTTCTCTTATCGCTTATCACTTATCTTTCTCTTATCGCTTATCTTTCTCTTATCGCTTAACTATCTCTTATCTCTTATCTTTCTCTTATCGCTTATCTATCTCTTATCGCTTATCACTTATCTTTCTCTTTTCGCTTATCTTTCTCTTATCGCTTATCACTTATCTTTCTCTTATCGCTTATCTTTCTCTTATAGCTTATCTATCTCTTATCGCTTATCTATCTCTTATCGCTTATCTTTCTCTTACCGCTTATCTATTTCTTATCGCTTAACTTTCTCTTATCGCTTATCTTTCTCTTATCGCTTATCTTTCTCTTATCGCTTATCTATTTCTTATTGCTTATCTTTCTCTTATCGCTTATCTTTCTCTTATCGCTTATCTATCTCTTATCGCTTATCTTTCTCTTATCGCTTATCTATCTCTTATCGCTTATCTTTCCCTTATCGCTTATCTTTCTCTTATCGCATATCTATTTCTTATCACTTATCTTTCTCTTTTCGCTTATCTTTCTCTTATCGCTTATCACTTATCTTTCTCTTATCGCATATCTTTCTCTTATCGCTTAACTATCTCTTATCTCTTATCTTTCTCTTATCGCTTATCTATCTCTTATCGCTTTTCTATCTTATATCTTATCTTTCTCTTATCGCTTATCTTTCCCTTATCGCTTATCTTTCTCTTATCGCTTATCTTTCTCTTATCGCTTATCTATCTTATCACTTATCTATTTCTTATCGCTTATCTTTCTCTTATCGCTTATCTATCTCTTATCGCTTTTCTATCTTATATCTTATCTTTCTCTTATCGCTTGTCTTTCTCTTATCGCTTATCGCTTATCTTTCTCTTATTGCTTATCTATCTTTTATCGTTCATCTTTCTCTTATCGCTTATCTATCTTATCACTTATCTATTTCTTATCGCTTATCTTTCTCTTATCGCTTATCTATCTCTTATCGCTTTTCTATCTTATATCTTATCTTTCTCTTATCGCTTGTCTTTCTCTTATCGCTTATCGCTTATCTTTCTCTTATTGCTTATCTATCTTTTATCGTTCATCTTTCTCTTATCGCTTACCTTTCTCTTCTTGCTTATCTATCTCTTATCGCTTATCTTTCTCTTATCGCTTATCTATCTCTTATCGCTTATCTTTCTCTTCTTGCTTATCTATCTCTTATCGCTTATCTATGTCTTATCCATCGCTTATCGCTTATCTTTCTCTTATTACTTATCTATCTTTTATCGTTCATCTTTCTCTTATCGCTTATCTATCTCTTATCGCTTATCTTTCTCTTATCGCTTATCTTTCTCTTATCGCTTATCTATCTTATCACTTATCTATTTCTTATCGCTTATCTTTCTCTTCTTGCTTATCTATCTCTTATCGCTTATCTTTCTCTTATCGCTTATCTATCTCTTATCGCTTATCTTTCTCTTCTTGCTTATCTATCTCTTATCGCTTATCTATGTCTTATCCATCTCTTATTGCTTATCTTTCTCTTATTACTTATCTATTTCTTATCGCTTATCTTTCTCTTATCGCTTAGCTATCTCTTATCGCTTATCTTTCTCTTCTTGCTTATCTATCTCTTATGGCTTATCTTTCTCTTCTTGCTTATCTATCTCTTATCGCTTTTCTTTCTCTTATCCATCTCTTATTGCTTATCTTTCTCTTACCGCTTATCTATTTCTTATCGCTTAACTTTCTCTTATCGCTTATCTTTCTCTTATCACTTATCTTTCTCTTATCGCTTCTCTATTTCTTATCGCTTATCTTTCTCTTATCGCTTATCTATTTCTTATCGCTTATCTTTCTCTTATCGCTTATCTACTTCTTATTGCTTATCTGTCTCTTATTTCTTATCTATCTCTTATCGCTTATCTATTTCTTATCGTTTATCTATTTCTTATCGCTTATCTATCTCTTATCGCTTTTCCATCTCTTATCTTTCTCTTATCTATCTCATCGCTTTTCTATCTTATCGCTTATCTAGCTTATTGCTTATATTTCTCTTATCGCTTATCTATCTCTTATTGCTTATCTATCTCTTATCGCTTATCTATCTCTTACAACTTATCTTTCTCTTATCTATCTCTTATCGCTTATCCATCTCTTATCGCTTATCTTTCTCTTATCTCTTATCCATCTCTTATCGCTTATCTTTCTCTTATCTTTCTCTTATCGCTTATCTATTTCTTATCGCTTATCTATCTCTTATCGCTTATTTAACTCTTAGCGCTTATCTTTCTCTTCTCACTTATCTATCTCTTATCACTTATCTTTCTCTTATCTATCTCTTATCGCTTATCCATCTCTTATCGCTTATCTTTCTCTTATCTCTTATCCATCTCTTATCGCTTATCTCTCTCTTATCGCTTATCTTTCTCTTATCGCTTATCTATCTCTTATCGCTTATCTTTCTCTTGTCGCTTATCTATCTCTTATCGCTTATATATCTTTTATCGCTTATCTTTCTCTTATCGGTTATCTATCTCTTATCGCTTATCTAGCTCTTATCGCTTATCTATCTGTTATCGCTTATTTTTCTCTTATCGCTTATCTATCTGTTATCGCTTATCTTTCTCTTATCGCTTTTCTTTCTCTTATCGCTTATCTTTCTCTTATCGCTTATCTATTTCTTATCGCTTATCTTTCTCTTATCGCTTATCTATCTCTTATAGCTTATCTATTTCGTATCACTTATCCAATTCTTATCGCTTATCCATCTCTTATCGCTTATCTTTCTCTTATCACTTATCTATCTCTTATCTCTTACCTTTCTCTTAACGCTTATCTTTCTCTTATCGCTTATCTATTTCTTATCGCTTATCTATCTCTTATCGCTTATCTATCTCTTATCGCTTATTTTTCTCTTATCACTTATCTTTCTCTTATTGCTTATCTTTCTCTTATCGCTTATCTATTTCTTTTTGCTTATCTATCTCTTATCACTTATCTTTCTCTTATCGCTTATCTATCTATTATCGCTTATCTTTCTCTTATCGCTTATCTATCTCTTATCACTTATCTTTCTCTTATCGCTGATCTATCTCTTATCGCTTATCTCTCTTATCGCTTATCTATCTCTTATCGCTTATGTGAGGACATGGGATGTGTGTTACAAATTTACTGGCAGCATCTCAGTCATTGCAGAGATCAATTTACTTTTTAGTCCTTTTGTGTCCCCCATCCGTCTCCTAGTGTATGTGTGACATTCTCAGGACACACATTTTCATTAGCATGTCTATTATGTACTGTAATAATGTAAGTTATTGAAATGTTTAATACTGGATAAGCCTTGATTTTAGCCTGGTCCATATGTCTGTGTTAGAGCAAGGTGACACCTCCCAAAACAAAAGACCCTCTAAGTTAATTCCCACCTCCCCAGGGGACGCTCAGGATTTACTCCTCCTTCCATTTGCCTGTTTTGTGCTTCACGTGAACCTGGTAGACTGAACGGAACCATCCCAGCAGGTGTTCATCAGGGAAGTAATACCCAGAGGAGGTAGGAGAAAATGATAGCATAAGGGACTCGCACCAATCATTAAACGGTGCAACCCCCCCCTGGGAGGTCACAATATCGTGGGAAATTGGAATATTTTAAAACAGGTCACTGAAGGTAACTTCAGATGTTAGTCGCTGACTTTGGCTAAGAGGCCTCGCTCTGCCAAGGTGCTAGTGGAACGCATCACCAGTTCTGTGGATTTATACTTGGAAATTCTGCAAGGACCTATACGCTATTCATTGCTGTGTGTTCTGTGATTAGCTTCTACTGCATGGGGTCCTGGAAATGCTTGATTGTACCCAGGGACTATCACTGCTGTGTGATCTCTGATAGTTTCTTCGTGTGGGGTCCTGGAAGTGATTGAGTGGACATACGCTATGCACTGCTGCGTGATCAGTGATAGTTTCTACTGTGGGGACTGAGGGTCTCTAGCTATTTCGTGGAATTGTTCTGGGACATTATACTCTACTGGGACTGCCTCTGTCTGGACTGCTACCTGTTTATTGCCCGTTCACTGGATTTACTGCTTGTCCTGACATATTATCTATTTCTGTGTGCTGTGGAAAAATAAACCATCACGTTGGTTTCATCTGCTCGGTGTCTGGGTGATTGAGTGAACCCCGTATCCTCACATTTGGCAGCAGCGACAGTGGGATCATTCAGACACCAGCTTTCAAGCATAAAGTCATAAAATACAGCAGGGAATGGATCCAGAACCACTATGCTACCGATACCTCAAGAAGGGCCCCCTGCAGGATCTCTGCCGAATAAAACAGATTGAGTTTTATGCGGAGGACACCAGGAAAAAATTAATGGCAAAACTAGCCCAGTGGGACCAAGATCACCCAGCGGAGGAGGACGATGAGGACGATGTACCGGAGCAGACCGAGGGTCAAGGAACCACGGCGACAACGGTTTCCGGGGCAATGCCTACCATGGGAGGGGTAGATCAATTGTGGGAGTTGCTGGCAGCGTTAGGACAAGGAGCAGCAGTACTGGGGGCCGCACTGGGAGCACAGACCTACACCCCTGTCCCACCAGTATCAGTAAGTCAGCCAGCCAGGCTGCGATATCGGGACATACCGCCTTTTGATGAGGCCAGCTCGGACATTGATAACCATTTGCAGACGTTTGAATCAATGATGTCTTTGCATAAAATTGAGGCAGCAGAATGGCCTCTATATTTGTTACCCAGTCTGAGAGGACGGGCGCTGGAAGCGTGCCAGGCTTTGAGTCCAGAACAGACATTGTCCTATGAGGAGGTCCGGGGGGTGCTGCTTGCCAGATATGCGGTGACTGCTGAATCATACCGCGCCAAGTTCCGGTCAATGTCATGGAAAGGGGATACCTCATTTACAGAGTTTAAGAACCTGTTGCGGCGGAACTGTGACAGATGGTTGACCGGAAAGCAGGCACGCACTGTAGTGGAGGTTAAAAACGTTGTTATCCTGGAACAGTTGCTTAACAAGATGCCCCCGGAAATTCGAGAGTGGGTGGCGGATCGGAACCCCACCACTCCGGAGAATGCAGCACACCTAGCTGACGAGTTCACAGCTAACAGGCCCCGATGGAGAGGAGCCAACCCAGTAGAGAGGTCAGCCCCCCGACGGCCCCAACAAGACCAGAATCCCTACCTGGCAACCCAGCGCCCGGCCCCTCTACACACCCCAGCTCTGCAAACGGCCAATGCAAGGCCGCGGGGCCCTGCACTTCCAGAGCCTCGGCGGTGTTTCAACTGTCACCAGGTAGGGCATGTGCAGCGAGACTGTCCGCGGGGAAGAGGACAATTTCCAGGTGCCCGACCAGCTGTGCCCAGGGTAGCTGTGTGCCAGGAAACAACATTTGGGGGTGGGGAGGGGAACTGCATTCCTGATGCGCCAGAGGCGGAGGAAGTAGCATATCAAGTGGAGGTAGTAGCAGCTATTGGGAAAGCTACCCCGGATAACATGAAAACCCACGTACAGCCTGTTAAAGTCAATGGACAGGAACTGCAAGGATTGAGAGACTCCGGGGCCTCCATTACCCTGGTCCGACCGGAGTTAATCCCCCCCTGCCAACTATTGGAGAAACGGAAAATTAAAATCTCCATGGCCGGAGGGCAGATCACTGTTATCCCCATGGCCTGGGTACACTTGGATTGGGGCCTGGACTCAGGGGAAGTGGAGGTGGGACTTTTGGGTGGGTTACCCACCCATGTTATCCTGGGAAATGATCTGGGCAGTGGTTTGGCTAGTTATTTTGTGGGAGCTATCACCCGGAGCCAAGCGCAGTTGTTGGCGACAGCACCCGAGGACCCTCTCGGGCCAGCATCGGGGGTCTTGGTGGGATCAATGGCCACAACCCCTGACATGTCACCGGTGAGTAACACTGAACCAGACTTGTTTGACTGTAATTGGAATCTGGGGGAGCTAGACAGGACGGCATTTAGGGAAGCCCAACGGACAGACCCTTCCCTAGCTAGCCTCCGCAGTGCGGCAGAACGGGCAGATTGGGGACCTCAGGGGGATCGCATCCAGTGGGAGGAGGGGAGACTGTACAGGGTGCCTGCAAAAGCAGACCCCTTAGAGCCTGAAGTCCTAAGGAAACAGTTGATTGTTCCCCAGCAGTACCGTACCCGGTTGCTAGCACTTGCCCATGACACTCCCTTAGCAGGCCACTTAGGGGTTCGTAAAACCCGTGCCCGGCTATTACGGCACTTCTTCTGGCCTGGAATAAGCCAAGCAGTAAAACAGTATAGGGAATCCTGTGAGGTATGTCAACGCCTCGGGGGGCCCCCACGTCGAGCTCCCCTACAACCCATGCCTGTCATAAGCGAGCCATTTAAGAGAGTGGCCATGGACATTGTTGGGCCTTTTAAGAAGCCGAGCCGAACAGGGAAGAAATACATACTGACCGTAGTTGACTATGCGACTAGATACCCTGAGGCAGTGGCCCTGGCATCCATAGATGCTGAGCATATTGCCCAGGCTCTCATGGACATCTTTAGCCGTGTAGGATTTCCCCAAGAAGTAGTTACCGATCAGGGTACACAATTTCAAGGGGACTTGCTGCAAACAGTATGGGACAAATTTGGGGTCCATCCCTTCCGCACGACAGCCTACCATCCCCAGACGAATGGGCTCTGCGAGAGGTTTAATGGGACCCTAAAGCAGTTGCTGCTGGCATATGCTGAATCAGAGGGGGGGGATTGGGAGAAGTCGTTGCAGCAGCTATTATTCGCGTACCGCGAAGTGCCGCAAGATTCCACTGGATTCTCCCCTTTTGAGTTATTATATGCACGAAGGGTACGAGGGCCTCTAGACCTAGTCCGGGAAAGCTGGGAAGGGACATTCCAGGAACCTGAGGTTCCTGTCCTGGAGTATGTAGTCCAAATGAGGGAGAGATTGCAGCGTTTGATGCAGCTTGCGCATGACCACATGCTGGGGGCACAGGAACGGCAGAGCCAGTACTACAACCAGCGAGCACATGAAAGGGAGCTAGATGTTGGGCAGAAAGTGATGGTTCTAGTACCTGCCCGAAAGCACAAGTTACAGGCAACCTGGGCAGGGCCCTATACCATCATGGGTCGTCAGGGCCAGGTAGATTATATTGTTGCCCTAGGTCCAACAGTGAAGCGGGTGGGTACCTACCACATAAATCGTTTAAAGGAGTATGTCACTAGAGAAATAGGGGCTGTGGCAATCTGCTGCCCACCTATGGATGACCCAGAGACTGACCCTATCCCTGACATTTTAGCAGCAACCAAAAAGGATCTAGGGGTAGAGGCAGTGCCCATAGGCTCACAGTTAACAGCAACCCAGGCCAGAAAGATGAGGGAGGTGTTGGAGGTAGAGAGACCTCAATTCATAAGCAAACCAGGGCGCACCCATGTAGTGGCCCATCATATCGACACCGGGGCGGCTCGGCCCATTAGGCAACCCGCATATCGGGTGAGTCCAGAGGTGCTGGACATGATCAAAAAAGAGGTTGATGAAATGCTGGCACTTGGGGTCATTGTACCATCCACTAGTCCCTGGGCAGCCAGTGTAGTCTTAGTGCCTAAGAAGGATGGGAGCACTCGCTTCTGTGTGGACTATAGGAAGCTGAATGAGGTGACTGTGATGGATGCATACCCCATGCCCCGGGTAGATGAGTTGCTAGACAGGTTGGGGGCGGCTCGCTATGTATCCACTGTGGACCTTAGTAAGGGGTACTGGCAGATACCTCTTACCAGGGAGGCACAGGAGAGGTCTGCATTCAGCACCCCATTTGGGCTATTTGAATTTGCAGCCATGCCCTTTGGTATGAAGAATGCCCCAGCCACCTTTCAGCGTACAGTAGATCGCGTGCTGGACGACATAGCAATTTTTAGTGAGACCTGGGAGGAACATCTGCAGCATGTTGCCCAGGTGCTAGCCCGGATTAGCCAGGCGGGGTTGACTATCAGACCAGACAAATGTCAGATGGGGATGGCAGAGGTGTTGTATCTCGGGCACAGGGTTGGTGGAGGCCAAATTCGTCCAGAGCCGGCAAAAATTGAGGCCATCTTGAAGTGGCCTCAACCCACTAACCAAAAACAGGTACGTGCCTTCCTTGGAACGGCAGGGTACTATCGGAAGTTTGTGCCCCAGTACAGCACCATTGCCAAGCCATTAACTGACCTGACGACCAAAAAGTACACCCGAGAAATACACTGGACCCCTGAGTGTGAACGGGCTTTTTCCCAGCTTAAGGAAATTTTGTCCCAATCCCCAGTATTAGCAGCCCCCGACTTTCGCAAGCGGTTCATTGTGCAAACCGATGCCTCAGGTTATGGAATAGGAGCTGTGTTGAGCCAGGTAGGGGAAGATGGATGTGAACACCCAGTGGCTTTTCTTTCGCGGAAGCTTGTCGACCGTGAGGTAGCCTACGCCACTATTGAAAAGGAGTGTCTGGCTATAGTCTGGGCCCTTAAGAAGCTGCAGCCATACGTGTATGGGCGCGAGTTCTCGGTGGTCACAGATCATAACCCCCTTAGTTGGCTACAACGTACCGCAGGAGACAATGGACGCTTGCTAAGATGGAGTTTGGCCCTGCAACTGTACAACTTCTCTATTTCCCACAAACAGGGTAGAGATCACGGAAACACGGATGGCTTGTCCCGTCAGCAGGAACCAGACCCAGTTCTACGCAACACTGGAAGACCTAGCACCGCCTCGCCTCGCCCAGTCAGTAATGTGTCCTTATCACCCCTGGGAACAAGGCCTAAAAAGTGGGAGAGGAATGTGAGGACATGGGATGTGTGTTACAAATTTACTGGCAGCATCTCAGTCATTGCAGAGATCAATTTACTTTTTAGTCCTTTTGTGTCCCCCATCCGTCTCCTAGTGTATGTGTGACATTCTCAGGACACACATTTTCATTAGCATGTCTATTATGTACTGTAATAATGTAAGTTATTGAAATGTTTAATACTGGATAAGCCTTGATGTTAGCCTGGTCCATATGTCTGTGTTAGAGCAAGGTGACACCTCCCAAAACAAAAGACCCTCTAAGTTAATTCCCACCTCCCCAGGGGACGCTCAGGATTTACTCCTCCTTCCATTTGCCTGTTTTGTGCTTCACGTGAACCTGGTAGACTGAACGGAACCATCCCAGCAGGTGTTCGTCAGGGAAGTAATACCCAGAGGAGGTAGGAGAAAATGACAGCATAAGGGACTCGCACCAATCAGGAAACGGTGCAACCCCCCCTGGGAGGTCACAATATCGTGGGAAATTGGAATATTTTAAAACAGGTCACTGAAGGTAACTCCAGATGTTAGTCGCTGACTTTGGCTAAGAGGCCTCGCTCTGCCAAGGTGCTAGTGGAACGCATCACCAGTTCTGTGGATTTATACTTGGAAATTCTGCAAGGACCTATACGCTATTCATTGCTGTGTGTTCTGTGATTAGCTTCTACTGCATGGGGTCCTGGAAATGCTTGATTGTACCCAGGGACTATCACTGCTGTGTGATCTCTGATAGTTTCTACGTGTGGGGTCCTGGAAGTGATTGAGTGGACATACGCTATGCACTGCTGCATGATCAGTGATAGTTTCTACTGTGGGGACTGAGGGTCTCTAGCTATTTCGTGGAATTGTTCTGGGACATTATACTCTACTGGGACTGCCTCTGTCTGGACTGCTACCTGTTTATTGCACGTTCACTGGATTTACTGCTTGTCCTGACATATTATCTATTTCTGTGTGCTGTGGAAAAATAAACCATCGCGTTGGTTTCATCTGCTAGGTGTCTGGGTGATTGAGTGAACCCCGTATCCTCACAGCTTATCTTTCTCTTATCGCTTATCTATCTATTATCGCTTATCTTTCTCTTGTCGCTTATCTTTCTCTTAACGCTTATCTATCTCTTATCACTTATCTATCTCTTATCTCTTATCTTTCTCTTATCGCTTATCTATCTCTTATCGCTTATCTATCTCATCGCTTATCTATCTCTTTTCGCTTATCGCTTATCTTTCTCTTATCGCTTATCGCTTATCTTTCTCTTATTGCTTATCTATCTCTTATCACTTATCTATCTCTTATCGCTTATCTTTCTGTTATCGCTTATCTATTTCTTATCACTTATCTTTCTCTTATCGCTTATCTTTCTCTTATCGCTTATCGCTTATCTTTCTCTTATCGCTTATCTTTCTCTTATCGCTTATCTATCTCTTATCGCTTTTCTATCTTATATCTTATCTTTCTCTTATAGCTTATCTTTCTCTTATCGCTTATCTATCTCTTATCGCTTATCTTTCTCTTAACGCTTATCGCTTATCTTTCTCTTATCGCTTATCGCTTATCTTTCTCTTATCGCTTATCTATCTCTTATCGCTTATCTTTCTCTTAACGCTTATCGCTTATCTTTCTCTTATCGCTTATCGCTTATCTTTCTCTTATCGCTTATCTATCTCTTATCGTTCATCTTTCTCTTATCGCTTATCTATCTCTTATCGCTTATCTTTCTCTTATCGCTTATCGTTCTCTTATCGCTTATCTTTCTCTTATCGCTTATCTTTCTCTTATCGCTTATCGCTTATCTTTCTCTTATCGCTTATCTTTCTCTTATCGCTTATCTATCTCTTATCGTTCTTCTTTCTCTTATCGCTTATCTATCTCTTATCGCTTATCTATCTCTTATCGCGTAACTTTCTCTTATCGCTTATCTATGTCTTATCGCTTATCTTTCTCTTATCCATCTCTTATTGCTTATCTTTCTCTTATCACTTATCTATTTGTTATCGCTTATCTTTCTCTTATCGCTTATCTTTCTCTTACCGCTTATCTATTTCTTATTGCTTATCTTTCTCTTATCGCTTATCTATCTCTTATCGCTTATCTATCTCTTATCGCTTATCTTTGTCTTATCGCTTATCTATCTCTTATCGCTTATCTTTCTCTTATCGCTTATCTATTTCTTATCGCTTATCTTTTTCTTATCGCTTATCTTTCTCTTATCACTTATCTTTCTCTTATCGCTTCTCTATTTCTTATCGCTTATCTTTTTCTTATCGCTTATCTATTTCTTATCGCTTATCTTTCTCTTATCGCTTATCTTTCTCTTATCGCTTATCTATTTCTTATTGCTTATCTGTCTCTTATTGCTTATCTATCTCTTATCGCTTATCTATTTCTTATCGCTTATCTATCTCTTATCGCTTTTCCATCTCTTATCTTTCTCTCATCGCTTTTCTATCTTATCGCTTATCTAGCTTATTGCTTATATTTCTCTTATCGCTTATCTATCTCTTGTCACTTATCTATCTCTTATCGCTTATCTATCTCTTATAACTTATCTTTCTCTTATCTATCTCTTATCGCTTATCCATCTCTTATCACTTATCTTTCTCTTATCTTTTATCCATCTCTTATCGCTTATCTTTCTCTTATCTTTCTCTTATCGCTTATCTATTTCTTATCGCTTATCTATCTCTTATCGCTTATCTATCTCTTATCTTTCTCTTCTCACTTATCTACCTCTTATCACTTATCTTTCTCTTATCTATCTCTTATCGCTTATCCATCTCTTATTGCTTATCTTTCTCTTATCTCTTATCCATCTCTGATCGCTTATCTCTCTCTTATCGCTTATCTATCTCTTATCGCTTATCTTTCTCTTATCGCTTATCTATCTCTTATCGCTTATCTTTCTCTTATCGCTTATCTGTCTCTTATCGCTTATCTTTCTCTTATCGCTTATCTATCTCTTATCGCTTATCTATCTCTTATCGCTTAGTTTTCTCTTATCGCTTATCTTTCTCTTATCGCTTATCTATTTATTTTTGCTTATCTCTCTTATCGCTGATCTATCTCTTATCGCTTATCTCTCTTATCGCTTATCTATCTCTTATCGCTTATCTTTCTCTTATCACTTATCTATCTATTATCGCTTATCTTTCTCTTGTCGCTTATCTTTCTCTTAACGCTTATCTATTTCTTATCACTTATCTATCTCTTATCTCTTATCTTTCTCTTATTGCTTATCTATCTCTTATCGCTTATCTTTCTCTTATCGCTTATCTATCTCTTATCGGTTTTCTTTCTCTTATCGCTTATCTTTCTCTTAAAGCTTTGGGTGATAGCAAAATCAATAAATAAGTGGAGCAGTGGCAGATAAGTTATGTCCTTTACTAAAGGGTGATCATCAGTCTTCAGTTACTAGTGTTTCAGACCCAGCATATACTGTGGTCCACCAGCTGCTCCATCCTATCCTGCATCAGCTGGTCTGTCCCCTCTCCAATGTATATAATTACCCCTACCGATGCAGAATGGTCATCCTGCTAATTTCTCACCTGTCACTTCCACTGCACATGGAGACAGGGACTCCATGTGCAGTGGGAGTGACAGGTCTGACATTAGCAGGACAACCATTCTGCGTCGGTACGGGTAAGTATATACATTATATACATTTGGAGAGATCATCTGATGAGCATTGTATACAAGATATTCTCTATGGTCACAGGGAGAGTGTCTGCCAGCTATTTCAAAAGGTGCATACACACGTAACAATTTTTTGAATGATTTAACTATAACGACGTCGTTATCGTTCAATCGTTGAAAAAAAGCATGTTCAGTTTCTCAGTTATAATGATGAACGATTATCGTTCATGCGTGTTCCCGTTTGTAGTTTGTAGTTTATTCTGACTGACCAACTGAACAATTTTCATTAAGGGAAATTACAAAAATTGTTTGTAGTTCAAAAAATCGTTCATTACACTTTAAAAAATCTGACAGATAATTATGACAGAAAATCATTCATAAAATCGTTCATAAAATTGTTCATAAAATCATTGGTAACAAAATCGTTGTGTGTGTATGCAGCTAAACACTTTTTCAGTGAATTGGTATTTATAGATTTCTGCCCCTTAGACGGCAGATGTATTTTTGCATTCATCCAGATGGTTTCTTCCTTCTGTTCTAAATCTTCTATAATTCTGTATTTGTGCTGTGGAGAAAGACTGTATTGAGCAGATATACTGTACATATAAATTCAACCCTATCATGATGAAGAAAAAAACAGTTCATAATGAAGTGTATTTTATCTATGAAACGCAGGTGGAGTGGAATTTATGTCCTGTAGTGTACTGTACCACATTACAGATATCACAGAGAGTCACTACTACATTTAGTTAAAATTGACTAGTCGTGATCTATTTAAGGGGCCGATTTATCAGTGGACGTATATTAGCCCAGATAATGGTAATAATACGGTGACATTAAGAAATTAGGTATCGGTGCAATTGTGTATTTAAAAAAAAAGCCTTTTAGGGACACTGGCT
Organism: Taudactylus pleione; assembly: GCA_031769625.1. Taxonomy (NCBI): domain Eukaryota; kingdom Metazoa; phylum Chordata; class Amphibia; order Anura; family Myobatrachidae; genus Taudactylus; species Taudactylus pleione. The sequence continues at coordinate 2,501,851 of JAUIMM010001655.1, forward strand.
GCGTCTTGGGCACTATTGTGGGTTGTAAAGATACATCAGTTAAACGTAAATGTCTTGTATTGGTACTCTTAATCGTTAATGGCACTAATGACAAATTGAGACGAATAATATTTGCGGTAATAATTAATGCATTGCAAACTACAGGCAGCTCATCGCTCACATCACAGTCACAAATTATAGCATCGACACATGTTCTCTCCTACAACAATTCAAGAACAATGAGTGCCAAAGTGGCTGGAAGCTAATTTTATACATCTATAGATATGCAGGGGCAAATTGGTAACTTTAAGTGGCAGGGTCAGCACACCATAATTCCTAGCCCATACCTGCCTAGCCCATACCTGCTGTCTTTTACACTTCCTTCTCTGGAAGGACCAGGTTGGGGCCCTGTAAACTGCATCACCGCAGCCCCATAACATTTTGTCACGGGTCCCAAATTTCCATCGCTGGAGCGGGCCACCAACGATGCTATTCATAGCGGCTTGCATCATCATGCCCCTTTGTCCTCCCACTTCACCATCCTTGCCACTGCCACTCACATCCTTGCCACTGCCACTCACATCCTTGCCACTGCAGGCTTTTCAAAGTGCAAAGATTACGTGAGTAAGCAGTTTAACATAGAGGCCTATTTATCAAGCAATTTAGCCCTTTCCGCATGCTTAAAGGCAGAATTAAGTGTCACTTAAATGCAACATGATAGCGAGTGCTTCTGATTTCCGGTCGCAACATCATTTTCTATGGGGATGGCATTTAACAAGATCCCGGAATCATAGTTGTTTAGATGTTGCATGCGTGGGCTAATGCCATCTTCAGATTGCATTGGTCCATTACCTTCAATGGAGCAACCCTGTCGGAAAGAGAGATCTTGTAATTACGGGTCGGGAAGAGATCTCATTGTCCAACTCTTCCTTTTCATGTTGCAGGGGCATAGGAACGAAAATTTTCATGGAGGGGGGGGCAAAAGGCCAGGGATCACTATAGGGCCTGGAGCCCCTTTTTCTAGCATTTTGTATCTCATTTTACGACAGCTGTAACAGTGAGTGTAGATATACAAAGACTCCCAATCCTATGTTAATTTTCGACAGTGTTTCTGGAGCTGGCCAACCCCAGTTCCATTGTTTATTTTACTATAAAAATGTATTTAAACATTATTAAATAAATATTATTATTAATATTAACTACTAATTAGTACACTAGCTGTTAGATAGATAAATTCAATTGTTCATCTTAAAAATGTGCCATTTATCATAGTCATTAACCTAGTTTTTATTCAGATTTCGTTGACAACCTAATCTCTTTTGATTGGGAGTATATTTAAATCTATAGTCACTGTCTCACTGGTTATGGTATGAGCTATAATATCGGGTATGTGCTACCATCTGGGGACAATAAGTCTGCTGCTAAAGTGTTAAACCATCCGCAGGTCGCGATCATTCGTTCTCTCTGTTCCATTGTCGTACAACTTACAAGAACAGTCCATGTGAAGAGAAGCTTTCCTGGCCTCGTGTGTCTCCTCATGCTTACTGCAAATTGTCATAGCAAAATGAATGGGGCTTCTAAGAAAAAAAAAAAAGCCTTTGCGAGAAGAAAATGTTGCACAGAACAAACATGAAGATAAGTTCATTGCTGGTAAACAGATAGGACAACAGTTGGCGAGTTCAAATAGCGCTTATTATCACTTCATCCCCATTTTCATTTCATTCATCCCCATTTGCATTTGTGTAGAAGTTCATGGGGGTGGGGACAAAACACAGTGTTTGCCCACCCAACAGAAATCATGGGGGTGGGGCAACTGCCCCCTCTCCCCCTCCCCTCCGGTTCCTAAGCTCTAGCACAGGGGTAGCTATGCATGCACAGTTCCCTGGCCAGCTAAGACTTCATACTCACTAAACAACCATCATTGCCATCTAGCCGGGGTTCCCGCTGGTTGGGGGCTGCATCACACCTCCCTACCCCGGCAGTCTGTGCAGCAAGTGTACAGGTCATCTAACGGCCCCGTACACACAGCATGATTTGCAGATGTAATTCTGTTGCTTTGGGGCAGCACATTCTCTGCATGCTCAGTTCTCCAACAATTGGATCTGTATGCAAACCATTGGGATCAAAATGTGTGGTTTGAATCCTAATAGCACGCCCTCTCCCCTAGTAATTAGATGCTACCCAAATATGTGTTATTGTTGGACAATCATATAATTAGATACCTGCATGGGTAACTTTACACTATTGAATCAAGCTAGCTACAAGCAATAAACGTGACTTGGCAGGGTGCGTGCTGCTGTGAGGCAGCAAACCGCTAATTGCAGTGAAATGCGTTGTGTCCGTGACAGAATATTAGTGGGGTGAAATTTCAGCTTTACACTAAAAGCAATCTTATAACACCTATTAGTCTGCATACAAACTGCTTAAAGTTCTTTCCCAGTAAACTAAATTTTTCAATATACTGTATGTATTGTAGACCATTCTGGTGTCACTGATGGTGATTAGATTTCATGGTCCAACCACGTGACAACGATTTGCCCGAGGATGAAATTGCAGCCGTCCGTTCATAACATGTTTCTATTTTTGGTATTCCAGTGTTTCACCTCTGCATCCTGAGATTCCCATTGGATTCCTGTCACCAGTTCTCAATGCAGAGCCAAGAGGAGTCAAAGCTGATGGCATTTAGAAATGCACTTTGTTGGTTTCTTTGCTGCTTGAGCTTGTTCATATGTCACTTTCATCTTGTGTTTCTGCTACAATAGTCTCTACCAGACAACTGTCCTCCCTCTCAGTGGGCTTACACATGGGGCTGCGGACCACCGAGGAAATGAGTCATCGAACAGCTTATTTATAAACGTGGGGCAGCTGATTTAATGGCATAAACAAGCATTGCTGATAGTGTTGACATTATCCAGATAAACTTAAAGTTTACTTGTTCCTTACCAGCAATGGAAGCAGCTATTTCTGGGGACATAACACATATTTATTAGGTGACAGGTTATCTGTTCACTGTAACTACTGGTTGGCCAATATGGAAGAATCAGTGTGTGACAATGGAAGGTGGATACATGAAAGATGAACCAGTCATTGTAAAACTATTAAGACATCAGCTGCTGGCAACCATAACTGTTCTTCACCGTTTAGCTAACTTAGAGCCGTATTCAATTTGAGCCGAGCCGCCATACTTTATCGCGGCCCGGACTTTCAACTACTTCGCCTGTTTTGTAAGCGGAAAAGTATCGTGCGCGTGTCGGCTTTACCCCGTATTCAGTTTGAAAGTACGCGAAAACGGGACCCGGCGAAACTTGAACAGGTGGAAAGTCATGTCAGATTTGGGGAAATCAGCCTGAGACCCCCCAAAAGATGCTCTGACATGGGGGTTAGCTATGGTTACCCCCCGATTTGGCTTGCTGAAGGTATTTGGTGTTTTTAAACGGGCTCAATAGCTGCTAAATAGCGTTATTGTATACGTGGTGCAGAATAGTATTCAGGAGGTTTTTTCCAGAAAAGAACTTATCCCAGCAAATTTGGGGTACTTGAAAATGGGGTTTAGTATATTTAAAAGTTGCTAAAGTGAAGTTGAAAAAATCGTGAAAAATCCACCTTCCGCAAGCCCCTGCCATCAAAAAAACACTTGGGGCATACTTGGGGACCCCCCCAGAGTCAAGTTCGCTAGTTTTTAACTTTATTGCCCAACACTTTTTTTTTCGCCCCGAAAAAGAAAGTGATTTTTTTTGGGTGTTCTTAAGTGTTTTTTTTTTATTTTTTGACACAGTTTATCTTTGGGGGACTGTCTGAAGGCTGCAGGGGGGTTCTCGCAATGTTGCACCCCAAAACCCCAATTCTGCACTTTTTTCCGCCTATTACATTGCATTGACTTTCCGCCTAGGCCTAGGTGGAAAGTCTTTCAAATTGAATACGGGGTAATAGCAAAACAGGCGAAAATGACGTCATCGGCTAAAAAGTATCGCGGATCCGGACTTTTCGCCTCAAATTGAATACAGGCCTTAACCGCCTTCATCTTCTGGGTCTGAAAAGGCTTTGCTGCCAGCTCAGAGTAACTGTGCGCCCATTATTTTGGGGAGATTTATCAAATCTTGGGAGAGAGATTTAAAAAATACCAACCAATCAGCTCCTAACTGTCACTTTACAGGCTGTGTTTGAAAAATGACAGGAGATGGTACTTTATCTCTCTCCCTTTGATCTCTCTCCATACAGTATAAATACTCCACAGTGGAGAAGTTGCTCATAGCGGCCAATCAGCTTCTGTTATTTTACAGGCGGTGCTAGAAATATGACAGATGGAAGCTGATTGGTTGGTACTTTATGTCTCTCTACGTTATCTCTCCATTGTTTGATAAATCTCCCCCTTTGTTTTTGGCAACATGCCTGATGGTAGGCAGAAAGCCAGGAGACTTTTTCCCCATGTATGCAGAAGCTATGGTGGCAGCTTCTGCTCCATACTGTAAGGGGTTGTGGAGATCAGGAATAGGTCAGACATGGACGGATTAAAGGCTACATGGCCCTAGGGCTGAAAATGATCAAGGGCTTATTGTGACAAGCGGAGATCCTAAATGTGGGCCTGCACACCCCTGCACTATCAGCCCCTTTGTCTCCCTAAATGCATTAAAGTAGATTAAATGCATATTTTGAACGGAAAATAGAAACACGATTTTATTACTTACAGAATTTATGGCCCACCGTGTGACCACCCGAGTGGCTGTCATGATGATGGGCCTATTTATGCGGAGGCCTGGGGCTGTACTCCGCCCCATTGTTAAACTGGCCCTGGGGTTAGTAAGAAGAGAGATGGTAACAGCAGTGACAGCTGAAGTATTTGGGTCCTGCAGCTGGTTTTCCAGGAGATCTTCAATCAGGGGCGTCTCTAGAAAGAAGGGAGCTCGTGCATTCCCCGTCCGGGCCCCCTCCTCTCTTCCCGGCGTCCGATAGACAACTGACGCGGCTGGCCGGCTATCGGAGCATTAGTAGACTCTGGGCACTAGAGTGTACCCGGAGTCTTCTGCACATGTGCAAAACGCCAAAAACATGACCGTTCGGCCATTTTTCCTGCTTTTTCTACAGCGCTGACAGCCCGGCGCGGGACCTCAGAGAGGTAAGTTTTAAACAATATGGGTGCAGGGTGTGTGGTGCAGGTGCCTCCTGGACCTGGGCGCCCGTGGCCACCGCACACTTTGCACCCATTATAGATACGCCCCTGTCTTCAATACAACCCTGTCCTTGGTGTGATGACAGTCCCCTGTGTTCCTCTGTAATTCCCCACTGCCTGTTCTATATAGTATGCGTGAGATTATGGTTATTTGAGGTATTGGGGCCCCATAGCAAAATTTCCTCGGGCCCCCCCCAAGCCCCATAATACTTACACCCCAGCCTCGTAATAATTACACCCCCCCCTCCCACATCCCCGTAATACTTGCTCCATCTCTCCTCACATGGCCGCTGTCCAGGGATGTCATCACAGCCACGCCTCCTCCCAGCCGATGTAATTTATAATCAGGCGCTGGTCGCGAGCCAATCGGAACTCGCTCACCAGGTAGCTGCTGCTGATTGGCTGCTGGTCCACGAGTTCCTATCGTACTTGGCAGGTGCAGGGGGTTGCTTGCTGGGCCAGCGGACCCCCTAAGTCGCCAGGCCCCATAACAAGCAGACCCCTTGCACCCTCTATAGTTACGCCAGTGTTTGGGGGGTAATGTGCTGAGCTGAAGTAATGTGCAGTCATCACTAGCTGCTGTCTGCATGTCACAAAATAAATTGCAGTGATGTGCAATGATCTACGAAAATCACTAAACCTAAGGGAGTATTTTCTGCTGAGGCTCCTAGTACTGTGTATAGTGTCAGAGTATTAAGGCTCATACACACTAGATGATGTGCTGTACGAACGATATTGCTGAGCGATTTCCCTTGAACCTTCTGTAGTGCAGGACAAACGATATTGGGCGTACACACTGACAGATATATTTAAAGATATATTTCCAAGAAGTCATCCTGCCACATCTCTAAATAGGCAATTCTTGACGATATCATCAGATTGGTCTGCATGTACGGACGACAAAAGACATCGTTAACGACCCGCGGGATTTGCTCATCGTTGGTCGTTCACTGCATACACACTGAACGAAATGAACGATATATCATTGAACAAAATTGCTATTGTCCATATCGTTCATAAAAATCGTCTAGTGTGTATGTGGCTCTATAGTTGTACTATATCCTGAGTGTGATGTAACTAGGGTATTTGGAGCCCAGGGCAAATTTTTAAATGGACCCCCCCCACTATGTGCGGGAACCTGCGGCGCGCGGCAAAAAATGGGCATGGTCAGAAGGGGCGTGGCCACTGAAAAATGGGGCATGTCAACATGACACACACCCCTTTCTTGTCACTGGGAACATTTCTTTCCATTTGCAACATAATGCAGTGCCCCTTATACAGTCCCCCCTATGCAGTGCCCCTAGTAGTGGTCCCTCTTATGCAGGCCCTCAGTAGTACCCCTTATATAGTACCCCCAGTATACAATGCCCCCAGTAGTGGTCCCCCTTATGCAGCTCCCGATTAGTTCCCCTTATTCAGGCCCCCAGTAGTGATCCCCCAAATGTAGTGCCCCTTACACAGTTCCCCCTGTAGTGGTCCCCCTTATGCAGCCCCCCATTAATTTCCCTTATACAGTGCCCCCAGTAGTGATCCCCCATATGCAGTGCCCCTTATACAGTGCCCTCAGGAGTGATCCCCCTTATGCAGTGCCCCCTACACAGTTCCCCCTGTAGTAGTTCCCCTTATGCAGCCCTTCTTTAGTTCCCCTTCTACAGTTCCCCCAGTAGTGATCCCCCATATGCAGGCCCCCAGTAGTGATCCCCCATATGCAGTGCCCTTTATACAGTGCCCCCATTTGTGATCCCCCTTATGCAGGCCCCCAGTAGTTATCCACCCTATGCAGTGCCCTTTATACAGTGCCCCCATTTGTGATCCCCCTTATGCAGGCCCCCAGTAGTTATCCCCCCTATGCAGTGCCCCCTGTAGTGGTTCTCCCTTTTCAGTGCCTCCTGTAGTAGTCCCCCCTGTGCAGTGCCCCCAGTAATAAGCCCCTTGTATAGTGCCCCAGTAGGAGTCCCCCTTGATGCAGTGCCCACATGTAGTGGTCCCCCCCCAGTAGTAGTCCCCCCAGTAGTAGTCCCCAGTAGTGGTCCCCCCTATACAGTGCCCTTTATATAGTGCCCCCAGTAGGAGTCCCCCTTGATGCAGTGCCCCCTATAGTAGTCCCCGGTAGTGATCCCCCAAGATGCAGTGCCCCCAGCAGTGGTCCCCCCCAATGCAGTGCCCCTAGTAGTACCCCCCCAGTAGTAGTTCCCAGTAGTGGTCCCGCCCAAAGCAGTGCCCCCAGTAGTGGTCCCCCCCAATGCAGTGCCCCCAGTAGTATCCCCCCGTAGTAGTCCCCAGTAGTGGTCCCCCCCGAAGCAGTGCCCCCAGTAGTAGTCCCCTCCTTAGTAATAGCCCCCCCCAAAGCAGTGCCCCCAGTAATATTCCCCTCCTTAGTGATAGCCCCCCCCGATGCAGAGCCCCCAGTATAAGTGCCCCCCCCCGACAAATACACACTGAAATTGAGCAATAAATAAAAGAAAAATACTTACCTGAATCCACGCTCCGGCTCCCGCCGCCATCCGCACGGGCTGGCGCGCTCTGCATTACAGGAGAGACGTCATGATGTCTCTCCCATTACCCACTGCAAGAGCCGGAAGGGAGATGGCTCTTGCAGTGGGCGCTGCAGCAGTCAATGACAGTCTACTTGACTCTCATTGGCTGCTGTTTAGCACACACATCGCCGCCAGCTCTGGCGGAGATGTGTGCGCAGCAGCAGCAGCAGCCAATGAGAGTCTGTCTGACTCTCATTGGCTGCAGATTAACACACACATTGCCCCAGCGCTGGCAGCGATATGTGTGTTATGCACAGCCTGAGCCTGCCTGCCACCCTCCTCCTGGCGCTAATGGGCAAGCGCTCAGGGGGAGGAAAGGGGCTCAGCTGTGCAGCACAGGACTGGCGCTGGGAAGCCTAGTGCCAGTCCTGTGTAAATGTGTAGCGCTGACCGCACTCACTGCGGTCGGCACTACACCGGCTAACTAGGATAGGCAGGTACCGCGGCCGGCGGTGCCCCCCCCCCGCTGCCAGTCCCACGGCGCCCATGGCACGTGCCCCGCTCGCCCTGCCCTAGTTACGCCACTGATCCTGAGTGTGGCGCTAGCATTGATTCAGGGGTCCTAGGGCTATAATTCACTTTCACAGCCTTCATATACTGTACACACAGCTTTTAGCCTAATTTACCTTCCACACCCTTTACCTTGTGCTTCTTGTATATTTGTTTTCTTGCAATTAGATTGTAAACTCTTTTGATCAGTCTCCTAATAAGATCAGCTATTCACCTGAAATACTATGTGTTGTGTGATGAAAATTTTGATCATTTCATTGGCTACAGTAAACAATATTTTTAATAACTAGGTGCATAAATATAAAAGAATAATATTGACAGCCATGTTGAATAAATGCTGCACCTAATAAAAAAAACTTGTATCAGATTGCGATGACAAAATTATAGGAAAACAATCACTAGGGGGTATATTTACTAAAGGTCGATTTCAATTGATTTTAAATAGAGATGTGGGGTTCGGTTCTCCTGAAAAACGAACATGCGCGAACGTCGTGGTTCCAAGTCGAATCGAGTGCTGGCTCAGATTACTTTTAGGGTTACTAGTAGAGCCCAGTCCCGGCTCGGGTCTACTGTAATTTCGGAACTTGGATTTGAAACCCGAACTCTGGTTTTGGATTGCTTGTAAACACGTCCAAATTACATGCCTTTAGCTGTTTTTAGAAAAAAAAATTATTATCAATTTTTATCGATTTTAAAGGAATCCAAAACTTAACCAAAATCGAGTTCGATCCAAACTACTTGAGGGTGGTTTTGCCAAAACCAAAACATAATGATTAATTAGAACCAAAACCAAAACACGGGGGTGCGCACACATCTATCGTTTTAAATTGATCTAAATCAAAGTTGTGTTTCTGGGCCTAAATCCCACAATTACTATCTGACAATTTTTTTTTTTTAAGTGCTAGTAAATGTTTGATTTAGCCCCAGAAAAACAACATCGATTTAGATTGATCAAAATCAACCTTTAGTAAATATGCCCTCAGGAGCGCAAAAGTTATAAAATATGAAGTGCTTAGATCATAAAAATAAAATGTATTAATAAAATGTATTAATAAATATTCATTAAAATGCTGTCACAATATTGGCCCTGTTTAGAGTTGGACGCAAACTTGATGAAGGACGCGAACTAATGTGTCTGTTTCTTATAATCCCAGTTGGCTATTAAAATTGTACCCATCAGGAGTTGAGCATTATGAGTTAATCCAGCTGACCAGAGTCTGGCTTCTCTGTGTGAAGACGTAACACTGGACCATAAATACAATACACAATAATAATGAATTTATAGTGGTGAATATTCTTTTATCCATATAATTGAGAGTTTTCTCTGTCAATAAGATTTTTTTCCGAGTGCTGTTTAGAGGAATTTAAGTAAATTGTTGTCAGTATGAAGAGTTTTATTTTTATATATGTGTGAATTTTTCTTATTAATACATTGTATTTTATTTTAAGCACTTCATAATTTATAACTTTTGCGCTGCTACTGGTGGTTTAGAATAATACCACCTTTTCCAATATCATTGGCTACATCAGAGGTTCCCAAATGCGGTCTTCAAGGCTCCCCAAAAGTTCAGGTTTTAAGCTGCATACACACACAACGATTTTTTTAATGAACGATTTGAGTAAACGATTTTTTCCCTTGAAAAAATTTACTAAAATCGTTTACTAAAGTTGTTCATTTACTAAATGTCATGAACGATTTTTATGAACTACAAACGATTTTTGCATATTCCCTTAATGAAAATCGTTGAGTTGACAAGTCTGACTGAACTACAAACTACAAACTACAAACGTGCACGCGCATGAACGATAATCGTTCATCGTTTGACTCAGAAAGTGAACGATTTTTGCCATCAATTATATCAAAATATTGTTTAACGATAATCATTAAAAAAATCGTTGTGTGTGTATGCAGCTAAAGAAATAGCCATGGTTGAGCACAGGTGGCTCAATTAGTACCTCAGTCAATTTGATTTAAACACTTGTGCTCAACCATGAATTTCTCTAAAACCTGAACTGTTGAGGAGCCTTGAGGACTGCGTTTGGGAACCTCTGTGAACATGCAGGCGAGGAAGAAGTGAAGACTGAAGGCAAGTTGCATGTATGAATAATTTTGTAGTTATTTTGTATTTGACAGCACAATTGTCCGACATCAGTATGACAGTAGCCTCTTGTCACTAGTGTTTCTAGCTCTCTGGGGGAAAACTATTAACAATGGGGGAGATGTAAGAAGCCCAGAAACGGTAACGTGCGCTGATACCGCTTCTCCCCGATGTATGATCGGGGGTCTGGGCGGTAAATGACAGGGGGCTGTGCACCCCTGTCATTATCGGCACTGCTATTTATAAGATAGCAGCACAGACGGCAGGGCCATGTACGAACAGTCATAACGCATGACCGTTCGGCCGGCTGTAGCTGTCGTTATCGACAGCTCCAGCCTGGCGTTAGCCTATCCCCACAGCAGGGACAGCGCTGTCCCTGCTGCGGCGTCTGCCAGCTCCAGGGCTCCACGCGGGGATCTCGCGATACTTGCGAGATCCCGCGCATGCTCAGTGGAGCCGGCCGGGACAGAGACACAGCGCATCAGCACTAGGCTGATGCGCTGCTGTCTGTAGCGGGTAGCGCTGGAGGGGGGAGTTAACGCTCCCCCTCTCCGGCCGAAGAGATGTTTATACATTTCATCGGTAGTGCTTCCTGCTTCGCCTCGGTAAAGAGGCGAAGCGGGAAGCGTTATAGCGGCACGTTAAGTGCCGCTATAATACATCTACCCCAATGGTTTGTGCTTTAGTCATTTTCACGGCAACTTTAACTTTCCATTCAGCAAATTTACTAGGGTCGAAACCACAGCTAAACAGCAACAAAACTTTTAAAAGTTTAAAAGACACTACTAAACATCTCACCATCCTGATTGTTTTTTTACATGTAAAGAATTAAAATCACCAGATTTGTCAAACAATGGTTTTCCAAAACTGCCACCATAACCTCAAAAAATTAGTTACGTATGACAGGCAACATTGATAGAAATGACAACCAATTGGTCAAGGGTAGATTATGATCCCTTATGGGGCCCATTCATCGAGCCTTTATCAAGGCAATTCCCCGTTCTGTCAATGCCAGGGTTGGGGGATCGGAGAAATCCAACATGTTATTCAATATCGATTCCCTTGATTCCAACCCGAAAATGCTTGGAATAGTTGGGTCTGGGTTTTATAACATGTTGAATTTCCCAGATGGATCGCTGATCATCGGGTAGTCAGGCTGAAGATGTATGGGCCGCATTAGATCCATGCATCAATGTTCTCCGTATTCCTAAAGGTCCATGTAGACATTTTCAGTCCATGCTTGGCAAAATAAAAGCCACTTAGAAACTTGTGTCATCAGGGACTGGGCCAAGAATGACGAGCTTAGAGCCTGTCATTCCTATTAAACAGATTTACTTTATTGTGATTGGTGAGTGAGTGAAAAAGCCACTCTGATTGGTTAGAACTCCAAGAAGATGGGTTACTTCTAACTAATCAGAGTGAATTTTCTCACACTCTGACCAATAACAGCAAAGCCACTCTGTTTAATAAAAGTGACAGGCTCCAAGCCATTCATTCATTGGGCAGGCTCCCTCATGGGACAAGTTTAACGGTAACAAAGGTTTTGTCTGGGAGTCTTCACTTAAATTAAATGATTTTTCTTGCTTTGTGTTTAGATTTTCTACAGGTGGTTTGCAGGTGCCAGTGGGCGCTGGGAGCCCGAGGAATCCTGGCACATGTAGTTCGCTAAGTTCCAGTTTGCCGAGGCACACATTACATTTGGGGCCTGTAGTTCACCAGCAAATTAACATATTTTTTCTATTGTTCAACAATAGTAAAATGGACCATGCACATGCAGGATCACTTCAGCTCGACCACTCCACCCACTAGCCCCGACAGCACTCTCGGCACATCGCAGACATGGGCTCCTTTCCTGCGGGTGCCAGATGATACATCCCAGCGCTATGAGATCATGGGCATTAATAACATGCCCAGATCGCACTGCAAATGGGCCCCTGCGTGTCCAAGACATGACAGCTATTCTACGTTATTCTTTAGATACTATAGTCTATTACCCCATACCCCGAATGCCACAACTTGATACTGCATAATATATGTTACAATGTTTTTTTTTTTTTAATAGTCCAGTAATATGGGCAACAAATCTCCACAGTCTATGACTGAATTCTGGTTTAAGTGTTTGCTAAGCACTTGGACATTTTGTAGGAAGACGGTTGTCGTGCTTTGCAGGTCTCTTCAGCAGTCCATCAACATCACAGCGCTGGTCAATAAAATGAGAGGTGGATGTAGATTTCTTTCTGAAAATTTGCTTCTCTGTGAAGTCCAGAAATTTCCCAAAGGTGCAGAGTAGCCACAGTCCAAAAATCACACATGCCAAGGAGAGTGGCCCCGTCAGCGATGGAGACACAAAGTCAATACATTCCCAAACTGTACAAAGCAATTACCAGGTGATCCCTGCTTAGGAAATCAGTATCTGAAGATATAGTACACACATTACAATACCAACCTTATTGTCCCACTAATAGGTAAATGTTCTGGATAAAGATTTGAAGCAAAAGTCTCACAAGTGTAAAATTCATGCAGCAACTACCCTAAAATGTAATAAATCAAACAAAAACACAATGTATAATAAAAAAGACAGATGTACACAATTCCACACAAATTATGACTTTTGAGACTAATACCCCTTTCAGACATACCGAGAATCCCGGGAATTTGGCCTGCCATCCCGGGTTGCAAACCCTTCAATCGACCAGAGAATTTCCCAGGGCTTAAGTCCCGGGAAATTATCCAGCTCATGTCTGAATGGTGCTACCCAGGAATTTACTCCCGGGTTGCACCAAGCAGCTATTGATTGGCCGGCTGACGGTCACTCCTGCGATGACTGACAGAGACGCTGCCTCACCGTCATTGAAGTCCGGCCAATACGTGTGTGTCAGCAGCTCCTCTTCTTCACTGGCATCTTGGACATGGCGAGAGGCAGAGCCGGGGAGGCTGGAAGTGGCAGCTCCACTGCTCCGGGTCACTGGGGAGGGGTCTCTGCGGTCACCGAGCTCGGCTCTAACACAGCCCGTCATCCCAGCTCCAATTGTGGGACCCCTTACATATGGCGGCACCAGCTCTAGCCTGGCTAGTCCACCACTGTCCCCTAGCTGTCACGACCCTGTCTAGTTTTCACCTTTTGCCTGTTGACTTACCACTGCCAGCTGTCTCCATGGATCTGTGTAATTTGCCTGCAGGACCTGTTCTGATCATGCTGCTGCAGCACTTCTCCCTGCATTCCTTCCACAGTGATTATTGCACCTGGCCTCTCCTCTGTCTGTGAGCACTGCTAGCCCTGATTGGAATCACAGGTGTAGTTCTGATTCTCAGAGCTGCAGAGATGAATACTCCCTCTGTATGTTGTGCCTTCCACCACTCAGAATGCTACTACCAGACCACCTGTCCATATCCACCAATTGCTGCCAGACCCAGTGTATATATATCCTCCCCTGATGGCATTCTAGGCCTGAACATCTCGTTACTTCCCGTGGTGTATGGTGCGTGCTGTTTCTGTATACAAGTGTACCTGGCAATCCAGAAAACCTGCTACAGCAATACCTGGCAATCCAGACGTCCTGCTACAGCAATACCTGGCAATCCAGTAATCCTGCTAGTTCACAGGCCAGTGCAACCCCTGTGTTTTCAGCTTCAGCTATAAGTGAGTTCCTGTGCTTCTGACCTTAGTCCTGTGCTCTGCTGATAGCCCTACTCCTGGTTGTTCCCTGGCACCCTGCAAACCTGCATCGTGTTACCCTGCATCGTGCTTCCTGCTGTGGATCAACTTCTGCTCCTACTACCTATCCACTCCCTCCCTGAACCTAAAATCCCAAACCTACCCATTCCTTCCTGAACCTGTTATTTCCAATTACCCTATCCTGCCTGCACCTGAGTTGCAGCCTTTGTCACACCATTTCCAGATTACCCTGTTTAGCCCTCATCTCAGCATTACCTAATTTCCCTTCAGCCAGTGTCACGTTATTCCAGTCCAGAGTCAAGTTCCAAGTCCTTCAGTTCAATCCACGTTATTCCAGTCCAGAGTCAAGTTCCAAGTTCATCAGTTCAATCCACGTTACTCCAGTCCAGAGTCAAGTTCCAAGTTCACCAGTTCAACTCAACAAGTCTTCCTGCCGGTCCCAGTCCGGTTCCTCCAAGTTCCTGTCATTCATCATCAAAGGCAGTTCTCACTGCTACAAAAATCTTGCAATAGAGCTACCTACATCATCTGTGGTTCCAGTCATGCCGGTCTCCATTGAATCCCACTAATCACCTGAGACAGGTAACGCACAGACACCATTCGTGACACTAGCATATCGCGAGCGACATGTCTGGAATAGGCTGTGGCACTGTCCTATCATAGAGGAAGTGAGAGGTGAGGAAGCGGCAGGAGCAGAGGATCCTACACTGCAGTCTCAGCCATCTCACCTACAACACCAGCTATTATCAGACATCCAGTGTAAAAAACTGAAAAACCCTGCTTTTGTCTGAAAGGGGTCTACCGGGAATTTCCTGGGTCGAAGCTGTAGTGGGAAAGGGGGGTCTCCTGTGAGGAGGAAATTTCCCAGGTCGTATGTCTGAAAGGGGTATAAGGTTTCTATTCATGAAGCAGTGAAAAGACTGGAGAAGTGTGCCAGTGGAGAAGTTGCCCATGGCAACCAATCAGCTTTGAGGTTGCATTTATCAACTGCATTCTATAAAATAATAGGTAGGAGCTGATTGGTTGCCATGGGCAATTTCTCCACTGGCACGCTTCTCCAGTCTTTTGACTGCTTCATGAATAGACCCCTGAGACTGACAGTGAAGAAATGGACTGAACTGGAGTAGATGTCCCATCTTGCAGATTACCGCAGTGCAGATACACACAGGGGATTAGGGTGGCCAGGCCGGGCCTGGGTGAAGGGGCGTAGCCTAATCATGGGAGGCGTGGCCACGCCCCCTTTGGATTTTTTGCCTGCTGGGGAGGGGGGCGCTGTTATCACCTCAGCCCGACGCAAAGCCGCAGGGGAGGTGCTATCAGCATGATTGCTGCTCCCCCACAGCAGCAGCGAGCAGTCTCCACAGCAGCCCAGCACACAGCAGCATGTGCTGGGCTGCGGTGATTTAAGAGGGAGGGGGGGAGCAGCGCTGGGCCACCCTTGTACTTATGATCTAACCACTACACTGTACCAACCTTTGCCCCATATTCCAGTTGTAAAGGCCTATGCCCAACCATCACAACCATGTGCCTCACATCACAACAAGATACACCCTGCGCAATGTTCCCAGAGACCCGCACATGCATAGCAAACTCTGGCATGGTGGCAAAGTCTACTGCACCGTGTGAGAGGAGGGGGCCCGCATGGAGACTGCACATGGGCCACGATGATGCGACCCTGTTGTCATGCCCCCAGCACCTCCCACTTCTGATCTGCCACGCCCCCCCTAGAGTGTTGTCCTGGCTGCCCCGTCCCTGAGGGGCGAGCCCAAAGGTGGTAAGGTATGCCACAGTCTATACATTTTACCATCCTATTCTCCCATGTCATCGCATTGTACCAACCTGTTACCACCATCTACACATTGATTTAGCCGATTTCCCCAATCACTATCACATAGTACTGAGGACCTCATTCAGAGTCTCTCGCTAGCGCTGTGCTTTGTTCAGCGTGTGCGCGAACTACTCTGTGCAATCACAGGCCACTCGCTCGCCCAGCAAAGACAGCCCAGTGAAATGAGTGACAGGAGAGGCCGTTTGAGGGTGGTAACGGGCAGGACACTAATAACGGGGGTTGGAGGTGCGAACGCAGGCGCGCCTGAGTGTTTCAACGCCGTTTTAGAGGCGTGCATAATTATCAGCCAGCGTGATAGTACACATCACATGCCTGTTTTTTACACTGAAGTCCTGGCAGTGCTTGCGGTATTGTAAGGCAGCCACAAGCGCTGCGATCGCTTACGATTGTCCTTGATGTACCAATGTTTTAATACACTTCCTGGAGATGACGTGTGCTGGTGGGCGGCTCTGCCTGTGCGATTGGGCGTACGCTGGCCGCTCGCTAAGACATGGTGGGTGTGCTTATGCCTTGGCGAGCGATCGCTTCCTGTGGCGTCACTTTGACATACGCTGGGGGCGAGCGATCTAGCGAGAGACTCTGAATGAGGGCCTGAGTCCTGAGCTGTTCTCCATATTCACCACATTACTAGATACATCACATCTATAAAACCTCCCAACACGAAAATGTAACTAAAAACCTGTGCCCCCTCCTCTCTCCTATTATCTCTCACTCTCTTCCTTCAGATTATGTATCCATAGTACATGTCCGCACCTTAAAAATCAATAGCTATGTGCGATGAAGTCATGAAGTCATTGTGCCAATTGAACAAAGCATATTTTCAGGCTATCCCCTGAAGACACCCATTTTTGAGGGGTACCCACATATATTAAGTATCCCTTGAATATATGTACGTATGTACGGGGGTCAGCAGCAGCTAACGGAGATATCTGCGTTGACCCGCCATTTTCATTCACAAAAGCAATGTTTCTAAGGGGCTGCTTCATTGCTGCACTTATCAAGCTCTGGAATGTGAAGCTTGCTCAGTCTGCAGACTTTTTCAGGAGAGGGATCCCCAGGATCCCCAGGATCCCTCCCCGGCAGTGCCTGCTTGTGCAGTACTGTAACGGGGGACAGTAGCAGGAAGTATAGTGATTCCATAATTCCATATTCTCGGCTGCCCTTAGTATTCTGTCACTTTACATGAGGTTTGCTCCTCGTCGCATACTAAGAGCAGCCCTGCTGGTACCTCTGCCAAAAACATTGGGCCTGATTCAGGAAGGATAGCAACTGATAATACGCATGCAATCGGCCGATTGTTGCGGACTGCGCATGCGTATGTCATCGCAGTGCCTGTGCACGAACCAGCTACTGCGATCAGAGTGGCTGCGCAGACCCATCGCAGAGTGATCGACAGGAAGTGGGAGGTGACGGGAGGAGTGGTCGGCAAAACGCAGGCGTGACAGTGCATTTGAACGCGTGTAGCCCCCCAATGACGTTGCCTTATTTGACTGAGAACCTCCTTGTGGACTTCCGGACCAGCATCCTTTATTGCCCTCCAGCAGCATCGCTCCATCCCTTACCATCTGTGGGCAACTACCTAATCGTTAGGATGTGATATACAAAGCTGGTAAATATACACTCGCAGAGCTGGACATTATTCCGGACTCTACTATTGAGGACCATTGATTGGGTATCAGTTAGAGGCCACTTGGACTAAGACTTTTTAACACCTGTGAATTTTTTTTTAGAATTTTTACTTTCTGATTTTTCATTATGGTTTTTTATATTTGATTTTATGTATCATATGTCTTATGTTGTGACATGCCACAATAAATACATTTTTTACTCTCAATCCAGCCGTATATTGGGGGTCATTCAGACCCGTTCGCGAGCAAAGGACACTCGCAAATGGGTCCATGTTGCCCCACTGCGCATGCGCATGACAGAGGGAGCTCCGTCGTGCGCATGCGCGAGACCCGGATAGCGACGGGCTCTCCGTCGCTCCGGGTCTCACACCAAAGGGGGCGTGCTGTCGATGTTGATTGACAGCACGCCCCCTTTGGTGGACGTGCCAGGGGCGTGACTGCCAGACGGAGGCGTTCCCATGGGAAAGCCTACCGTCCGAGTCCGGCCCCACTGACATCAGTAATGATGTCAGTGGGAGTGATTTTGGCTCTGACAGAGCCAAAATCACTCCTGGGCTTGCGGAAGCAAGACCCTACCGCAGGGTCTCGTCGCAAG
Organism: Taudactylus pleione; assembly: GCA_031769625.1. Classification (NCBI taxonomy): domain Eukaryota; kingdom Metazoa; phylum Chordata; class Amphibia; order Anura; family Myobatrachidae; genus Taudactylus; species Taudactylus pleione. The sequence goes on from JAUIMM010001655.1 coordinate 2,519,891, forward strand.
CCTGATGAATGGTCTTTGACCATCGCGACCATCTTTTTGGCCGCTCGCATAAGCTGTGGGTGGTCACTCACAGCTATGCGAGCGGCCAGGAGGCCGCTCCAAATTTAGCTGGGACGGCCCTGATTCAGAGCGAGCGCTCTGGTCAGAGCGTTCAGCTCTGAATCAGGCCCATAATCCTATTCCTAATCTCAATCTCTATTATCTACTAGTATATTATATTAATATATGTACAATTATTGTGATTTGTGGAGACACATATGATTTATAGAACACTGTGGGTCTCATTCAGACCCGGTCGCAAGTGCCGATGCGCTCGCAAACGGGTCGATGGATAGCCCTGCGCACGCGCAGCGGCCGCATTGCACGTGCGCAAGCCCCGAAGTGAGAGAGAAACTCTCCCGCTCCGGAGCTCTCTACAAAAGGGGCGGCTGTCGATGTTGATCGACAGCTCGCTCCGTTTTGTAGGCGGGCCGGGGGGGTGGTTTCAAAAATGTAGGCGTTCCTTAAGGAACGCCTACCGTTTTGTGGGCGGCCGTACTGACATCATCAGTGATGTCGGTGGGGAGCTTCCTGCTCGATCAGAGCAGGAAGCTCCCTGGGGCTTGCGGTTGCCGAGACCCAACCTTAGGGTCTCGTCGCAAGCCCCGATGGTCGAGATGGTGTTCACCATTGTGACCAACAACCTGGTCGGTCGCTAAGCTGTGGGTGGTAACCCACATCTTAGCTAGCGACCAGGAGGCCGCACTAAAAAAAAGGAAGCGGCCGGCCTCATTCAGAGAGAGCGATCGCTTCTTGCGACCGCCTCTGAATGAGGGCCTGTATTCATTAGACACATGATCCCTGTTAATACAGGGACCCGAGCGCAGGTACTTCCATTTATGCATTTGAACACCGTTGCAGGGGCGTGCATAAATTATCCACTGTGGTGCCGTACGCAGCCTGAGGTCTCATAGTGTACGTTGAAGTTAGCAATTCCTGAGTAAGATCAGAGCTTGTACAAGTGTGCGTGAGGCTGCGATGGTACTCAATGTTACCGATGGGTTTCGCAGTCTTGCTAAGGATTCCGGATGTGTGTAAGGTAAAGTGGGCATCCTTATGTAGTGCTGCAATGGCATAGCGATCACAATGGATTAGCATACTATCGCAGTGGGACTGCATGCGTAATCGCTATTGAAATCGCAGTTGCGATCCATACTGAATCAGGCCCTTTGTATTGAGCTTGGTTTGCAACACAGAATTTTTAAGGTATTGTGCAATTTCGCTCTGTGCAATCCCGCAAATTACTGAGAGATAAGAAAACTGGAGGAGTGCCTGGCCTGCTGCTAGTCAGAAGACTGTGCTGAGCCTTGTGGTGCCTGCAATGCTTTCCATCAATGGACAGGATTCTTGCAAAGCAGATCTATGTAATTCTTGGGGACAGAAGGTATTCCATGTATTGTAATCTGCATCTTTCATACCACATCCATTGTGTTGGCCTGTGTACCGTGCTTAGGTTTCTCCATCTGGCGCAGCTGACTGCAACCCTTCACTTTGTGTTTTATCAGTCACATTGTGTTACGGGGCTGGTTATATGATCTGACAGGTTCAGTCCTGCTCAAACAAATGCATTTTCATTCTGTTTTTTTTCTTTTTTCTTTCTTTTATTCAATGCCCATTTTTTTTTTTTAATGGGAGATTGTAGTGAATGGGAATAGAATTAACTTGGCCATGTATTATGCTTTTAAAATAATAATTCCATTTATTCTAGAGAATTTACTACTGAGCTGAACACTGTGACCTTCATGTCTGCCTTGTCAATGGTTTAAGCAATGTACAAATGTGATCATATTCAAGGCAGATATTGTAATGGAAAATAGTATTTTTTTAAAATAAATAAAATGTCTCCTTTCTATAAATAATTTCATTCATTCATGTGATTGGATTTGCTTTTTTGTCTTCTGCAACATTTCTAAAACTGCGCTATGCTCAAACTTGTTAGAATGCAAAATATATGGTTTGTACTACGCTAATATTCTAGACCAGTGGTATCAAACGCGGGCCCTCCTGCTGCAGTGGAACTACACATCCCAGCATGCAGTGCCACAGTTTTGCTATTAGGGCATGCTAAAACTGTGGCAGGGCATGCTGGGATATGTAGTCCCACAAAAGCTGAAGGGTCCGAGTTTGACACCACTGTTCTAGACAGTACACTAAGGCTGAATATACATAAAATACGCTAGAATCAAGTAAATACTGTGTTTCCCCGAAAATAAGCCCTACCCTTACTTTTGAAAAATGGTCCAAAATAAGCCCTACCCCGAAAACAAGCCCTAACAAAATCCCAAAAAACCCATTTTGTCCGGTCCCTGCGCTACACTAAAATGCCCCCAGCTCCGCCCCCCGCATGAAATGGACGCTGCTGTTAAAGATTTAACAGTGGCATCCAATCACAGCTGCAGCGTCTCACTCTCTCACAGTGAGCGTCATTTACAGCAGCGCCACGGAGGAGAGTAGAGAAGATTGGGTCCACTTCTTCTGCAGGAAATGGAGGTACAAGAAATCCAGGCTGGAATTCGGGGTATGGACACTTATGATGATGATGTTGAAGAAGATGACATGAAGATGAGATGACATCAACCAATGAATAAAGGTAGATTTTTTTGTTCACACTTACCTATTTATTGAAATTGCCGTCAATGTTAATTAAAATAAGTCCTACCCTGAAAATAAGCCATATGGAGTTTTTTTGACCAAAAAAAAAATAGGACAGTGTCTTATTATGGGGGAAACACGGTATGACAATAATATTTATCACTCTATGTATCTAAAAGAATCTTTTTCAAGCAATCGATTGCAAACAATATCATAAAAAATTAAATATATAAGATCAAATGTAAAAAACAGCCGTTCATGTGAATTCCCAATTGCAGTTGTCGGCTATGGCCACATGGGACTTTAGATATATTGGGCTCTATTTACTACAATCCGCATATTGAATGCAGATTGTAGTGTGATATTACCGAGTGAATTCGCATTGCGAATTCAGGCAATATCACAGGGATTTACTTGTGATACTTGTGATAAAGCTCTGTCCCTGCGGATCCCATCCGCACTCTAGTCGCGGTATTTTCGGAAAAAATACCGCGACTAAGAGCCCGCGCATGCGGCGACCGACCACCGCTACTACCCCCCCACCGACACTAAGCCCCACCCCCGGCGCTAAGCTCCGCCACCAGCGATCGCGGCCCCCCGCGGCCCCCCCTCCCCCCCCCCGCGACCCCCCCTCCATTCATTACACTTACCTGCATCCTCCTGGTCTCCGGTGATCTTCTCCGGGCTTCCCGATCAGGTGATCTCCCATACTGCACTGGGGCCCGATCACCTGATGACCGGGCCCCAGTGTACTATGGGAGACCAGCTGACCAGAGAGGAGCCATCACCGGAGGCCCGATCACCGGTCCCTGGATTCAGGTAAGTAAAAAAAAAATGTTTAATTTTTTTTTTTTTTACAGTAATCAGCTTGCGGTCTGCTTAGACCACACAGCTGATTACTGGTACCGGCTCCCGCCTCTGCTCTCCCCGTTAGAGCAGAGTGGGAGCCCGGTAACCGGGGGAGACCCTGGATAACGCCACCTCCAGGTGGCGTTATTATCACAGGGCTTCCCCCGGTATTTTTTTACAATTTATTTTTAGTAACTTAGGTCGGATCACATTTCCCATTACAATTATGGGAAATGCGATCTGCTTTACTAAAAATAAGTGATACTGGGGGTTGGAGTAGAATTTTACTAATTCTACTCCAATTGCCCTGTAATAACAACAGGTGATACTAAAATAATGTGAAAAGGGTGTGAAAACACAAAACAGCCTTTTTCACTTTATTTTAGTAAAATAATGTTAATAAATAGAGCCCATTGAGAGATGTTATATAAAATAAAATTTGTTCAGATTTATGAGCTCATGATTGTAAATCCGTATCAGAAGTGAAATAATGGGTCACATATATTTAAAGGTCTTGTTCACCTTATAAGTAATATCTGGAGAGCTGACTAATTAGTGATGACACAATATAGTAATACCCATAGGGCTCCAATGTATGTCACAGATGCAAAGAGGTGTTTTATCTCTGCAAACAGTGTATATGTCTTGTGCACTGGATCTGTACGCAGAGTATCACACAATATGTCACTGCAAATGCCTACCGCAAGCTGCTTCTTTTTAAGGTAAGGTTCCCATGTCAGAGTTAATTGTATCCGCAGTTGTACCTCCTGCAGCTGCGGTTGGAGTGGCTCTAGGTAAACTGGCTGGGATGGAGGCTGCGTGAAGCATGCTGAGAGCTGCCTCTCATGACTGCAAATCCCTCCGTCCTGCTGTAATTGAGGGAGTCACCTGCAGCTTCAATCAGGCTATCGCTTCTATAGTCCAGTGACCTTCTGAAAGCCAAAAGGACTCCAAAAGAAAGTTTTGCTTCTCTTCAGGTGAAAAAAAGGTGATCCAGAAGGTCCTTATCCTTTAACGCGTTTCACTCTATTGGGAGCTTTTTCAAAGAGTATCACATTGCTGGGTAAATGCCCTCAAGTTCCTGCTTTCCTAATTCTTCCATCTCTCCGATTAATCAGGAAAGCAGGTACTTAAGGGCATTGACTCTGCAATGTGATACTCTTTAAAAAGCTCTTGATAGAGCGAAGCGCGTTAGAGGGTAAAGACCTTCTGGATCACCTTTTTTTCACCTGTGTCAGACAGTATTAAATACACCTATGCACCAGCTAGGAGATTTGGAAAACATGCACTGTTAGGGGTGTACTGCTTTAGACTATCAATAGGGTTAATTATTAATACTGTATTATAACACACTATCTAGTGCATAAGGAGACCAATATGTACATATGGAATCGGTATGACTTACCAATGGACCCCTGGCCGGCGGTTCAAATCCCGACAGCGCCTGGCCGACAGAGGAAGAAATCCTGATCGTCCCTAGGTAAGTAATCACTAACCTAATCTACCCCCTAACCCTAACCCTCCTTTAGGGTGCCTAACCCTAACCTTCCCCCAGGGCCTAACCCTAACCCCCTCTAAGTGCCTAAACCTAACTCCCCCTTCCCCGCCGCCTAAACCTAAATCCCCTGGGGGGTGCCTAACCCTAACCCTCCCTCCCCCTAGCCTAACCCTAACCTCCTGGGGGGTGCCTAACCCTAAGTCCCCCCCAGGAGCCCTAAACCTAACCCTCCCACCATGGCTGTCCGCTGCGGCGCTCGGTATCTGCTCGATCGGGATGCCAGGCGCCAGTCTCCCGACATCGGTCATATAACAGGCGTCTAGATTCGGACGCCTGTCATTCATCCCTAGTCAGGATAACAATGTCTGGAAGCCAGCGGTCGGCATTCCGTCAACCGGCTTCCTGAACGTATACCGTACATATATGTCCAGGGCAGTGCCAGGTTCTTCTGCTCCTCCCCCAGACTCCCGGACTTGCTCCCATGCTCTGGAATGGTGCCCACATCTGAAATAAAAACATTCAGCTCAGGCAGGATGGCCCTACTGCCGCATCTAATGGCTTATTGTGATCACTGGTCCTGTATAAGCTGGAGTAATGACACACAATACTATTTGTATGATGCATATTAAAGCTGGATAAGTGCTAATTATGCCCTCTTCATGGACTGGCCACACTCACTCTAAAATCAAACATTTGCAACCCCCCCTCTAGAAATTCTGCATTTGCCACAGCTACACGTTGCGAGGCGCCCAGCGCGACTAAATTGCTTCAAGAGGTGCAGCGTATCGTCTTTTTCTTCACATTTTGCATCTTATTTGCATCAGCAGAAGTCTCTCCTCTGGGTGTGTGGGGAGGGGGAGTGGCGATCGCACTAATTGCGCCTCCCTCTTGGATCTGCCCCTGGTTGGGGGGTACTACGGCGCCCCCCTGTGGAGCTTTGCAACACCGCAAATATTGCTTTTTATATATATTTTTTGTAAGGAGATATGGCCATGCCTCCTAAGATTAGGTCATGCCCCTTGGCAGTATATGGGCCCATCACGACTTCTCAGCAGTTATGACCTTATGAGTCTTTTGACAAAATTGGCGGATCAGGTTACAACAGGGGCGTTTTTTTAGGCAGTATACAGTGAGGGGATGTTTATGTCAATGTGTTCGCATGCAAAGTCCGAAAAAGTCATAAATGCTCCCAGAACACACGGATCATTTGCAGGTGATGGGGATTTGGTGCAAATACCGGTTGATAGTGATGAAGGCTGCTGGATCTCGTGAATTACTAAAGATTGGCTGTTTGTGATTGCCCCATTGCTATTTTTTTTTCTTTCGTATGCAAAACGGAGGTGTGTTCCTGCTGTAGGAGAGAGGTATTACCATTTAAAACGATGCCAAAGTTGAAATACGTACACTTGTTGCTTACGAGGGAGGTTGTTGGGCGCAATGTGGATACATTTTGGTTGTAATGTTTATACAGAGTGACTATATTTAAGCTTCCCCTATTCTGAGCCATCTGTAGTTTGATCTAACAATCAGAACGTCACCAAGTTTGATAGGGAGACTAATTAGGACATGAGAAGCAGGATTCATCGTAAAAAGATTTTAGTGCACATAGCGCCTGCTCCAGCAGCGGACGCAATGTCGAAAGTTACGCAGTTGGAGCGATTGTTTGCCATTGTACATGCATGTAAGTCGCACTGTTCCAGCGCTGCGATTGAATTGCGATTACGCACGCACAGTACCCACTGGCGAGCATGGCTGCCTGCAGTGCGTCGATGCCGTTGCACTCCGTCGTATGGATATGAGAAGGCAGCAGTGGGCGTCCCTAGGCACGAATGTGGTTTGGAAAGCATTATCATATTTTAGCAACTGCGATCCGTTAGACATTGCAGTGGCGATTACATTTGCTTTCGCTGCTGAATCAGCGCCAAGGTCGGGGAGGTGCAAAATAGCGTGAAAATGAGCAGAAAATGAATAACAAGACTAAACTGTGCTATGAACTATTACCTTGATTGTGTTACACTAGTGATTAGATACAGTAGCAATAAAACATTTGTAATTTAATATTATTGAGCAGTATTTTATTCATTTTATTGTGGACAAGATTGAATAGGCTATAGTACACGGAACATTATATTAAGGTCTTCAGGGCCGTAGCTAGGGTAGTGCGGCCGGTGCCTTCGCAGAGGGCACCACAGGTCAGGGGGCGCTGTTTGGGCCTGTCAAATTTCTGTTTAATATGATTCTCACTTGTAGATTCCTCTTATTTCATCTCCAGCATCTCCTGGCCTCCCCTATCTCTTCCCTGGCCCTTCCCCATGAGGCCATGGCCCTTTTTTGGGTGTATCATGTCCCTTTGAAAAATGAGGGGGGCGCCAATGCTCTTTCTGGCACAGGGCACCAAAAAGTCTAGTTACGGCTCTGAAGGTCTTTAACTATGAACTGCAAACTTTAACTTTGAACTCATTGCAGTTGCAAAGCTGAAAATCGGAATCATATTGCTAACACGTTGGAAGCCCTTGATACAGGAAAATTCAATAATTTGAGCTCTGACAAAGATATTTCTTCCCATGATTCCCAGGCCCACAGATAGGAGATGTTGAATATAAAGAGCTTTACACCAGATATCAGTTAAAAGCTGATTAGTCAAGAGGTCCGGGTGAAGTTGCGCAGCCTCCCAACCATCTGGGTCCACCATTACTTGGAGAGGGGAGACTACTCATGGACTTCCCCATTAGGTGGAAGATCATTGTCTGGTTTGCCATGAAGTAGCTGACCTTGCATTGCCACAAGTCAAATATTTCGATATTCTCTTCAAATCCATTTATATGAAGAGTTTATCCATCACGTATCACATGACTCACTGTCTTTCTATCACCCTGAGTATGAAAGTATGTGAATAAAGGAACAAAGAGGTACGTTTACCTCATTATCTCTCAGCTGGGAGTTCTTTGGTGCCACAACAGAAGTCAGTTGTCAAAACGATTCCAACAGTGATATTTATTAAAGTAATCTAATTGGAGGTTATTCAAAGGTCCTATTTAATGTTCTCTTCCGAGAGACAAAGATAACATGTCATTCATGGAATATGACGGCTAGGCCGCAGACGGGAAAGCCTCCAGGAGGCATCAAACAGCTCAAACCTCCCCAGCTTCAAAAGAGTCGAGAATTCAAAGAGTGACCTTCACGTGCTATCCCTGTTTTGGCTGCGCTCGCATTCTCCGAAGGAGGAAACAATTTGCATAATTAATTGGAAGACTGTTTAATGTGACTGATATGTTGACAGTGATTAATTAGATGAATATTTGCTTGGTGCTGACAGTCCTCCCCCAGTGATCAGATAGTTCTCGTGGAAATAGTGACTTTGTTTGTCTCTCGCACTAATTGATTACTAAATAACTTGCCACAAATGTAAATTTTAATTGAAACCCCCGAAGTCAAACAGAGTCTGTTTTTATTACAAACAAAACACCAATCTGACACCAGTGAAATGTATAGATGTATTAGCAAATATCAACTTGATGCACATACCAGAGTGTTAGAGACACAAGAAATCTGGGTTCAAACTGGAATTGTAATAACTGAAAAATAAATACATGTCTCTCTCTCTCTCTCTCTCTCGCTAGCTCTCTCTCTCTCTCTCTGCATATACATACACAAAACATTCGGCACTTAACAATAAGAGAGCAATTTACCACGCTGCTTTCCCTAAAATAAAATGCAGGACTCTCTGCCCCTTCCCCTGGCTCCATCCCCGAGGGGCTCTGTCCCAAACACGCCCCTCCTGCTCTGCAATCCTTCAAGACTGTCAGCCCTCTCTGTGTAGACAATCAATCCACACAGCTCAGTCTCTCTCAGGATGCTGCCCCCGTCTGCTCCCCTCTCTATTGTGGGGTTTCCTAGTCTCTAAACACAGAGGGGGTCATTCAGACCTGCTCGCGAGTGGCAGTATGCTCGCAAGCAGGTCGATGTTCCCCACTGCGCATGCGCACGACGGAGGGAGCTCCATCGTGCGCATGCGCGAGACCCGGACTGCGACAGCCAAGCTGTCGCTCCGGGTCTCGCACCAAAGGGGGCGTGCTGTCGATGTTGATTGACAGCATGCCCCCTTTGGTGGGCATGCCGGGGGCGTGCCTGCCAGACGGAGGCGTTCCCATGGGAACGCCTACTGTCTGAAGCCGGCCCCACTGACATCATTAGTGATGTCAGTGGGAGTGTTTTTGGCTCTGATAGAGCCAAAATCACTCCAGGGCTTCCGGCAGCGAGACCCTACCACAGGGTCTCCGTCGCAAGCCCGATGATCGCGATTGTCAAGACCATCATCATGGACGCTCGCTATAGCTGTGGGTGGTAACCCACAGCTATGCGAGCGTCCATGAGGACGCTCCAAAAAAAGGTAGGAGGGCCCTGATTCAGAGCAAGCGCTCTGGTCAGAGCGTTCAGCTCTGAATCAGGCCCAGAGACCTGTTATGCTCCACTCACTTTTCACAGTAGCCTTCCCACTTGTAAAGACAGTAGCTCTGATTCAGAGCCGGACGCTCTTTGTGAGCGCTTGCTCTGAATCAGGGCGACCTGGTTTTTTTTTTGGCCGGCCTCCAGGCCGCTCGCTAAGCTGTGGGTGACCACCCACAGCTTTAGCGGGCGGCCAGGTGATGGTTGCGATTAGGGATGTGCACCGGAACATTTTTGCCGGATTTGGATTTGGTTCTTCTAATTCGTTGTCCAGTTTTGGATTTGGATTTGCCAAACTGCGGTGACTGGTCTTGGATTTGGATTTTTTTACAAAAATTGACAAATAAAGCTAAAATCACATAAATTGGTCCTTGTTTTCTTCCTAGAGTATTAGTAACCTCAATAACATTAATTTCCAGTCAATTTAGACCACCTCACAGCTTATAATATTGTTTTCAACATTATTGGCCAAAGGTTGCAGTGAGCTGACTGGTTACTAATACCCCTTTTACACCAACTGAATAACCCGGGTTATTGCCGGGTCGACCCAGGTCGATGCTCTGTGTGAACGGCTCCCAGAAAAAATTCCCGGGTTGATTTACCCGGGAATCTTACTCGGGTTGAGAGCAGGGTTGAACACGGGTTGTTCCCGGGTCATGAGGCAGTGTGAACGGGTGCTAACCTGCTTATTTGACCCGGCTAGCTCTGAAAGATGCTGATTGGAGCTTCTGGGGCACAGGCAGGTGATGTAATTTGTCAGTGCCCTGCAGAGAGAGACGCACATGAAGCCATCGCTTGCCTGCCTAACCTCCTGCACCACAGCAGCCTGACCAGCAGTCACAAACGCAGACTGATACACAGCCTGCCACAGCCAGGACAGCAACCTGCACCACAGCCTGACCAGCAGCCACAAACACAGGCTGATACACAGCCTGCCACAGCCAGAACTGCAGCCTGTACCACAGCCTGACCAGCAGCCACAAACACAGGCTGATACACAGCCTGCCACAGCCAGAACAGCAGCCTGTAGCAATGCTGTAAGCAGTCCCCACCCCTCTCTTTTGTTGCCTTTTGTGACCTCATCTCTGTCAGCCCTTAAAAAAGTCAATTTTTAATGACATCTATAGGGAAAAGCAGGGAAAAGCAGGGATTACCCGGGTTCAGTGTGAACGGGGCAAACCCGGGAATAACCCGGGTCTAACCCGGGTCGAATTGCAGTGTGAACGGGGTCTGAAGCCGAGTTCGACCCGGGATTGACCAGTGTTCAAATTCCAGGGTCAGACCCTGGATTTTGGTGTAAAAGGGGTATCAGAGACAAAGCAGCGGCACAATGACACAGGCACCACAGTATAAAGCACATCTATGTCACATTGCCACACAGCAGTGGCAGAAATGAAAAGTAGTGCACCCACCCAGTGGGATACGGCTAGCAGAATCACAGTACTTGTTTACAAAGTGAGCTATGGCCCAAGGAATCACAGTGCACAATCTTATTCACATTACACCGCACATAGGCCCTGATTCAGAGCCGGACGGTCTGACAGAGCGCTCGCTCTGAATCAGGGCAGTCCCTCTGAATTTTAGAGCGGCCCCCTGGCCGCTCGCATAGCTGTGGGTGACCACCCACAGCTATAGCGTGCGGCCAAAATGTCGGGCTTGCGACGAGACCCTTGCGGTAGGGTCTCGCTGCTGCAAGCCCTGGAGTGCTTTTGGCCAAAAGCACTCCCACTGACATCACTAGTGATGTCAGTGGGGCCGGCCCCAGACGGTAGGCGTTCCCATGGGAATGCCTCCGTCTGGGCAGCCACGCCCCCGGCACGCCCACCAAAGGGGACGTGCTGTCAATCACCATCGACAGCACGCCCCCTTTGGCGCGAGACCCATAACGACGGCTTGCCCGTCGTTATTCGGGTCTCACGCATGCGCACGACGGAGCCGGCTCCCTTGTGCGCATGCGCACTTGGGCAACATCGACCCGCTTGTGAGCTCTCAGTGCTTACGAGCGGGTCTGAATCAGGCCCATAGTGTCCCTGATTCACATTACACCATAAAGTAGTGTCTCTTATTTATGTTACGACACACAGTAGTACCCCTTTTACACAATGCCCACAGTAGTGCCCCTTTTACACAATGCCCACAGTAGTGACCCTTTTACACAATGCCCACAGTAGTGACCCTTTTACACAAAGCCCACAGTAGTAATGCCCCTTATACAATGCCCACAGTAGTAGTGCCACTTATACAATGCCCACAGCAATAGTGTCCCTTACACAATGCCCCCAGCAGTGGTGTCCCTTACACAATGCCCCCAGCAGTGGTGTCCCTTACACAATGCCCCCAGCAGTGGTGCCCCCTAAGCAGTCCCCTTAGTAGTAGGGTCCCCTATGCAGTGCCCCCAGTAGTAGTATGCCCCCTAGTAGTATGCCCCCCATTAGCAGGCCCCCAGTAGTATGCCCCCCCAGTAGTATGCCCCCCATTAGCAGGCCCCCAGTAGTATGCCCTCCATTAGCAGGCCCCCAGTAGTATGCCCCCATTAGCAGGCCCCCAGTAGTATGCCCCCCCAGTAGTATGCCCCCCATTAGCTGGCCCCTAGTAGTATGCCCCCCCAGTAGTATGCCCCCATAAGCAGGCCCCCAGTAGTATGCCCCCCCAGTAGTATGCCCCCCAGTAGTATGCCCCCATTAGCAGGCCCCCTGTAGTATGCCCCCCCAGTAGTAGGCCCCTCCATTAGCAGGCCCCCATACACACATAAAAAAACCCCAAAAACTTACCTGTATCCCCGCACCAGCCGCTGTCCGCTCTGCTGCCACGCGATGAGGAGGGAGCCGGAAGACGGAGCTCATGAGTGAGCTCCAGCCGGCTCCCTCCGTGCAGCAGCCAATGAGAGTCTAGCGAGAATCCGACATCAGGCGGGATCTGAGTCAGGCGGGGAACACCCGAACAGGGTTCGGGTGGACTCGGATTCCCTATGTTCGGAGCGGTTCGGATTCCACAGAATCCGAACCGCTCATCTCTAGTTGCGATGGTCATGACCATCGCGATCATCGGGCTTGCGACAAGACCCTTGCGGAAGGGTCTCGTCTACCGCAAGCCCCAGTGAACTTCCTGCTCTAATAGAACAGGAAGCTCCCCACTGACGTCGCGGGTGATATCAGTAGGGCCGCCCACAAATGGCAGGCGTTTCTTCAGGAACGCCTCTGTTTGTCCAGCCACCCCCCTGCACGCCTACAAAATGGAGTGAGCTGTCAATCACAATCAACAGCCACCCCGGCTTGTAGTGAGTCCCGCAGCGAGTGAAAATTCAATTGCTACGGGGTTCGCACGTGCGCACTGCCTGGCCATTGACCCGCTTGCAAGCGCTATGCGATCGCGAGCGGGTCTGAATCAGGCCCAGTTTCTATCTCTTCTTACTGAGGTAAATGTTATTAGGAGCCCTGGCTGCTCAAGTCCAGCTGCAGCATCCAAAGGGGTTACACAAAACCCCACAATGAACAGATTATGAGGCTTGTCCTACTTCCTGCAAATTAAAGAGGCTAAAGCATCTTGTCTATATAACGGGTCCTGGCACAACAGATGTGGGTTCCCTTCCTTCACCCAACACCTTTCTAGGGTATTCAATTTCTCCCCCATCTGGATCAGCCACATTCACATCCATGTCAATGCTCTGGTTAGATCCTTCTTCATCTGTATTGGCAGCCACAGGTCTCCTTTCTTCTACTTGTGGAGGTTTCACAGGGGTTACTCTGTAGACCACGTGAGCCTTCTGATATCTTGTCTCCAACTGATTTCTCCTAATGCCCCTAGGATATCATACCCCCAATCTTGTCCTTCCTCATCTTCTTCTGAGAGGGGCTCTCTGAATCTTGGTGACATTCTAGGTGATGACACTTGGGGCTCATCTGTTTCTGGAACCTCCCAGAACCTGACTCCAGCTCTAATTGGAAACACATGCTGTTGGGAGTAGGTCTTTATAGGGCCTGTCTGCCCCTCAGGCTTTATTTTGTAGTCTGGCATTTTACAACCACAAAATGAGGATAATTTCACCATCGATTGGCTAACTTGTGTTTCCCCAGGATGCCCAGGTGTCAAAGTAGAACCCTATCACCTGGCTCCAGAACATGCTCTTGGACTCATAGATCACATCAAACCTAGTTTTGTTGTCCAGCTTTGGATGCAGCAGCTTCTGCTAGTCTATAGGCCTCCTTTAGTTCTTGTTTCATCTGATCCATCTATTTAAAATGGGGCCTTTCTTGGGGCTCAGCACTGTCCACTCCAAAACAGATATTGGCTGGTAATCCCTTCCAAACATCAAGAGATATGGGAAATACCCTGTGGACTCGATTTTTGTGGAATTGTAGGCATGCACCAGTCGACTGATGTACCTACACCAACGGACATTTTATTTAGTGTCCAAAGTGCCCTTCATGCTGAGAATGGTCTGATTGAATCTCTCCGGCTGCGGATCTCCTTGAAGGCGGAAAGAAGTAGTCCTTGACTTCTTTATCCTGCAAACCGCATGTGAGGCCTGATTCCAAAGTGGATGCTAATGTAATCACCTCTGCGATCCCAGGCGCAGCTGGTGTGCGAAAAAATATGCTGATGCTGTAGCCGCCTGGAAATGTATTGAGACGACCACCGGCGGCTTCGCAGATCCAGGCAAGTGTATATAAATACGCAGCAGCAGTCGCAGATCCTTTGATAATCGACCATCTGAGTAATCCTATGGTTGCGCAGAATGGCTGAGGTAACTGAGACACAAAGATATTCTCATTGCGAGTGGCATTGCCAGGGTATCAGCACTGACGACTTAGAGGTGCAGGAAGCAACTTTGTGCTGCTGGGCCAGTCTATACTCTTTGGTTCCTATTGGCTCTTCAGCGACATAGTAATATTCGCGGAGATATGATGTCACGCCAACACCATACAGGACGAGCGGAGTGGGGGTGGAGCTGCGTGACCCCATGGAACTGACCCGAATAGCTGTGTGAAGCACCCACAGAGACCTCCGGTTACTGGTACATTGCAGACAGAAGCCATCCCTCCACAGTAGTGGGCGAGGCTCAGAGACAGTGAATCCAGCCGCCAGTCAGACCATCAGTCTCAGGGCAAGACCAGGCACTGTGTGGAAAAGGAAGAATGAGCGGATCACTCCTACAGCCCATCGCCTTGCATTTCCAACTGGATACAGTGTCACCCAGAGCCATAAGTACACTTTTTGGTACCCTGTGCCAGAAACAGCATTGGCGCCCCTTTCCCCCCCAAGTTTTCAAATAGGGACATAAGACGTGCACCCCAAAAAAGGGCCATGGCCTCATGGGGAAGGGTCAGGGAAGAGATAGGGGAGGCCAGGAGATGCTGGGGATGAAATAAGAGGAAGCTACAAGTGAGAATGATAATAAACAGAAAATTGACAGGCCCGAGCAGCGCCCCCTGCCCAGCGGTGCCCTGTGCCATGGCACTGGTCGCACCACCCTAGTTATGGCCCTGGTGTCACTGACTGACAGTCAGTGACACCAATCCAACGAGCTGCATGCACCTGAGTGGCCAGAATGTAAGGTGGCACGCTGTACTGGCCCATACCTCCTTACTTCAACCATTGATATCCTGTGGGCCTATTTTCAGTGTGATACCTGCAGCTCCATCCTCCCCATTGTTAATCTGGCCCTGCCTGTGTGCTCGTCCAGCTGCTGCATCCCCAGGGGTTACATGTGTTTTTAGTTAAATTTTTCTTTTTGAAATAATTAATTCTGCCCACTTCACAAGATACAGTATCTGCTAAGCATGTGTGAGTTGCACATAATCCTAAAGAAGTGCAAAGCAGAATCAATTCAGCAAAAAATTAATCATATCATAGTAGGGATCTCCATTGATCATCACTGGTTAACAACCATTGATGATTTGCCACCTATGGTCGATAGATCTGATGTTTCTTTTTGGTTCTGCTTCCAAAACAGGGGGCATAGCACTTATCACACCCCCTCTTGTTTTGCCACTAAGCCCTTCTTAACCGATTTGTCCGCCATACCCGAAGTGTCACACATCAGCGAAGCCCATCGATGGTTCAAACCATTGGTTTCCTGTTGAAGGTTACCATGGCTGCTAGTCTGTTATCATCTACCCTTATTGCTTACAACCTTTAGGGTTCTATTTACTAAGCAGTGTTAGGAGACAGAGTGAAAAGTGATAAATAAGTGATAAGGTGCCATCCAATCAGCTCCCAACTGTCATTTTTCAAACACAGCCTGTGAGATGACAGTTGGGAGCTGATTGGCTGGCATCTTATCACTTTCACTCTGTCTCCTAACACTGCTTAGTAAATAGACCCCATAGTGTTGATAGGGGGAGGAAGTCAGCATCCCAATGTGCGGGATGCCGATGGTCAAAATACCGGCGCCGGAATCCCGACCACCGGCATCCTGAATGTAAGTACCGGGTTTGGGTTAGACACTAGCTGGAGGGTTAGGGTTAGACACTAAAGGGGGAGGGTTAAGCATTAAGGAGGGTGGGTTAGGTTTAGGTTGCGAGAAGGGGGAGGTTCGGTTTAGGTTTGGGCACTAGGGGGAGAGGTTAGGTTTAGGCACTGAGAAGGGAGGGTTAGGGGTAATGGTTAGCGTTATTCTGACCGGCGGCATCCCGAGCGCCGGGATCCCATACCCAACCCGTAGATAGGTTATATTACTTTATGGATTTGTTTAGCAGTGTCTTTCAAAAATAATCACACTTTCATCATCCTAACAGTAGACAGAACAGCAAATTGGTCCAAATGAAACCTTGTCACAGCCTTTCCTGCACATCTAGGAGGTGTAAAAATAAATTTGCACATATCGCATCCAATCCCCAGATGTGTAAGTGGTGAAGCCTGAGTTTGAGGCTAGAATATTTAGATCCTTCTGTTCTTTCATCTGTGAATATACCTCTAAGTCTCTCTGGCCTCATGGGGATGTGAAGGCTTCATCTGCTTGTGGTGAGAGAACTTTGCTTCTTTCACACACAGTGTTATAGTTCAGGTTCAATACATCAATAGACAAACTTCAAGATTGTCTTCCAGTAAGTGTTAAATTCACGCAGAACCATTATGCCCTTGCAAATCTTTATTATACATACTAGACCTGATTGGGATACGCAAACCTACATACAAATCCGATGGTTCTGGGTCTGCGTAGACGCAGTTCCCGTGCAGCGCATGTGCTGAACGGGACCTGCGTGATTGCTCGCAGTCGACCCCTTTAGCCGCAGCAGGACTGACATGCTGCGCCGTTTGGGGGGCTGGCGACCCTGGCTTAGTAACCAGATCGCACATGCATTTTACTTGTATGGTACTGCACAGCCACTTCCCTGGGCCTGATACAGATGCGGATGGTATTTCACAGCCGCTAGGAAGAAACTGTGCAATACCGTTCAGCAAATATTGAATAACTGCAGAAGGCACCCATAGGAAGCAGGCGCCTCCTGACAGCAATTACTATGCAAGTGCAGCATCTATAGATGCATCGGATTACCATTGGTCGCGGCATCAGCACTGGCCAGTCTGCATAAGCTTGAAATCTGAGTCCACCAACGCTTTTCTACGGAATTCCAGCCCTGGGCTGACCAGTGCGGGGCTGGTTTATGATATGGCAGGGGGACCCCACACTGTGTGTCTCTCTGCTATAGCATTATCCACCCGGCTGGTGCTGTTTTTTTTTAATTCAGGGGAACCCCACTCCGTTTCCCCTGGGATCGGTCTGTATTCAAATCCCAACAGCACATGGCCGGCAGGGGTGAAGATCCCAACTGCTGCTAAAGGTAAGTAACCCTAATCTTTCCCCCCCTAACCCTAACCCTCCCTTAGGGGTGCCTAACCCTAACCTCCCCCCACCAGTGCCTAACCCTCATCCCCCCTCTAAGTGCCTAAACCTAACCCCCCCTTCCCCGCTGCCTAAACATAAGTCTCCTGGGGGGTGCCTAACCCTAACCTCCCCCCGGGGGTGCTAAACCCTAAGCCCCCATTTCCCTAGCCTAAACCTAACCCTCCCGGGGGGTGCCTAACCCTATGCCCCCCCGGGGAACCCAAAACCTAACCCTCTCCCCACCACACGGCTGTTCGCGTCTGGCGCTCGGCTTACCTTCGATCGGGATGCCTGGAGCCAGGCTCCGAGCATAGGTAAAATGACAGGCATCGGGTTTTCAATGCCTGTCATTTGTACCTTGCCGGGATTAGACAGTCGGGAAGCCGGCGGTCAGGATTGCGTCCGTCGGCTTCCCAACTGCTTCTCGTCCCCCCCCCTGCCACCATTTTCCAATACCAGCCCAGGCTGAGAGGTCCGGGGCTGATTATTGATTTTGGGTGGACCCCATGCATTTTTTATTTTTTCATTTTAACTAGTTCTATGCTTTTATCCCTAACAAAGCCTGCACAAATCATTGTGATCTGTGCAGGGCTTCCACCAAACTCACCTGCCTCAGACAGTTCTACTATTTGGGAGGGTTCCCCATCATTTTACAGTCAATTTTAAACTTCTATTTGTCGTTGTTTCCTAGTATATTTGCAGTACAAACTGCAGGGAAAAAAAACTGTCATCAACTATTACTAATGCCACGTATCCACTAGACTATGTAATGAACGTTTGAATGATAACGATATCGTTATCGTTCAATTGATCATTATAGTGTGCAGTGGACATTGAGCCCACACTGAACATTATATCAGAGCCGGCACCATCCCTCATCCTCGAACCTGCACAACCTGACGATTTAGTCTTGGATAGCAACTTTGGGCGATGAGCGCCGCTGTAAACGACCATCGGGAGCGCGCATTGCTGGTCGTTGACGGAATATTCACTGCACGATATAATGACCGCTTGTACGATGACTATATCGTTATTGTTCAATCGTTCATTATATCGTCAGGGCTGGAAGGGAGGCAATCTGGGCATCTTGAGGGAGCATGAAATGTAGAAACTAATCTTAGATCCATAACTTATTTAGGATATAGAGCAAACATACCGAGATAAAACTAACAGGCGGCTGTCATACTGTGCAGCGCCCCATGAATTCAGGAACACTGGATGCCACCCTCTGTCCATTTGCCACCCGCAGCTCATGCTCCACTGGATCCACCCTCGCTACACCTCTGGGTTTAGGGGGAACCCCATGCCATTAAAAAAAATTATTTTATAACTATTTCAAATATTTTAAACCCCTAAGAAGCATGTACAGATCATAGTGATCTGTGCATGCATCTCCCAAACATGGCTGCCTCAGGCAGTTCTATTGTTTGAAAGCTTATAAAGTTGGATTGGAAGTCGATTTGTACTTGATTTGAGATCCAACTGTTAGTAAATGAGGGGATCCTGTAGTCTATGGGAAAAAAGCTGATGTTTGGTCGATGGTCGATTTTTGCTGAGATTTGAGCCGATTTTGGGCCTGATTCAGACCCACTCGCGAGCGGCTGTACGCTCGCAAGTGGGTCGATGGTCTGCACTGAGCATGCGCACGACGGAGGGAGCTCCGTCGTGCGCATGCGCCAGACACGACGAGCGAAGGACTTTCCTTCGCTCGTTGTGTCCGATCAAAGGGGGCGTGCTGTCAATGTTGATTGACAGCACGCCCCCTTTGGTGGGCGTGCCGGGGGCGTGCCTCCCTGACGGGGGCGTTCCCACGGGAACGCCTCCCGTCAGAAGCCGGCCCACTGACATCACTAGTGATGTCAGTGGGAGTGATTTTGGCTCTGATAGAGCCAAAATCACTCCGGAGCTTGCGGTTGAAAACCTCAACCGCAGGCTCCGGCTCGCAATTTCGATGGTCGCGATGGTCACGACCATCGCGGCCATCAAAATGCACGCTCGTATAGCCTGTGGGTGGTGACCCACAGCTATACGAGCGTCCAGGAGGACGCTCCATGAAAAAGGAGCCCGGCCCTCATGCAGAGCGTGCGCTCTGCTCAGAGCGTACGGCTCTGAATGAGGGCCTTTGCCTTTAGTAAATCCCTGATTTGCAAAATTGACTTAAAATCTCCTATAAATACACCAAAAAAGACAAAATTGACCAAAATCTGCCTTTAGTAAATGTACCCCATAATGTTCAATGAACATATCAAAGTTTCATGAACCACTTTTCAAGTTAGAATTTCACCTGCAGTATATGGGACAGTGGCCCTCATTCAGAGCCACTCGCTAGCGGCAGTACGCTCGTTCCGAGCGATGTTCGCACATCTGCGCATGCGTACGGTTTTTAGTACGCATGCGCGAACCAGTCAGTGCGGCCGAAAATCATTGGTACGCAATATAGCGAGGGCCTGCTATTTTGAGTGACAGAAGGAGGCGTATGTGGGTGGTAACAGGGGAAGGTGCTTGAAAACGGGGAGTGGAAATCCGAACGCAGGCGTGCTTAAAGGTCAAAACGGGCGTTTTAAGGGAGTGCATAATTAATACAGCAGCGTCATTGACCACGTCACTTGGTTTTTTTTAACTCAGAACTGCTCACAAAATAGCGGTTGAAAACACCAACCACAAGAATAGCGAGCAGTTCATACGCTGTACGATGTACTCGATTAATCTAATAAATAGCGGACATGACGTATGGTGCGTGCGGCCAGGGGGCATTTTTATCAAAAAAACGAGCGTATGTTTTGCTCGCTCGTTCACACTTAGAGGTGGGAACAGACTGCAATTTGCGAACGGATCATTTGAATAGCCACCCCTAGTTTTTGAACGAACGACCACAAATAGCGAACGGCTCTGAATCAGGCCCAGAATGGCATGTGCACTTATACACAATGTAGGACTCTAGTGCCCTCTGCAGCTTTACTCAGATCTTGTAGAAAAGACAATTATACTATAGATGAGTGAAATGTTTAAATGTGTTTGGCAGAATATTCACCTTCATTCGCATTTCTCTAGTGAAAATTGGTCTTCGGTGTGCATAGTGGGTTTCCCCTTCATTTTCTTCTGTCTGTAAATCATGAATGAATTGGCATTGCCATGTGCCGGGTTAATTTATAAATTCTGCAAATTGTGGAATGTTGAATTTATACATATTGGGGCTGATTCTGTTGTAAGCAAAGAAAAAAAAGTAACTTTGTATCTGGCACATACCATGCTGCAATGCAAGGGGTGCAAATACATTTATATTTTTACTTGCAGGGTAATTACTAGTGACTTCTGCAGCTCACAAATGCTAGACAGCTTTATTTACACTATTGCAATTTAGATCTGATGGACTGATTCAGCAGCCGACACAATTCTGCAATTTACAGAATTGCAACCCCCTTTTTCGAAGGAGTTAGTTACCATAATTTACTTTGTGTATTCTCTAGTGCCTCCATCCAAGCTAAATGTATTAATCGGGGCTGCTTGGGTAAACCCAAACTCATGTGCCAAAAGGAGGTTAAGGGCCTGATTCAGAGCCGTTCGCTATTTGCGGTCGTTCGTTCAAAAACAAGGGGTGGCTATTCAAATGATCCGTTCGCAAATTGCAGTCTGTTCACACCTCTAAGTCTGAACGAGCGAGCAAAACAGACGCTCATTTATTTGTTAAAAACGCCCCCTGGCCGCTCGCACCATACGTCAGGTCCGCTATTTATTAGATTAATCGAGTACATCGACCAGCGTATGAACTGCTCGCTATTCTTGTGGTTGGTTTTTGCTACCACAATCTTGCGAGCAGATCTGACTATAAAATAACCCAGTGACGTGGTCAATGACGCTGCTGTATTAATTATGCACACCCATAAAACGCCCGTTTTGACCTTTAAGCATGCCTGCGTTCTGATCTCCACTCCCCGTTTTCAAGCACCTTCCCCTGTTACCACCCACATACGCCTCATTCTGTCACTCAAAATAGCAGGCATTCGCTATATTGCGAGCACATGAATTTCGGCCGCACTGACTGGTTCGCGCATGCGTATAACGATCCGTACGCATGCGCAGATGTGCGAACATCGCTCGGAACGAGCGTACTGCTGCTAGCGAGTGGCTCTGAATGAGGGCCTAAGTTAGTGTAGTATACTGTGGTGGTGTAATAGTGTGGTATACAGTAAGGAGTTTCATTAGCTTATACTTTCTTTATCTCCTTGCAGAATCTTTTCTTTTCGGATATAACAGCTTCTCCAATACAGGTAAGTAAATACTCCACAGAGACAGATAGTTATATGTTTATAAATGTTCTTTTGACACAGCAAAGACAAGGGGCCAAATGTAATAGGGTGAGAGTTTAGAAAATGTGAGAGTTTAGAAGTAAAACTGTCACACTTATGGTGCGTACACATGTAGCGATCTGCCAGCGATACCATATCGCTGGCAGATTGTTATGCGCCCTCCCTGGTATGCTGGATGATCAATATCGATCATCCAGCACATCACCAACTTACCAACGACTATAGCAATGATCGCGAGTCCCTATAGTAACTTGCTAGAAATCGAGCAAGTTGACCAGCATGCACGGCCGATGGACGATATCGCTATCCTCCATACGTGGCCGTGTATCGTTGGTCGACGGTAAGTTGGTAGGGACCATTTAAAAGAACGATTTGAAAGATAACGGTAACGATATCGATATCGTTCAAATCGTTCTATTAAATCGCTACGTGTGTACGCACCATAATGCATTGATCGAGTTGTATTTTCAAAACAGGAAACACGTGGATGAGAGTTTGAATCTTGAGAGATTTTTGAGTCTGAAAACATGCAGGTTTCCCTCTTCTGTGACTTTATTACATTGGCTGAGTTTAAACATGTGACTGTTTTCTCTCACATTTTCTAAACTCTCACCCTATTACTTTTGGCACAATATTTCTTTGTGCCGACAATATTAACAAACAGTATTAATAGTACAATTAAAGAAAATTTTGAGCAAATTAGTAGCATAAACCTGAGCAGGGCCGTAGCTAGGGTAGTGCGGCCGGTGCCATGGCACAGGACACCACAGGTCAGGGGGCGCTGTTTGGGCCTGTCAAATTTCTGTTTATTATAATTCTCACTTGTAGCTTCCTCTTATTTCATCCCCAGCATCTCCTGGACTCCCCTATCTCTTCCCTGGCCCTTCCCCATGAAGCCAAGGCCCTTTTTTGGGTGCATTATATCCCTTTGAAAAATGAGGGGGGCGCCAATGGTCTTTCTGGCACAAGGCACCAAAAAGTCTAGTTACGGCTTTGAACCTGAGTCTATGAAGTGGCGTCACAAGGGGGCTGAGTGCAACACTCAGTTCCTGTCACAGTGAGGGAGCTGGCACTGCACACAGGGCAATCCGCACCACCGGCACCCCACCACCACCCCCACGTGATAAGAAAGTTTTGTCAAGAGGCCATGACCCCCTTCCTGTGAGGCCCGCCCCTTTTCATTGGCACTCTAGCCCTCCCCGCACCAGGTGTTAGTGCAGGGAGGGACGCCACTGAGTCTATGATAAGGAAAAAATAACAGTCTCTCAGAGTTCGTGAGTACCAAAATACAAGGAAAACTCCTATAATAACCTATAACTGTGCAATGTCTATATTGAAATAAAAACGACCACTTCTCTTAGTACCGTCGGTAATTTTAACTGTTAGCCGTATACCGGAGGAAATAATAAGGTCCCGAAACAATAAGTGGTTTCCTTGTTCCTACTGTAGATGTTATAGATTCCAGGTGAAAAAAGTACTTAAAATCTCTAAGAGGTTCCTTTTGATTCAACAGAAATCCTAAATATCTTAAGTTACCACAGAAATGGAGTGAAAATACTGTACCAACATTGAGCTTTTGCAGTTAGTTAATATTACAGAAGGGAAATGTATATTTCAGAGCAACTTAGACTTATAACCACACTTGTTAATGGATTTGCGTTAGGTCAGCAGTTCCTGCTCCAATGTATGCAGTTATCTAATAGTTTGGTATAGATATAATTGGCCTTCTATAGTTATAAGCTGATATATTTAGTCCCCTTCTTCTTTACATTATAGTCTTAGTAACAGTGGGGTAACTAAGGGGGTCGGATGGGGTGCGTGCCCTGGGCGCTGCCGACTGGCCTCCAGGTCACTGAGTAGTGCCGACCACAGCATCCGGCGTCGGGTAGTACACTCGTAATACCTGGAGGTGTCTCTCATTGGCTGCTGCACCCATGGCCAGAGCCGGGCTGGAGCTCACTCATGAGCTCTGCCTCCCGGCTCCCGCACTGGGTGACGTCTCTCCCAGTGATGTGCGGTGAGGTGAGGTAGAGTCTTTCCTGTCATACATAGGTAATATACTCCAGAGTTTTCACTTGAAAACTTATAAGAATAATTTAAAGAAAATATTATAAATATCTTTTTTGTATTATTCTAAATAGGGATGAGCGGTTCGGATTCTGTGGAATCTGAACCGCTCAGAACATGTGGAATCCGAGTCCACCCGGGCCGCCGCTCGGGTGTTCCCGTCTGAATAGGATTCAACTGCGAGTCCAAATGTCATCCTCCCGACGTCGGGTTCCCGCGAGACCTGGTTTGATATCAGGTGCCGCTACCATGACTCGGTGCCATTTTTTAGTCGGCACGCATGCTGCGCACAGCTCTGCATTAAGTTCTCCAGACTACAGACTAGTGGCTGTGCTGTTAAGAGAAGGGGCACAATGCACGCTGCGCTACACTGCTAATTAAAGTGGCTGTGTCCAGATTTACAAATCGCTGTGCTGCCAAAGAGACTGTGTATAGGGGACACACTGCACACTGATATATGCTGCTCTATACTCTGCTGATTATGTGCTGTGTCCAGAGATTCACAAGTGGCTGTGCTGGTAATGTGACTGTGTATAGGGGACACACTGCACGCTGATGTATGCTGCGCTATACTCTGCTGATTATGTGCTGTGACCAGAGACTCACAAGTGGCTGTGCTGGTAATGTGACTGTGTATAGGGGCACACTGCACACTGATGTATGCTGCACTATTCTCTGCTGATTATGTGCTGTGACCAGAGACTCACAAGTGACTGTGCTGGTAAAGTGACTGTGTATAGGGGGCACACTGCACGCTGATGTATGCTGCGCTATACTCTGCTGATTATGTGCTGTGACCAGAGACTCACAAGTGGCTGTGCTGGTAATGTGACTGTGTATAGGGGCACACTGCACACTGATGTATGCTGCACTATACTCTGCTGATTATGTGCTGTGACCAGAGACTCACAAGTGGCTGTGCTGGTAATGTGACTGTGTATAGGGGGCACACTGCACACTGATGTATGCTGCACTATACTCTGCTGATGCTGATTATGTGCTGTGACCAGAGACTCACAAGTGACTGTGCTGGTAATGTGACTGTGTATAGGGGGCACACTGCACGCTGATGTATGCTGCACTATACTCTGCTGATTATGTGCTGTGCCCAGAGACTCACAAGTGACTGTGCTGGTAAAGTGACTGTGTATAGGGGGCACACTGCACACTGATGTATGCTGCACTATTCTCTGCTGATTATGTGCTGTGACCAGAGACTCACAAGTGACTGTGCTGGTAATGTGACTGTGTATAGGAGAAACACTGCACGCTGATGTATGCTGCACTATACTCTGCTGATTATGTGCTGTGACCAGAGACTCACAAGTGACTGTGCTGGTAAAGTGACTGTATATAGGGGCACACTGCAAACTGATGTATGCTGCACTATTCTCTGCTGATTATGTGCTGTGACCAGAGACTCACAAGTGACTGTGCTGGTAATGTGACTGTGTATAGGAGAAACACTGCACGCTGATGTATGCTGCACTATACTCTGCTGATTATGTGCTGTGCCCAGAGACTCACAAGTGACTGTGCTGGTAAAGTGACTGTGTATAGGGGACACACTGCACACTGATATATGCTGCTCTATACTCTGCTGATTATGTGCTGTGACCAGAGACTCACAAGTGGCTGTGCTGGTAATGTGACTGTGTATAGGGGACACACTGCACACTGATGTATGCTGCACTATACTCTGCTGATTAATGGCTGTTTCCAGAGACTCACAAGTGGCTGTGCTGGTAATGTGACTGTGTATAGGGGACACACTGCACACTGATGTATAGGCTGCGCTATACTCTGCTGATTATGTGCTGTGACCAGAGACTCACAAGTGGCTGTGCTGGTAATGTGACTGTGTATAGGGACACACTGCACACTGATGTATGCTGCACTATACTCTGCTGATTATGTGCTGTGTCCAGAGACTCACAAGTGGCTGTGCTGGTAATGTGACTGTGTATAGGGGGCACACTGCACACTGATGTATGCTGCACTATACTCTGCTGATTATGTGCTGTGTCCAGAGACTCACAAGTGGCTGTGCTGGTAATGTGACTATATAGGGGACACACTGCACGCTGATGTATGCTGCACTATACTCTGCTGATTATGTGCTGTGACCAGAGACTCACAAGTGGCTGTGCTGGCAAAGTGACTGTGTATAGGGGACACACTGCACACTGATGTATGCTGCACTATACTCTGCTGATTATGTGCTGTGTCCAGAGACTCACAAGTGGCTGTTCTGGTAAAGTGACTGTATAGGGGCACACTGCACGCTGATGTATGCTGCACTATACTCTGCTGATTATGTGCTGTGTCCAGAGACTCACAAGTGGCTGTGCTGGTAATGTGACTGTGTATAGGGGCACACTGCACGCTGATGTATGCTGTACTATACTCAGCTGATTATGTGCTGTGACCAGAGATTCACAAGTGGCTGTGCTGGTAATGTGACTGTGTATAGGAGAACACTGCACACTGATGTATGCTGCGCTATACTCTGCTGATTATGTGCTGTGTCCAGAGACTCACAAGTGGCTGTGCTGATAATGTGACTGTGTATAGGGGACACACTGCACACTGATGTATGCTACACTATACTCTGCTGATTCTGTGCTGTGACCAGAGATTCACAAGTGGCTGTGCTGGTAATGTGACTGTGTAAAGGGGCACACTGCACACTGATGTATGCTGCACTATACTCTGCTGATTATGTGCTGTGTCCAGAGACTCACAAGTTGCTGTGCTGGTAATGTGACTGTGTATAGGGGACACACTGCACACTGATGTATGCTGCACTATACTCTGCTGATTACGTGCTGTGTCCAGAGACTCACAAGTGGCTTTGCTGGTAATGTGACTGTGTATAGGGGACACACTGCACGCTGATGTATGCTGCACTATTCTCTGCTGATTATGTGCTGTGACCAGAGACTCACAAGTGACTGTGCTGGTAATGTGACTGTGTATAGGGGACACACTGCATGCTGATGTATGCTGCGCTATACTCTGCTGATTATGTGCTGTGACCAGAGACTCACAAGTGGCTGTGCTGGTAATGTGACTGTGTATAGGGGCACACTGCACGCTGATGTATGCTGCACTATACTCTGCTGATTATGTGCTATGACCAGAGACTCACAAGTGACTGTGCTGGTAAAGTGACTGTGTATAGGGGACACACTGCACGCTGATGTATGCTGCGCTATACTCTGCTGATTATGTGCTGTGACCAGAGACTCACAAGTGGCTGTGCTGGTAATGTGACTGTGTATAGGGACACACTGCACACTGATGTATGCTGCGCTATACTCTGCTGATTATGTGCTGTGACCAGAGACTCACAAGTGGCTGTGCTGGTAATGTGACTGTGTATAGGGGGCACACTGCACACTGATGTATGCTGCACTATACTCTGCTGATTATGTGCTGTGACCAGAGACTCACAAGTGGCTGTGCTGGTAATGTGACTGTGTATAGGGGACACACTGCACACTGATGTATGCTGCGCTATACTCTGCTGATTATGTGCTGTGTCCAGAGACTTACAAGTGACTGTGCTGGTAATGTGACTGTCTCTAGGGGGCACACTGCACACTGATGTTTGCTGCACTATACTCTGCTGATGCTGATTATGTGCTGTGACCAGAGACTCACAAGTGACTGTGCTGGTAATGTGACTGTGTATAGGGGGCACACTGCACGCTGATGTATGCTGCACTATACTCTGCTGATTATGTGCTGTGACCAGAGACTCACAAGTGGCTGTGCTGGTAATGTGACTGTGTATAGGGGGCACACTGCACACTGATATATGCTGCTCTATACTCTGCTGATTATGTGCTGTGTCCAGAGACTCACAAGTGGCTGTGCTGGTAATGTGACTATATAGGGGACACACTGCACGCTGATGTATGCTGCACTATACTCTGCTGATTATGTGCTGTGACCAGAGACTCACAAGTGGCTGTGCTGGTAATGTGACTGTGTATAGGGGACACACTGCACACTGATGTATAGGCTGCGCTATACTCTGCTGATTATGTGCTGTGACCAGAGACTCACAAGTGGCTGTGCTGGTAATGTGACTGTGTATAGGGACACACTGCACACTGATGTATGCTGCACTATACTCTGCTGATTATGTGCTGTGTCCAGAGACTCACAAGTGGCTGTGCTGGTAATGTGACTGTGTATAGGGGGCACACTGCACGCTGATGTATGCTGCACTATACTCTGCTGATTATGTGCTGTGTCCAGAGACTCACAAGTGGCTGTGCTGGTAATGTGACTATATAGGGGACACACTGCACGCTGATGTATGCTGCACTATACTCTGCTGATTATGTGCTGTGACCAGAGACTCACAAGTGGCTGTTCTGGTAAAGTGACTGTATAGGGGCACACTGCACGCTGATGTATGCTGTACTATACTCTGCTGATTATGTGCTATGACCAGAGACTCACAAGTGGCTGTGCTGGTAATGTGACTGTGTATAGGGGCACACTGCACACTGATGTATGCTGCACTATACTCTGCTGATTATGTGCTGTGTCCAGAGACTCACAAGTGGCTGTGCTGGTAATGTGACTGTGTATAGGGGACACACTGCACACTGATGTATGCTGCGCTATACTCTGCTGATTATGTGCTGTGTCCAGAGACTCACAAGTCGCTGTGCTGATAATGTGACTGTGTATAGGGGACACACTGCACACTGATGTATGCTACACTATACTCTGCTGATTCTGTGTTGTGACCAGAGATTCACAAGTGGCTGTGCTGGTAATGTGACTGTGTATAGGGGCACACTGCACGCTGATGTATGCTGAACTATACTCTGCTGATTACGTGCTGTGTCCAGAGACTCACAAGTGGCTGTGCTGGTAATGTGACTGTGTATAGGGGACACACTGCACACTGATGTATGCTGCACTATACTCTGCTGATTATGTGCTGTGACCAGAGACTCACAAGTGGCTGTGCTGGTAATGTGACTGTGTATAGGGGACACACTGCACACTGATGTATGCTGCACTATACTCTGCTGATTATGTGCTGTGACCAGAGACTCACAAGTGGCTGTGCTGGTAATGTGACTGTGTATAGGGGGCACACTGCATGCTGATGTATGCTGCACTATACTCTGCTGATTATGTGCTGTGACCAGAGACTCACAAGTGGCTGTGCTGGTAAAGTGACTGTGTATAGGGGGCACTGCACACTGATGTATGCTGCACTATACTCTGCTGATTATGTGCTGTGACCAGAGACTCACAAGTGGCTGTGCTGGTAAAGTGACTGTGTATAGGGGGCACTGCACACTGATGTATGCTGCACTATACTCTGCTGATTATGTGCTGTGACCAGAGACTCACAAGTGGCTGTGCTGGTAAAGTGACTGTGTATAGGGGGCACTGCACACTGATGTATGCTGCACTATACTCTGCTGATTATGTGCTGTGACCAGAGACTCACAAGTGGCTGTGCTGGTCATGTGACTGTGTATAGGGGGCACACTGCACGCTGATGTATGCTGCACTATACTCTGCTGATTATGTGCTGTGACCAGAAACTCACAAGTGACTGTGCTGGTAAAGTGACTGTATATAGGGGCACACTGCACACTGATGTATGCTGCACTATTCTCTGCTGATTATGTGCTGTGACCAGAGACTCACAAGTGACTGTGCTGGTAATGTGACTGTGTATAGGAGAAACACTGCACGCTGATGTATGCTGCACTATACTCTGCTGATTATGTGCTGTGTCCAGAGACTCACAAGTGACTGTGCTGGTAAAGTGACTGTGTATAGGGGGCACACTGCATGCTGATGTATGCTGCACTATACTCTGTTGATTATGTGCTGTGTCCAGAGACTCACAAGTGACTGTGCTGGTAATGTGACTGTGTATAGGGGACACACTGCACGCTGATGTATGCTGCACTATACTCTGCTGATTATGTGCTGTGTCCAGAGACTCACAAGTGACTGTGCTGGTAAAGTGACTGTGTATAGGGGGCACACTGCATGCTGATGTATGCTGCACTATACTCTGCTGATTATGTGCTGTGACCAGAGACTCTCAAGTGGCTGTGCTGGTAATGTGACTGTGTATAGGGGGCACACTGCACGCTGATGTATGCTGCGCTATACTCTGCTGATTATGTGCTTCGACCAGAGACTCACAAGTGGCTGTGCTGGTAATGTGACTGTGTATAGGGGGCACACTGCACACTGATGTATAGGCTGCGCTATACTCTGCTGATTATGTGCTGTGACCAGAGACTCACAAGTGGCTGTGCTGGTAATGTGACTGTGTATAGGGACACACTGCACACTGATGTATGCTGCACTATACTCTGCTGATTATGTGCTGTGTCCAGAGACTCACAAGTGGCTGTGCTGGTAATGTGACTGTGTATAGGGGGCACACTGCACGCTGATGTATGCTGTACTATACTCAGCTGATTACGTGCTGTGTCCAGAGACTCACAAGTGGCTGTGCTGGTAATGTGACTATATAGGGGACACACTGCACGCTGATGTATGCTGCACTATACTCTGCTGATTATGTGCTGTGACCAGAGACTCACAAGTGGCTGTGCTGGTAATGTGACTGTGTATAGGGGATACACTGCACACTGATGTATGCTGCACTATTCTCTGCTGATTATGTGCTGTGTCCAGAGACTCACAAGTTGCTGTGCTGGTAATGTGACTGTGTATAGGGGACACACTGCACACTGATGTATGCTGCACTATACTCTGCTGATTACGTGCTGTGTCCAGAGACTCACAAGTGGCTTTGCTGGTAATGTGACTGTGTATAGGGGACACACTGCACACTGATGTATGCTGCACTATACTCTGCTGATTATGTGCTGTGAAGAGA
The DNA here is from genome assembly GCA_031769625.1 of Taudactylus pleione. NCBI lineage: Eukaryota > Metazoa > Chordata > Amphibia > Anura > Myobatrachidae > Taudactylus > Taudactylus pleione. The sequence continues at coordinate 2,550,424 of JAUIMM010001655.1, forward strand.
GACTCACAAGTGGCTGTGCTGGTAATGTGACTGTGTATAGGGGACACACTGTACACTGATGTATGCTGCACTATACTCTGCTGATTACGTGCTGTGTCCAGAGACTCACAAGTGGCTTTGCTGGTAATGTGACTGTGTATAGGGGACACACTGCACACTGATGTATGCTGCACTATACTCTGCTGATTATGTGCTGTGAAGAGAGACTCACAAGTGGCTGTGCTGGTAATGTGACTGTGTATAGGGGACACACTGCACACTGATGTATGCTGCACTATACTCTGCTGATTATGTGCTGTGACCAGAGACTCACAAGTGACAGTGCTGGTAATGTGACTGTGTATAGGGGGCACACTGCACACTGATGTATGCTGCACTATACTCTGCTGATTATGTGCTGTGACCAGAGACTCACAAGTGGCTGTGCTGGTAAAGTGACTGTGTATAGGGGGCATTGCACACTGATGTATGCTGCACTATACTCTGCTGATTATGTGCTGTGTCCAGAGACTCACAAGTGGCTGTGCTGGTAATGTGACTGTGTATAGGGGGCACACTGCACGCTGATGTATGCTGCACTATACTCTGCTGATTATGTGCTGTGACCAGAGACTCACAAGTGACTGTGCTGGTAAAGTGACTGTATATAGGGGCACACTGCACGCTGATGTATGCTGCACTATTCTCTGCTGATTATGTGCTGTGACCAGAGACTCACAAGTGACTGTGCTGGTAATGTGACTGTGTATAGGAGAAACACTGCACGCTGATGTATGCTGCACTATACTCTGCTGATTATGTGCTGTGTCCAGAGACTCACAAGTGACTGTGCTGGTAAAGTGACTGTGTATAGGGGGCACACTGCATGCTGATGTATGCTGCACTATACTCTGTTGATTATGTGCTGTGTCCAGAGACTCACAAGTGACTGTGCTGGTAATGTGACTGTGTATAGGGGACACACTGCACGCTGATGTATGCTGCACTATACTCTGCTGATTATGTGCTGTGTCCAGAGACTCACAAGTGACTGTGCTGGTAAAGTGACTGTGTATAGGGGGCACACTGCATGCTGATGTATGCTGCACTATACTCTGCTGATTATGTGCTGTGACCAGAGACTCTCAAGTGGCTGTGCTGGTAATGTGACTGTGTATAGGGGGCACACTGCACGCTGATGTATGCTGCGCTATACTCTGCAGATTATGTGCTTCGACCAGAGACTCACAAGTGGCTGTGCTGGTAATGTGACTGTGTATAGGGGGCACACTGCACACTGATGTATAGGCTGCGCTATACTCTGCTGATTATGTGCTGTGACCAGAGACTCACAAGTGGCTGTGCTGGTAATGTGACTGTGTATAGGGACACACTGCACACTGATGTATGCTACACTATACTCTGCTGATTATGTGCTGTGTCCAGAGACTCACAAGTGGCTGTGCTGGTAATGTGACTGTGTATAGGGGGCACACTGCACGCTGATGTATGCTGCACTATACTCTGCTGATTATGTGCTGTGTCCAGAGACTCACAAGTGGCTGTGCTGGTAATGTGACTATATAGGGGACACACTGCACGCTGATGTATGCTGCACTATACTCTGCTGATTATGTGCTGTGAAGAGAGACTCACAAGTGGCTGTGCTGGTAATGTGACTGTGTATAGGGGACACACTGTACACTGATGTATGCTGCACTATACTCTGCTGATTATGTGCTGTGTCGAGAGACTCACAAGTGGCTGTGCTGGTAATGTGACTGTGTATAGGGGCACACTGCACGCTGATGTATGCTGTACTATACTCTGCTGATTATGTGCTGTGACCAGAGACTCACAAGTGGCTGTGCTGGTAATGTGACTGTGTATAGGGGCACACTGCACACTGATGTATGCTGCGCTATACTCTGCTGATTATGTGCTGTGTCCAGAGACTCACAAGTGGCTGTGCTGATAATGTGACTGTGTATAGGAGAAACATTGCACGCTGATGTATGCTACACTATACTCTGCTGATTCTGTGCTGTGACCAGAGATTCACAAGTGGCTGTGCTGGTAATGTGACTGTGTATAGGGGACACACTGCACACTGATGTATGCTGCACTATACTCTGCTGATTACGTGCTGTGTCCAGAGACTCACAAGTGGCTTTGCTGGTAATGTGACTGTGTATAGGGGACACACTGCACACTGATGTATGCTGCACTATACTCTGCTGATTACGTGCTGTGTCCAGAGACTCACAAGTGGCTTTGCTGGTAATGTGACTGTGTATAGGGGACACACTGTACACTGATGTATGCTGCACTATACTCTGCTGATTATGTGCTGTGACCAGAAACTCACAAGTGGCTGTGCTGGTAATGTGACTGTGTATAGGGGGCACACTGCACACTGATGTATGCTGCACTATACTCTGCTGATTATGTGCTGTGACCAGAGACTCACAAGTGGCTGTGCTGGTAAAGTGACTGTGTATAGGGGGCACACTGCACGCTGATGTATGCTGCACTATACTCTGCTGATTATGTGCTGTGACCAGAGACTCACAAGTGACTGTGCTGGTAAAGTGACTGTATATAGGGGCACACTGCACACTGATGTATGCTGCACTATTCTCTGCTGATTATGTGCTGTGACCAGAGACTCACAAGTGACTGTGCTGGTAATGTGACTGTGTATAGGGGACACACTGCACGCTGATGTATGCTGCACTATACTCTGCTGATTATGTGCTGTGTCCAGAGACTCACAAGTGACTGTGCTGGTAAAGTGACTGTGTATAGGGGGCACACTGCACACTGATGTATGCTGCGCTATACTCTGCTGATTATGTGCTGTGTCCAGAGACTCTCACAAGTGACTGTGCTGGTAATGTGACTGTGTATAGGGGACACACTGCACGCTGATGTATGCTGCACTATACTCTGCTGATTACGTGCTGTGACCAGAGACTCTCAAGTGGCTGTGCTGGTAATGTGACTGTGTATAGGGGGCACACTGCACGCTGATGTATGCTGCACTATACTCTGCTGATTATGTGCTGTGTCCAGAGACTCACAAGTGGCTGTGCTGGTAATGTGACTGTGTCTAGGGGGCACACTGCACGCTGATGTATGCTGCGCTATACTCTGCTGATTATGTGCTGTGACCAGAGACTCACAAGTGGCTGTGCTGGTAATGTGACTGTGTATAGGGGACACACTGCACACTGATGTATGTTGCACTATACTCTGCTGATTATGTGCTGTGACCAGAGACTCACAAGTGGCTGTGCTGGTAATGTGACTGTGTATAGGGGACACTGCACACTGATGTATGTTGCACTATACTCTGCTGATTATGTGCTGTGTCCAGAGACTCACAAGTGGCTGTGCTGGTAATGTGACTATGTATAGGGGGCACACTGCACGCTGATGTATGCTACACTATACTCTGCTGATTATGTGCTGTGTCCAGAGACTCACAAGTGGCTGTGCTGGTAATGTGACTGTGTATAGGGGCACATTGCACGCTGATGTATGCTGCACTATACTCTGCTGATTATGTGCTGTGTCCAGAGACTCACAAGTGGCTGTGCTGGTAATGTGACTGTGTATAGGGGACACACTGCACACTGATGTATGCTGCACTATACTCTGCTGATTATGTGCTGTGACCAGAGACTCACAAGTGGCTGTGCTGGTAATGTGACTGTGTATAGGGGCACACTGCACACTGATGTATGCTGCACTATACTCTGCTGATTATGTGCTGTGACCAGAGACTCACAAGTGGCTGTGCTGGTAATGTGACTGTGTATAGGGGCACACTGCACACTGATGTATGCTGCACTATACTCTGCTGATTATGTGCTGTGTCCAGAGACTCACAAGTGGCTGTGCTGGTAATGTGACTGTGTATAGGGGCACACTGCACGCTGATGTATGCTGCGCTATACTCTGCTGATTATGTGCTGTGACCAGAGACTCACAAGTGGCTGTGCTGGTAATGTGACTGTGTATAGGGGACACACTGCACACTGATGTATGTTGCACTATACTCTGCTGATTATGTGCTGTGTCCAGAGACTCACAAGTGGCTGTGCTGGTAATGTGACTGTGTATAGGGGGCACACTGCACACTGATGTATGCTGCACTATACTCTGCTGATTATGTGCTGTGACCAGAGACTCACAAGTGGCTTTGCTGGTAATGTGACTGTGTATAGGGGACACTGCACACTGATGTATGTTGCACTATACTCTGCTGATTATGTGCTGTGTCCAGAGACTCACAAGTGGCTGTGCTGGTAATGTGACTGTGTCTAGGGGGCACACTGCATACTGATGTATGCTGCGCTATACTCTGCTGATTATGTGCTGTGTCCAGAGACTCACAAGTGGCTGTGCTGGTAATGTGACTGTGTCTAGGGGGCACACTGCACGCTGATGTATGCTGCGCTATACTCTGCTGATTATGTGCTGTGACCAGAGACTCACAAGTGGCTGTGCTGGTAATGTGACTGTGTATAGGGGACACACTGCACGCTGATGTATGCTGCACTATACTCTGCTGATTATGTGCTGTGACCAGAGACTCACAAGTGACTATGCTGGTAATGTGACTGTGTATAGGGGACACACTGCACACTGATGTATGTTGCACTATACTCTGCTGATTATGTGCTGTGTCCAGAGACTCACAAGTGGCTGTGCTGGTAATGTGACTGTGTATAGGGGGCACACTGCACGCTGATGTATGCTGCACTATACTCTGCTGATTATGTGCTGTGTCCAGAGACTCACAAGTGGCTGTGCTGGTAATGTGACTGTGTATAGGGGACACACTGCACACTGATGTATGCTGCACTATACTCTGCTGATTATGTGCTGTGACCAGAGACTCACAAGTGGCTGTGCTGGTAATGTGACTGTGTATAGGGGCACACTGCACACTGATGTATGCTGCACTATACTCTGCTGATTATGTGCTGTGTCCAGAGACTCACAAGTGGCTGTGCTGGTAATGTGACTGTGTATAGGGGCACACTGCACGCTGATGTATGCTGCGCTATACTCTGCTGATTATGTGCTGTGACCAGAGACTCACAAGTGGCTGTGCTGGTAATGTGACTGTGTATAGGGGACACACTGCACACTGATGTATGTTGCACTATACTCTGCTGATTATGTGCTGTGTCCAGAGACTCACAAGTGGCTGTGCTGGTAATGTGACTGTGTATAGGGGGCACACTGCACACTGATGTATGCTGCACTATACTCTGCTGATTATGTGCTGTGACCAGAGACTCACAAGTGGCTGTGCTGGTAATGTGACTGTGTATAGGGGACACTGCACACTGATGTATGTTGCACTATACTCTGCTGATTATGTGCTGTGTCCAGAGACTCACAAGTGGCTGTGCTGGTAATGTGACTGTGTATAGGGGGCACACTGCACGCTGATGTATGCTGCACTATACTCTGCTGATTATGTGCTGTGACCAGAGACTCACAAGTGGCTGTGCTGGTAATGTGACTGTGTATAGGGGCACACTGCACGCTGATGTATGCTGCACTATACTCTGCTGATTATGTGCTGTGACCAGAGACTCACAAGTGGCTGTGCTGGTAATGTGACTGTGTATAGGGGCACACTGCACACTGATGTATGCTACACTATACTCTGCTGATTCTGTGCTGTGACCAGAGATTCACAAGTGGCTGTGCTGGTAATGTGAGTGTGTATAGGGGCACACTGCACGCTGATGTATGCTGCACTATACTCTGCTGATTATGTGCTGTGTCCAGAGACTCACAAGTTGCTGTGCTGGTAATGTGACTGTGTATAGGGGACACACTGCACACTGATGTATGCTGCACTATACTCTGCTGATTACGTGCTGTGTCCAGAGACTCACAAGTGGCTTTGCTGGTAATGTGACTGTGTATAGGGGACACACTGCACACTGATGTATGCTGCACTATACTCTGCTGATTATGTGCTGTGAAGAGAGACTCACAAGTGGCTGTGCTGGTAATGTGACTGTGTATAGGGGACACACTGCACACTGATGTATGCTGCACTATACTCTGCTGATTATGTGCTGTGACCAGAGACTCACAAGTGACAGTGCTGGTAATGTGACTGTGTATAGGGGGCACACTGCACACTGATGTATGCTGCACTATACTCTGCTGATTATGTGCTGTGACCAGAGACTCACAAGTGGCTGTGCTGGTAAAGTGACTGTGTATAGGGGGCACACTGCACGCTGATGTATGCTGCACTATACTCTGCTGATTATGTGCTGTGACCAGAGACTCACAAGTGACTGTGCTGGTAAAGTGACTGTATATAGGGGCACACTGCACACTGATGTATGCTGCACTATTCTCTGCTGATTATGTGCTGTGACCAGAGACTCACAAGTGACTGTGCTGGTAATGTGACTGTGTATAGGGGACACACTGCACGCTGATGTATGCTGCACTATACTCTGCTGATTATGTGCTGTGTCTAGAGACTCACAAGTGACTGTGCTGGTAAAGTGACTGTGTATAGGGGGCACAAAGCATGCTGATGTATGCTGCACTATACTCTGCTGATTATGTGCTGTGTCCAGAGACTCACAAGTGACTGTGCTGGTAATGTGACTGTGTATAGGGGACACACTGCACGCTGATGTATGCTGCACTATACTCTGCTGATTACGTGCTGTGACCAGAGACTCTCAAGTGGCTGTGCTGGTAATGTGACTGTGTATAGGGGGCACACTGCACGCTGATGTATGCTGCGCTATACTCTGCTGATTACGTGCTGTGACCAGAGACTCACAAGTGGCTGTGCTGGTAATGTGACTGTATATAGGGGACACTGCACACTGATGTATGCTGCACTATACTCTGCTGATTATGTGCTGTGTCCAGAGACTCACAAGTGGCTGTGCTGGTAATGTGACTGTGTCTAGGGGGCACACTGCACGCTGATGTATGCTGCGCTATACTCTGCTGATTATGTGCTGTGACCAGAGACTCACAAGTGGCTGTGCTGGTAATGTGACTGTGTATAGGGGACACACTGCACACTGATGTATGTTGCACTATACTCTGCTGATTATGTGCTGTGTCCAGAGACTCACAAGTGGCTGTGCTGGTAATGTGACTGTGTATAGGGGGCACACTGCACACTGATGTATGCTGCACTATACTCTGCTGATTATGTGCTGTGACCAGAGACTCACAAGTGGCTGTGCTGGTAATGTGACTGTGTATAGGGAGCACACTGCACACTGATGTATGCTGCACTATACTCTGCTGATTATGTGCTGTGACCAGAGACTCACAAGTGACTGTGCTGGTAATGTGACTGTGTATAGGGGATACACTGCACACTGATGTATGCTGCACTATACTCTGCTGATTATGTGCTGTGACCAGAGACTCACAAGTGGCTGTGCTGGTAATGTGACTGTGTATAGGGGCACACTGCACGCTGATGTATGCTGCACTATACTCTGCTGATTATGTGCTGTGTCCAGAGACTCACAAGTGGCTGTGCTGGTAATGTGACTGTGTATAGGGGCACACTGCACACTGATGTATGCTGCACTATTCTCTGCTGATTATGTGCTGTGACCAGAGACTCACAAGTGGCTGTGCTGGTAATGTGACTGTGTATAGGGGCACACTGCACACACTGATGTATGCTGTGCTATACTCTGCTGATTATGTGCTGTGTCCAGAGACTCACAAGTGGCTGTGTTGGTAATGTGACTGTGTCTAGGGGGCACACTGCACGCTGATGTATGCTGCGCTATACTCTGCTGATTATGTGCTGTGACCAGAGACTCACAAGTGGCTGTGCTGGTAATGTGACTGTGTATAGGGGACACACTGCACACTGATGTATGTTGCACTATACTCTGCTGATTATGTGCTGTGTCCAGAGACTCACAAGTGGCTGTGCTGGTAATGTGACTGTGTATAGGGGGCACACTGCACACTGATGTATGTTGCACTATACTCTGCTGATTATGTGCTGTGTCCAGAAACTCACAAGTGGCTGTGCTGGTAATGTGACTGTGTATAGGGGGCACACTGCACGCTGATGTATGCTGCACTATACTCTGCTGATTATGTGCTGTGACCAGAGACTCACAAGTGGCTGTGCTGGTAATGTGACTGTGTATAGGGGCACACTGCACGCTGATGTATGCTGCACTATACTCTGCTGATTATGTGCTGTGTCCAGAGACTCACAAGTGGCTGTGCTTGTAATGTGACTGTGTCTAGGGGGCACACTGCACACTGATGTATGCTGCACTATACTCTGCTGATTATGTGCTGTGTCCAGAGACTCACAAGTGGCTGTGTTTGGTAATGTGACTGTGTCTAGGGGGCACACTGCACGCTGATGTATGCTGCGCTATACTCTGCTGATTATGTGCTGTGACCAGAGACTCACAAGTGGCTGTGCTGGTAATGTGACTGTGTATAGGGGACACACTGCACACTGATGTATGTTGCACTATACTCTGCTGATTATGTGCTGTGTCCAGAGACTCACAAGTGGCTGTGCTGGTAATGTGACTGTGTATAGGGGGCACACTGCACACTGATGTATGCTGCACTATACTCTGCTGATTATGTGCTGTGACCAGAGACTCACAAGTGGCTGTGCTGGTAATGTGACTGTGTATAGGGGACACTGCACACTGATGTATGTTGCACTATACTCTGCTGATTATGTGCTGTGTCCTGAGACTCACAAGTGGCTGTGCTGGTAATGTGACTGTGTATAGGGGGCACACTGCACGCTGATGTATGCTGCACTATACTCTGCTGATTATGTGCTGTGACCAGAGACTCACAAGTGGCTGTGCTGGTAATGTGACTGTGTATAGGGGCACACTGCACGCTGATGTATGCTGCACTATACTCTGCTGATTATGTGCTGTGTCCAGAGACTCACAAGTGGCTGTGCTGGTAATGTGACTGTGTATAGGGGACACACTGCACACTGATGTATGCTGCACTATACTCTGCTGATTATGTGCTGTGACCAGAGACTCACAAGTGGCTGTGCTGGTAATGTGACTGTGTATAGGGGCACACTGCACACTGATGTATGCTGCACTATTCTCTGCTGATTATGTGCTGTGACCAGAGACTCACAAGTGGCTGTGCTGGTAATGTGACTGTGTATAGGGGCACACTGCACGCTGATGTATGCTGCACTATACTCTGTTGATTATGTGCTGTGACCAGAGACTCACAAGTGACTGTGCTGGTAATGTGACTGTGTATAGGGGACACACTGCACACTGATGTATGCTGCACTATTCTCTGCTGATTATGTGCTGTGACCAGAGACTCACAAGTGGCTGTGCTGGTAATGTGACTGTGTATAGGGGCACACTGCACACTGATGTATGCTGCACTATTCTCTGCTGATTATGTGCTGTGACCAGAGACTCACAAGTGACTGTGCTGGTAATGTGACTGTGTATAGGGGACACTGCACACTGATGTATGCTGCACTATACTCTGCTGATTATGTGCTGTGTCCAGAGACTCACAAGTGGCTGTGCTGGTAATGTGACTGTGTATAGGGGCACACTGCACGCTGATGTATGCTGCGCTATACTCTGCTGATTATGTGCTGTGACCAGAGACTCACAAGTGGCTGTGCTGGTAATGTGACTGTGTATAGGGGGCACACTGCACACTGATGTATGTTGCACTATACTCTGCTGATTATGTGCTGTGACCAGAGACTCACAAGTGGCTGTGCTGGTAATGTGACTGTGTATAGGGGGCACACTGCACGCTGATGTATGCTGCACTATACTCTGCTGATTATGTGCTGTGACCAGAGACTCACAAGTGGCTGTGCTGGTAATGTGACTGTGTATAGGGGCACACTGCACGCTGATGTATGCTGCACTATACTCTGCTGATTATGTGCTGTGTCCAGAGACTCACAAGTGGCTGTGCTGGTAATGTGACTGTGTATAGGGGACACACTGCACACTGATGTATGCTGCACTATACTCTGCTGATTATGTGCTGTGACCAGAGACTCACAAGTGGCTGTGCTGGTAATGTGACTGTGTATAGGGGCACACTGCACGCTGATGTATGCTGCACTATACTCTGCTGATTATGTGCTGTGTCCAGAGACTCACAAGTGGCTGTGCTGGTAATGTGACTGTGTATAGGGGACACACTGCACACTGATGTATGCTGCACTATACTCTGCTGATTATGTGCTGTGACCAGAGACTCACAAGTGGCTGTGCTGGTAATGTGACTGTGTATAGGGGCACACTGCACACTGATGTATGCTGCACTATTCTCTGCTGATTATGTGCTGTGACCAGAGACTCACAAGTGGCTGTGCTGGTAATGTGACTGTGTATAGGGGCACACTGCACACTGATGTATGCTGCACTATACTCTGCTGATTATGTGCTGTGTCCAGAGACTCACAAGTGTCTGTGTTGGTAATGTGACTGTGTCTAGGGGGCACACTGCACGCTGATGTATGCTGCACTATACTCTGCTGATTATGTGCTGTGACCAGAGACTCACAAGTGGCTGTGCTGGTAATGTGACTGTGTATAGGGGACACACTGCACACTGATGTATGTTGCACTATACTCTGCTGATTATGTGCTGTGTCCAGAGACTCACAAGTGGCTGTGCTGGTAAAGTGACTGTATATAGGGGCACACTGCACACTGATGTATGCTGCACTATACTCTGCTGATTATGTGCTGTGACCAGAGACTCACAAGTGGCTGTGCTGGTAATGTGACTGTGTATAGGGGACACTGCACACTGATGTATGTTGCACTATACTCTGCTGATTATGTGCTGTGTCCAGAGACTCACAAGTGGCTGTGCTGGTAATGTGACTGTGTATAGGGGGCACACTGCACGCTGATGTATGCTGCACTATACTCTGCTGATTATGTGCTGTGACCAGAGACTCACAAGTGGCTGTGCTGGTAATGTGACTGTGTATAGGGGCACACTGCACGCTGATGTATGCTGCACTATACTCTGCTGATTATGTGCTGTGTCCAGAGACTCACAAGTGGCTGTGCTGGTAATGTGACTGTGTATAGGGGACACACTGCACACTGATGTATGCTGCACTATACTCTGCTGATTATGTGCTGTGACCAGAGACTCACAAGTGGCTGTGCTGGTAATGTGACTGTGTATAGGGGGCACACTGCACGCTGATGTATGCTGCACTATACTCTGCTGATTATGTGCTGTGACCAGAGACTCACAAGTGGCTGTGCTGGTAATGTGACTGTGTATAGGGGCACACTGCACGCTGATGTATGCTGCACTATACTCTGCTGATTATGTGCTGTGTCCAGAGACTCACAAGTGGCTGTGCTGGTAATGTGACTGTGTATAGGGGACACACTGCACACTGATGTATGCTGCACTATACTCTGCTGATTATGTGCTGTGACCAGAGACTCACAAGTGGCTGTGCTGGTAATGTGACTGTGTATAGGGACACACTGCACACTGATGTATGCTGCACTATTCTCTGCTGATTATGTGCTGTGACCAGAGACTCACAAGTGGCTGTGCTGGTAATGTGACTGTGTCTAGGGGGCACACTGCACGCTGATGTATGCTGCGCTATACTCTGCTGATTATGTGCTGTGACCAGAGACTCACAAGTGGCTGTGCTGGTAATGTGACTGTGTATAGGGGACACACTGCACACTGATGTATGTTGCACTATACTCTGCTGATTATGTGCTGTGTCCAGAGACTCACAAGTGGCTGTGCTGGTAATGTGACTGTGTATAGGGGGCACACTGCACACTGATGTATGCTGCACTATACTCTGCTGATTATGTGCTGTGACCAGAGACTCACAAGTGGCTGTGCTGGTAATGTGACTGTGTATAGGGGACACTGCACACTGATGTATGTTGCACTATACTCTGCTGATTATGTGCTGTGTCCAGAGACTCACAAGTGGCTGTGCTGGTAATGTGACTGTGTATAGGGGGCACACTGCACGCTGATGTATGCTGCACTATACTCTGCTGATTATGTGCTGTGACCAGAGACTCACAAGTGGCTGTGCTGGTAATGTGACTGTGTATAGGGGCACACTGCACGCTGATGTATGCTGCACTATACTCTGCTGATTATGTGCTGTGTCCAGAGACTCACAAGTGGCTGTGCTGGTATTGTGACTGTGTATAGGGGACACACTGCACACTGATGTATGCTGCACTATACTCTGCTGATTATGTGCTGTGACCAGAGACTCACAAGTGGCTGTGCTGGTAATGTGACTGTGTATAGGGGACACTGCACACTGATGTATGCTGCACTATTCTCTGCTGATTATGTGCTGTGACCAGAGACTCACAAGTGGCTGTGCTGGTAATGTGACTGTGTATAGGGGCACACTGCACGCTGATGTATGCTGCACTATACTCTGCTGATTATGTGCTGTGACCAGAGACTCACAAGTGGCTGTGCTGGTAATGTGACTGTGTATAGGGGGCACACTGCACGCTGATGTATGCTGCGCTATACTCTGCTGATTATGTGCTGTGACCAGAGACTCACAAGTGGCTGTGCTGGTAATGTGACTGTGTATAGGGGGCACACTGCACGCTGATGTATGCTGCACTATACTCTGCTGATTAAGTGGCTCTGTGTACAAAAAAAAATTAAAAGTTTAAACATTAAAAAAATAACACTTTTTTTTTGGTTCTGTACCCCACTGTGTATAAGCATCGTTACTCCTTGAGCAATATCCCTCTCTGTGTATAAGCACCATGGCTCCTTGGGCAATAGCCCTCTGTGTGTATAAGTGCTGTAACTCTGTGGGCCTTAGCCCTCTGTGTACCAGCACTGTGACTTCTTGGGCATAAGCCCACTGTGTATAAAAGCACCGTGACTAATTGGGCAGTAGCCCTCTGTGTGTATTACGGTGCTCCGTTTTCCTCCCACACTCCAAAAATATAAAGCTAGGTTAATTGGCTCCCAATACAAATTACCCCTAGTGTGTGAGTATGTGGTAGGGAATATAGAGTGTAAGCTCCACTGGGGCAGGGACTGATGTGAATGGCCAAATATTCTCTGTATAGCGCTGTGGAATATATGTGCGCTATATAAATAACTGTTAATAATAATAATAATAATAATAATAAGCACCATGACTCCTTCGTCAATAGCTCTCTGGACCTCATTCGGAGTCGGTCGTTGCGACCGCACGGTCGTACGACCAACGACCGCAAAATCCGATCGTACGGCAGGGCGATCGTAAACAAAGTGACGCCCATTCGTTAGCACTGCACCTCCTCTAGCTACCGACTGATCTGAATGAACGAACGAAACAATCGTAGTCAGGCGCTGTCAGTAGCTGTATGCTAATTATGTTCTGATGTTTGCGGCCTTATGTGCTGTTTTGATGGTCACATGTCATGTTTACATGGACTATCGATCAGCTTGTTATGAGCTTGTTAGCAATAATCTAATTAAGTGTTTAACTCTTGCTGTTCTTTAAAACGAGTTTTTTCTCATGTGTCAATAAACTTTATTTTTCATTTCTTGGTTGTTTTCTCCGTTCTCTTTTTTTTAACAAAATTTAAAAAACAAAGTAAGATTTATTATCTGTGAATGTACTGTTGATAAGTGTGTTATCTTTAAAAATACATGTGCATTTTGCGTTAGGATCATTTGCACTCTTGTGTTTGCAATTGCACACTGCGTGTTGTAGCCAATCAAATGTGACCTTATTTTTCGGGCCACATGATTAAAGGATTGGCCAATAGTGTTTTTTTGGGGAAACTGTGTAAATATTTTAGCCAATCATCTTTTTTTTACCCCATGTATATTTCATGTTTTCTGAAAAATTGGCCATTGCCATCATGAGAGCTGCAGCCTTTACCAGGAGAGAATTGTTGGTCCTGGTAAATATCCTGGACAGGCGGATTACGTCCGCAGAGCCGCCCATTTCAAACCGCATAAAGCGGGCGGCCTATGCGGAGGTGAGGCGAATGCTGAGAAGTGCGGGCTACAGGCGCAATATTGCATTATTTTTTCACACAATCTTAAAAACAAAGTAAGGTGTATTAACTGTGAATGTCCATTTGCTAATTGTGTTAACTTTATAAATGCATGTGCAGATTTATTACCTGTGAATGTACTGTTGATAAGTGTGTTATCTTTAAAAATACATGTGCATTTTGCGTTAGGATCATTTGCACTCTTATGTTTGCAATTGCATACTGCGTGTTGTAGCCAATCAAATGTGACCAGATTTTTTGGCACACATGATTAAAGGATTGGCCAATAGTGTTGTTTTTGATGAAAGTGTAAATATTTTAGCCAATCATATTTTTTCTACCCCATGTATATTTCATGTTTTCTGTAAAAATGCCCATTGCCATCATGAGAGCCGCAGCGTTTACCAGGAGAGAGCTGCTTGTCCTGGTCAACATAATGGACAGGCGGATCACCCAGGCTGTGCCGCCCATTTCAAATAGGGCAAAACGGGCCGCCTATGCGGAGGTGAGGCGAGCCCTCCGATCAGCGGGCTTTCGCGAAATATTGCTCAATTAGAGCGTCGCTGGTCGGACCTGGACCGCCGGTCGCCTGCTCTCCTCAGGAATTTGCGTTTGCAAATACGCAGATGTAAGTATGCGTTTGTTTAAAAGTATTAATTAGTGGACTGTTAAAAATGTATGTTCCTTTGCCAATTATTTTAGTCAATGTTAAAAAACCCTCCTGTATGTTGTCACTATTGTACAGAATGTGTACTTGTATTGTGTAACCGAAATTCCAAACTTTATGTTTGTGTTTTTATGTTTACATTTTAGAAGCCCAGCGGAGACAGAGAAGGGCATGGCGTCTCCAAAGACAAGCTTTTAACCAGCAGCCCTCACCTGCATCTCCTCAACCCAGCCCTCCCCACCACCATACTCCCCCAGTAACCCTCCATCCCTGCTCCAATCCTCCCCAAGTCTGCCTCCCTCCCCTGCCCACTCATCCCAAATGTCCCAAATATCCCCTCCCTGTGATCTTTCCGCCTCCATTTCCCCTTCCACCATTCCCCCCATTCCCGAATATTCACCCTCACCCGAAGCTTCACCGGCACCATCAGTTGCTGTGTCTGATCACTCTCAGGGTATGTTTTTTTGTTTTTAATTTTTTGGGGTGTTATTGTTAGCCATGTATTTGTTTAATTTTTTTTTATTTTATTTATTTTTTTAAATTTGTTGGATGGGGTTTAACATCATTGCGCAGTAATGCTGTTTTTCAGACTTACAGCCTAATGTTTATTGTCTGGCCCTTTTTTTGTTTTGTGGTCCTCAAAAATGTTTATTTTTTTTTTATTTAAATATTTTTTGGTTTGAGGAACTAATGATTAAATTTGGATTAGTATTTTACAATGTCCAAAAACCTGTCACCAAACTTGCCAAGGTGCTAGGAACCAGACTTCCCTTGTTGATGTTGTGTACACTGTGTTTAAAATGTACTAATGTACTTAGGCAAAGTGATGTTTTTTTATAGGCCAAAAAAAAATTTTTTTTTTGTTTATCAACAACATTCTAGAAGTGAATACGTGCATTGTGTTTTAAGGATATGGCCATCATGACTTTTTTGATCAACAGAAAAGTAGAAACCTTGTAATATTGTTGTGTGTCTGATACTTTCAAACACACCGTAACATCAGTGTGTTTAAACACTTTTTGGTACATTGAATAATGTGTAATGTTCAAATGTTTCTAATTGTAATGAAGTATTTATACCGCATTTTTAACAATTTTTCAACAGATCTAACCCACATCCTGAGGGATATTCAGGAGGAGCTGCGCGAGACATCGGGCTACTTATTGCAGGCCTACTGCTGCCTCCAAAGAATAGTGGGGCGTTTGGAGGACGTGTAGTTTTTTTAATGTTTTTTTTGTTACATTTTTATGACATTTCTAAAAAAAAAATTAAAGTTGTGTTATTTCCAACATTTGTCCTCTTTTTTGCCACACATTAAAGGGTGTAATTTTGCATGGGAAAAATTTTAGGAACAAAGGTGGGTGCCTTTCCATAGTGTAAGAACTTAAAACATGTATTAGTAAACCTTAAGAAAATTTGCAGTAATGTTGTTTATTTTACAATTATGGTTTGGCATACATTATACACCTCAAAATGGCTTTCAAATTTTTAAAACAAACAAGCAACTACATTTTTGCATCATTTAAAACATTTATTACATAACAATCATGTTGCCAATAGGCTTTTAATGTTAAAAAAAACATAACAGATTCACACATAACAAATGTCCTCATGGTTTGGGCAAATTAAACATCTGGCTTAGTCAAACCTAAACAAGTATAGAAAAAAACAAACATATTTTTGAATGGAAAACATATCAATTACTAAAACAAAAGGCAAATTAACTAAACATGTTGGGGGATATCCGTGCAAAATGTGTTAGTAGTCCAAAAACATACAGGGTATTGCCAATGGGTTTCAGTTTTTATCCATGTTTTGGAAAGTGTTGTGATTTTGTTGGTCGGAAAAGAAAACAAAAGAAACAGGGCCACATTAAAATACATTTTGCAATATTGTATTTTATAAAAAAAAATGTAAATATGCATACCTAAAAAAACGTGAAACAACATCATCGCGTCTGGCCCCCCCCCGACAGCATCACAACACCTTCTTCCGGGGGGCCATCCTCTGGCAAGGCCTCCTCTGGCTGCATGGGTACTCGACTCCTTATTGCAATGTTGTGTAAAATCCCACACAGGACCACAATGCGAGAAACCATATCCGACGAGTACATGAGTGCACCACCAGAGTGATGGAGACACTGGAACCAGCCCTTTAAAAGGCCGATACAGCATTCCACCACCTGCCTGGTGGCAGTAAACGCGGCATTATAGTGAGTTTGGGGCCCTGGTGTGGGAGTCAAATAAGGACTCAGCAGCCAGGGCGTGCAAGGATATCCACTGTCACCTGATGGAAATGGGATACCAAAAGATATACATTTACCATGAGAACCTGTTTACACTATTACTAGAAAGACATACTGTATTTTTACTTACCAAGAATCCACGCATCACCAGCTTGCAGTGTGCTTAATTTGGGCTAAATCCCTGAATGCTGGATCACATACGCATCATGGCTGTAGCCTGGGAATTTAGCATTCAGGGAGAGGATCTGGAGGGAGGCATCACATAGCACCATTACATTTAGGGAAGGGTAATGTTTGCGGTTCCTATATATTTGTTCCCTGCATGCAGGGGGCTGAAGTGCTATGTGAGTGCCATCCACTACCCCTATGACGTGTGGAAAGACTGCAATTTCAAAAAACTTCTGATTTACCACATCAAGGGCTTCTGTATCCAAAGGCATACTAATAAAATGTGCTAGATGATTGAAAAATGCATCTAGCACACGTCTCAGGATCCGTGAAAATGAGGGCTGGGAGAGGCCACCCACCAGCCCCACAGTGGTTTGGAAGGAGCCTGAGGCGCAGATATGTAACACCGCCAACAACTGTGTAAGTGGTGAGATTGCTGTAGGAATGTTAATCTGACTTTCTAGATCATTCTTTATTATTGAAAGAGTGTCTAGGATAATATTAGGAGACAGGCGATAAGTGGTAACAACCACATCATCAGGCATTCCAAAAAGGGTGACACATGTTCTATATATCTTGGCCCTTGCACGTATCCTATGCCTATGCAAAGGAGGAGGCTGAGGAAGGTTGGTGGGGGTCAACATGGCCACTATTAGCTGTCCAACATCGCTCTGTAAAGTTAAATTTATATTTTTAATTGGTTCTCCAGAGTGTATTGTGAAATTTTGTACAAAATTACTTTATAATAATGGGGCATATTCTTACAGTGTGGGGCAGTGCCATCTTTGGAAATCACTACATCTGTGTTTGTTGTTCGTTTTAAAAATGAGAGGGAAAAATCTAAATAAAATTTTTTTTAAGGACAAACCAATATTACTACTTTAAGTGTTAAAAACATGCTTAATTTTTAATCTAGCAAATATGAAGTGTTGTTAAATGTACCAAATTAGAATTTAAAAATAGAACAATAAACAATATTCCCCAAAAATTTGGTTTTAAAACATAGATTAAACTAAAAAATAAGTGTATGTTTGAAAAAATAGACACTTACCTGATTCCAGACCAAAAAGAAGTGTTAAAATAAAAATTAGATTAAAAAAAATACAAAAACGAAGATTCTGATTGATGATCCAAAAATAAAAACAAACAAAATGCAGTAGGCTGGTACACTTACTTGATTCGTCAAATAACGTTGGATTTAGGAAGACAAAAGGCCGGCCAACCAAACAAAAAAAAACACCGGAACAAGCCCAAAAACTAACGGTATTTTTCAAACTCCAAAGCAATCAAATTTAAAAAAAAAAAAACACCAAAAACAAAACACACCCCAAAAAAAAAAAGGAGCACAAAAACCAACACCACAAAAAAAGGAACACAAAAACCAACACCACAAAAAAACAAACACAAAAATAAAACACCACACAAAAACAAACACAAAAATAAACACCACAAAAAAACACAAAAAAACACACAAAAAAACCACAACAAAAAACAAACACAAAAACAAAACACCACACAAAAACAAACACACAAAAAAAACACCACACAAAAACAAACACAAAAACAAAACAACACACAAAAACAAACACACACAAAAAGAAACACAACCCCCCCCAAAACCAAAATAAATTAATACCAAATAAATATACAACACACAAGCACCTCTCAATCAACTTCAAAGAAACACCTCACAAACTACACACACAAGCACCTCTCGATCAACTTCAAACAAACACCTCACAAACTACACACACAAGCACTTTGCAATCAACTTCAAACAAACACCTCACAAACTACACACACAAGCACCTCGCAATCAACTTCAAACAAACACCTCACAAACTACACACACAAGCACCTCGCAATCAAATTCAAACTATTTTACTATTATCCAACACCTCCTGCACCACCAAACACTCCAACTACAACCCACATGTAAGGGAACATTTGGCTTTTCCTTAAATAAAGAAACCAAACACCAATTATTGAAACATGCAGGAAAGGTGTGCATTTGTAATTAAGGAAATAAGGATACACAGGTAACCAATCCAGGTATGCGCTCACATCTAGCCCAACCCACGCAGTGATTACGGAATGCAGGAAAGGTGTGCATTTGTAGTTAAGGAAATAAGGATGCACGGGTAACCAATCCAGGGATGCAATCACATCTAGCCCAACCCACACAGTGATTACGGAATGCAGGAAAGGTGTGCATTTGTAGTTAGGGAAATAAGGATGCACGGGTAACCAATCCAGGGATGCAATCACATCTAGCCCAACCCACGCAGTGATTACGGAATGCAGGAAAGGTGTGCATTTGTAGTTCGGGAAATAAGGATGCACGGGTAACCAATCCAGGGATGCACTCACATCTAGCCCAACCCACGCAGTGATTACGGAATGCAGGAAAGGTGTGCATTTGTAGTTAGGGAAATAAGGATGCACGGGTAACCAATCCAGGGATGCGATCACATCTATAAAGAAGTCTGCACAAGCAATATTCTTCATGCTCTCTCACAGGTTAGCAGAATGGCAAGCGAGGAGCATGTTGAGCAGAGGCCAACTGAGCCAGGTAAGTTCCAATCACATTTTTTACACAACACAAGAACTGGTCATATTTCCCATACTATTGTTAAATTTTTTTACTATTTTTAAAATTTTTGAAGGTGCTGGGAATCAAAGTCCAGCAGTAGAGGAGGAGGAGGCGGACCCAAGCAGGCCAAGGCCAAGAAACCCTCCATTTTCACGGATCGAGCTTGATTCATTGGTGACCATGACAATGGAGAACCTAGTCAATGCACCCAGAAATATGGGGGCTGGAGCCAAAGACAGGATTTGGGAGGAGATATCCAGGGCTTTTAATGCTGTGGGGACAACCTACAGAACACAGAAAGTCATAAAAAAACGGTAAGAAAATTATATTGTGAGTGTACTGAAGGCCAAAGCTTGATCTTATTTCTAAAAAATAACACTTAATTTTTCAAAAATAACATTGACAGCTGGACGGATTTTAAATACCAACTGAAGAGGAAGCTACGGAGTAGGGTGGACCATGCTGCGGGGACAGGTGGTGGTCCAATCCCTGAGGAGCTGGCTTTGGCAAGGTTGGAGACGTTGGCTCAGGGATGTGTGACGGAAGAGGAGATAGTCGGCGTGTCCACTATGGACACTGACATGGCCGACTTCAACGCTCCACATGTGCAAGAAGGTAATTTAATTTTGTAAGGCAAAAAGTATAAAGCTGAAACGTCTGTTTTTTTTTTGTGGGGAAAAACAAATAACATTTTAAATTTTATATTCCAGACTCAGAAGAGGTAGTGCCTGCTCCTGAGGTCAGGTCTGGGTCCAGCACAGATGGTGACTCTGCAGGGGAGGATCCAAGTACTCCATCTGGGGACCCTGTGGAGTCTACTCCAGGGCAAACATCAGACCGAGCAGTGCCTCTCCTCACCAGGTTGGTCTCCCAAACTCAGGATAACACATGTGTTCTTCTGAGGATGGAGACCACTCTGGTGAGGGTGGCGGTGTCCCTGGAGACCATTGCTGGGGCCCTACTTGGTTTGGCCAATACCCAGGAGCAGGCCAACCCACCTGCCATGATGGAGCGAGACTCCCTTCCTCCCAGGACCACCACCTCTGGCAGCCCAACAGCCACCCCCGCAAGTATGGAGAGCCCTATGCCTAGGCCAGAGGAAATCCCATTTACCTCTGGCCAGGCCAGTCGGCGTTTTACATGCCAGTCGGCTGTCTGTAGCTTACCTCTTCCTCCGAGCCGGCCCAAACGACGCAAGTAGCCCTGGATATCTCCTCCCTCACCTGTTGTCCAGTCCCCATATTTCTGGTCACCAATGTCTCAAGCTCTTTTTTTTTTTAACCCAAAATTTATTTTTTTATTTTAATTTATTTATTTTAATTATATACAAATGTTGCCTAAACAATTATTCTTGACATTGTGATGAAAGGCAAATTTCACAAAAATAAAAAAATTTCAACCCCAAAATGTCTATCTTTAACTATATCAATGAATACAAGGTTTAAACAGTGTGGTATCTGAAAAGGCTGCTACGCAAAACCACAATGCTAGATGTTTTAAAAACTGTTTGAGAAAAAAACTGTTTAAAAAGCACAAAGAAACATTTTGGTTACGAATTCCCTAATGCACACGCAAGTGAAATGAGTTACAAGGTAATTAGCAGTGTTAATAGTTACAATGCAGCAATCTTAGCTGCTTGGTTTGTGTGGTTCAAAATCGAAACATCGCAGGTAACATCAGATTAACGATTGTACTGTTGTGGCTTACGGACGCTTCTTGCCTACCTTAGCCTGGACTATCATCCTGTTCGTAGAGTGACGTTTTCTTGCATCCGCAATTCTTGGTCATACGAAGCAGGTAATTTATGCACTCCCCTAAAATGCCTGGAAACGCAGAAGAATGCCTCCGTTTCCAGACCACCACCCCCGTATACTCCCACAAACGGACTTTCCTGTCAATCAAATTTAGCAACCCACTTCCGTGTCGGAAGCCCTACGACCGACAGTATTTGTGATCGGTAGAGCTCGCGCTGAAAGAAAAACATCGTATGCGTACGACCGTGCGGCCGCAACGACCGACTCTGAATGAGGTCCTCTGTGTGTATAAGCACCATTACTTAGTTGAGCAATAACCCTCTCTGTGTGTATTACGGTGCTCCGGTTTCCTCCCACACTCCAAAAATATACTGCTAGGTTTATTGGCTCCCAAAACAAATTAACCCTAGTGTGTGCGCATGTGATAGGGAATATATAATGTAAGCTCCACTGGGGCAGGGACTGATGTGAATTGCCAAATATTCTCTGTAAAGCGCTGTGGAATATATGTGCGCTATATAAATACCTGTTAATAATAATAATAATAATAATATTAATATTAAGAACCATGACTCCTTGATCAATAGCCCCCTGTGTGTATAAGCACCGTAACTCCTTGGACAGTAGCCCTCTGTGTGAATAAGCACCGTAACTCTGTGGGCCTTAGCCCTCTGTGTACAAGCACTGTGACTTCTTGGGCATAAGCCCACTGTGTATAAACGCACCGTGACTAATTGGGCATTAGATCTCTGTGTGTATAAGCACCGTGACTCCTTGATCAATAGCCCTCTGTGTGTATAAGCACCGTGACTAATTGGGCAGTAGCCCTCTGTGTGTGTTCATCAATTTGGATCACGACAACCAACCGAGTGTAGAGCAGAATCAGCAAGAAAATGCTAGCAGTGGAGCTGCTGGAACCAGTCATGATGACGATATTAGTCATTCACTATCATCTAAAGCTGATGCTCAAGGGTGTAGAAGCTTTAAAAAATTAGGGTATCTGAAATTCAAAAATCGAGATTTCATAGAGGTAAACACAACAAACCTCTAAAGGTTAGTGCAGAAAAACAGAAAATTATATCATTCACCACACGCAGTGGCAAGGAAAGGCTCAGGCCTTGGCCTTTATTTCTCAATGGTGGTTCTGCACCTGTCAGTGAGGCATCTTCTGCCTCTCATGACAATGAAAGACCTTTTCACGGACATGTAAAAAAACTGAAAACCACTAAGGCAGTAGATCAAACTGTGCGTTCAGAACCATAAATGTCAGAAATCCTTGAGGAGAGTCTAAGTGTGTCCATGAGTGCTATGTGTGAGCCTGACCTTTCACAGAAGCCGCCATCCACACTTTCTGCTCCTTCTGTATTTATGGGGATGAGCAGCATAAGTATTGCTAATGATATAGAAATTGAAGATGCCAACGTGGAATTGCTAGTGGATGAGGATATTTCTGTAGCTGACGCTGGCACTAGGAGGATAATGAGGATGAGGATGTTGTTTGTGTGAGTCAGGCACCAGTGGAAGCAGCTCTTGGCCATGATAAGAAGAAGGCCATGGTCATGCCTGGCCATAGGACCAACAAATCCACCTCTTATGTCTGGAATTATTTTTACCCAAATCCTGACAACTTTTGTCAAACCATATGTAGCTGTTGTGGAACCACAGTAAGTAGAGGTAGGGACGTTAAGCATCTAGGAACCTCCACGCTATTACGTCATCTGCAGCGAGCTCATGACAATTATCTTATAACATCAGAAACTGGTGCTAAAAAAACAACAAAATGCAGTCCAGCATCAGCTAGCTCCCTTCTCTGTACTAGATCCCAGCATCTGTAATTTGCTATGTAACTCATCCCCTTTCCAGGACTCATCAGAAGAATCCTTGAGCACTAGGCCTGCTACTGCTGCTGCTGGAGGTAGATCTTCATCCCAGAAGTGGACCATTAAGACCATGAATAGTAGTTTAACAAAACAATCAACTGTTAAACAATCTCTTGCAAGGGGAAGGAAGTATGACAGCTCTCACCCAGTCGCACAGCGGATAACTGACGCCATGACAGCTATGCTAGTATTAGATCTGCATCCAATAAACACAATTAATGCAGTGGATTTTATACAGTTAATTGAGGTCCTGTGTCCCCGGTACTAAATTCCATCTCGGTTTGATTTTTACCTGAAAAGCCATTCCTCGGCTGTACCAGGACGTTAAAAAGAGCCTAATTAATGCCCTTTGAAATGCTATTGTAACAACTGTCCACTTAACCACAGATATGTGGACAAGCAGTAGTGAGCAAACTAAATATTACATGACTGTGACAGCCCACTGGGTGAGTGAATCGCCTTCAGCAGCAGCAGAAGCAGTATGTAACAAACAATGCCAGCTCATTCAGAGGCAGGTGACTCTGTGTATCACCAGATTCAATAAGAGGCATACCGCTGAGAAACTCTTAGAAAAACTAAGAGATGTCATAGAAACATGGCTTACCCCACTTGGACCCTCCTCGGGATTTGTGATTTCTGACAACACCACAAGTATAGTGAAAGCATTACAGCTGGGTGAATTTCAACACATCCCCTGTCTTACTCACACACAATCAACTTAGTGGTGCAGAGTTTTTTTTAAAAATGAGAGGGGCGTGCAGGAGATGCTGTCTGTGGCCCGAAAAATTTTGGGACATTTTCGACATTCAGCAACAGCATGCAGGAGATTGCAGCACCTGCAAGAACACTTTAATTTGCCCTGCCATCAACTGAAGCAAGAGGTGGTAACGAGGTGGAACTCCACCCTTTATATGCTTCAGCGGATGGATGACCAGCAAAAAGCCATCCATAGCTATAAGACAAGTCATGACATTGGGAGAGGAGGGGGAATGTACCTCAGCCCAGCACAGTGGAGAGTACTTTCTGTCTTGTGCTCAAACCAATTGAAGTAGCCACATGTGAAGTGAGTGCTGACACTGCTAGCTTGAGTCAGGTGATTCCCCTAATTAGGCTTTTGGAAAATCATCTGGAGAAATTGAAGGATGAGATTAAACAAAGTGAATACGCAAAGTATGCCGGACTTGTAGATCAAGTCCTTTATTCGCTTCGCCAGGATCCACGGGTGGCCATGATCTTGAAATCTGATCACTACATTTTAGCAACCGTGCTTGATCCTAGGTTTAAGTCGTATGCTGTGTCTTTCATTCCAACTAACCCAGATCTTAAAAGATGCAAAGAGCTACTGGTGAGCAAGTTGGCAAGTGTCACAAACACTACGATGACATCTCCTTCAATTTCTTCAGCAGCATCCGGAAAAAAAATCATCTTCCCCAAAAGACCCAGTGGTGATGCAAATAAGTCAACCATACATTTTGACATCTGGTTGGGTCTAAAAGAATTGCACAACATTAGTGGCACATCTACCGTAACTCCTTCTGATACGATCACTAACCAAAGAATAGTGGAGGATTATTTTCATGACAGATAAAAATAGACACGACACAGAGGGAAAAAAAGCAATTTGGAGGCCCTTGTATGGACTGGCTTTGCATTACTTAAGCTGCCCACCCTCCAGTGTGTACTCAGAGAGAGTTTTCAGCCAGCTGGGTACCTTGTGAGCGAATGGCATAGGAGGCTGCTTCCTCAAAATGTGGAAAAGATGATGTTCATCAAAATTAACTGGAAATTCCAGGTGGAAGACCTTTCCCGGCAATTACGTGACAGGACAGAGTTTCTGTAATGGTGGATTCCAATGGGGATGAATTAATATTGTGTGAGGATGATGTACACACTGATGAGGGTGAGGATGGCAATGACGATGACATCTTGCCACTGTAGAGTTGTTGCCTTATGCTGATTGTTAGCTTGTTTTGTGGGGGCCCATACAAACCAAGCACTTCAGCCTCAAAAATGGCAGTCCCTGTCGCTGAAGTGCTTGGTTTGTTAAAGTGTGCAAATCCTTTTTAATATCTAACATAAGGGTGGGTGGGAGGGCCCAAGGCCAATTGCATCTTGCACTACCTTTCATTTCTGCCACTGCTGTGTGGCAATGTTTTATAGATGTGCTTTAAACTGTGGTGTCTATCCCGCTGCGCCGCTGCTCTGTCGCTTAGTAACCAGACAGCTCACTGCAACCTTAGGCCAATAATGGTAAAAACAATATTATAAGCTACAAGGTGGTCTAAATTGACTGTAAATGGCTGGAAATTAATGTTATATAGGTTAATAGTACTCTAGGAACAAAAAAAGCCCAAATTATGTGAGTTTAGATTTTTTTGTACATTTTTGTAAAAAATCCAAATCCAAAGCCAGTCATGGCAGGTTTGGCAAATCCAAATCCAAAGCCAGAGGACGAATCAGAGTCAAATCCAAATCCAGCAAAAATGGTCCGGCGCACATCCCTAATTCTAATAATTTTTATAGTCAAAACTCTGGAGTAATATGTGTAAGGTAGGTGAGGCACTGCCTCCCCTCCCTGATCAAAACACACCAAATTTCCTGCACTATATACTGCTGCACCTTTGTATAATGTCCACGTGAACCCTCAGGTTCATACATGTATTGGTAAATCTGGCTCATACTAGCCAGTGCCCCCCCAGCCATTTACGTCACTGCACATCACTGGTCTCTCCCATAGTGCTGAGCGGGAGGATGGAGGAGCAGACATCGGCGGGCTCAGGAGCGGGGATTCAGGTAAGTGTAATTTTGACTGTCTATGTGTATCTGTGTGTTTTATGTGTAAAAGGTTCTACTATTGGGGGCTCTGTATATTGGGCACTGCATAGGGGGCACTATATAAGGGCCACTATATATTGAGCACTACTTGGGACACTGCTGGGGGCACTTTATAAGAAGCACTACTGGGGGCACTGTATATTGGGCACTGCATAGGGTGCACTACTTGGGGCACTATATATTGGGCACTACTAGGGGGTACTGCATAAGGGGCTACTGGGGGCACTTTATAAGGGACACTGTATATTGGGCACTATATAAGGGGCACTTCTAGGGGCACTGCATAAGGGGCACTACTGGGGCATTGTATAAGGGGCACTACTGGGGCACTGTGTATTGGGCACTATATAAGGGGCACTACTGGGGGCCCTATATCTTGGACACTGCATAAGTGGTGCTACTGGGGGCACTGTATAAGAGTCACTACTGGGGGCACTGTATATTGGGCACTTCATAAGGGGCACTACTGGGGGCACTGTATTAGGGGAACTACTGGGGGCACTCTATCTAAGTTGAAAAATGGCATAAGAGTATTTTGCAAGAATACTTATCAGTGATTTTAGTTGCAATAAATACAGTATGAAACTATAAAAAAATTAGTAAGCGCCAGAGCAGCGGCACAAGAACATGGCAGTTTAAAAAAATATAGGACATCAATTAAACTTTTGCAACACAGCAGTGGCAGACTGGATGGCAGTTTCATAAATTATTAAATTAAAAATGTCAGGCAGCAATGCCCCAATCAGCACATAATGCAAAGAAAAGAGGTGCAAGATGGAATTGTCCTTGGGCCCACCCACCCACCCTTATGTTGTATATAGGACATGCACAGTTTAACAAACCAATCACTTCAGCAACAGGGACTGCCAATTTTGGCTGAAGTGATTGGTTTGTTTAGGCCCTCACAAAACAAACTACCAATGGGCAGCTGACATTGTTGGCAATGATCTCTCTGTGCACATACTGGCTTTACAGAGGCAAGATGTTGTCACCATTATCCGATTCCTCACCCTCATCAGTGTGTACATCATCTTCACATAATATTAATTAGTCCCCGCTGGAATCCACCATTACAGCCTCAGATGCCTCTGTACTCTTTGGATGTAATTGGTGGTAAAGGTCTTCCTCGTGAAATTTGTAGTTAAGTTTGATGAACATCATCTTTTCCACATTTTGAGGAAGTAGCCTCCTACGCTGATCGCTGACAAGGTTCCCGGCTGTGCTGAAAACTCTTTCTGAGAACACACTGGAGACTGGGCAGCTCAAGTAAAGCAAAGCCAATTTGTGCAAGGGCCTCCAAATTGCCTTTTTTTCCCTGACAGAGTATCTGAAATTTGGACACTATTATTAAATTAGTCCTCAACCTTCTTTGAATGGTGACCATATCAGATGGAGTCATGGTAGAAGTTTCATTAATCATAGGCAATTCTTTTAAACCCGACCAGATGTCAAAACTTGGTTGTGTTGACTCATCTACATCACCAGTGGGTCTTTTTTGGGAAAGATTAGTTTTTTCATGGCAGCCGTACTTGCTGGAGAAACTGAAGGAGGAACCATCGCTGCATCACGTGCCGCTTGAGTTGACAATTTGCTTACCAACAGGTATTTGCATCTCTTCAGATCTGTGTCCATGGGGAAGAAAGACACAATGTATGACTGAAACCTGGGATCTAACATGGTCGTCAAAATGTATTGCCTCGATTGGAAGATCCTGACAACCCTTGAATCCTGATGAAGCAAATAAGGGACTTGATCTAGAAGTCCGACATGCTTAGTGAAATCACTTAGTTTCAGCTCCTCCTTCATTTTCTCAAGCTGCTTTTCCAACAGTCTAATGAGGGGAATTACCTGACTGAAGCTGGTAGTGTCTGAACTCACTTCACAGTGAGTAATTTGAAGGGTTTCAGCACTCTGCACAACATGGAAATTATTTTCCACTGAGCTTTAGTAGGGTACAGTCCCCCTCATCCTCCTATGTCATACTTCGTTGTGTACTGTAGCTTTGGATGGCTTTTTTCTGTTCCTCTATCTGCTCTATCATTTAAAGGATGGAGTTCCACCTCGTGATGACCTCGTTTCAGCTGGTGACAGGGCAAATTCAACATTTCTTGCAGGTGCTGCAATCTTCTACATGCACCTGCTGAATGGTGAAAATGCTCAGTATTTTGCAGTCCACAGAGAGCATCTCCTGCACAGCCCTGTCAATTTTTAAAAAAATTTGCACCACCAAGTTAATAGTGTGAGCAAAACATGGGACGTTTTGGAATTTACCCAGCTGTAATGCTCTCACAATATTGGTGGCATTGTCAGAAAGCACAAATCCGGAGAAGGGTCCAAACAGGGTAAGCAATTTTGCAATGACTTCCCTAAGTGGTTGTCAGCAGTATGCCTCTAAATGAAACTGGTGATACACAGAGTCGGCTGCCTCTGAATAAGCTGCTTTTTCTTAGATGCTGCTGCTTTTAGTGCCACTGAAGGCAATACACCCATCCGGTGGGCTGTTAAAGTCATGAAATCTTGCATTTGCCCTGTTCCACTTGTCCACATATCTGTAGTTAAGTGGACAGTGGGTACAGCAGCATTTTGGAGGACACTAATTAAGTTTTTTTTAACATCCCTGTACAGGCTGGGAATTGCTTTTCTAGTGAAGTGGAACCTAGATGAGTTTTGGTAGCGGGAACAGAGGACCTCAATTAACTGTCTAAAACCCACTGCACGAATGGCGGATATAGGACGCACATCTAATACCAGCATAGCTGTTATAGCGTCAGAAATCAGCTGTGCAACTGGGTGACTGCTGTCATAATTGCCCCCCCCTTTCAAAGGATTGTTTAACAGTCAATTGCTTTTTAGAACTGCTACTTGTAGTTTTCCTGGTCCTCATATGGGATGAAGATCCACTCCAAGAGCAACAGCAGGCATAGTGCTCAAGGATTCTTCTGCGGAATCCAGGATAGGGGAGAACTTAGTTAGCCATATCAAATTGGATGCAGGACTACTTCCAATCATGATTGAGGATATTGTTGATGAAGGTGTTGGTGGTGAAGATGCCAGGTGCTTGGATCTAGCAGAGAGAATGGAACGAGCTGACGCTGGATTGCTCGTTGTTACTTTTTTAGTCAAAGTTTCTAAATCTTGCAAACACTTTTGATGGATGTGCTGTAGATGACATAACAGGGAGGAGGTTCCTAGATGGTTAGGGTCCCTACCTCTACTTACTTTGGCATGACAACGGGTACAGATGGATTGACAATTGTTGTCCGGATTTGGGTAGAAATAATTCCACACATAAGTGGATTTTTTTGTTTTATGCCCAGGCATGACATTGGGCTTTTCCTTATCATGGGGAACAACTGTTTCCACTGGGGCCTGATTTAGACAAACAACATTCTCATCAACAACATCCTCATCATCAACATCATTATTAGCATCAGCTACAGAAGTATCCTCCTCATCCTGGTGCACATCCACAGAAGCATCCTCAATTTCTATGTCAGCAGGTTGACTTGTGCTGCTCATCCCCATATTTGCAGAGGATGCACAAGTTGTGGAAGGAGGCTCCTATTCAAGTACAGTTTTGGAAATGTCAGGCTCACACATGGCAACCGCGGACACACTTAGACTCTCCTCAGGGATTTGTGACATTTCTAAGTGCACAGTTGGTTCATGTGCCTTAATGATTTTCAGTTTTTTTAAATGTCTACAGGGAGAAGGGCTTACATTATCATAAGAGGCAGAACCACCAGTCATAAATAAAGGCCGAGGCCTTAGCCTTTCCTTGCCACTTTGTGAGGTGAAAGGCATATTGCCAATTTTATATCATTCTGCAGCTAACTTTCCCTTTGATGTTTTTTTCTTTACCAATTTAAAAATTGCTTCTTTGATTTTTAGATGCCCTGACTTAAGCCCTGTATGCCCTTGGGCATCGGCTTTAGTAGATGACATATATGGACTAGTATCGTCATGACTGGTGGCACTGGCAACAACTCCAGCCCTATGATGAGGTTCCTGCTCTCCTCTCAACTGATCGTTCTCCATATCAACAAACACAAATTAAGTGGGGTACAGCACACGTCTGTCAATTTTAAATATTACACTGCAGTATCAATGACCTACAGTGTCACATTATTTTTTATGAATAAGAAAAGAATAACTCACTGCGCTACCACTTTTAGTATCACAAGATTTTTTTTGAGTAAAACACTGCACTACCACTTACAGTGTCACAAGATTTTTAATGAGTAAATCAATACGCTACAACTTACAGTGTCACAAGATTTTTTTTTGTATGAATAAGAAAATAATAACACACCTCACTACCATTTACAGTGTTACAATACGTGGATGATAAACTGTGGTCTGGCCGGCAGTGTCATCGAACAATAATAGCGTAGCAAGCACACACTAAAAAAAACTGAAAACAATAATAGCGTAGCTAGCACACACTAAAAAAAACTGAAAACAATAATAGCGTAGCTAGCACACACAAAAAAAAATGAAAAAAATTAATTTTTTTCATTTATTGTGGAATGCTAATTTTATTTAACCTTTATTTATTTTTTTACACTGGGGCGGAGCACACCCGGACGAGGCAGCAGCCCCTTGATGAAGAACACAGCACCCATTAATGGACAACAAAGCACCCCTCTGGAGTGCGGATGGCCACCTCCAGAGTCACAAATACGTGGACAATAAACTGCGGTCTGGCCGGCAGTGTCACCGAACAATATATTTTTTTACACTGGGGAAGAGCAACCGTGTACGTGGCAGCAGCCCCTTGATGAACAACACAGCACCCCTTTATGGACAATAAAGCACCCCTACCGAGTGCAGATGGACCAACTGCAGAGTCACAAATACGTGGATGATAAACTATGGTCTGGCCGGCAGTGTCACCAAACAAGAATAACGTAACTAGCAGACACTACAAAAAATGAAAAAAAAAAATATATATTTTTTTGTGGAATGATAATTAGTAATTTTAACTTTAATTTTATTTACACTGGGGAAGAACACCCCTGGATTGACAGAGCACCCTTGGATGACACAGCACCCCTTTATGAACTACAGCCCTAGACCCTTGATTGACAGGACAACAGTGACACAGCAGCACCCCCCACTGTATGTACTGCAGCCCCAGCCCGACAACACTGCACCCTTGAACAACAGAGAAGAACAGAGCACGTCTGTTCTGTACACTCTCCACAGACGGAGTTATAAATGGCGCTGATCACCGAGACCTTTATAACCAAAACCCGCGAGAACCTGACAGTGGGATGATTCCGTTTTGCCTCATTTTGGATTCTGATTTAGGCAGGAAAACCCAAGCCGTACTCGGATCCTACTCGGATCCCCTATGTTCAGGTGGGTCCAGTTCTCAGAGAACCGGTCCTGCTCATCGTTAATTTTTATACATATATCTGTATTATTGTCTTTTCATTTAACTTGTTACATGTCTACAGTTACATATTGGTTACTAAAGGCCATTGGCCGCATTTCTTGAAAAAAAAAAAGCTGCACTTATTTGTGAAGACCACAAGGGGGCACCAGATGCCATATAATAACTTAAGAATCCTCTTTAGTGTAAACCAATTCTTTGTTGACTCGAGGGCTGGTGTCTAATTTGTTTATGTAAACAAATCATTTTATGTTATTTTTTAGTCCCTGCATAACACTGGGTATTATTATTCTGTATTTATGCCTGGAATGATCATTTTAGTGCATGATACAGTGTCTAGGAACATCGATTCTGGGTAGGTAGATTTATGCACACAGGGGTTAATGCAGAGTGAGACCTACTGTACATTAGTTTAGATATTGTGAAATTGCTCTGCGTAAGCCCAGAAAAACAGTTGCAAGCATATACGCCTATGCAGATCTGCTTTATTCCTGCTTTTATGTCTGCTTGCACGAGGGAAAAATGAGATTATGAGGATAGGGGTGTTTTAAGCAGTTTTTCTTGGAGTGCGATGTTGATGTATTTGGATGCACTAATCCACGTACTGCAGGACAATGGCCCTGCGTATGATTGTAGCTGCGCCAGTCAGGTAATTCAAGTAGCCCCACAAGAGGAGAGAGGTCTGTACCACCAGGAAAGCAGAAAAGTCCAGCCCCTAGAAGACATGTAAAGAGCCCTGCATATGGAGACCCCAGTGGGGGGTGCCATAGAGATGTTTGAACAATCAATTGTAACCATCAATGGTGTCATTGGTGCTTATCGATGGAATTAAATCATCGAGAGGGGGGAAATCCATGATGACTTCCCTGCTATGGGGAATGGCAGACAGCAGGCAAATTAGGGAATGGGGTGGGGTTCAGCAGCATTCCCCTATGCAGATGGAAAAATACAACAAACATTTCTGCATCTAAGCCAAGAAAGTTGGAGAACCATAACAGGTTGAATAAACTTAGCATATAGCATCTGTAGGTGGATAATTCTTTTTTACCGGAATTCAAGAAGACCTTGAATATTACTGTTCCCTTGTGATCCCGATTATAGACCAGGCAAGTGTCAGTCGATCACACGTGGTTGCTAGAGACAAATATCTGGGGCACTATCATAGACCGGTCCGGACTGGCCATTTGGCGCTTCTAACAAATTCCAGAAGGACCAATGGCCTGATGGGCTAGTCCGGCCTGAATACCTGGATGAGCAGTTCCACCTCCTGGTGCTCTGCTTGGCCAGTATGCAAATAGAAGAGGACACATCATGAGGTCATGCCTCTTCTCAGTACGCATAGTGGGATGCTGGGGCTGTCAAAGAACAAACAAACAGACGCTAAACCTACTACGTAAATATATCAGGTATATAGTAGTGCTAATTAGCATGAGCCTACTGACAGCTGCCCCTCCACATGTGAGGGAATACTGGATACCCCCAAGAGAAAATCAAACAAGGATAAAAAAGTATAGGCACTGGTCAGTAATTTTTAATTACATAATAAAAAAACTTTAAATCAAATACGATATAAAAAGGGAAAAAAATACATACAGTATATATACAGTGCCTTGCAAAAGTATTCACCCCCTTGGCTTTTTACCTTTTTTGTTACATTAAAAAATAAATAAATTACAGGTTGTAATCTGAATTTTATGTGATGGATCTGCACAAAATAGTCCAGTTTGGTGAAGTGAAATTAAATAAATATATCTAAAAAAGAATCTCTATAAATACAATTCTGAAAATTGGCATGTGCATATGTAATCACCCCCTTTGCTATGAAGCCCCTCAAAAGTTCTAGTGCAACCAATTACATTCAGAAGTCACATAATTAGTAAAATTAAGTCCACCGGTGTGAAATATAAGTGTCACATGATCGGTCAGTATAAACACACATTTTCAAAAAGGCTCCAGAGGCTGCAACACCACTAAGCAAGAGGCATCACACCATGAAGACCAAGGAGCTCTCCTAACCAGTCAGGGACAAAGTTGTTGAGAGGTACAATTCTGGGTTGGGTTATAAAAAAATATCCAAATCTTTGATGATCCCCCGAGCACCATCAAATCCATCATCATCAAATGGAAAGAACATGGTACCACAACAAACCTGCCAAGAGAGGGCCGCCCACCAAAACTCACAGACCGGGCAAGGAGGGCATTAATCAGAGAGGCAGCACAGAGACCAAAGGTAACCCTGAAGGAGCTGCAGAGTTCCACAGCAGAGACTGGTGTATCTGTGCCTGTGACCACAATAAGCCGTACACTCCATAGAGCTGGGCTTTATGGGAGAGTGGCCAGAAAAAAGCCATTACAGTGTACTTAGTGATAAAAATAAGAAGACGCGATTTGAGTTTGCCAAAAGGCATGTGGGCGACTCCCCAAATGTATGGAGGAAGGTGCTCTGGTCAGATGAGACTAAAATTTAACTTTTCGGCCACCAAGGAAATCGCTATGTCTGGCACGTACCCAACACAGCCCATCACCCCAAGAACACAATCCCCACAGTGACACATGGTGGTGGGAGCTTCATGCTGTGGGGATGTTTTTCAGCAGCAGGGACGGGGAAACTGATCGAGTCGAGGGAAAGATGGATGGTGCTACATACAGGGATATTCTTGAGCAAAACCTGTGTCAGTCTGCCTGTGATATGAGACTGGGACGGAGATTCACCTTCCAGCAGGACAATGACCCGAAGCATACTGCTAAAGCAACTCTCCAGTTGTTTAAGGGGAAACATTTAAATGTGTTGGAATGGCCTAGTCAAAGCCCAGATTTCAATCCAATTGAGAATCTGTGGTCAGACTTGTAGATTGCTGTTCACAAGCGTAAACCATCCAACATGAAGGAGCTGGAGCAGTTTTGCCTTGGGGAATGGGCAAAAATCCCAGGGGCAAGGATGTGGCAAGCTCATAGAGACATCCAAAGCAACTTGCAGTTGTAATTGCTGCAAAAGGTGGCTCGACAAAGTACTGACTTTAGGGGGGTGAATAGTTATGCACGCTGAAGTTTTCTGTTATGTTGTCCTAAATGTTGTTTGATTCACAATAGAAAAAAAACACAACTTCACAGTTGTAGGCATGTTCTGTGAATGAAATGATGCACACGTTCAAACAATTCATTTTAATTCCAGGTTGTGAGGCAACAAAACATGAAAAATGCAAAGGGGGTGAATTATTTTGCAAGGCACTGTATATATATATATATATATATATATATATATATATAAAACACAGAAAAATCTAAAAAGCAAATATATTGCACCAATATAGCTCTTGATTAAATCCTAAATATAATATATTAGTATATGGCTCTATGCAAACTAATCATCCAATATTGCCACATATATACACAATAACTTACTAAAATGTAGTGATCATATAGTGTAGTTGTCAACAGGACCACAAGATAACCAAACTTGGATTTCTACTAAAAGATTAAGGGGGTCATTCAGACCCGCTCGTGAGCGGCAGTACGCTCGCAAGCGGGTCGATGTTACCCCACTGCACATGCGCACGACAGAGGAAGCTCCGTCATGCGCATGCGCGAGACCCGGCGAGCGACGGCCTCTCCATCGCTCCGGGTCTCGCACCAAATGGGGAGTGCTGTCGATGTTGATTGACAGCACGCCCCCTTTGGTGGGCGTGCCGGGGGCGTGCCTGCCAGACGGAGGCGTTCCCATGGGAACGCCTACCGTCTCAAGCCGACCCCACTGACATCACTAGTGATGTCAGTGGGAGTGATTTTGGCTCTGATAGAGCCAAAATCACTCCAGGGTTTGCAGCAGCAAGACCCTACCACAGGGTCTCAGTCGCAAGCCCGATGGTCGCGATGGTCAAGACCATCGCGACCATCATCATGGACGCTCGCTATAGCTGTGGGTGGTAACCCACAGCTATGCGAGCGTCCATGAGGACGCTCCAAAAAAAGGTAGGAGGGCCCTGATTCAGAGCGAGCGCTCTGGTCAGAGCGTTCAGCTCTGAATCAGGCCCTAAGTTCAGCAGCGATATATTCTACATGGTAGAGAATAATGACAAACAATTAGCACACTTGCAGCATAAAAAATTCCCAGATGTAGGTCTATTTGGAAGAAAAATAATTAGTATCCTTTTGTAGGTAAAAAAAATATTGTCTCAATGTATGTTTGACAAAGTGTCTTTGTGCTTAAAATGTTTCAAGTAGGCACAATTCGTAAGCTGTAATAAATAGCTGTGTTTAGATAACTTGCAGCAGAAACAGTCCAGATAAGTAGGTTAGAATTCCAAGCTTGAAAATAGCAGTGCTGTGGATTTATGTGATGCAATCGCACAGCCATCATATGGACGCTCACTACCACTTTCGTACATCCATAAGGCCTTGCAGACCTACGTAAACATCGGTACCATCGAGTAACATCGGACCCTCACCCACAATTACAACAGGTCTGACCTTACTCAGAAATATCAACTGTTGTCACACGCAGTGAGTACTCAAGCTGCGTATGCCGTCGCAGTGGCTAATTTATGCACGCCCAAATAGCGTCAGTCAAACGGACAGGCATGCCTGTATTTCTCCTACCGCCCGCCCCCATCACCAGCCC
Organism: Taudactylus pleione; assembly: GCA_031769625.1. Lineage (NCBI taxonomy): Eukaryota > Metazoa > Chordata > Amphibia > Anura > Myobatrachidae > Taudactylus > Taudactylus pleione. The sequence goes on from JAUIMM010001655.1 coordinate 2,586,633, forward strand.
CAAATGCTGACGTCCCATCTCTTGATCTGCAATGACTTTGTATCTGCATAGGTGATCACAGTGCGATTGCAATGCTAATTCACGCACGCACACCTACGGTGCATGCACAGTACCCACCATCGGCCAATCTGCGTACACTGTTGCAGTTGCGATCCGTAATGAATCAGGCCCAATATTTGCAGTGAAACAGGCATTTGAAACAATGCAGGATACTTGTTGTGAAATACAGGAACAGAGCTGGGATCAACTGAAGCCCGGGGCCAGTTATCTATACTTATGAAAATGAAGTGAGCTGTTCTGGCCATGAACTGAACTCCAGAGCTTGTTTAATATATGTTGCTTTCAATGACTATTGGATAACTAGATCATGTGAGAGCAGCCTCTGAGATTTGGTTGGACTCGAAGAATCACATGACAAAATCTAATATGGCCACACCCATGCAGCGGGAATGAAGATGCAGTGCTTAGGAATGCCGCGGATGGCCAGGCAAAGCACAGACAACCATGAGATGGCATCGCCGGACATGATAAGTGGGGCTAACAACCCGATGTGTGACAGTCTGGTTGCAATGGATCTCCCCTATCATGGGGTGGTGCAAGTGCCAATACTGATGATGACATGGAGATCTTTTTGAATATGTACGAACCCTTGCATTAGCCCTACGGATTCTTGCATTAGCTTTAGGTAGTAAATTTGGCTTTCATGGCTTCCCGCAAATACAGCACAACCACTTTGTGTGCGACTCAAAATTAGGCCTTATGTGACAGCCTGGAATATGCAACCCAAGGGATGAGAACTGGTTGGTAGCAGCATGGTGCAGCCAGAAAATTGGCCAAGGAACATCCTGTGGTTGTGATGGAAGCCAGGAAAAAGCTGTGGAAGAGCCTGTTGGATAATGGATTGCAGATGGTTGTTTCATCTACGCAGACAAAGATAATAACCCACAGAAGGTGGATAATTTGGACTGGATGGAGCCACCTACAGAAGGTGGTGGAGGATGATTGAGACTGGATGATACCATGCTGTCAGCAAGTGTGCAAAGAAACTATACACAATAAGAAGTCCAGGGCGATGCCATGTTGGGAACATTCACTGTCTGAATGCAAGGATCAAGAATGCTAAACTGAGTAAGCAGCGGGCAAAGAGCACAAGTTAGCTGTTGGAGTAGAAGAATGTCCCTTAGCGAGTAAGTCCTTGGAAAAGTAATAGGAGAGCATACTGGAGCAGAAGAGCAGGTGTTTGACCCATAGAGTTGTTCTGCAGGAGACTGTGTTGGGGGTGTGGAAAACACCAGCCTACATAGAAGTAGATCTAGAAGATATGGAGACCTGAGATTGGGATCAGAAGTACCTGTTGGAGACTGGCTTAGAGATGATGCTCATCTTCAAAGTAGTGTCCAGACAATGTGACCTTTACCTGCATGAGGGGTAGACGGAGACGTGAAAGACACTGATAAAAGCAGATGCCTTACTGAATTTCGTGGGAAGGATGATTCCTGTAGATGACAAGTAACCAATGTGCATCCCCATAAGAATGAGCTGCACATAGGAGAAACTGCATTGGAGAAACCCATCTTGACAGCAGATAAAGACATTGCAGTGGCGGCAGTGGGGAAGTGGACATCACCACCCCCTAAAGATGAGGGAAGTACCTAGTGAGAGTAGGAAGTTACACCACTATCTAAAGAGGAGACCACCTGGTCATCATAAATGGGACTCTTGAAAATAAGGCCACTCTCAGAGAGGATCTGGAATTGGAGGCTAGGAGGAAATGATAGAGGACACTGAATGATGGACTGAACCTTTAGTGCCTTTGAAGGGACTAGAGAGGAAAAACAAGGGGTAATGTGAGGACAAGGATGAGCAGAGACCAAGGCCAACAGATTAATTTGGGTTTAGGCAGCGTGATAGTGACATCATGAGATGCTCTGATCGCACACCACTAGTCTAGAGCACCACCCACCTTGAGCGGCTATGAATATAGCTGTCCCGAGTGGGAACAAGTAGCTTCGTGGAGGAGGAGAGGGGGCTGGACAACCAGCGTAGCAGAAGAGTCCAGACCAGGAGAGGACCCCAACAGACATTCAGTGGAGGTGAGCCCTACAGCCGAAGACCACAGCAGATGTACACCAGTGCAGAGAACACGAGACCACACCAGAAGACCAATTATTTATGTAACACCAGAAAATGATCTCACAAAGATGAAGTGACATAAAAGAACGGAAAGAAAGAGACCAGTACAGCTGAACAGTAACCGTACACTCTGCAAACTCATTAGTAAGTCTGTGTTATTTATGAAGGGGAAAATGTGGAAATGTAACACTTATGTAATGTGCAATTGCATCAATGTAGCCACTGGGTATGTACTCATCTGAGCAGGTCACCTTTCCATGCAGAGGAATTTGCGCACCAAGAAAAGTGAAAAAGTAAAAACAACAATTCAACGACCTGCCAGCTATCACTTTTGGATGACCCTCATAATCACCTTCTGTGTTTCCAGTGTTCTCCTAAAATGCTGCACACAGGAACCTTCTCTATGTTTTAATTACGCCTTGAGGCCGTGTCATGGCTGTCTCTATGTCTTGTGGGGCAATTTAACATATTAATGTATTTATTACCTTGATATTTGCATGTGAGAAAAGGCACTTTCCTGTGTAAACTGTGCCTGGATAGTGTGAAGGCAACATGGCGGTTTGGTAGCGGAAATTCTGTAGTGTGACAGGGTATAGCGCTCAGCATTCACTTTCACACCTGACGCTGACTGACCATATCACCATTATAGAACAGCGTTGTTTCCTTGTCAGAGGGTGGTAAAGTGCGCTCTGATGCTTTCTTATTAGGAAAACTACTGAGAGTTTACCCCGGTACCCAATATCTGCCACCTTGGAGGATGTGTAACAAGCATATTCTTGTGCACACATTATAACTCTATAGATTTACCTGCTAAGTCAGGAATACCCATCTAAGGGCCTGATTCTGAGCTGGGAGTAAAGCAAATAAGCAAGTAACTTCAGGGGCAAACGCAGGATTTTTAAGGGGGGGCGTTGCTAATGTGTGTGTGTATGTATATGTATATATATATATATATATATATATACATACACACACACACTGATATATATATATATATATGTACATACATAGTCACTGACATATATATGTGCAGTACACACTGTATACACACACAGGGATATATATATATATATATATATATATATGTACATACATAGTCACTGACATATATATGTGCAGTACACACTGTATACACACACACACACGGATATATATATGTACATACATAGTCACTGACATATATATGTGCAGTACACACTGTATACACACACACACGGATATATATATATATATACATACACACACTGATATATATATATGTACATACATAGTCACTGACATATATATGTGCAGTACACACACTTGCATATATATATACATATATATACATACATATATATATATATATATATATATATATATATACTGTATATATAGATATATACACACACATATAGGTCACACATACATTACATACACACACTTACCATGCAGCAGCTGCAGGTTGGAGATGGTGCCTGATCCCGTCTCAATGTCAATAAGCCCCGCCCCCTCGCTGCAAAATGCCGTGATTCGCGTGTCAATGGGGAAGGGGTGGGGCCAAGTGATGCAATTCTAATTACAGTGCACCATATTGCTTCCGCCTCCTCCACATTGACCCGCGAATCATGGCATTGCCGCGAAGGGCAGGGCTTAATAACATGGTGGTGCTTGCTCTCCCCTCTGTCAGGGGGGGTTTCTGGGTACTCAGAATCCCCCTCTGCATGCGCTACTGAACTTTGCGCCTGGGACAAACCATGTTGCAATGCAGGGGGTGCAAATACTGTACATTTATGTGTTTTTGCATGCGGGGTAAATACTGGCTGCTTTTGCATGTATGACTCCCATAATAGAAGCGAATCATGTCAGAGCAATAGGACTTTATTGCTTCTATTGTGTGGACTGATCTAAAGGACCCTGGGTATATTTCTACGGACACGCTAAAGATTTTACTACTTAATACCTGAATACTACGGCTGACATCACTCTGATAAAGCCCATAGACAACAGACGCTGGAGACCTCAGCTGAACACTGTCATTAGCTCCGGAGAGCCAGGTAACAGTGGCCCTGATTCAGAGCCGGACGCTCTGACCAGAGCGCTCGCTCTGAATCAGGGCCCACCTCCATTAATATGGAGCGTCCTCCTGGACGCTCGTATAGCTGTGGGTCACCACCCACAGCATATACGAGCATCCAAGAAGATGGTCGCGATGGTCAAGACCATCGCGACCATCGGACTTGCGAGGGAAACCCTGCGGTTGGGTTTCCCAGCCACAAGCCCTGGAGTGATTTTGGCTCTATCAGAGCCAAAATCACTCCCACTGACATCACTAGTGATGTCAGTGGGGCCGGCTTCAGACGGTAGGCGTTCCCTTGGGAACGCCTCCGTCTGGCAGGCACGCCCCCGACATGCCCACCAAAGGGGGCGTGCTGTCAGTCAACATCGACAGCACGCCCCCTTTGATGAGACACTCCGAGCGAAGGAAAGTCCTTCGCTCGTCGGGTCTCACGCATGCGCACGACGGAGCTCCCTCCGTCGTGCGCATGCGCAGTGCGGACCATCGACCCACTTGCGAGCGGACAGCCGCTCGCGAGTGGGTCTGAATGAGGGCCTCTGTGTGCTGATTTGCAGCCAGTCTGTTAGTGATGCCATTTACTTACTAAAGGCTGAGCCCTCTATACGCTGGGACAGTTCCTATTTATGTTCACAACATAGATCGTGGACTGTGGATATCATATTGTTTGTCCCAGGAGAACCTTTACACTACATTAAAGAGAGAATTTATAGTATATGTTGAAATCCATTTATCACAGCTTATGGAATATTGATACATAAAGGATTCTCCCTATTATACATCTTTTTTCTGGATAATGAATTGATATGAATCTCTTTTTTCATTAATTCCCCGGTGGAATATTACAATGTGTATTGCACTGTTTTTTTTGAATATAGAAATTGATTATTAGAAAAATTAATGTGCAATCTTTTTTATATATGCATTAGATTTATATAATATATCTTTAGATGGAATAAAATTGTTCCCTTATTTATATACATACCTGTGTCTTGGTGTCGATCATTTCTGCCATATTAGAATCTTTTTATAAGTGCGGTACCAATTTTTCTTATTTGAATAGTTTGTTCTCCATTAGTAAATCTCCACAGACTTCACAGGTGACTGCTGCTAATATCAATGTATAAATTGGTTTCTTTACATGAGCGCCTGAAAACAAGGAACTTCGGGCCTGATTCAGACTCGGTCGCTAGGATGCATTCGTACAGAGCCGTCAGCAGCCAAAGTATGCAAATCCCGTGATCGCACGGCAAGACACGCCCACTATGTCATGCTGTGCGATCACGCCCACTTTCCCTTAGTAACATACGTCATCTCCAGGAAGTGTCTTAAACAATCGGTAACATCGGACCCATACGCAGCACTTGTGGCTGACCATACCCTTCCGCAAGCACTGCGAACGCTGCTGTGTGTAATTCAGCCATGTCACGTGTATGCTGATGCTGCATCTTAATTATGCACGCCCCTGAAACGGCATTCAGACTCATAGACACGCCAGCGTTCGCACCACCACACCCCCGTTACCATTGACCTCCCCCTGTCACCACCCACAAACGGCTCATCCTGTCACTCATGCTTGTGGAGCATTTGTGTACAGGGTGCGAACATTTCCCGATCGCATGGACTAGTTTGCGCACGTGCACTGCGTTTTGTATGCATGCGCAGATTGCAAACATCGGCAGGTTACGTGCGAACGCAGCCTTGCGAACAGGTCTGAATCAGGCCCTTTGTTCCTAAGATTGTGTGTATTGCTTTTGCATGTAGCTCACAAATGCTGGACAACTTTATTTTTACACTGCAATTTAGACATACTGGCCAGCTCTCCCTCATTGTACGGGAGACTCCCTGAAATAGTAGCGATCTCCCTGACTCCCTGAAGAGTCTAGCAATCTTCCTGATTGCACCTTACCCCCATTATGAAGCTGTTATATTTAACCCCCTCCCCAGAGATTTATACATTCAAATGGGATCATTAGTGTAATTTCAGTGCATTGGTTATAAGGTTCTGTATAATGGGCCTGATTCAGCAAGGACCGGAATTGCAAAGCTGCACGCAGGCTATAGATATATGATGTATACACGGAGGCTATAGCTATATGATGTATGCACGCAGGCTATAGGTATATGATGTATAGACGCAGGCTATAGATATATGATGTATACACGCAGGCTATAGGTATATGATGTATGCACGCAGGCTATAGATATATGATGTATACACGCAGGCTATAGGTATATGATGTATACATGCAGGCTATAGATATATGATGTATACACGCAGGCTATAGGTATATGATGTATGCACGCAGGCTATAGATATATGATGTATACACGCAGGCTATAGGTATATGATGTATGCACGCAGGCTATAGATATATGATGTATACACGCAGGCTATAGGTATATGATGTATACACGCAGGCTATAGGTATTTGATGTATGCATGCAGGCTATAGATATATGATGTATGCACGCAGGCTATAGATATATGATGTATACACGCAGGCTATAGATATATGATGTATACAGGCAGGCTATAGGTATATGATGTATGCACACAGGCTATAGATATATGATGTATACACGCAGGCTATAGATATATTATGTATACACGCAGGCTATAGGTATATGATGTATACACGCAGGCTATAGATATATGATGTATGCACGCAGGCTGTATATATGATTATGCACGCAGGCTATAGATATATGATGTATACACGCAGGCTATAGACATGATGTATGCATGCAGGCTATAGATATATGATGTATGCATGCAGACAGCTTTGCAATTGTGATCCTTGCAATTAAGGTAATGCTGCAGGAGGCATCACGTATCCAAGCTGCATTACATATTCGAGCTGTGTTTCCCAACGCAGCATCAGATACTCTGTGGACCATTACCTGACTGCAAGACCCATTGGGTCCCGCACTTGGCTGCCGCAGATTAGAGTAAGAGGCCAGGAAATCTCCATCAGCCGACGGAGATCTTGGCTTCTTCCCTCCCCCGCAATGGCGGTGACCTCCGTTTTGGGAAACGGAGGCCATCGCTGCCCCCTCCCCGCCCCCAAATGGCAGCAGAATATCAATCACTGACAGTCTGCTGCCAGTTTACGTGCAGGCTTGCAGACCCGTTCTGTATATGTGCAGAACGGGTCTGGCGCCTGCGCAGATTCCCGAACATCTGCACTGCTGAATCAGGCCCAATGATCCCTATGGCTACATGCACTGCTGAATCAGGCCCAATGATCCCTATGGCTACATATATTTTCAGATAAGTATCAGTGTGAATTCATCAACAAACAGATCTTACTAACTGCTTTGGGGCCCATTTCCATTTGGATGTAAGTCAGTATTATGACACGCCCCCCAGATGTATTAGTACACGCCCATCACATGTATGACACGCCCCCAGATGTAGTAGTACACGCCCACTTTACTGCCGCACTCATAGGTGCTGCTTTCACAATCTCCCTGACATGCTTTTTCAAATGTCGGTAAGTGTGCGGTTAGATCTGAGTCTGGACACGCCCCTCCCAAATCTAAAGCTGGGTACACACTATAAAATCTATAGTCCAATATATCGTTCCAGCACAGATCAGAACGGTATATTGTACACGTCATATACGTGTGCCCAATCCATCATTCCCGGCAGCCATTCATCGCATCATTTCATCTGCTGTGCTGCACGTCAAAGGGAGGAAGCAACGCACGCTGTGTTGCACATGGTGTAGAGTGTATGCACAATCACACGACCACACAATATATTGGTCCAATCTTTCTTCTTATAGCATCACCTGAACTGCCAGTAATCTACATGATGATAGCATAGTGCAGTGGTTCTCAAACTCAGTCCTCAGGACCCCACACAGTTCACATTTTCCAGGTCACCCAGCAGGAGCACAGGTGTAATCATTACTCACTGACACATTTTAAAAGATCCAGAGGTGAATCTTGTGATTCTGTGAGGAGACCTGGAGAACATGCACTGTTTGGGGTCCTGAGGACTGAGTTTGAGAACCTGTGGCATAGTGTGTATGGGAGAATTAATTAATTGGATACAATCCTTTTGCACGATACGTTTGCCATCGTTTGGGAGATTGCACAGTATGTACGCTCTATTAAGTGAGTTTGGGACAATCGTTGCACTGTTTGTTACATAATAGTGTGTACCTAGCTTTACTCTCTCTGCACATTTTACATCTGCCCCACCTGCAGCACGGTTTTACCCAGGGGCAATGTTACTTGGTTTTTGTGCTTTATTACCAACTCAGAATAGGCCCTAAATGTCACATTGCTCATTCAGGCATGGTATGAAGTTTCTTAAGCTCGGTACACACTATACGATGTGTACCCAGCCGACGGTGCGATATAACTATACATCGTGTGTGCTGTACACACTGCACGATCCGGTGTATGTGTTGCGATGTGTTGTTAAATGCTGCATGTAACAGCACCTGGTCAATTCACCAAATCGTCCCATCAGCTGTGCAGCACGGCAGATGGACTGTTGCGATGAACGTTCATCCCTCAAACGGGCGTACACACAGCATGATCCGTATTGTTTTAAACCACATTGGAATGATGTAACGTTCAATATATTGTACAGTGTGACTGGGATGCAATCGGGAAGCCGGCTGACATTATACCGACAGCCGGCTTCCCGACTGTCATATCCCGGTGAGGGGGAAATGCCCGGTGCCTAGATGTAGACGCCGCTCATTTCCGCCGTGAGACCGGCGCCCGGCATCCCGATCGAAGGGGGGGAGGGTTAGGTTTAGGGTTCCCGGGGGGGACGCAGGGTTAGGCACCCCCCCGGGAGGTTAGGGTTAGGCTAGGGGTAGGGAGGGTTAGGCACCCCTGGGGGGAGGATAGGGTTAGGCACCCCTGGGGGGAGGTTAAGGTTAGGCACTTAGAGGGGGGATTAGGATTAGGCACCCCCCCGGGAGGTTAGGGTTAGGCACCCCTGGGGGGAGGTTAGGGTTAGGCTAGGGGGAGGGAGGGTTAGGGTTAGGCACCCCTGGGGGGAGGTTAGGTTTAGGCACTTAGAGGGGGGATTAGGATTAGGCACTTGGGGGGAGGTTAGGGTTAGGCACCCCTAAGGGAGGGTTAGGGGGGTAGGTTAGTTAATACTTACCTAGGGACGATCAGGATTTTCAGCACTGTCAGGCTGCCGCTGCCAGGAATCGAACCGAATCATACCGATTCCGTGTGACTGTGTACCCAGCTTATCTGTGGTTTGCCCCCACTAGGGAAGAACTAAAACTTTAACTTTCTGAATCTGTACAAACGGATGGAATGGCGCAAACTGTGACTCAAGCCATCACAAGAGGACGAAACATCATTTGTAGTGTTCAGCTGTACTTACCCCTCTTATTAAATGACCATAGCAGACTCTTGGGCACTTAGCGATATACAACCCCTCTGTTTGTCAGACACTTCCAATTTTAGATGTGCGGTTAGGTTCTCCAGAAATCCGAATCCACCTGAATTTCGTGAATCCGGGTAAATCTGGGTCGCGGTTCTGATCTTTTTGTGATTCGGAATTCAGATTTTAAATCCAAATTTTGGGTTTTGGATCGCATAAATTACATAATTTTAGCTGTTTTTAAAACTTTTTATCAATTTTTTATTTAAAAAATCCAGATCCAAAACCAAAACACTTGAGGGTGGTTTGCAAAAACAAATCCAGATACAAAACCTTGAAGGAGATACAGATCCAAAACCAAAACCAAGACACGGGGGTCGGCGCACATCCCTACTTCCAAACTAACGTTTACCAATCATTGCTCTTAAAATAAATTTTTTAGTTTTAGATAAATTGCTTTGTTTGATTACTTCATATTTGTTAAACTTAAAACTATAGATGTGCGCTGACCTCTGAATTTGGTTTTGGATCTGGATTCAACTTCATGTTTTCAATTTGGTTTTCCAAAACCACCCTCAAGTGTTTTGGTTTTGGATTTTTTTTTTTTTAATTGATAATATGTTTTTTTTTTTTTAAAAAAGGTAAAATCATTGAATTTTTACAATCCAAAACCCAAAATTAGGATTTAACATCTGAATTCTGAACTGCGAGAACATCAGAACCGCAACTCAGATCTCTGCAGATCTCCTCACGGGATCCGAATCGCGATTCGGATCTGTCCAGATTCACAAACATGTGGGAGGATTCGGGTTTCTGGAGAGTCGGACTGCGCATTTCTAGTTAAAACTATATTAATAACCTACAAGTAATAAAAATGCTTTTTATTTTCCAACTGCGCTTCTGTGTTTTCTCAAAATTATCTATTTTCATAACAGATATGAAGTGAGAATTACAGCCGCAAAACCGTTGTATCCAAGGAGATGTTACTAAAAAAAAATATATATCTGCAGTGCAGCTTGTATATTGTGCAATTAAAGATGGAAAATAAAAAGATATTTTTCATTTTGCGCTGAAATCCAGGCAAGAGTTCAGTTCTACATGGGCAGCAGCCTGGGGCTTCTTCAGCGAGGCCCAAACACCATTATTTATTGAACACTTGCAAAGTTCCCTTTGATCTTGCTGGGTCGCAAAGGGTTTTCTCCCAAGCCATCAGAAATCCGGCTCCACAGACCACGGTCTGTGTTTTCTACAGATTTCTGGAGAAGAGAATTCCTTATAGAGACCACAGTGCAGGCTGCAAAATCTGCAGAGTTTGGGCACATCTGGTGACCGACATTTCTCACGTACAGTATTTATAGTCCTCACAAAATATTATCTTGAAGAATCTCTTCCTTATTTCTGACATGTTAAAAACGGTGGTTTGCAATTTCATTGGGGGCAGAACTTGCCTTTTGCTATGTTTAAATTTTGTGTATTAAAAAAAAATATTTATTTACATATTATTAATACTTAATATGACCCCGCCCCCTAGCTGCCATAACTTGTTTTATGTGAGTTTTCTATATTTCAGTTGTAAGGATTAGTTTTCCACTTCTAGAAGTCTGCACCACACTCTTGAAGAATCCATCAGTAACTACCAGTTGCTAAGGGATTAGTAAATAGAGTAATAGAGTGCGATTGGCATGACTTTGGCAATTGTGCCTGTGGATTTAGGGCTTGATTCAGCAAGGATTATACGCACGCAATTCAGTTGCTAATATCATTCGCATTGCGATCGCATCCCTGACATAAGGATGCCCACTCCCCCTTATTCACATTGTTTACTTGGGAAAAATAACAAAACAATCGGTTACATCGAGTAACATCGGATCCATACGCACAGGTAAGGCAGGTCAGACCTCACTCAGGAATTGCTGATTTCAGCGTATGCTATGAGGCTTCAGGCTGCGTCTGGTATCGCAGTGGATAATTTATGCACGCCCATGCAACACTGTCCCAACGCACTGGCACGCCTGAGTTCGCTCGACCACCCCCCGTCACCACCCACAAATCGCACTTCCTGTCAATCACTCTGCCATGGCAAAATGGAATGGGGTGCGAAATTCTGAAAGTCCCAAGATTTTAGCGTGTTAGCAGATACATTTAAAGCAGCAATGTTTAGTAAGGCAAAGCCAACCAGGTTCTACTTTAGCAAATAAATTTAAAGTAGCACTATTTAGTAACTAACCCAAAATCTCGGGACTTTCAGAAAGCATACAACCGACGCTCGCTAGTTTTGCAGAGTTGTGTATAATTCCAGTAAGATCCATACGCAAAGCGGATTTACGCTCAGCTCTGTGTGAATAAGGTTACACCAGGAAATTTCAAAAGTATATTTACTAAAGTGAGCGTTTTTAGAAGTTAAGATGTTGCCCACAGCAACCGATCAGATTCTAGCTATTATCATCTAGAAGGTGCTAGTTAAATGTGAAATAAAATCTGATTGGTTGCTATGGGCAACATCTCCATTTCTCAAAACTCTCACTTTAGTAAATATACCCCTAGGTATTTACGTTTTCGCATAACAGGAGCTACTCCAGCAATTTGAATAATGACTTTCATTAGGAAAATTTATTTTTTAACGGATGTTACAGGTGAATTCTTACACTAGTTTTCATGTGATTATGAAAACAACATCCTGTAACCCAGTTACAGATCACTTTTGGGGTTCCGAGTAGAATGGAGTCCCGGATTGGGTCTGCTGTAGGTTCGAAACTGGGATTTGAAAACGTAATCTCGGGTGTTGGATTGCATGTAAACAGATGCAAATTATGGAATCAGTACGATTTGCCGCCGGCCGCATGGATCCCGACAGCGGAAACCCGGCAGTGAAGATCCTTACAGGTATTTTTTGTATTTCCTAACCTAACCTCCCCCATCTAACCCTAACCATCCCTTAGGGGTGCCTAACCCTAACCTCGACCCCCAAGTGCCTAAACCTAACCCCCCTTCCCCGCAGCCTAATCCTAATTCTCCCGGGGGGGTGCCTAACCCTAACCTCCCCCAGGGGTGCCTAACCCTAACCTCCTCTTCCCCTATCCTAACCCTAACCCCCCCAGGGGGTTGCCTAACCCTAAGCCCCCCCCAGGAGCCCCTAACCTAACCATCCCACCCCCTGCTGCTGTCCACACCCGGCGCCCACCTTACCTTCGATCGGTAAGCCAGGTGTCGGGCTCCTGGCGCAGGTCTAATGACAGGTGTCGGGATTTGATAATATAACATCTATTACACCCAGCTTTATATTTATTTTTGGCTTTATTTTAACCCCTAGCTGATCCAGTGATCAGTGAGTCCACACGTAGCATTCCAGTTAAATAAACATAAGTGATGCTTTACTTCCAGCATGTGAAATCAGGAAACAGAAAAATAACAAACAGACCTAGCCCTTGTTTAGGGCACTAGCTCACTTCTTGAACCCTCTCTACAGAAGCAGCTACTCTGCATGAAAGTCTCTCACAGTCTCTGAGATTTGTGGTCCTCCCTGCCACATGCAGGACTGGACACTGGCCTCCTGGCCTGGAATAGCTTTCTCAGCTTGTTGGCTGCCGCCTCTCACAAGGACAGTGTTGGAGGTATATGGATCTGCCTGCCTCCTTGCAGGTATGATCCTGACCACCTGGCCTGCTTCACTCACACTGCAGCCCCACCTGGACTGTCTGGCTGTGTCCACAAGCAGCCTCACCTGGGCTCTGGTCATATGGCAGCCATTATACATCTTCCCACAATGCTTTTCTAGCCTGTATGGGTGGATCTCCCCTGCCCCACACAGAATCTGCTGCTCACCAGTGCCACCTCTGGTGATACTGCCACAATAAATAAATATATATATATATATATATATATATATATATCTGCTGTCGGATCTCGAGGTTTTGCCTCAAGCGGCCATTTAAAAGAAATGCCTTTGCCTTTAATGGGCAAAGTGCTGATTGGCTGACAGAGCCGTCTGTCACGGCTCTCAGCCAATCAGCATTATGGTGCTCATTTGCATGTAGCACGGACCCGGGAGATCCATGCTACTTGCATCTGTGTCATTGGCACAGAGCACGGACGGGTCCGTGAGACCTTTCTGTGCTGCTGTGGTGAAAAAAAAAAAAAACCTGTGTAAAAAAAAAAAGAAAAAATGGCGTGCCCCCCCCCCCCCCAAAAAGAGCAACCAGCCCCGGGCATTAGTGACCCAGTGCTGCGTGTGCAACATAGGGGTCCCCTGTACTTAAGCACAACCAGCACCGGGCTAGTCAGAACCAGCGCTGGTTACCAAAATACGGGGGACAAACGACGTAGGGGTTGTGTATGGTTGTGTGTGTGTGTGTATGTATGTTTAATAAACTTATACTGTCACGGTGTGTGTGTCCTGTGTTTTTTTTTAAACATTTTTTTTACAGGTGAACTACAGGTACTAGTGGGCCCTTAATGCCCTGCATACAGATACTTGTGGTTCTCCAAGTACCAGCATGCAGGGCAGGCTTGCTGGGACTTGCAGTTCTACTTATAAAGATAATGCTTGATATTATTTATTTACACCATACCACACTATCAACCCACCACCCACCGCCACCAGGGGTGGCGGGAATAGCCCCGGGCTATCAGCCAGGGCCTGGGGTGCCCTGGAGAGGGTGACCCCTTTATTAGGGGGGTCCCCAGCTCTCCAGGGATCCCCGGCCTGGGCTGACTAGCGGTCAGGGCTGATGCTGCGGCTGGGGGGCCCGGTGAAAGGGCTCCCCTGGCTGTGGCATCAGATCCCCCGCTAGAAAAAGTCCAGTACTGGTTCTGGAACATACAGGGAAACCCTACTCATTCTTTTCCCCAGTATTTCCAGAACCAGGAACATCACCCCAGAACATCACCCCGGGCATCCAGAGTTTTCTCACACGTTGCTGTTCACTGACTCTGCTGTGCGGGACGCCGCACCAACTTATTCAATCCACCGACATATTCACCATATCCAGCCTGATTGTCTCCAGATCTCCGCAGTACGCCCACAATTTCATACCATCATTCCCACTTGTATACATTGAGGGACTGATTCTGTAATCGAGAGGTGCATACCTCTAACATCGGGCAATTTGCATATTTTATACTATATGTGTGCATCCTGTTGCTTGATCTACTGCAAGCAACACTGCTTTGTTTGAATTTAATTGTTTGTTTACTCACCCATGTATGGTCTATAATAAGTAAATACGTTTTTTTGATGTCAGTTGATTTGAATTTCTTCATAATCCCACTTTCATATGCATGGTATTTAGTCATTTACGCTCACATATTCAGGAGGGGTATAGAGCGCACTTATCTGCTTTTTGTATTTCACTTTATAGTAGAAAGGCTAGACACCCTTTCAAAAGTGCAGCCATACCTCATACCTTTGCATCAGTCCAGTGCGCATTAGATCTCCATTTGTGCTTTTTTTCTTTTTTTACACAGGTTTTTTTTTTTTGATCACAGCACCACAGACGGGTCTCACGGACCTGTCATTGCTCTGGGCCTGATTCAGAGCCGGACGCTCTGACCAGAGCACTCGCTTTGAATCAGTGCCCTCCTAGCTAAAAATGGAGCAGCCTCCTGGCCGCTCGCATAGCTGTGGGTGACCAAAAAGATGGTCGCGATGGTCAAGACCATCGGGCTTGCGACGAGACCCTGCGGTAGGGTCTCGGTGACCGCAAGCCCTGGAGTGATTTTGTGATTTTAGTGATGTCAGTGGGGCCGGACCCAGACGGTAGGCGTTCCCATGGGAACGCCTCTGTCTGGCAGCCACGCTC
Organism: Taudactylus pleione; assembly: GCA_031769625.1. NCBI lineage: Eukaryota > Metazoa > Chordata > Amphibia > Anura > Myobatrachidae > Taudactylus > Taudactylus pleione. The sequence continues at coordinate 2,601,988 of JAUIMM010001655.1, forward strand.
CCAGCACGCCCACCAAAGGGGGCGTGCTGTCAGTCACCATCGACCCGTTGCGAGACCCGGAGCAACAGCTTGGCTGTCGCTGTCCGGGTCTCGCGCATGCGCACGACGGAGCTCCCTCGCATTGGGGTAACATCTACCCGCTTGCAAGCGTCCTGCGCTCGCGAGCGGGTCTGAATGACCCCCTCTGTGCCAATCACACAGATGCATGTAGCACGGATCTCCCGTGTCCGTGCTACATGCAAATGGGCACCATAACGCTGATTGGCTTCCTGTCTGCCACTGCAGTGTCACTCCTAGATGGGCCACGTGTTTTGTGCCGCCCACTCGTGTCGCTTAGCATAGTCATCCAGCTACCTCGGTGCAACCTTTTGGCCTAAAAACAATATTGTGAGGTGTGAGGTGTTCAGAATAGACTGGAAATGAGTTGAAATTAATGTTATTGGGGTTATTAATAGCGTAGGAACAAAAAAAGGCCCATTTTATGTGATTTTAGTGTTTTTTTTTATTTTTTAAGAAAAAATCCAGATCCAAAACACACAACCCAGAACCCAAAACACGGAAGGGTGGTTTTGGCAAAACCAATCCAGATCCAAAACACGAAGAAAGATCCAGATCCAAAACCAAAACACAAAATGTGGCCGGTGCACACCCCTAATTATATATATATATATATATATATATATATATAAAAATCACAGGGGCTCTGCACTTACCATAATAACTGACAATAATAATAATAAACATAATAAACAGTGGGGTTTTGGTTCATGAATTGATCAATGCATTTAAGCTTGCAGCCCCCTTCACGGGACCCCACTTTACTGCAAGTCCCTACTCTATTGCTCAGAATTATATGGAGACAGCCATCACACTAGTGTTAAACTAAGGGTATGCTATCAAGGTTTGTTAGTTATTATGGTGAGCGCAGAGCCCCTGTGATTTCTATTTAAACAATGTGGTCACATGCCATGTTGCACCCCAAATCTAGGAATGGTGAGTGCCATGGATTAGTGCTTTTTGTTTATTTTGATTAATTTTTATAATTAATCATTTTTGTGATCACATTTTCTCATGCACCCCTGTTAACCAGTTAATTTGTGTCAGCTGTTTTCCTAGGTGCTTTGTAACAGGTGTGCTTGGTAACTGTCTCACGTTTAAAAGCAAAGTTGCTGTGAGCTTTAAACCTTGATAGCATACCCTGAGTTTAACACTAATGTGATGGCTATGTCCATGTTATAATTCTGAGCAATAGAGTAGGGACTTGCAGTAAAGTGGGGTCCCGTGAAGAGGGCTGCAAGGTTAAATGCATTGATCAATTCATGAACCAAAACCCCACTGTTTATTATTATTATTATTATTAGTTATTATGGTGAGTGCAGAGCCCCTGTGTTTTCTATGTAAACAATGTGGCGACATACCATGTTTCACCCCAAATCTAGGAATGGTGAGTGCCATGGATTAGTGCTATATATATGTATATATATATATATATATATTATATATATATATATATATATATATTATAGTATAATATACACACACACTAGCTGGAGTACCCAGCGTTGCCCGGGATTTTAAGAATGTTTGTTTACACATCATCCTCCAACAAACCTCTCCTTAGGCAGGCCTCACGAAAAGTGTGACAAGCTTCCCCATCAAGAGTCCTAAGGTCTTCAAAGGAAGTAGGACCTGTAATGGTGTAAAGCAAACTTCGGAGATAGAAGCATTCAAAATGTGTAGGATGTACAGTGTAAACACGGTCAAGAGCTTCTGTTGCTCTGATACCAGGATGACCATCTACAGCGACTCCCTGTTTTCTGCACATAAAAACTTTTGGAGAAGTATTCCATGTGTAATATTTTGGCAGCTCACGGTACAGCAGGGTCCTTGCAAAGTCATCATTTTTACACAGTTGGAAGAAAGAAGTGAATGTTGTTGCATAATTTGGTATAGTCAGACAGCTGAGAATGCTGGGAAAGCCTGCTATAGCTCTCTTCCATAATAAACATTAAGATCATGACAAAACATAACAACACAGAACGCTCGCTCCGAGGCCCTACCCATATGCCGTGAGGCCCCACAATGAGCGTCCAGCAAAAATTGTGTTTTTGAATTAATTAAAAATGAACAGTAATTAATTTTGATTAAAAAATTTTTTAGTTGCCTTGGCCGCGTGTTAATACGCTCGTATGTAACATTTCATGATCTTGGCTAGTAAACTGTGGATTTGTATAGAAAGACAGAAGGACAATTTTTCGCTTTTATATAGTAGATAAATGTGCATATTTAATTATTTATCAACAGTTATTTATATAGCACTTCCATATATCCATATGTGTGTGTGTGTGTGTATATATATATATATATATATATACACACACACATACATAGTATATATATATATATATATATATATATATATATATATACTATGTGTTTGATCTTCCTAGACTCAGATATGTTTTAGTGATTTTCTTTAACAGTTTGTATATATTTGCGCATGTGTTGTTTTACTATAGTGTCTCAGACAAATTCTACGGATAATTAGCAATTTATTTTTCCACGGTTGATCAATAAAACCTGTGGGTTTAAGCTGTTCGGCATAAAGAATGTTATTTCTTCATGTTACATCCATTACCGTCAAGACTGAAAGATCAACCACCTACAGCAGAATAAGATATGATATCCACATGCTCTATCTCTCCACTGCAGTTAAATCAAATGCATGGGCCTAGGTTTGTATAGTATCAACTGCAATCACACAGTCTGCATCTAAACTAATATAACATCCATGCAACCATGTGGTACGGGGTTTAATTAATTTACCGGATTATATATATTTGGATGTGCTGCATTATTGATTTTTCTGCAGGATAAAAGCACCCACAGATAGCAGTGTGCCCAGTGGTTACATTATTGTGAAACTAGAAGACACTCGATGACCTGACCAAACATCTGAACAAAGCATCTCTCATACAGGGAAGCTCCTTGTTTTACTTACCAAGAAGAGATTCAAATATACATGACATTTTACGTAATAGAATTCCTTCAATAAAAAAAGGGTCTATACTGTATTACAGAATGTACAAAGAATAAAAGAAAAGACCTTTGCTTATAAAGACTGTCTTCATTCTGCCCTGTTTTCAAAATGTTCTAGCTGTGTGCCTCCCTCTGTGGGACAGACTGTCACCCTATAGTTTACCAGATGCTACAAGTCCCATCAAAGGGTGACAGTGAATGGTGATTCTGATAGGACAGGGACTGCTGTATCAGCTTGGCTGTCTCTGTTGCAAGATAGCACTTACTTCCTATGTGGGGTTTGCAAATCGCTGTCCACAAGGCTGGTGCTGAAATCTGGTAGCGATACACTGTATCTTACTACAAAGGGGGAGATGTTTCAAAAGGGGACAGAAGGAAAAGCCGTAGCAACCAATCAGCTTCTACCTATCATTTTATAGAATGTACTAGATAAAAGATAGCAAGGATTGGTTGCTATGGGCAATTTCTAATGTGTACTCTTTAGAAGGTTTGCTTCAGCTTCCCCAGTACCTTCCTAGCAGGTATAGTACATAACTGTTGTTTGCAGATGTACGTGAATGAAGGTTCAGAAAAACAAGTGTCTTTGTATTTGGTTCAACCAATGTAACACGTGATCCTATGCAGATAAGATTTTCACCTGTGCGCCTGGGGAAAAGTCCACATTTTGCTGCAGGTTTGTATCTTTTCTGAAGCATGAAAAATCATTTATTGAAAAGTACATTTAAAATTGAGTCAATTTGAATCAATTATTGAAAGCATAATTCTCCATTCACAAAGATACATATTTCAGTTCCCATGCCATACCATACCATGAGTTAAAATGTTTTCCATTAATATACTGTATACTTTATTTAACCCAGCTAACTAACTTACTATAACCTCACTGTAGTACTGGTAAATTAAATACCATCATACCAGGACCAAAACTTTATTTTAAATATCTTTATCTTTACCTCTAATAATTTCCATTTATATATTTATCTGTACATCTACTTAGTAGCTCTTATGTATCAACTTGCACTGTAGGTTTGGTGATCCTCTATACTAAACTTAGTCTGTGGCAGCTTCTTCACTTTCTATATTTCCATCATGTTCCTAGGCTTATAGTAAATACACGTACACAACCTTCTGAACTGGAGGATTTGACAGTAAATAAATCTGGCAATATAGAGGAGGGGGCAGTGGATTTTAAGATAATCACCATCCATATAATAAGCTCTGCTTTTATGCAGTAAGCTACTCATTCTACGCAATACAGCTTAATCATTTATATACAATATGATCAAGTGATAAGAACTTTGATATTATGGGGTCTATTCCCTAAGCCTTGGAAGGAGATAAAGTGGAGAGAGATAAAGTACCAACCAATCAGCTCCTAACTGTCATGTTACAGGCTGTGTTTGAAAAATGACAGTTAGGAGCTGATTGGTTGGCAGTTTATCTCGTTCCAAGGCTTAGTGAATAGACTCCTATGACTTGTTCATGGATTCCCATTCTGAATATCAGCCATAACTATTGCATGTTTGATGTACCTATCCACTAATTTTTGCCACCAGTTATTAATAAAAGTTTGAAAATTTTTAGCCATCTCCTCCATATGTCAATTTTATGTATCCTGCAATGTTACGCTTGTGGATGCTTTTACCCACATTGCATAATGTAAATGCCTTGATTTGTATGACTGATTCAATCTACTTGGTTTTGCATGACTGCGTGTGGCCAGCGTGCATAAAATTGTACAGTTACCATCCGCTCCCTGGAAATACAGCTGCGGCCTATAAGTGCACCTAGGCAGGGCCGTAGCTAGGGTAGTGCGACCTGTGCCATCGCACAGGGCACCACAGGGCAGGGGGCACTGTTTGGGCCTGTCAAATTTCTGTTTATTATCATTCTTGCTTGTAGCTTCTCCTACTTCATCCCCAGCATCTCCTGGCCTCCCCTATCTCTTCCCTGGCCCTTCCCCATGAGGCCATGGCCCTTTTTTGGGTGCATTATGTCCCTTTGAAAAATGAGGGGGCGCCAATGCTCTTTCTGGCACAGGGCACCAAAAAGTCTAGTTACGACTCTGCACCTAGGTGTTTGGAAAGTGGATGAGTCTCCATAGGGGGCTGTGCAAAAGTATGCCCTCATTAATGGCTTACATTTATCATGACAGTGAAGAGATAGGGGAACTATATTTGCTATGTGGAGCAATTTGGTGCATGTGAAGATTTTGATTACATTGCTCCATCACCTAGAAATACGATTCTCTGCCAATGTGAAACATGGGGATAAAATTCAGTCATAATAAAAGATGAGATCTGAAGACTGAATGATTCGGATCTGGTGCTAAATTCAAGATCTGTTGTGTTGTAAAAAATTGTGTGAGTATTCTCCACAGAACAAGGACGGCCTGTGACAATACACTCTGTGCACCTTCTATCTCTATTCACTCAGCTCTATTTCACTTTCTGCTTTGCTCTGAAAAACAGACCCCCACTCTGCACTGTGCAGAAGCATCCTCCTCCTCAGCCTGTCCTCCACAAATCCTGGCATCTTCATCTGTTAACTAGAGGTGAGCGGTTTGGCTTTGCTGAAAACAGAACACACCAGAACTTTGGGGATCCGACTCAAATCTAGTCCCGATTTGGATCACTTTTGGGATTCTGAGTAGAACCAAGTCCCAGCTCGGGTATTCCCACACAGGGCTGCCATCAGAAATGGTGGGGCCCGGTACTGACAAATTAGGCAGGGCCCCCCTCACCCCGGGGTATGGGGCAGAAGTGGGTGGAGATGTGGGGGGAGCTACTTTGGGGGTGAGAGACAGGGAGGGCTGGACCTATTGGGGGCACAGATTAATCGTTTGTAAGTTCTGTTATATTACTTGCTGTGCTGACATTTTTAGTTGCATGTTTTTAATTTAACATATCTAAGCACAAGATGTTTTGTGTGTGTGTGTGTGTATATATATATATATATAAATATATATAAATATATATATATATATATATATATAACATACATACAACAAACAAAAGCCTCTGGTGCTTAGCTATATTAAATTAAAGGCATGCAAATAAAAATGTCAGCACAGCAAGTAATATAACAGAACTTACCCACATGTAGGTGTATAATTTTATATATATATATATATATGTATATATATATATATATATATATACAGTGTATATATATATATATATATATATATATATATATACACACACACAGTATATATACTGTGTGTATATATATATATATATATATATACACACACACACACACAGTATATACACTGTGTGTGTATGTATATACATATATATATATATATATATATATATATACTGTATATAATACATAAATTAGGCACTCCCTCCCTACAACAGGGCCCAAACTTACCTGGACACTCGGCCATCTCCGTGACTCTGGGAGCTCCCTCAGCGCAGAGTGATGTGCGGTACCGCCTGTCACTGGTGGAATGCACCGGCAGCTGCCAGAGAAGAGGAGAAGAGTCTCGGTGGCATCTAATACATGGAGCCGGTCGCAAGCCAATCACAGCTCGCGGAACGGCAGCCAGCCAATCACTTCCGCTACCCGGGCCCCCTCCCTCTGTGGGCCCGGGACTGGAGTCCCCGCAGTCCCCCCCTGATGGCGGCCCTGTTCCCACAAGTCAGATCTCACATCTAAAGAACGAATCTCACGTGTTTTTGATTGCATGTAAGTCCCTACCTCGTGATGTCAGATTCCAAGATTGGTCAAACTTGACTGGGAATTAATGTTATTGATGTTAATAATAGTATAGGAACAAAAACAGGTGCAAGTTACATGTTTCTAGCTATTTTTATAAATTTGTGTTTTAAAGCATTCCATAACGTTTGAGGGTGGTTTTGGCAAAACCAAAACATGGGGGTCCACACACATTTCTACTATTAACCTAGGCACCTTGGCAGGAATTTGGTGGCTCACGGAGTACCAAGCTGATCTTGCATGGCACAGTGATCATTCTGTGACTCATAAATGACCTAATCAGTATCTGTTCCTATTTATGTATGTATAAAGAGCACATGTGGAGGGGGAAGCTGAGTACCCAGAATTCCCTCTGACGGGCAATTCTTTTTGTGTGTGTGTTATATCATATATATATTGTGTGTGAGTCCTCTGTGTGCGTTACATTAAATAATAATATATGTGTGTGTGCTATAACAGACAATAGGTCGACAGGGTCTGAAGGTCGACACAAGAGGTCGACTAGTAAGAAGATCGACAGGGTCATTGGATCAACACACAAATGGTTGACACAGAATGGTCAACACATTTTTCTGGTTTTCTTGCCCTAATCTTCACCCTAACCCTCCCCTTGGTGCCTAACTCTAACCCTCCCTCCTGGTACCTAACCCTAACCGCCAGGGTAGGTGCCTAACGCTAACCGTCCCTTCTAGTGCCTAACCCGGTAAGTGCCTAACCCTAACCCTCCCTCCTGGTGCCTAACCCTAACTCTCCGGTAATTTCCTAACCCTAACCCTCCCTCCTGTTGCCTAACCCTAAAAAACAAAAAAAATATGTATCCACCTAATGACCCTGTTGACCTTCTGTGCCTGTCAACCTGCTTACTAGTCGACCTTTAGTGTGTCGACATACAGACCCTGTCGACCTATTGCCTGTCTAACTTGTATTGTCTATCTAAACATTGTCTACCTATTTACTGTAGACCTAAAGACCGGATACCAGATGGAGTGGGTGGGAAGTGTGTAAGAGACCGCAGGCATCTTTGTCACTGTGTATGTTTCTCAGAAACTAGCTAGAGTCTGCAATTCAGTGCAAACAGGCTCTTGTTTGTTACAAATAAACTTGCAATGAGCTGCACTTGCTTACAATTTTTCATTTATGAGCTATAACTGCCGTGCGTTTATGCCGCTGCTCTGTCGCTTAGTGTAGCCAGCTAGCTCGCTGCGGCCTTTGGCCAAGATTGGTGAAAACAATATTGTGAGCTGTGGGGTGGTCAAAATTGACTGGAAAATAATGTTATTGATGTTAATAATAATGTAAGGAAAAAAAACAGGTCCAAGTTACATAATTTTAGCAGTTTTTATACATTTTTAAAGAAATCCAGGTCCAAAACTAAAAGCAAAACCAAAACACTTGAGGGTGGTTTTGCCAAAACCGAAGCACGACGATGATTTAGAACCAAAAATTCACAGCTCTAGTTTTTAATAAATATATGCAGATAACATATTACTCTTCTTTTTCTGTGGAAACAATTGAAAGAATATTGTTCAGGCTTTGTAACTTACATATATGTTCCTCTGTCCTAGTTACCGCATACAGGTAATCCTACAATAATCTACAGCAGAGATGGGGTCAGTTCCAGACTGTACCATGAAAAAGACCATCAGGGAACCATAGTAAGACATACCAGTTAGGATTAAGGTGGGTACATACCTGGACGATATATCTGCATATCGAGCAATCTGCAGATATATCTTTAGATGATGGTCGTTCATACACACTGAACGGCCATCGTCTATCCGGCAGTGTGTGTACGGGCGGCCTACAGCCCGCCCGTACACACTTGCCGGTGGACAGATACGTCTGCAGACATATCTGTCCATCGGCTGTGCATTACAGCCAATGCAATAAGTCTGAACGACGCGGTTCACGGACATATCGCCTATACACACTGGCCGACAGCCAGCAGATATATTGGCCGATCAATTGATCGGGGAATATATGGGCCAGTGGGTACCCAGCATAAGACTACTTGCTGTCTACCAGTGCAAATACTGGGAGCGTCAGTGCAAAATAATTCTATAAAATTAGTAAAACAGTAAAAAAGAACAAAAGTTATGTTTTGTTTAGCGTTCTCTACAGTATATGTGATGCAGAGTTTACTATAATAAAGTTTAGTATAGTACATGTAGTTTGGGAATTGAAGCCTAAACGCTGATTGCTAAAAACAGATTACATTTTTCTTTCTAGATCACTTAATTGTCTTGTCTGTTAAAAAATAACTCAGGCGGTAAAATTAAATGACTCAGCTATGTAATATACATGGGGATAATTCCTTCATTGAAATGAGGTAGATGTGTCCCTAAGTGGCTTTAAGGCTTCAGAATGTTAGGAGTTCTAGGAATAAGAATCGTGTTATATTAGTAAGAGGAGATTTTAGCCCATTTAGCTCATTTGAGCCTTCTCTTCTCTCCTTCCCTTTTCTACTCTCTGCAATTCAGCTTCCGCCCTATATTTCCACAAAAGTGATCAATAATCTACTTACAGCAAAGTGTAAGGGGGATATTTACTAAAATGCGGGTTTATAGAAGTGGAGATGTTGCCCATAGCAACCAATCAGATTCTACTTATTTATCTAGCACCTTCTAGAAGACAATAGCTAGAATCTGATTGGTTGTTATGGACAACAACTCCACTTCTATAAACCCGCACTTTAGTAAATATACCCATAAGAATCACTACTACTGGCGCAGTTCTTGCAATTTGTCCAGCTTTGCATAAATTTAATTAAAACACATTTTGGGGCTGATTCTGAATCGCACACAAAGTGGTTGTAGGTGAGTATTGCACAAAAAGCCTTATTAATTACTTTATGCTAGTACGAGATTTCATAGGGCTAATGTGGTCGTCTGTGTGTCTGCAAGTGGAAAGCCGTGCCTCCAGGGCCGTCTTAACAGCATGGTAGGCCCTGGGCTACGCAATGCACTGGGGACACTACCCACCCATTCACAGGAATAAAAATGTAAACGGTCAATAAAATTAAACCTTTAAATTTATTGGTGCTTTGAAAAAATGCAATGTTTAAACATAAATAAACAGGATGTAAAGCGAAGATTACAAATTCCACCTCTCTCTTCTCTTCTCCAGCTCGCAGTGCAGCACTGTAGCTGTGATTAAAGTGTGGGGGGCACTCTTAATCTGGCTTTGTGGCTGCAGGCTGGAAAGCAGTTAGTGAATGCTGCCTGGCCACCCTGAATGTGTATAATTTACAAATAGAGAGGCCTGCCTAGCTCTCAGTCGGATGCCTGCCTCTCAGGTGAATACCCTATGCATGGAGTGAGCGGCTGTACACTCCATGTAGATGCTCCCTGGGCCACCTTGTCCCTGCTTGAAGAACCCCAGAATCGTGGGCGCAGAGCCGTAACTAGACTTTTTGGTGCCCTGTGCCAGAAAGAGCATTGGCGCCCCCCTCATTTTTCAAAAGGACATAATACTCCCAAAAAAGGGCCATGGCCTCATGGGGAATGGCCAGGGAAGAGATAGGGGAGGCCAGGAGATGCTGGGGATAAATAGGGATATAATATAGTGCACCTGAGAGAGGGCCATGGCCTCATGGGGAAGGGCCAGGGAAGAGATAGGGGAGGCCAGGAGATGCTGGGGATAAATAGGGACATAATATAGTGCACCTGAGAGAGGGCCATGGCCTCATGGGGAAGGACCAGGGAAGAGATAGGGGAGGCCAGGAGATGCTGGGGATAAATAGGGACATAATATAGTGCACCTGAGAGAGGGCCATGGCCTCATGGGGAAGGGCCAGGGAAGAGATAGGAGAGGCCAGGAGATGCTGGGGATAAATAGGGACATAATATAGTGCACCTGAGAGAGGGCCATGGCCTCATGGGGAAGGGCCATGGAAGAGATAGGGGAGGCCAGGAGACGCTGGGGATAAATAGGGACATAATATAGTGCACCTGAGAGAGGGCCATGGCCTCATGGGGAAGGGCCAGGGAAGAGATAGGGGAGGCCAGGAGATGCTGGGGATAAATAGGGACATAATATAGTGCACCTGAGAGAGGGCCATGGCCTCATGGGGAAGGACCAGGGAAGAGATAGGGGAGGCCAGGAGATGCTGGGGATAAATAGGGACATAATATAGTGCATCTGAGAGAGGGCCATGGGCTCATGGGGAAGGACCAGGGAAGAAGGGGAGGCCAGGAGATGCTGGGGATAAATAGGGACATAATATAGTGCACCTGAGAGAGGGCCATGGCCTCATGGGGAAGGGCCAGGGAAGAGATAGGAGAGGCCAGGAGATGCTGGGGATAAATAGGGACATAATATAGTGCACCTGAGAGAGGGCCATGGCCTCATGGGGAAGGGCCAGGGAAGAGATAGGGGAGGTCAGGAGATGCTGGGGATAAATAGGGACATAATATTGTGCACCTGAGAGAGGGCCATGGCCTCATGGGGAAGGGCCATGGAAGAGATAGGGGAGGCCAGGAGACGCTGGGGATAAATAGGGACATAATATAGTGCACCTGAGAGAGGGCCATGGCCTCATGGGGAAGGGCCAGGGAAGAGATAGGAGAGGTCAGGAGATGCTGGGGATAAATAGGGACATAATATAGTGCACCTGAGAGAGGGCCATGGCCTCATGGGGAAGGGCCAGGGAAGAGATAGGGGAGGCCAGGAGATGCTGGGGATAAATAGGGACATAATATAGTGCACCTGAGAGAGGGCCATGGCCTCATGGGGAAGGACCAGGGAAGAGATAGGGGAGGCCAGGAGATGCTGGGGATAAATAGGGACATAATATAGTGCATCTGAGAGAGGGCCATGGGCTCATGGGGAAGGACCAGGGAAGAAGGGGAGGCCAGGAGATGCTGGGGATAAATAGGGACATAATATAGTGCACCTGAGAGAGGGCCATGGCCTCATGGGGAAGGGCCAGGGAAGAGATAGGAGAGGCCAGGAGATGCTGGGGATAAATAGGGACATAATATAGTGCACCTGAGAGAGGGCCATGGCCTCATGGGGAAGGGCCAGGGAAGAGATAGGGGAGGCCAGGAGATGCTGGGGATGAAATAGGGACATAATATAGTGCACCTGAGAGAGGGCCATGGCCTCATGGGGAGGGGCCAGGGAAGAGATAGGGGAGGCCAGGAGATGCTGGGGATAAATAGGGACATAATATAGTGCATCTGAGAGAGGGCCATGGGCTCATGGGGAAGGACCAGGGAAGAAGGGGAGGCCAGGAGATGTAGGGGATAAATAGGGACATAATATAGTGCACCTGAGAGAGGGCCATGGCCTCATGGGGAAGGGCCAGGGAAGAGATAGGAGAGGCCAGGAGATGCTGGGGATAAATAGGGACATAATATAGTGCACCTGAGAGAGGGCCATGGCCTCATGGGGAAGGGCCTGGGAAGAGATAGGGGAGGCCAGGAGATGCTGGGGATGAACTAGGGACATAATATAGTGCACCTGAGAGAGGGCCATGGCCTCATGGGGAGGGGCCAGGGAAGAGATAGGGGAGGCCAGGAGATGCTGGGGATAAATAGGGACATAATATAGTGCACCTGAGAGAGGGCCATGGCCTCATGGGGAGGGGCCAGGGAAGAGATAGGGGAGGCCAGGAGATGCTGGGGATAAAATAAGGGGAAGCTACAAGCAAGAATGATAATAAATAGAAATTTGACAGACCCAAACAGTGCCCCCTGACCTGTGGTGCCCTGTGCCATGGCACCGGCCTCACTACCCTAGCTACGGCCCTGTCGTGGGGCTCTGGACAGCTGCCCAGTGTGCCAATACAATACGTTAAGAAGGCCCTGCATGCCGCTCATTAGTATCGGCATTTGCACCAGCCCCACGCTTCCCTGCCTGCAAAGCCCCACAAAGTAACCAGTGCAGACATTGGAATGTTGGCCCACCTCCCCGGCACCGTTACTTCAGTCCACTTGTGGGATAACATTTGAAAATCCAAGCACATTATCTATATGGCCTGTAAGTTTTAAATGTTTTTGCAACAGTGGGACAAAGAGGACAGGGGTACCCCATATCTGGGTTTGAGGGGGTAATTCATGTTTTTAAACACTATGAAATGTAACTGAATGTAGCCGTCTATGAAGACACAAGAGTTAACGCATCTCCCAGTTGCTGACATAATGTCTTTGCAAGGCAGGGAATATGTTGTCCGGTGTCCCATGGTACGTGTTCCCATACAGAATTACAAATGAATCCTAAACTTAATCCATTAACATCACTAGAAAGCCTAGGACAGTGGACTCGGAGGATGTGTGTGCTAACTAATACGGAGATGTCATTATCTGTTGGGAGATATGCAGTCGATTCTTTGATTTGCAGTTGTATTTAATATGTCTTTTTTTAGGCAGCAGGCAGTATAAATGTGTAAGTAAAGTATGTTGCATACAATGCATTATTCATTCATTCTAAACAGCTAAAGCGGAGCTAGAAGACATTAAAAAATAAATGTTAGAATTACTTCAAAATTGTATGTAAGATGCAGTTGTTCATATATAGTGAAGAATTTATACTAAATTATATACCTGTACCTTCAATGATGGGAATTTTCTATGTTAATTTACAGTAGGGTTTACCAAACCCTTAAGGCCCTCTAACAGTTCAGGTTTTAAGGATATCCATGTTTGTAAACAGATGGTATAATTAAAGTGACTGAGGTACAGTATTAAGTAGAGACGTGCGGTTCGATTTTCCTGAAATTCAAACACACCCGAACTTAGGGGTTCCGAGGCGAATCAAGTTCCAGTTCGGTTCTATAGTCAGTTCGGAACTCGGATTTAAAACCAAACTCAGGTTTTGGATTACATGTAAATAGGTCTAAATTACATGATTTTAGCTGTTTTATCCATTTTTTCATTGATATTTATCACTATTATTAGGGATGTGCGCTGACTACCGTGTTTTGATTTTGGATCTGTATCTCCTTCAAGGTTTTGGATCTATATTTGGTTTTGCAAAACTACCCTCAAGTGTTTTGGTTTTGGATCTGGATTTTTAAAAAAAAAAATAGATAAAAAAAAGTTTTAAAAACAGCTAATAATTTATGCAATAAAAAAACCTGAAATTCAGATTTAAAATCAGAATTCCGAACCGCAAAAAGCTCAGAACCGCGACCCGGATTTACCCGGACCTCCTCAGGAGATCAGAACCGCAACTCAGATTTACCCGGTTTCACGAAATTCGGGTGGATTCGGATTTCTGGAGAACCGAACCACAAATCTCAACTATTTATTGATTTTTATCGATTTTTAAATAATCCAAAATTGACTCAAAACCAAAATACAATGATGAATTAGATTTAAGTCCAAAACACGGAGTTCATCGCAAACAGGCGCGCCAAGAGCTGTGCCGGGCTTGGGTAAAAAGGGTGCGTGGCCTAATAGCGGATGGCATGGCCACGCCCCCTTAGGGGAAAACCAGTAAAGATAACATTTTTGCAGCTTTGCGGTGCTGTATGCTGTGGAGGGTTGCGCTGTGAGCCCCCTCAACCCGGCGCATAGCCAGTGGGGGACGCGATCAGTGTAATTGCTCTGCCCACAGGCATAGGAGACTGCTGCTGCTAGCAGTCTCCCAGTGCAGCTAGCACACAGCAGCGTGTGCTGGGCTGTTGTGATGTAAGTGGGTAACTAGTACCTGACCCTGCCTGCACACCTCTACTATAGACCCCTAAGTCACCTATGCATGGATATCCTTATGACTGTCTGGAACTGTGAATAGGCAACGAACACACTTTACAACTAGTGGCCCTCTGCTTTATCTATGGGGGAGATGTACTAACCTCTGAAAAGTGATAAATTGGAAAATGGTACACTGCCACCCAGTTAGCTCCTAACTGTCATCTTACAGGCTGCATTTGAAAAATGACAGCTAGGAGCTGATTGGTTGGTAGATTATCACTCTCCAATTTATCACTTTCCGGAGCTTAGTACATCTACCCCTTAGAACCAAAAGAATTCTGAGATAATAGTTTTGACATTTTTTTATGACATAGTCGACAGGGATGGCTGCCTCCAAATGAATCCATCATGCACCACGATTTGCCAAAGACTTCACATGAGCGGAAGCAAGTGTCACGCCATGGGCTGCATGTAATTGTATTCATTCCTTTTAGATCATAGATCTCCAAATGGTATATTTATAGATATTTCACTCTCTCCCTCTCTTGTGAGTAGATGTTGTTGGCAGCCAAATGGTTTATTCATATGAGTGCGGACAGAATGTGACAACAAGCTCATATTTTACCTGCAGTTAACTGATTGTTAACTCGGTTTCCATGACAACAGAGTTGCAGGGCTATCTGAGAGTTTGTATGCGAGGTAGAAAAATAATGCGTTACATAACTGATGTACCTGTTACATTCCACGCGTTTTCCACTAAGCAGCGTACACCTCGCGGAGGTTTGTTCTGGGTCTTAAAGCTGTTCATTTTCCTTCTGCACACTATTCACGTGGCATCATTAATAATGTCATGCTAAACTCTTGTGTGTTTTCAGTGCAGTAAGTAGAGGCGGGATTGCCAAACCCTCCCCGGGGGTGACTAACCCTAATTTCTACCCGGGTGCCTAAACCTATCCCCCCTTCCCCGGGCTAACCGTGCATACTTGCCCAGATCCTTGTTCGGGATTCCAGTGGTTGGGATGCCGATGCCGGTATTCTGAACCTATTCTGGATTGTGCAGTCAGTATTTTGCCGGGCGATGGGATTCCGTCGTTGGTATATTGACGGCCGGCATTATTGAATCATACATTTTAAAAGATCAACAGGTGTTGCTAGTTATTTCATTTGTGACACTGAGGGGATCTTATGAACATGCAAATTTAGTAATATATGCTACTTCTATTGTGGTCATCATGGTGTGGACTGGGGAGGTGGGTTTCCAGGCAACCAGAACCCCCCCTGCATTTTCGTATATACTGAGCCACCAGGGAATGGTTTCTGTTGTCCTCTGTGTCACAAGGAAATAGGTTATATTATACACTGGCAACCAGGAATGGGCTCTGTATTAATCATTAGTCACCAGATAATTGTGTCTATGGTAAGTATACTAGTATATTCGGGTGTGGTATAAAAAGTCGACGTGCCAGAATGTCAACATGGTCTGAATGTCAACATTCACAATTTAGAAATGGGTGGGATGTCGACCTGGGAAATGTTGACATTCTCAATGTTGACATTCCAGAATTGTTGACAGTTGACATGTCGACTGTGCAGCTTTCCATAGGGGTCTTAAAAACCCTAATCTTAACTGCAGCCTTATCCTAAATCTAACCCTATCCTATAAGTGTCTCTGTCAACATTCACATCAATATTATGCCATGTCGACATAATAGGCAGGATGCATGAGCACTAAAAATGTGGTCAAACCTCCGAAAATGCAGTTGCCAAATAGTCAGGCTCGGCTCCAGGTGGAGCAGCGCCCTGTCCCAGTATCGGTTGATGCCCCTATTCCACTTTAATTTCCATAGACCACACCCCCTGAATGACATCATTTTGGGCGTGTCAGTTAGGCACGCCTCCCATTTTACATCATGCTGAGGGCAAGCCCAGAACTCAGTCAGCAGCTGGGCTGCCCCCAGCGGTCTCGCTGCACTGAGTGAACAATGCGCGCGACATCCATTCAGCTTCACTGGTACCGCTACTCTCTGCTTAGAAAAGCAGACCTGCGATAGTGCGTGTTCCGAAAAACGGGACTGTCCCGCTGATATAGGGATGTTGGCAGGACTGCGCCCTCTATGGGGTGGCGCCCCTGTTCGAACGCACTGGTCAAACACCTCTGGAGCCAGCCCTGCTAATAGTAGCCTATGGGCTTCTTTTCGGAGACTCTTTCCAATAGAATCCCTCGCAGAGTCTCCCAAGGGCTCGAGCATGCGCTGGCTGACAGTCGTGTATGCGCAGAAGGACTTCCTGGGCTTGCAACTCACGGAAAACAACCAATTTCTGAGAATTCCTGCCCTCGCACCACCGCTTAGCTACCTCTGTCTGTCAATCAGGCATAGAAGGGGCTGCGTGCAACTACACAGGAACTATTTTGCACACTCGCAGAGTGGGCCTTGCGCATGTGCAGATTGGCAATTATCGGGAATCTGCGATCAGTAGTGCACTTGCACATGTGCAGAATGGGTCCTGCGTGATCGCACGCAGACCCTGCTATGCCTCTGCCTGATTGACAGGCAGAGGCTTTTAAGGAGCAGTGTGGGGGCATGGACAGTTGGCGGTCCTGGAAACGGGGCATGTACGCCTCATCTTCTAGGAGTAGCGAGGCCAGGGGCTGCTTCCACGGACAGATTCCTGGCCTCAGAAGCCAGCCAGCTGCTGGCCCGGTGCCGTCCACCATCGTGACCGATGGTCGCGATGGAGATCCCAGCCTGCCACCTCAGTCGCAGTGCTGGGATCGCAAATGCAGCAGGGGGTGTCATACACCTTATGCTCCCTACCACCCACAAACCAATTGAATTGCACCCATTGAATGCAGCTTTAATTTTAGGCCTCAAAACCACAGGACATTAAATCCTCCAGTCGAACCTGGAAATCGCATTCATTGTGTAATGATTTCCAATCTGCCACAAAAATCGGGTATAAGCAAACCTTCCCAAGTTACTCTTCTGTGTATATGACTGCTGTGGTAAGAAGTTTGGGTGAAGCACATTTGCCAGCTGATGCTGAGCTGAGCGTATTCCTGCTGGCAGAGCATTTCTTGCATGCATTCGCACTGTGCATGTTCCAAAGCTGAGGAGGCACAAGTACAGGTGGTGCAGAGTTCTGTGCATTTTAATCGTATCTACAATTACACCTGAAGAAGAATAACTGGGCTGCAATTACAGATGAGCGCTGACCCTCGTGTTTTGGTTTTGGATCTGGATCTCCCCTGGTTTGGATCTGGATTGGTTTTGCCAAAACCTCATAAAAACAGCTAAAATCACATAAAATGGGCCTGTTTTTGTTCCTACAGTATTATTAACCTCAATAACATTTATTTTCACTCATTTACAGTCAATTTTGACCACCTCACATCTCACAATATTGATTTTTTTCATCTAGCAGTTAAGGGCCAAAAGGTTGCATCCAGCTAACCTGCTCAAAACTGAGTAATAAATAGAGTTGAGGACTGTGCAAAGATGATGGTTGGTGTACCCCTTGAGGATTGAAGAATTGATAGTTGATAATTGGTGCAGCCACAGGCTGAAGAATTGTTAGTTGGCGCAGACACTGGCTGAAGAATTGTTAGTTGGCGCAGACACTGGCTGAAGTAAGAAGAGTTGATACTTGATAATTGGTGCAGCCACTGGCTGAAGAATTGATAGTTGGCGCAGACACTGGCTGAAGTAAAAAGAGTTGAGACTTGATAATTGGTGCAGCCTCTGGCTGAAGAATTGATAGTTGATAGTTAAATTGTTGATGCAGCCTCCGGGCTGAGTAGTAGTAGTGGAATACAGAGCTATGATTAGGAAGGAACCAGTCCTGCAAGACAATCGAGGGCTTGAACTCTTGGCAAGTTGCGGCCGTTACAGCCTTGAGGGCTGGTGAGGAGTGAAGACAAGTGGCCTTTGGGCCGTGAAGCAGGATGGGGCCTTTGGCGCAGGATGGGGCCTTTGGCCCGTCAAGCAGGATGCGGCCTTTGGGCCGTGTAGCAGCCTTGAGGGCTGAGAACCCTTGGCTGAATGTCACTGTTGTGCGACTTGTGCCTCCAGGTTGACACAACAAGCAGCAGTTGGTTCAGACTTTTCTTTAAAAAAATGAAAGGGGCATGCAGGAGATGCTGTGTGTGGCCATGACAATTTCTGGACATTCATAAACCATAACATTAAAAATGTCAGGCAGCAATGCCCCAACCATCACATAATGGAAAGGAAAAAGGTGCATGAAGGAATTGTCCTTGGGCCCTCCCACCCACCCTTATGTTGTATGTGAAACAGGACATTCACAGTTTAACAAACCAATCACTACAGCGACAGGGACTGCCACTTGTGGCTGAAATGATTGGTTTGTTTGGACTCCCCACAAAACAACCAGTGGACATTGGTGGCAATGATCCCATACACAAACTGGCTTTACAATACATTAGATTAGATGTTGTAATCGTCATAGTCATCCCCATCAGTGTGTGCATCCTCCTCTTCGTCACACAATATAAATTCATATCCGCTGGAATCCACTATTACAGACACTTCTGTATATATTGGACGTAAGTGCTGAAAAAGGTCTTCCTCGTTGAATTTGCAATTCATTTTGATGATCATCTTTTCCACATTTTGGGAAAGTAACCTCCTACGACGATCACTGACAAGGTTCCCGACTGCACTTAAAACCCTTTCAGAGTACACACTGGAGGGTGGGCAACTTAAGTACAGCAAAGCCAGTTTGTGTAAGGGACTCCAAATTGCCTCTTTTTCCTGCCAGTAGTGAAACAGACTGTCTGACATGCCTATTTAGATGATATCCCAAAAATAGTGATCCACCATTCTCTAAATGGTGATCGTATCAGTCAAAGTCATGGTAGACATGTCACTCATTGTAGGCAGTTCTTTCAGACCCAACCAGATGTCATGAGGTTTTGCTAACTGATCTGCATCACCACCAGGAGTTGGTTTCTTAGGAAAATGTAGTGTTTTCCTGGCAGCTGTAGAAAATGAAGATCCACTCATAGCAACTGCAGTAGAAGTAGGCGTAACACTGAAGGATCCTTCTGAGGAACAACGAATAGGAGAGGAGTCAGTCCTTATGATATTGGATGCAGGACTACTTCCGATTATGAATGAGGATGTTGATGATGATGCAGGTGTTGGTGGTGGAAATTGCAGGCGCTTGGATCCAGATAGAAGGGAGCAGCTAGGTGAAACTGGACTGATTGTTGTTAGGGTTTTTTTCCACAAAGTTCTTTCTATACCCTTTCCAATTTGATGAATGCGCTGCAAGTGACATAACAGGGAGGAGGTCCCAAGATGGGTAAGGTCCTTACCTCTACTCACTGTTACATGGCAATGGTTACAAAAGGCTTGGCAAAGGTTGTCCGGATTTGGGTGGAAATGATTCCACACATGTGCAGAGGATTTTTTGGTCCTTTGCCCAAGCATGGCAACAATGGGAATTTTCCCACCATGGGCAACAACTATTGCCTGATTTACAGTTTTTACGCAAACATCCTTGCCATCAACATCCTCATCATCATCATCATCAATTTCCTCATCATCCTTGTTGTTATAGCCAACTACATAAATATCCTCCTCATCCTCCTCATGCAATTCCACATAAGCATCCTCGTTTTCTACGTCAGCATGTTGACTTGTGCTGCTCATCCCCACATTTGCAGAGGGCACAGAAATGGTGGAAGGAGGATCCAAAAGGTCAGGCTCACACATGGCAACCGTGGACACACTTGGACTCTCCTCAGGGATTTGTAATTTTTTGGAGCACACAGTTGGTTCTGATGTGTTACTTGTCTTAACAATTTTAATGTTTGTGGTATCTCTCCTACAAGCAGAAGGACTTAAATCATCACTAGAACCACCAGTCATAAATAATAAAGACCAAGGCCTTATCCTTTCCTTGCCACTTCGTGTAGTGAATGGCATATTGCCAATTTTTTGTTTCTCTAGAGCTAACTTAGCTTTAGATTTTTTTTCTTTAACAGGAAAAAAGTAGATTTTTTTACCCTGACTTTTTGGCCTGACTTAAGCCCTGGTACATCGGCCTTCATAGATGACGTTGACAGCCTTGCATCGTCATCATGACTGCACTCGGCAGCTACAAGACTGGTATGTGGATCCTGCTCTCCTGTCATGTGACTGTCTGTAACGCACACAACCAACCATACGCACAAAAAAAAATTTCATTTGAACACTGGTGGTGTGGCAGGCTAACACGCACACACACAAAAAAAATCGATTTTATTTTTTTCACATTGGGGGTGAAGAGCACCCCTGAACAAGGCAGCAGCCCCTTCATAAATGAGACACAGGCAGCACAGCACCCCTGCGCACCTACGTTGCTGATAAGTGAGGATAACAGGCGTGCACACACACAGAAATAAAAATAAAAATACTTTCTTTTTTTCACACTGGGGGTTAATAGCACCGCTGATGGACAGAGCACCCCCTGGACAGCACAGCAGCAGAGCCAGCCCCTATGGAGTGGACAGGACAACAGCCAGCCAGCCTCAGTATATAATATAACTAACTATGTATGGATATTATGGTCAGCAGCCAGCCCCTATGGAGTGGACAAAACAACAGCAAGCCAGCCTCATTATATGGACAACAACCAGCCCCGCCCACTATGGACATAAGCAGTCAGCCCCTGACACAACAGTAGCCTAGCCAGCCCCTATGCACATATGGACATAAGCAGCCAGCCCCTGACACAACAGTAGCCTAGCCAGCCCCTATGCACATATGGACATAAGCAGCCAGCCCCTGACACAACAGTAGCCAGCCTCTATGCACAGCAAGAAGAACAGCATGGCACAGCTCCCAGCTCCCTCAGCACAGCTCCCAGCTCCCTCAGCACAGCTCCCAGCTCCCTCAGCACAGCTCCCAGCTCCCTCCCTCTTCAATCTCCATAGCCAGAATGAAAAATGGCGGCGAGCGCGGGACCTTTTATAGAATCCAAAACCCACGAGAATCCGACAGCGGGATGATGACGTTTTGCCTCGTTTTCAGAGTCAGAATGGAAAACCCGAGCCGACTCGGATCTGACTCGGATCCCCAAAGTTCGGGTGGGTTCGGATCTCTGAAATCCGAACCCGCTCATCTCTAGCTGTAATGGGGCATTTTCATGTAGGCAATTCTCAGTGAGAGTGTGTCAACGCAACTGAAGGCTATGCAGATCTGAACATCAAAGTAAGTATGCCTGTTTAGGGCAGGTGCCAAAGTGCCCTGTTGGTGATAACCAGTACTAACAAAGTGTGCACCATGGCAGTACCTAAGGATGTGCGAGCGATGCCATTGCACAGGGCCTTGGGGGAGGCACCATCACCTGCATGTGACTTGCAGGGTGCTCCAGGCAGACACCCTGCAGCCTGTGGCCCTGTCCCCTAGTCATGATGTTATGATGTCACAGGTTTTAGTGGTGGGGCCAGCACATGGCAGCAAAGAGCACTGTTCCAGCCTTGGCGTACACAAAATAAATATACGAATACTTCTGTGTATAGAATTCTGGAGCTACATACACCCGATTTCCATTAATCTATGCATCAGATCCACACACTTCTTACATTAATAAATTTCACCTAAACCACTTTCTCACTAAGGGGCTTATTTATCAATTACTATTTGTGGGATATCCCCAGAAAACCCCTATTCTGAAGATGGTGTTACTTATTGTAGCCTGTAAGCTACACTTTGCAAGAAGTTCTAGGAGAGAGATCCATAAGATCCCTCCCTGGCTCTCACCATCTGCGCAGTCAGCAAACTGCACATGCGCAGTAGTGTGGCGGCCCCCTGAAACTAAAAGTAAAGTTAACGCTAATGCCATCACTTTGCTTATACACTTTGCAGGGGTGGGCTCCTATTGGACGCCCCGTCCCTGCAAATCAATAAATACATCCAGATGACAAGTAGAAATAATTATTGGTCAAAAACCGATAATTAATAAATGGGATCCTAAGTACTGCGACAGAACTGTGAAGCTTGCACTAAACACATAGAGCTTAATCTAAATACACAATTATTCTCTGTTCTGATTTTATGTGATGGGTTTCATGCCATTTGTACCACGTCAAATGTTTGTGCTGATCGGAGTGCAGTTTTTGTCCTGCATTATGTATAATGCTTTAGTGACAAAGGGGATGTACAGTAGTCGGCATTCCAGCGTGCAGAATGCCGACGATCTAACTACCGGTGCCTGAATCCCGACTCCAGTATCCCGATGGCCAGCAGGTAAGTATCGGTGGTTAGGTTTAGGGGTTAGGCACTAGTGGGGGAAAGTTAGGTTTAGGATGCGGGGAGGGGGAGGTTAGGTTTAGGCACTAGTGGGGGAAGGTTAGGTTTAGGATGCGGGGAGGGGGAGGTTAGGTTTAGGCACTAGTAGGGGGAGGTTAGGTTTAGGATGCGGGGAGGGGGAGGTTAGGTTTAGGCACTAGAGGGGGAAGGTTAGGTTTAGGATGCGGGGAGGGGGAGGTTAGGTTTAGGCCTAGTGGGGGGAGGTTAGGTTTAGGCATCGGGGAGAGAGGGTTAGGGCAGGGGTTAGCATACCTCCCAAGCGGGACAGTCCCGTTTTTCTGGGACTGCCCCCCTGTCCCGCCCATGGGCCACAGTGTCCCGCAGTGGGAGGGAAGTTGGGAGAGCACAAACCGCTGCTTTGCTATTCAGAACAGCGGGTGTGCAGTAGGAGAACAGATGCCATGCACATGCGCACGGCATCTGTTCTCTTGTGTAGGGAGAGCCTGGGGGCTGCCCAGCATCTCGGAGACTGCTGGGCACGCCCCCAAAGTGACGAAAACAGGGGAAGCTGCAAGACTCCATCCCATTTTCTTTAAGCTCCGCCCCTTTTTCTTAAGCCATGCCCCCTTTTCGGCCCCACGCGCCGAAGGCGCGCAACCTGTCCCTCCTGTGGAGGAAGGAAAGTTGGGAGGTATGGGTTAGGGTTAGTATACTTACCTTCCGCTGTCTGGATTTTCACTGTCGGGATGCCGCTGTCGGTATTCTGACCAGTGGCATCCCGACCGCCGGGAACTGATGCACAACCCGTGACAAAATGTATTGGTTTACACGACAAAATTACAAAAAGAGGTTTTTATCATACATGCAAGATATTCAAATGGGTCACAGTGGACGGGGCCATGCCCAAGTTGAAGGTGCCCTATAATTAGCATATAACAGCATAAGGTTTCTCACTGTGTAACAGAATTGTAACACTATCACTAACTAGGCTTTAACCATTACAAGGGTGCTGATTGCTGTAAGAACTGGTCTTTCCATTCAGAGCAAGTAATAAAAATGTCAAATTATAATATCTAACAGGAAGTTGTCAGGCTGGAAACGACCCCAACCAAGTACTGTAATTTGCATGGTCTTTATTATCTGTTCTATGAATACACAGCGCTATACTTCATAAAACCATATTGGGTAATCTAATTTTTACCCAGCAATAAGATATGCCAAGACGCATTAACTGTAGAAATGTGCTGATCAATAGAGACATCTAATTGACATTATTAAAGCATGAAAGGAATTGATTTGTTTTTTCCACCATTTCGAGGAACCTGTTTCCAAAGGATTCTGTTACCTCGTCATTAATCGATATCAGTGCAAATACATAAACAGTTCCTAATTTCAGTGGAATTTAACACATGTTGCAACCATTAGACACATCATGTCCCAACCCCCCCCCCCCCAGTATTCCCTGTGCCTAAAGAGCATACACCTGGAATTGCGACCCTTTAGCGAGGACCAAAACGACGCCCGCCACCAACTTCCAAACACAGACTGCATCTGCTCGGAACTTCCCTGTCAGTAGCAATGCTCATTCATTCCGTCCCTAAGGAGCTTTTGTTTCCATAGGAACACAGTTAACCATCAAATCACTTTAGAAATGTAACTCAATCCAACGCAGGCTGCATATTATTCTGCCACAGAGTACGAATCGCTTTCACACTGGAATGCTGTTGCGTGCTAGAGAGAAACATCTAAACAATGCTTCTGTTGTTCCCTAACGCACCCTGGTGACCCTCCTCGCTTTGGAGGACTGCTCATCTGTCCACAGTGTGATGATGTTGGCAGGTGAAGGGTTAATCATGGATGGTACTGCTGCCACTTAACCAAGGGGTTTACCCTACCCAAGCAGTGTGAGCAAGGCACAGTAGCGTGCCTGGTCAGTGGTGGCCAGTAGTCTTGTGTGGATAGTGCAGCTTGGATGATACAGATCCATATACCAGCCACTTGCACACTCCCACCCAACACAGGGAAGATACAAGGAGAATGATATCAGCTGAGGTCTAAGTGGATGAGACTCTGTAGACCGATCTTAGCCACCGCCAAAAAATAAACATGGACCTCTCCTTCATGGCAGCCCAGGTAAGATATCTGTAATAAATTATATTTGTATTGTCTTCCACTGGCATTTCAATGTCACTTATTTTAAGTGTTTACCATTGGTGTTGTAAATGATACATCTTGCAAGACACTATGGAATGAAAACATATAGCAACCAAGTGTCTGTTTTTAAACAAACACAACAATTCCTTTAAATAATATATGTCACAATGGTGCTTAATGAAGTCATCTCTTAGAATTGTTACAAATCTTAATGAACCACTTGTGCATCATTGCGTGATTACAATCCCCTTAGTATCGGTGATAGTGTTATTTGTAGACACAGCCCAGTGACTTGCTGGCTTTACATTTTGGTTCCATGCTTTAGGTCTGAAACATCACATTGGAAAACAGAACTATTTACCAAAAGGTCAGATTAGAGGCCGCCCTCACCTCCATGTGTTGTGTTGGACAAGTTATAACTGGATAGAAACTTCAACAAGCTCGTTTTAAAATGACTACATTTAATGGCTATTTATGAATGCAGAAACATCAGTGTTCTGAAGGCTCTAGAGCAGCGGAAGGCTGAGTGTGGCTCTCTGACTGGTGTGGAACTATAAGTCTCATCATGCCTTGCTCTCCATACACCACATGCAATGTCACCCGTTCCTATTGTCTTCCATATTATATTGTACTAGAACATGGCATTTGGCTGAAGTGATTTATATTTCATGCATCTCATCTAGCAGCAAAAAAATGTGGGCAGTGTAATAAGCGAGACCTGATTTATTGAGTGGTTATTGATTAGTCATTTCAAACTTGTATTCTGCCATTCTGCATGAAGTCATTATCCTATTGTAGTCTACAAAAGTGCAAAAATATGCATGTGTAGTAAATATTGGTTACTGCGCTTGCTTGGCCATCTTACGAGTAAGAGGCGTACCCCCACATTCGTTTTGCAGAGGTCCCCCTGTGGAAGCACATTGGGGGACCATTAGGGTGATTGTGGGCCAAGATGGAAATATGAATGTTGGAAATAATAAAAATGCCCGATAGTTCATACCGGGGTCACCCAACGATGGTGCATGGTCACTGTAGTGGGCATGGTCCCAAAACTTGGGGGTGTAACTGCACCTGTGTGCCAGTCCTGCATCCTGGTACTTTATCCCTCCCTTCTCAGTGCTCCTGCTCTGAGGTCCTGTCTACTATCATTCCCTATGCTAATTTGATCTCTTAAAATACTGCACGTCCCAATGTAATTTTATGTCTTAAATATGTTGTGAGACTGGCATGAGGTCTTATTTATAATACCAGAGTAAGCGATGATAGCATATTAGGTGACACAACCTGTTAGGGTTAGTGTGGCTATCAATATGAAAATGATGCAGATGTGCTGGGAGCAGTAGTCCCCCAGGCAGAAAGTTAAACCAGGGTGTTATGCACTTTGGGCAAGGTGCATGTGGTGCAGGACATGTAACGCAGGTGTTGATGGCAGTTAGTCCACACGTGGTACAGCTCAGCCAAGTAGCATGTGACACGGAGATATCACAGGTGTAATGGCAGTATGCCAAATATACAATTAACAGCAGCCTAGAGCTTAAGGCGTTGCTGGGCGTTGTAGTGTGCCAGTCATGGTTGCAATAAATATATGCGCCACAAATGTGTGCATGCATCGCGCCAGCGGCAAGGATATAGCTGGGCATATCTGTACACTGGAGTGGCACTGGTGCCCTATATATTAGTGGTGATGATACAGTATATACGGTACTTGATGTTTGGTATTGCAGCTCTGTATGCTACGAGAATCCTGGTGTCGACCGTCCTCAGGGAGTAAAGATTCTCAGAGACACTGCGCATGTGCAGTAGCACATGACCGAGGTTGGGCCTGCCTGACTCCGGCAGGTCATAATGACCATATCAGGGTACTGGGAGGAGACAGGGCAGGAGCGCACTCCTTCCAACAAATTACTCATGTCATAGGTGGCATGTAGGCATCTATTGCAATTATAGGCCAATGCCCAGTTAAAGGCAGCTCCTCTGTGGTAGATTACTTCCACTTTTCCTTTTTAGAAGTTTTAGTTAATGATTAAAGTAACCAATCAGAATCTGTCTATCATTTTCTCTTATGCACTAGAGAAATGATAGCTAGAATCGGATTGGTTGCTTTAAAGAACACCCTCTTTTGCCGTTTAGAAACTTCAGTTAATCTTACCCAGGGATCTTTGCACCTTCCAGTAAAAAAGGGCATGGGCAAGGCTTCATAAAAATGGCATTTGGGCTGCAAGACTGAGCAAGGAGTTACGTTGCCTGTTGGATACCGTGGTACTCACAGGTAGCTATGGGTAATAGTCACTGAAAAACAGTGCCATTAAAAGCACTGGTAACAGTTTGACAAAAGCTGAAAGCAAACACATGGAATTAGGCAGTTAGTGTTGTTGCTCATAAATTAAAAGTATGGCAATGATATAACAGTAACGACTTAAAACCATTGAATCTATTTAAACCAAATAAAACATTAATTGTAACATAAATAATGAGTCTTTGGGGTTTAAAAATGGTTAATGGCACCCACTGTCATATCTCTATGTAGTCTTAAAGGGGCCTATGCATTCTGGCCCTGATTCAGACCCACTCGCGAGCAGCTGTCCGCTCGCAAGTGGGTCGATGGTCTGCACTGTGCATGCGCACGACGGAGGGAGCTCCGTCGTGCGCATGCGCGAGACGCGACGAGCGAAGGACTTTCCTTCGCTCGTAGTGTCTGATCAAAGGGGGCGTGCTGTCGATGTTGATTGACAGCACGCCCCCTTTGGTGGGCGTGCCGGGGGCGTGCCTGCCAGACGGAGGCGTTCCCAAGGGAACGCCTACCGTCAGAAGCCGGCCCCACTGACATCACTAGTGATGTCAGTGGGAGTGATTTTGGCTCTGATAGAGCCAAAATCACTCCTGGCCTTGCGGTTGAGAAACTCAACCGCAGGCTTCTGCTCGCAGTGGCGATGGTCGCGATGGTCAAGACCATCGCGACCATCATCCTGCATGCTCGTATATGCTGTGGGTGGTGACCCACAGCTATACGAGCGTCCAGGAGAACGCTCCATATTTATGGAGGTGGGCCCTGATTCAGAGCGAGCGCTCTGGTCAGAGCGTCCGGCTCTGAATCAGGGCCTATGTTCATTATTGGGAGCTGGGCAGCCCCCAATAATTAACATTCTGTCTTGTCGCGAGCACTGGAGCTATTCATCCTTGCTCCGGCGAGAATACAGCTGATCCGAAGATCAGCCGTCCCAGCGAACGTCATCACCTCTACTTTAGGATCCCTCTTCGCCATCCGGGACTCCTTCCTATGGGCTCAGCTACACCGGCCAACCAGGACAACCGTGTGAAGATGGCGGCAGCAGCAGCATCAACCATGAATCTGTGAAAATTATATAAACAAAAAGTAGATATTGTCTATAGACTGCTACTTAGTAACAATTTTAGGAATCGACTTGAAGGCTGTACTGGCTCCAGGGTACAGGGATGAACAATTATTTCTATTTACTCTATTGTACTTTTGTGTTCTTTTTTTACAATTATGTATGCATTAGTGGAGAGTGCATGGCATGTAATACAAACTATCTAAAAACAAACAAAATGTAAAATAGTTGTTTTAAGTTTCAGAATTGGTTTTGAGAGCAACTTTTTCAGGCTCCACTTGGACATCTAGTAACATTCTCAGGTCACAAATTATTTTCCTTTTAAATTGTAAAGTGACATCACCTTATTTTGAAACCTTGCATAAGCGACATCTACTCATAAGTGACAATGATAAATAGATATTTTATACTCACACGCGTCAGTTCTGCAATCTCAGCTTTTGCTGACTGGCCAGTTCTAGGATGAGGTCTCTTGATATAATCAGTACAGTTCTGTACATATACTAAGGATGTGTCTGCAGTGAGATGAGGTGATCGCTTTACCACAGGCGGCAGAAGCTTGGGAGCAGTAAGGGGAGACACTATTTGTAAGTTTATTTAGGAATCTTTAAAAAGATAACTTAAACGATAATGGCGAATGACAGACGATGACAGGGGTGGCTCAGTATGGCCAGCGTCAGGGTGTGGATGAGGTAGGAATAATGCTATATATAGGACTTCCATCATTTTAAACAGATATGGGGCACCCCATTTCAGAAAGTTTGCTTGGACCATAAAATACTCTCCGTGCCAAACTTAATATAACAGCTCATAGTTCGGAAAACAGTACTTCCGTAATCTTGGCAGCGAGTAAGAAGTTGGTGCAAGTAGATGTAAATTTTGGCCTCCAAACCATTGGATTTAAAACCCAACGCTTGAAAAATCGCACTTTTAAGCAATTTGTGACCCTTTTTAAAGTCCAAAAATCGATGAAAGATTGTAAACTAAAAAATATTTCTGTCCAATGGGATTTCTGAAGCGACATTCAGTTTGAGCAATCTGTCTGACCAAAACACAATAAAGAGTCACATAAAAAATAGGTAATTAATTGTCACTAATTAACACTTAATTAAAAGGCCCAAACAATTAATACATATATTTATGGGGCACAATTATTTAATTTATTTATTATTGAGGGCAAAAGAATAATAATTAAGAAATAACATTTTAACTATGTAGACTATATTATTATTATTAATAAACATGAGAATCCAATATTATTTATAAATGAAATAACAGGGCTAATTATGTTTTTATGTTAATTGGGGCCATTATTAATTCATTAATCATAAATTTTTGATGGAAACATGTGCATACCCTAATAGCAGATCTAATATGTATATATTATATATTGTTTATTATACTAAGTAATTTTTGTGTAATTTAGTAACAAAATTAGATTCAATTTTGAGCAATAATATATACGGCATCTAAGCACATAAAATAAAAAAAAATAAAAGCACAGTAACATCAACTGTACATACTGTAAGTGAATATTAAGTTAATAAGTTATTTTCTGCTGAGTGTTGGAAACTAGTAGAACTGAGAAGGCAAAATATGTATCTTACTTTTCCCTGGGTTGTCAGTCATACTCTGCTTTAGGGACCTTTGCAGTCCATTCGTGTTACCAGAGGATCCACTGGTGGTCGTCAGCTATTGCAGAATCTGACACATGAAATTATAACATACACAAATCACACTGATCTCTGTATGTTTCTGACAAACTCACAGCTCAGGAGGTGGTCTATTTGAAACATCAATTTAGCTGCGAGTTTGCTACAATTACGCCCGAGATTGTAATCTTGTTTATTAGTAAATTCCAGAGTTGTATCTGTTTCATGTAAAGTGCAGAGTTTGACCGATGGTGAGTTTGAGTTTGCAATCTCACCCGAGTTTTTCAGTAGAAAGAGAGAAAGCTCACTGGAGTTTGGCCCTCATTCAGAGCCGGTCGCTATTTGCGGTCGTTCGTTCTAAAAGAAGGGGTGGCTATTCAAATGAACCGTTCGCTGTTTGCGGTCTGTTCACGCCTCTAGGTCTGAACGAACGAACAAAACTTGCGTTCGTTTTTGGGAAACTACGCCCCCTGGTCGCTCGCATCCTACGTCATGTCCGCTATTTATTAGATTAATCGAGTACATCGACCAGGGTATGAGCTGCTCGCTATTCTTGTGGTTGTTTTTTGCTACCACAATTTTGCGAGCAGTTCTGGCTATAAAATAACCCAGTGACGTGGTCAATGACGCTGCTGTAGTAATTATGCACACCCATAAAACGCCCGTTTTGACCTTTAACCACGCCTGCGTTCTGATCTCCTCTCCCCGTTTTCAAGCACCTTCCCCTGTTACCACCCACATACGCCTCCTCCTGTCACTCAAATTATCAGGCATTCGCTATTTTGCGAGCACATGAATTTCGGACGCACTGAGTGGTTCGCGCATGCGTATAACGATCCGTACGCATGCGCAGTTGGGCAAACATCACTCGGAGCGAACGAGCAGCCACTTGCGTCCGGCTTTAAATCAGGCCCTTTGTCTTTAGTAAATTTACCAGTTGAAAAATTGCCTAAACTCACCCGAGATTGCAATCTCGACCAAACTCGAATCTTAGTAAATTTACCCCTTAGAATCTGTATGGTTACTATGGTAACACCGCCACTTTTAACTTCTAGAAGCTATGGCAGATATACCCTATAGAATTCTGGTGGTTGCTTCGGAGCTGCAGGTCTTGGAAATTTTATGGGCAATTTGAGGTCAAATGACCAAGAGCGCCATATGGCCAAAATACCAAAATACATTTATTTGTCACATACATTCCCAAATCACTGGCTGTCAGTTTTTCAGCCGTCAGGGCCATTACCCGTGCGCACTCCTCCCTACTGTATTCTAGTGGATGCGCCTTTACTGGCAATAATATACACAGTCACACGCCCAACCCTTCAGACCTGTGTCCGGGCAAGAGGTATCCTGAATTAGTCAGGGGTCTATTTACTAAGCAGTGTTAGGAGACAGAGTGGAAAATGATAAGGTGCCAGCCAGACAGCTCCTAACTGTCATCTCACAGGCTGTGTTTGAAAAATGACAGTTGGGAGCTGATTGGCTGGTACCTTATCACGTTCTTATCACTTTTCACTCTGTCTCCTAACACTTATTAGTAAATAGACCCCTCAGTCTTTTGTGCCTTTTTCAGTGTGCTTATGATTTTGATTAGTGATTAATGACCCAGATTGTTTCCCCATCTTCTTGTCCCCCTTTTTGAGGGACCAAGGGACTGATTCATTACGGATCGCTATTGCGATCGCAGCTTGGTAATGGCACGCAGACTCACTGCGAAAATATGCAAATTATTGTAATCACAATGCCACCACACCCACTTTACCTTACACACATCCGTAATACTTAGCAAATCTGCTAAAACCATCGGTAACAGCGAGTACCATCGCAGCCTCACGCACACTTGCATAAGCTCTGACCTTACTCAGGAATTGCTATCCTCATCACATGCAGTGAAAGACGCGTATGGCATTGCAGTGAGTAATTTATGCACGCCCCTGTAACGGCATTCAAAACGCACTGACACCTGCATTTCACCAACCACTCCCCCATCACCACCCCCAAAGTTCACTTTCTGTCAATCACTCGGCGATGGGTCTGGGTAGTCACTTCAATCGCAGTCCGATCTCAGACCGTCGAACAGGCGCATTGTGATGCATACGCATGCGTAGAACCCAACAATCAGCCGACTGCGTGCGTAATCACAGTTGCAATCGGTAATGAATCGGGCCCCAAATACCTTGTTTAGCTGGATGTGGGCATCACTGCCCCCCAATAAGAGATTACCATAGAGGGATTTTGTGGTCTCCAGCTTTGCTGGTATTATATAGCTGGGCATCACCTGTCAGTCTCCAAAGAGCCTGTTATATGGGGTGTGCCCACGCTACAGAGGTGAAATGTATGCAGCAAATTCACTTTAACAAAGACTAATGCAGGTTGACAAGTAAGAAAATGATGATATTATGGAGCATATCAATTATTTCTATTGTGTTGCTGGGCACTAAATTGAGTCCTAACATAGTTTTTGTATTGAAGGAGCACAGATGTTGCTGGTATCAAGCTTAGCATGAATATTTCATACGTAAACATCTACTGGGCTACCCTGATATGTAGCGATTGTATACAGTATTTAAAGGCAGCATCTGAAATATGAATAATGTCAATCTCGAGGCGCATTTACTAACCGCAAACTATATATACAGATTTTTTGGGATGTGCCAGATCAATTATATGTCGACATACCACATATTTATACATATTCATGTCCACTGCTTCGAGAAAGTTACTCTGAGCATACCAAACAATCGCAGCACTGAGTTTAGATGGAAACATTTATACTACTTTACATTTACATACTATATAAAAACATCATTAACTTCATTAAACTTAATGATCTAAAACTTTTAAACAGAGCATGGCGGGATTCTGCCCAGGATCTAAAACGTAATGCGCGGTATAGATTAAGGATCAAAAATGATTATGTGTAACCATTAACCAACTATAAAATGAGAACAAAATATGAATTAGTTGGTGGTGCTCCCAGACGTCAGTGTAAACTGTATACAGAGCAGAAAAAAAGAGACAGATGACTTCTTTGTGGGTCTCTCTTGTAAAATTTGATGATTAGTGTGTTTAATACTCAACTTTTATTAGCAGCAATCAAAATATCAATAAGGCGCTGGTCAAGACGGACAACACAAACGCAAACACATATACTACATACATAAAGCATGAACCCTAAATGCTCATTTACTAACATGTGGTCAGGGAACTGAAATACAGGAAATGTATCTAGTGGTCATACATTTAAGACCACTCACCAGAATTAAAAATACATATTAATTCTTATGGATCTGCCCAGGGAGAGGTATTGATGCTACATTTGTGAGGTTTTTGGTGACTTTGTTCACCCCAGCTCCATGAGTTACTGTATTATCTATGTACCATTGGAATCGGTATGTTATGTAATGCTGCTGGATGTTCCCAGCAGACGTAACACCGATGCTGGAAGCCCGAACAGTGGAGATCCCGACTGGGGCTGGTAAGTACCCTAACCCTCCCCTCTCCCCCCTCCTAACCCTAACCCTCCCTTAGTGGTGCCTAACCCTAATCTCCCCCTGTGGTGCCTAACCCTAAATCCCCTGGTGGTGCCTAACCCCCCCTTTCCCGCACCCGAAACCTAACCCTCCAAGGGCGGTGCCTAACTTTAACCTTCCTCCAGTGGTGCCTAACCCTAACCCACCCTTCCCCTAGCCTAACACTAACCCACCCCAGAGTGTGCCTAAAAGTAACCCTCCCCCCGCGGCTAACAGCTAACAGCCCCTGATTACCTTCGTTCGGGATGTTGAGCATCAGGATTTCGGCATCTGGCTGAAGATAGGCGTCGGGATTTAGACACCTATATTTAGTACCAGGTAGGACTTCCAGCGTCGGGATTCTGACACTCAGCAATCCGGGCGGCGATAAGTTAACTGCATCCTGTACGATGGTACTATGTACTATTGTACTGTATTATACTATGTACTATTGTACTGTATTATACTGTGTACTATTGTACAATACTCTGTTGTCTCTTTTCTACAAAGGCAGTGATAGGATCACACCTATAAATATCCTGTTACTTTAGATTATCCAACCAAGGAGACTAACCATAGGACACGTTCGTCTCTTAGGGGTCTATTTACTAAGCAGTGTTAGGAGAAGTGAAAAGTGAAGAGTGAAAAGTGATAAGGTGCCAGCCAATCAGCTCCAAACTCTCATTTTTCAAACACAGCCTGTGAGATGGCAGTTAGAAGCTGATTGGCTGGCACCTTATCACTTTTCACTCTTCACTTTTCACTTCTCCTAACACTGCTTAGTAAATAGACCCCTTAAACTGCAACTAATGTAGCTTCTTGCAGTTTAATCATCCCTCATTCCAGGAGATTTGATGCATGCTCCTATTAATTACAATCATAAGAGAATACATTTATTAGTCCTTTTGTCTAATGCATATTTTGTTTATTGTATAGATTGAAGTATGACTTTTAAGTGACTATGGGCCTAATTCAGAGGTGGATGCAATGTCCATGTCGGCTGTAACGGCCAATGTTATCAGACAGTGCATGTGTCAGAGATGCACTGTGCATGTATCCCGATGGTTACCGATAGGGGACGCAGAAGGAAGTTGGGCACAGAGAGAGACAATTGCAGTGGACCTTCCCGGTTGGTAACTGAGGGGTGGCTAGCTAGACGCGGTCGTGTCACGGCCAGCGACTGCTTAATTTTCGCAGTTGTACTCGCACAGACGGCCATGTTCCTACGGACATTCTAAGCAACCATAGGGCTTCTCTATTGTCCGATGGTACATCCAATGTGCAGCCAATGGTGCGACATTTTGTACAAAGTGACGGAATTCATTTACAGCCGGTGGGCGTCTCTGTACGAATCCCATCAGCTATGACATTAGCATAAAGGTAGAGTTCCGCTGTGTAAATTGATCCAGTTGCGACAGAATTACCATGAAGCAGGACCTATATTTTATTACTTTTAAACTTTTTTGGCCCGTACCAGGTAGGTCTTAATTGCTTGACCACCGACATCACTTTCTTGTAGGTTAGTTCCCTGACCACATGTTAGTAAATGGGCATTTGGGGCATACGCTTTATATAGGCAATATTTGTGTTCATGTTTGTGTTGGGCAGCCTGACCAGTAACTTGTTGATATATTGATTGTAAATAATAAAAGTTAAACTTAAATTAAAAAATCATTATCAAATTTTTTAATACACGAGAGACCCACAATGAAGTAATCTTTCTCTTTTCTCTTCTGCTTTATCTAAAACTTTACAGCTCGTCTACTAATTTCAGCTGCAATAATATCTTAAATTAGTCATGACAATGAGAGGCTGCTGGGACTGTATTTATTACCACTATTATACAGTTTGGGTACATTACATGGGAATTTCTGCAACAGAACTTTCCCACATGAAATGCACCTGGAGGGAGTAAAAGGTTTCACACTGCTGGAAGCAGAACTGGTTTAAGTCCCTGTGAGGCCATAGGCAATATACTGGTTTGGGCCTCCTCCTCCCTTTCTTTCTCAAAATAAAATAAAACATAAAACCATGTTACTAAGTATATTAGTATAGACAACTGCGTGCTAATCAGGAGCTGTAAAGAAATGAGGGGATACTCTACCTTGCACCTCATGTCTCACTGTATTAAGGGCCACGCCAAGATACTTTTATAGCCCTGGTATTACTACAGACATTGTATTATGCAAGGACCAGTGCCGTAATGTGGGTACTGCCGTCACTGACGCATATTGTAACTTTCTACTAGCAACGCTGGAGCAGGGCCAGAACCAGGAAGAGGAGCACAGCCCAATGCGTCCTTAGAACTCCCGGAGGCTCTGTAGCAGCTCTACTGGAGGGATGCAGTCAGGATACCGGCGGGCGGGATATCCTGACACTTACATCCCGACATGGGATTAAAGATAGGCATCGAAATTGCGACGCCCATCATTAGCCCCACTACGGAATCCCGACACCCGACATACCGAACGAAGGTATGCCGGGTGTCTCAGTGTCTAGCTGTGTGTGGGGGGGTTAGGTTTAGGGACCCCCGGGGGGACTTAGGTTTAGGCACCCCTCGGGAGGGTTAGGGTAGTGAGGGGTTAGGCACCCGCCAGTAGGGTTAGGTTTAGGGTGCACAAAGGGGGGGGGTTAGGTTTAGGGACCCCCGGGGGGACTTAGGTTTAGGCACCCCTCGGGAGGGTTATGGTAGGGAGGGGTTAGGCACCCGCCAGTAGGGTTAGGTTTAGGGTGCGCAAAGGGGGGGGTTAGGTTTAGGCCCTAATGGGGGGAGGTTAGGTTTAGGCACTCCTAAGGGAGGGTTAAGGTACTTAACTTGAGGTGTCGGGCTTTCGACCCACCAGGCTGCCGCTGTCGGCATTTGCTCCGCCAGCATTACATACCGATTCCCTACTGGATGCAGGGTGCTATTCCAAGCAGCTGCAAGCCAAATGCAAATGCCTTGGTATAGCAATGATGCTGCCCCAAGGGCCCTGCGTCCTGGGCTGTGGCATCTCTTGCACACCCTTAGTTATGGCCCTGGCAACTAGTATTGTTATTATGTGCAAATATACATTGTGTGCTGATGTATTTTACTGTTATTGTAGTGCCTAAATATAGCAGTGTAACCTGTAGCTCTAACAGGGAAGCTATGCACAGATGATCTGGTCAGGAAATAGGGGGTGGTTATACTGTGACTGTTCTGTGAGCAACACGGCATGCCAAAGTTATTTATGTATTTAGTGTTTTCCCATGTTGGGTTGTTGTTTAAATTGTGCGGGATGGGTGGTTACACTGTAATTGTTATTACGTTGCCATTAGTATTATGTGTCACACTGTAATTGTTATTACGTTGCCATTAGTATTATGTGTCACACTGTAATTGTTATTACGTTGCCATTAGTATTATGTGTCACACTGTAATTGTTATTACGTTGCCATTAGTATTATGTGTCACACTGTAATTGTTATTACGTTGCCATTAGTATTATGTGTCACACTGTAATTCTTATTACGTTGCCATTAGTATTATGTGTCACACTGTAATTGTCAGCCTTATACTGAATTGTCCTCTTGTTTTTTACCTCATTGTCATTTATCTTCAAGATCTCTGAAAATAAACTTGTGACTCTTCGTATTAAAGCCACCACTCATTATAAGACATACAATGACAGTCCTCCTCAGGCAGCACCTGCCAGTGGCCACCTTGTTGCCCGTGCAGCCCAATATAAATAACTGCTTATAGGCAACCGCATGATGTCACAAAACAGCACTAGCAGGGGCTTATTCTTCCACTTTGGTAAATAGCCCTTAGCAGACCTATAAGCAGGTTATACACACGATTTAGATTTATTGCCTTGTATCAGTTCTGAGAACCTACTCTTGACCCATTTTTCAATTCCCCAGGCAGCGTTCTCTGTAAAGTTTGCAATCTGGCCAGCCTGCAAGGATTTATAACAGTGTGGTGTTACATTCCTCTGTTTCTGCCGAGTCCATGGTCTACATATAATTATCTACTTTTGTTTTTTTTTACGTTCTAAAAACAGTAATGCAATATTGGACGTGTGGATGTGACTGGGTTTACT
This sequence comes from Taudactylus pleione, assembly GCA_031769625.1. Taxonomy (NCBI): domain Eukaryota; kingdom Metazoa; phylum Chordata; class Amphibia; order Anura; family Myobatrachidae; genus Taudactylus; species Taudactylus pleione. The sequence goes on from JAUIMM010001655.1 coordinate 2,639,380, forward strand.
TGGATATTTTGCTTTGTGCGTTGCTCACTATTTATAAAGCTAGCTCCAAACAAAAGAGAAAAAACAGTGCTACTATACAGTACAGTGACATTATAAAGAGGGTGACAAGTAATGGTGTTTGTGCTCTTTAATACACTGCTGTGCAGGGATCATATCTGAAAGCTGAGGAGGGTGTTTTAAATTGGCGATACAAAGAGGGAGCGTGGTAATATGTTGGGTACAGCCGAACGCTTAAAAGTATTTTAGACATGGAACATATTTATATCTATGCTGTAGAAAAGATGGGGTCATGTACTAAGCCTTGAAGACAAGTAAAGTGAGGAGAAAAAAATATAGAACCAATCAGCTCCTAAGTGTCATTTTTCAAACACAGGGGTCTGTGTACTATGCATTGGGGCTCTATTCATCAGGTTAATTATTGGGTTCCGAACGGACCCCCATAATTAACATTTGAGCTCGCCACGAGCGCTCAAGCAATTCATCATTGCTCCGGCACGAAGAAAGCTGATCCGAGAGTCAGCTGTGTCCACAGAACTTTTTTCACTGCTCCTTTCGGGGCAGTGAAACTAGTACGCCTGCATGACCTACAGGTCACATATGTGCACAGAAGCCACGGCATTCGGTGAAAGGGGATGGACACGGGCGGAGGGATCCAAAAAGACCCTCTTCACAATCCGGGGCTTCTTCCCATAGGGAAGGAGCAACTTGTGTGAGCAAATGCCATCTTCAGATGGACGAATGCTCCCGCAGTCAAGCTCTGAAAATATAGTATTTCTGGAGCTTGATGAATTCCTGTCCCCATACTAGTGTATGGGGCAGCGGGCTATTTTGGGAGATAAAGGTAAGCAGGAGATATCTGTGATACTAGTGTATGAGGCCAGTGGGCCATTCCGGGAGAGAAAGGTAAGCAGGAGATATCTGTGATACTAGTGTATGGGGACAGAGGGCCATTCCACCAGAGGAAGGTAAGCAGGAGATATCTGTGATACTAGTGTATGGGGACAGCGAGACATTCCGGGAGAGAAAGGTAAGCAGGAGATATCTGTGATACTAGTGTATGGGGACAGCGGGCCATTCCGGGAGAGAAAGGTAAGTAGGAGATATCTGTAATACTAGTGTATGGGGACAGCGAGACATTCCGGGAGAGAAAGGTAAGCAGGAGATATCTGTGATACTAGTGTATGGGGACAGCGGGCCATTCCGGGAGAAAAAGGTAAGCAGGAGATATCTGTGATACTAGTGTATGGGGACAGCGGGCCATTCCGGGAGAGGAAGGTAAGCAGGAGATATCTGTGATACTAGTGTATGGGGACAGCGGGCCATTCCGGGAGAGAAAGGTAAGCAGGGGATATCTGTGATACTAGTGTATGGGGACAGCGGGCCATTCCGGGAGAGGAAGGTAAGCAGGAGATATCTGTGATACTAGTGTATGGGGACAGCGGGCCATTCCGGGAGAGGAAGGTAAGCAGGAAATATCTGTGATACTAGTGTATGGGGACAGCGGGACATTCCGGGAGAGAAAGGTAAGCGGGAGATATCTGTGATACTAGTGTATGAGGACAACGGGCCATTCCGGGAGAGAAAGGCAAGCAGGGGATATCTGTGATACTAGTGTATGGGGACAGCGGGCCATTCCGGGAGAGGAAGGTAAGCAGGAGATATCTGTGATACTAGTGTATGAGGACAGCGGGCCATACCGGGAGAGAAAGGTAAGCAGAGGATATCTGTGATACTAGTGTATGGGGACAGCGGGCCATTCCGGGAGAGGAAGGTAAGCAGGAGATATCTGTGATACTAGTGTATGAAGACAGCGGGCTATTCTGGGAGTTAAAGGTAAGCAGGAGATATATGTGATACTAGTGTATGGGGACAGTGGGCCATTCTGGGAGAGGAAGGTAAGCAGGAGATATCTGTGATACTAGTGTATGGGGACAGCGGGCCACTCTGGGAGAGAAAGGTAAGCAGGAGATATCAGTGATACTAGTGTATGGGGACAGCGGGCTATTCCGGGAAATAAAGGTAAGCAGGAGATATCTGTGATACTAGTGTATGGGGACAGCGGACCAGTTTGGGAGAGGAAGGTCAGCAGGAGATATCTGTGATACTAGTGTATGAGGACAGCGGGCCATTCCAGGAGAGAAAGGTAAGCGGGAGATATCTGTGATACTAGTGTATGAGGACAACGGGCCATTCCGGGAGAGAAAGGCAAGCAGGGGATATCTGTGATACTAGTGTATGGGGACAGCGGGCCATTCCGGGAGAGGAAGGTAAGCAGGAGATATCTGTGATACTAGTGTATGAGGACAGCGGGCCATACCGGGAGAGAAAGGTAAGCAGGGGATATCTGTGATACTAGTGTATGAGGACAGCGGGCTATTCTGGGAGTTAAAGGTAAGCAGGAGATATATGTGATACTAGTGTATGGGGACAGTGGGCCATTCTGGTAGAGGAAGGTAAGCAGGAGATATCTGTGATACTAGTGTATGGGGACAGTGGGCCATTCTGGGAGAGAAAGGTAAGCAGGAGATATCTGTGATACTAGTGTATGGGGACAGCGGGCTATTCTGGGAGATAAAGGTAAGCAGGAGATATGTGATACTAGTGTATTGGGACAGCGGGCCAGTCTGGGAGAGGAAGGTAAGCAGGAGATATATGTGATACTAGTGTATGGGGACAGTGGGCCATTCTGGTAGAGGAAGGTAAGCAGGAGATATCTGTGATACTAGTGTATGGGGACAGCGGGCCATTCCGGGAGAGAAAGGTAAGCAGGGGATATCTGTGATACTAGTGTATGGGGACAGCGGGCCATTCCGGGAGAGGAAGGTAAGCAGGAGATATCTGTGATACTAGTGTATGGGGACAGCGGGCCATTCCGGGAGAGAAAGGAAAGCAGGGGATATCTGTGATACTAGTGTATGGGGACAGCGGGCCATTCCGGGAGAGGAAGGTAAGCAGGAAATATCTGTGATACTAGTGTATGGGGACAGCGGGACATTCCGGGAGAGAAAGGTAAGCGGGAGATATCTGTGATACTAGTGTATGAGGACAACGGGCCATTCCGGGAGAGAAAGGCAAGCAGGGGATATCTGTGATACTAGTGTATGGGGACAGCGGGCCATTCCGGGAGAGGAAGGTAAGCAGGAGATATCTGTGATACTAGTGTATGAGGACAGCGGGCCATACCGGGAGAGAAAGGTAAGCAGAGGATATCTGTGATACTAGTGTATGGGGACAGCGGGCCATTCCGGGAGAGGAAGGTAAGCAGGAGATATCTGTGATACTAGTGTATGAAGACAGCGGGCTATTCTGGGAGTTAAAGGTAAGCAGGAGATATATGTGATACTAGTGTATGGGGACAGTGGGCCATTCTGGGAGAGGAAGGTAAGCAGGAGATATCTGTGATACTAGTGTATGGGGACAGCGGGCCACTCTGGGAGAGAAAGGTAAGCAGGAGATATCTGTGATACTAGTGTATGGGGACAGCGGGCTATTCCGGGAAATAAAGGTAAGCAGGAGATATCTGTGATACTAGTGTATGGGGACAGCGGACCAGTTTGGGAGAGGAAGGTCAGCAGGAGATATCTGTGATACTAGTGTATGAGGACAGCGGGCCATTCCAGGAGAGAAAGGTAAGCGGGAGATATCTGTGATACTAGTGTATGAGGACAACGGGCCATTCCGGGAGAGAAAGGCAAGCAGGGGATATCTGTGATACTAGTGTATGGGGACAGCGGGCCATTCCGGGAGAGGAAGGTAAGCAGGAGATATCTGTGATACTAGTGTATGAGGACAGCGGGCCATACCGGGAGAGAAAGGTAAGCAGGGGATATCTGTGATACTAGTGTATGGGAACAGCGGGCCATTCCGGGAGAGGAAGGTAAGCAGGAGATATCTGTGATACTAGTGTATGAAGACAGCGGGCTATTCTGGGAGTTAAAGGTAAGCAGGAGATATATGTGATACTAGTGTATGGGGACAGTGGGCCATTCTGGGAGAGGAAGGTAAGCAGGAGATATCTGTGATACTAGTGTATGGGGACAGCGGGCCATTCTGGGAGAGAAAGGTAAGCAGGAGATATCTGTGATACTAGTGTATGGGGACAGCGGGCTATTCCGGGAGATAAAGGTAAGCAGGAGATATATGTGATACTAGTGTATGGGGACAGTGGGCCATTCTGGGAGAGGAAGGTAAGCAGGAGATATCTGTGATACTAGTGTATGGGGACAGCGGGCCATTCTGGGAGAGAAAGGTAAGCAGGAGATATCTGTGATACTAGTGTATGGGGACAGCGGGCTATTCCGAGAGATAAAGGTAAGCAGGAGATATCTGTGATACTAGTGTATGGGGACAGCGGACCAGTTTGGGAGAGGAAGGTAAGCAGGAGATATCTGTGATACTAGTGTATGAGGACAGCAGGCCATTCCGGGAAAGGAAGGTAAGTAGGAGATATTTGTGATACTAGTGTATGAGGACAGCGGGCTCTTCTGGGAGATAAAGGTAAGCAGGAGATATCTGTGATACTAGTGTATGAGGACAGCGGGCTATTCTGGGAGTTAAAGGTAAGCAGGAGATATATGTGATACTAGTGTATGGGGACAGTGGGCCATTCTGGTAGAGGAAGGTAAGCAGGAGATATCTGTGATACTAGTGTATGGGGACAGTGGGCCATTCTGGGAGAGAAAGGTAAGCAGGAGATATCTGTGATACTAGTGTATGGGGACAGCGGGCTATTCTGGGAGATAAAGGTAAGCAGGAGATATGTGATACTAGTGTATTGGGACAGCGGGCCAGTCTGGGAGAGGAAGGTAAGCAGGAGATATCTGTGATACTAGTGTATGAGGACAGCGGGCCATTCCAGGAGAGAAAGGTAAGCAGGAGATATCTGTGATACTAGTGTATGGGGACAGTGGCCATTCCGGGAGAGTAAGGTAAGTAGGAGATATCTGTGATACTAGTGTATGGGGACAGCGGACCAGTTTGGGAGAGGAAGGTCAGCAGGAGATATCTGTGATACTAGTGTATGAGGACAGCGGGCCATTCCGGGAGAGGAAGGTAAGTAGGAGATATTTGTGATACTAGTGTATGAGGACAGCGGGCTATTCTGGGAGATAAAGGTAAGCAGGAGATATCTGTGATACTAGTGTATGAGGACAGCGGGCTATTCTGGGAGTTAAAGGTAAGCAGGAGATATATGTGATACTAGTGTATGGGGACAGTGGGCCATTCTGGTAGAGGAAGGTAAGCAGGAGATATCTGTGATACTAGTGTATGGGGACAGTGGGCCATTCTGGGAGAGAAAGGTAAGCAGGAGATATCTGTGATACTAGTGTATGGGGACAGCGGGCTATTCTGGGAGATAAAGGTAAGCAGGAGATATCTGTGATACTAGTGTATTGGGACAGCGGGCCAGTCTGGGAGAGGAAGGTAAGCAGGAGATATCTGTGATACTAGTGTATGAGGACAGCGGGCCATTCCAGGAGAGAAAGGTAAGCAGGAGATATCTGTGATACTAGTGTATGGGGACAGTGGCCATTCCGGGAGAGGAAGGTAAGTAGGAGATATCTGTGATACTAGTGTATGAGGACAGCGGGCTATTCTGGGAGATAAAGGTAAGCAGGAGATATCTGTGATACTAGTGTATGGGGACAGCAGGCCATTCCGGGAGAGGAAGGTAAGCAGGAGATATCTGTGATACTAGTGTATGGGGACAGCGGGCTATTCCGGGAGAGGAAGGTAAGCAGGAGATATCTGTGATACTAGTGTATGGGGACAGCGGGCCATTCCGGGAGAGGAAGGTAAGCAGGAGATATCTGTGATACTAGTGTACGAGGACAGCGGACTATTCCGCGAGAGGAAGATAAGCAGGAGATATCTGTGCTACTTGTGTATGAGGACAGTGGCCCATTCCGGGAGAGGAAGGTAAGCAGGAGATATCTGTGATACTAGTGTATGAGGACAGCGGACTATTCCGGGAGAGGAAGGTAAGCAGGAGATATCTGTGATACTAGTGTATGAGGACAGCGGGACATTCCGGGAGAGGAAGGTAAGCAGGAGATATCTGTGATACTAGAGTATGAGGACAGCGGCCATTCCGGGAGAGGAAGGTAAGCAGGAGATATCTGTGATACTAGTGTATGGGGACAGCGAGCCATTCCGGGAGAGAGAGGTAAGCAGGAGATATCTGTGATACAAGTGTATGGGGACAGCGGGCTATTTCTGGAGAGAAAGGTAAGTAGGAGATATCTGTGATACTAGTGTATGGGGACAGCGGACGATTCCAGGAGAGGAAGGTAAGCAGGAAATATCTGTGATACTAGTGTATGGGGACAGCGGACTATTCCAGGAGAGGAAGGTAAGCAGAAGATATCTGTGATACTAGTGTACGAGGACAGCGGACTATTCCGGGAGAGGAAGATAAGCAGGAGATATCTGTGATACTTGAGTATGAGGACAGCGGGCCATTCTGGGAGAGGAAGGTAAGCAGGAGATATCTGTGATACTAGTGTATGGGGACAGAGAGCCATTCCGGGAGAGAGAGGTAAGCAGGAGATATCTGTGATACAAGTGTATGGGGACAGCGGGCTATTTTTGGAGAGAAAGGTAAGTAGGAGATATCTGTGATACTAATGTATGGGGACAGCGGACCATTCCGGGAGAGGAAGGTAAGCAGGAGATATCTGTGATACTAGTGTATGGGGACAGCGGACTATTCCGGGAGAGGAAGGTAAGCAGGAGATATCTGTGATACTAGTGTATGGGGACAGCGGACCATTCCGGGAGAGGAAGGTAAGCAGGAGATATCTGTGATACTAGTGTATGAGGACAGCGGGCCATACCGGGAGAGAAAGGTAAGCAGGGGATATCTGTGATACTAGTGTATGGGAACAGCGGGCCATTCCGGGAGAGGAAGGTAAGCAGGAGATATCTGTGATACTAGTGTATGAAGACAGCGGGCTATTCTGGGAGTTAAAGGTAAGCAGGAGATATATGTGATACTAGTGTATGGGGACAGTGGGCCATTCTGGGAGAGGAAGGTAAGCAGGAGATATCTGTGATACTAGTGTATGGGGACAGCGGGCCATTCTGGGAGAGAAAGGTAAGCAGGAGATATCTGTGATACTAGTGTATGGGGACAGCGGGCTATTCCGGGAGATAAAGGTAAGCAGGAGATATATGTGATACTAGTGTATGGGGACAGTGGGCCATTCTGGGAGAGGAAGGTAAGCAGGAGATATCTGTGATACTAGTGTATGGGGACAGCGGGCCATTCTGGGAGAGAAAGGTAAGCAGGAGATATCTGTGATACTAGTGTATGGGGACAGCGGGCTATTCCGAGAGATAAAGGTAAGCAGGAGATATCTGTGATACTAGTGTATGGGGACAGCGGACCAGTTTGGGAGAGGAAGGTAAGCAGGAGATATCTGTGATACTAGTGTATGAGGACAGCAGGCCATTCCGGGAAAGGAAGGTAAGTAGGAGATATTTGTGATACTAGTGTATGAGGACAGCGGGCTCTTCTGGGAGATAAAGGTAAGCAGGAGATATCTGTGATACTAGTGTATGAGGACAGCGGGCTATTCTGGGAGTTAAAGGTAAGCAGGAGATATATGTGATACTAGTGTATGGGGACAGTGGGCCATTCTGGTAGAGGAAGGTAAGCAGGAGATATCTGTGATACTAGTGTATGGGGACAGTGGGCCATTCTGGGAGAGAAAGGTAAGCAGGAGATATCTGTGATACTAGTGTATGGGGACAGCGGGCTATTCTGGGAGATAAAGGTAAGCAGGAGATATGTGATACTAGTGTATTGGGACAGCGGGCCAGTCTGGGAGAGGAAGGTAAGCAGGAGATATCTGTGATACTAGTGTATGAGGACAGCGGGCCATTCCAGGAGAGAAAGGTAAGCAGGAGATATCTGTGATACTAGTGTATGGGGACAGTGGCCATTCCGGGAGAGTAAGGTAAGTAGGAGATATCTGTGATACTAGTGTATGGGGACAGCGGACCAGTTTGGGAGAGGAAGGTCAGCAGGAGATATCTGTGATACTAGTGTATGAGGACAGCGGGCCATTCCGGGAGAGGAAGGTAAGTAGGAGATATTTGTGATACTAGTGTATGAGGACAGCGGGCTATTCTGGGAGATAAAGGTAAGCAGGAGATATCTGTGATACTAGTGTATGAGGACAGCGGGCTATTCTGGGAGTTAAAGGTAAGCAGGAGATATATGTGATACTAGTGTATGGGGACAGTGGGCCATTCTGGTAGAGGAAGGTAAGCAGGAGATATCTGTGATACTAGTGTATGGGGACAGTGGGCCATTCTGGGAGAGAAAGGTAAGCAGGAGATATCTGTGATACTAGTGTGTGGGGACAGCGGGCTATTCTGGGAGATAAAGGTAAGCAGGAGATATCTGTGATACTAGTGTATTGGGACAGCGGGCCAGTCTGGGAGAGGAAGGTAAGCAGGAGATATCTGTGATACTAGTGTATGAGGACAGCGGGCCATTCCAGGAGAGAAAGGTAAGCAGGAGATATCTGTGATACTAGTGTATGGGGACAGTGGCCATTCCGGGAGAGGAAGGTAAGTAGGAGATATCTGTGATACTAGTGTATGAGGACAGCGGGCTATTCTGGGAGATAAAGGTAAGCAGGAGATATCTGTGATACTAGTGTATGGGGACAGCAGGCCATTCCGGGAGAGGAAGGTAAGCAGGAGATATCTGTGATACTAGTGTATGGGGACAGCGGGCTATTCCGGGAGAGGAAGGTAAGCAGGAGATATCTGTGATACTAGTGTATGGGGACAGCGGGCCATTCCGGGAGAGGAAGGTAAGCAGGAGATATCTGTGATACTAGTGTACGAGGACAGCGGACTATTCCGCGAGAGGAAGATAAGCAGGAGATATCTGTGCTACTTGTGTATGAGGACAGTGGCCCATTCCGGGAGAGGAAGGTAAGCAGGAGATATCTGTGATACTAGTGTATGAGGACAGCGGACTATTCCGGGAGAGGAAGGTAAGCAGGAGATATCTGTGATACTAGTGTATGAGGACAGCGGGACATTCCGGGAGAGGAAGGTAAGCAGGAGATATCTGTGATACTAGAGTATGAGGACAGCGGCCATTCCGGGAGAGGAAGGTAAGCAGGAGATATCTGTGATACTAGTGTATGGGGACAGCGAGCCATTCCGGGAGAGAGAGGTAAGCAGGAGATATCTGTGATACAAGTGTATGGGGACAGCGGGCTATTTCTGGAGAGAAAGGTAAGTAGGAGATATCTGTGATACTAGTGTATGGGGACAGCGGACGATTCCAGGAGAGGAAGGTAAGCAGGAAATATCTGTGATACTAGTGTATGGGGACAGCGGACTATTCCAGGAGAGGAAGGTAAGCAGAAGATATCTGTGATACTAGTGTACGAGGACAGCGGACTATTCCGGGAGAGGAAGATAAGCAGGAGATATCTGTGATACTTGAGTATGAGGACAGCGGGCCATTCTGGGAGAGGAAGGTAAGCAGGAGATATCTGTGATACTAGTGTATGGGGACAGAGAGCCATTCCGGGAGAGAGAGGTAAGCAGGAGATATCTGTGATACAAGTGTATGGGGACAGCGGGCTATTTTTGGAGAGAAAGGTAAGTAGGAGATATCTGTGATACTAATGTATGGGGACAGCGGACCATTCCGGGAGAGGAAGGTAAGCAGGAGATATCTGTGATACTAGTGTATGGGGACAGCGGACTATTCCGGGAGAGGAAGGTAAGCAGGAGATATCTGTGATACTAGTGTACGAGGACAGCGGACTATTCCGGGAGAGGAAGATAAGCAGGAGTTATCTGTGATACTTGTGTATGAGGACAGCGGGCCATTCCGGGAGAGGAAGGTAAGCAGGAGATATCTGTGATACTAGTGTATGACGACAGCGGACTATTCCGGGAGAGGAAGGTAAGCAGGAGATATCTGTGATACTAGTGTATGTGGATAGCGGGCCCTTCCGGGAGAGGAAGGTAAGCAGGAGATATCTGTGATACTAGTGTATGGGGACAGCGAGCTATTCCGGGAGAGAAAGATAAGCAGGAGATATCTGTGATACTAGTGTATGAGGACAGTGGGACATTCCGGGAGAGGAAGGTAAGCAGGAGATATCTGTGATACTAGTGTATGAGGACAGCGGCCATTCCGGGAGAGGAAGGTAAGCAGGAGATATCTGTGATACTAGTGTATGAGGACAGCGGCCATTCCGGGAGAGGAAGGTAATTAGGAGATATCTGTGATACTAGTGTATGGGGACAGCGGCCATTCCGGGAGAGAAAGGTAAGCAGGAGATATCTGTGATACTAGTGTATGAGGACAGCGGGACATTCCGGGAGAGAAAGGTAAGCTGGAGATATCTGTGATACTAGTGTATGGGGACAGTGGGCCATTCCGGGAGAGGAAGGTAAGCAGGAGATATCTGTGATACTAGTGTATGAGGACAGCGGGACATTCCGGTTGAGGAAGGTAAGCAGGAGATATCTGTGATACTAGTGTATGAGGACAGCGGGACATTCCGGGAGAGAAAGGTAAGCAGGAGATATCTGTGATACTAGTGTATGAGGACAGCGGGACATTCCGGGAGAGGAAGGTAAGCAGGAGATATCTTTGATACTAGTGTATGGGGACAGCGGGATATTCCGGGAGAGGAAGGTAAGCAGGAGATATCTGTGATACTACTGTATGGGGATAGCGGCCATTCCGGGAGAGGAAGGTAAGTAGGAGATATCTGTGATACTAGTGTATGGGGACAGCGGGCCATTTTGGGAGAGGAAGGTAAGTAGGAGATATCTGTGATACTAGTGTATGGGGACAGCGAGCCATTCCGGGAGAGGAAGGTAAGCAGGAGATATCTGTGATACTAGTGTATGGGGACAGCGAGCCATTCCGGGAGATAAAGGTAAGCAGGAAATATATGTGGTATTTTCTGTTTTACCTTTTTGATGAATGGCCCGAAAACTTAATTTCTACAAAAGCAGGTGAGAATGTTCATTTTCACCTGCTCTTGTAGAAATTAAGTGATAATGAATAGAGCCCTTGGAGAGAGAAAAAGTGGATGGGGATAAAGTACCAACCAATCCGCTCCAAGCTGTCATGTTACATACTGTGTCTGAAAAATGGCCGCTAAGAGGTGATTGGCTGGTACTTTATCGCCATCCACTTTCTCTCTTTCCAAGGCTTAGTGCATCTCTCCCTATATAGAGCAGTATTAGAAGGTTTTTTTTAATTACTAAAAAAAACCCATCAAACTCGTCATAAAATTATTGTCTTCATTCAACACCATAGATTCTCCTTTAAGATTAATTTAAAAACCTTTCCTGACATTGAGTCTCTCTGTGTCTTGTCCAATGTGCATCACAATCTAGGACACAGAGGAACATGTCAGCATGAACTGGGAGAGCTACAGTGATGTGAATCCGGTCTGTCAGCTCTTTATCACACAAGTAAATGAACTGTTAGTGCACTAAGTGATCAGAAAAGTAGAACAGATTGCAATGATCAACATGGGGACGTGCACTACATAGAACATGGTAAATATGAGAGGTGCGACCACCATGCTGTTTTTCTGTACAGGAAATTCCAAGCAACGGTTCCCCACTTGCCTGGCCTGATCAACTAATATTGCAGTATGGAGATACCCCTTATCCCAGTAACTGTAACCATATGACTTTAGTAGAGGGGGAGGCCCAGGAAGAAGTAACATAACTACCACTACTGTAGGATGTGCAGCCGCTACGGGGATGGTGATTGTTGTCCTGTCCTCCCAGCTGGGGCTTCATTGGAGGTGTTGCCATGTGCTTTCTTATCATATCAGAGTGGGTGTCTCTTTAGTACCCAGCTTCTCAGAAGAACAGAACATACAGTCCTAACTTTTAGTATTGGGTCTGATGATGTGGTGTCTCTGCTGGATAGTAATTTATGTGGACCACAAAGTACCCGGCATAATGAAGAAGTCCATACCTATATATATACACAGTATATAGTCATAGCCGCTGCCTTCTTTCACATAGCTGTCCTGCATCATAGATTTGTGTAGAAAAATCTTTAAATCAAATTTGATTTAAACACAGAGCTCACAGTTCCCATCCACACTTTTTATTAACCAGTCGCTAAAATGTCACATAACTCGAAATTCCATTCAGTAACATCATCTCCCTGAGTCTTTGGGGTAAATGTAACAGCCAGCGGTTTGCAGGCAGCCATGAGATTTTGACGATTGAACCAGGGGTGGATCTAGAATCTTGCTTTAGGGGTGGTGGTGTGTGTGTATATATATATATATATATATACACACACACATATATAGTATATATGCACACATATAAATATATATATATATCCATGATGGCAGCACCCCCATACTCCACCAGTCACTGGGATGCTTGCTCACCTCCTTGGACTATCTGTCTCTGCCCTCCTCCCACACATAACCTGGCAGCCTACCTGACCCTGTCACTATGGCCATCGAGAGGCGGCCTGGGCCAAGAGGGCGTGGCCTAATTGTGGGTCACACCCCCTTAAGAGGGAAAAAAAAACCTTTTTTGCAGCGCAGTGTGACATGTGATGTCCCCGGGACCCGACTGTCAAAGAAAGACCTATCCCTTCTGAAGTTGTTGCTGGGTCCCGTATCCGGAACTGCACTGCTGCAGGATTAGTTCTCTGTACACAGTGGCTGTGTTACGGGGGGGGGGGGATTGCCCTGATCGCTCCCCCCTAGATCCGCCACTGGATTGCACCACTAGATTTAAAGCAGCATTTAAAAGAATAAAAGGCAATACCACCTGATTTACCTTTGAAAATATTGCCACTTTAAATCTAGTGGCTCAAATCGCTGAAATCTTGCAGCTGCCTGCAACTAGCAGGGTGTTACATTACCCTTTTACCTTCCTGTCTGGAGAGTACCCCATAGGCATAGTCATGGGAGGGGGGGGGTTCCAGTTGCTTGGAAACCCTTTTGCCCTGTGAGATACACACATAAGAACTAAAAGGGGGTGGTTTGGTAGAAAAGAAGGGCAGGCTTGACTCATTTTCTACATGGAGAGAGATAGAAAGGCAGTTGGGTCAACATTAGCAATATTTTTAGCTTGGAATAATGGAAAACAATTGGTTTACAAATGGCCTTCATAACGGATTCTGAGAACGGCATGAGGCATGCAAATGGAGACATTTCATATTGTACCATTTTTCAATATTAAACCAGGGCATGTGCCACTAGCAAACATTTCCAGAGATTAATTCTTAACATTTTAATTGTTTCTTGAAATCAAGCGTAGTCAATTAATTAGAACAATGTTCTCAGCACTTGTCCTCATTAGTGCTAATAGCTATATATCTAGCACGTAGTAGCTATATATTTAGCATAATAAAAATGGGTACCAAGTGTGGAAGAAGATCAAAGGGTCCTTATTTCTTGCATGTTATTTCATATCCATGCACTAAATAACATAGACATACAGTAGGGCCGAAACTAGGAATTTTATCACTCAGGGCAAGGCCATAATTTGGCGCCCCCCCCCCAAAAAAAGAAAAACCATAACAACATAGAGGACGAAAAGGGTGTGTGGTTTTGTGGCACAGTAATGCACCTTATAACACATTATGCCACAGTAATGCCCATTATTCATTAAGCCACAGTAATGCCCCTTATACATTATGCCACAGAAATGCCCCATATACATTATGCCACAGTAATGCCCCATATACATTATGCCACAGTAATGCCCATTATTCATTAAGCCACAGTAATGCCCCTTATTCATTATGCAAGAGTAATGCCCAATATACTGTACATTATGCCACAGTAATGCTCCATATACATTATGCCACAGTAATGCCCCTTATTCATTATGCCACAGTAATGCCCAATATACTGTACATTATGCCACAGTAATGCTCCATATACATTATGCCACAGTAATGCCCCTTACACATTATGCCACAGTAATGCCCCTTATTCATTATGCCACAGTAATGCCCCGTATACATTATGCTACAGTAATGCCCCATATACATTATGCACAGTAATGCCCAATATACTGTACATTATGCCACAGTAAGGCCCCATCTCCCTTCTCTTACCTGCCAGGGCCGTGCAGTGAGTGAGCTCAGGGTGGCGCGGGCTGAGGCTGCCACACACTGGGAAACTGTCAGTACTGCCGTCATTGTTATGTGGCGCTGCTCGGTAACCAATTTATGCCACAGAAATGCCAAATATACATTATGCCACAGTAAGGCCCCTTACACATTATGCCAAGGTAAGGCCCCATATACATTATGCCACAGTAAGGCCCCTTACACATTATGCCACAGTAATGCCCGTTACACATTATGCCACAGTAATGCCCCTTACACATTATGCCACAGTAATGCTCCTTACACATTATGCCACAGTAATGCCCGTTACACATTATGCCACAGTAATGCCCCTTACACATTATACCACAGTAATGCCCCTTACACATTATGCCACAGTAATGCCCCTTACATATTATGTCACAGTAACGCTCCTTACACATTATGTCACAGTAATGCCCCTTACACATTATACCACAGTAATGCCCCTTACACATTATGTCACAGTAATGCCCCTTACACATTATGTCACAGTAATGCTCCTTACACATTACGCCACAGTAATGCCCCTTACACATTATGTCACAGTAATGCTCCTTACACATTATGCCACAGTAATGCCCCTTACATATTATACCACAGTAATGCCCTTTACACATTATGTCACAGTAAGGCCCCTTACACATTATGCCACAGTAATGCCCAATACACATTATGCCACAGTAATGCCCCTTACATATTATACCACAGTAATGCCCTTTACACATTATGTCACAGTAAGGCCCCTTACACATTATGCCACAGTAATGCCCAATACACATTATGTCACAGTAATGCTCCTTACACATTATATCACAGTAAGGCCCCTTACACATTATGTCACAGTAATGCCCTTTACACATTATGTCACAGTAATGCCCCTTACACATTATGTCACAGTAAGGACCCTTACACATTATGTCACAGTAAGGCCCCTTACACATTATGTCACAGTAAGGACCCTTACACATTATGTCACAGTAAGGCCCCTTACACATTATGCCACAGTAATGCCCAATACACATTATGTCACAGTAATGCTCCTTACACATTATATCACAGTAAGGCCCCTTACACATTATGTCACAGTAAGGACCCTTACACATTATGTCACAGTAAGGCCCCTTACACATTATGTCACAGTAATTCTCCTTACACATTATACCACAGTAAGGCCCCTTACACATTATGTCACAGTAATGCTCCTTACACATTATGTCACAGTAATGTCCCTTACACATTATGTCACAGTAAGGCCCCTTACACATTATGTCACAGTAACGCTCCTTACACATTATACCACAGTAATGCTCCTTACACATTATGTCACAGTAATGTCCCTTACACATTATGTCACAGTAAGGCCCCTTACACATTATGTCACAGTAACGCTCCTTACACATTATACCACAGTAATGCTCCTTACACATTATGTCACAGTAAGGACCCTTACACATTATGTCACAGTAATGCTCCTTACACATTATGCCACAGTAATGCCCCTTACACATTATGTCACAGTAATGCCCCTTACACATTATGCCACAGTAAGGCCTCTTACACATTATGTCACAGTAATGCTCCTTACACATTATGTCACAGTAACGCTCCTTACACATTATGTCACAGTAAGGCCCCTTACACATTATGTCACAGTAACGCTCCTTACACATTATGTCACAGTAATGCTCCTTACACATTATACCACAGTAATGCCCCTTACACATTATGTCACAGTAAGGCCCCTTACACATTATACCACAGTAATGCCCCTTACACATTATGTCACAGTAATGCTCCTTACACATTATATCACAGTAAGGCCCCTTACACATTATATCACAGTAAGGCCCCTTACACATTATGTCACAGTAATGCTCCTTACACATTATGTCACAGTAAGGCTCCTTACACATTATACCACAGTAATGCTCCTTACACGTTATGCCACAGTAATGCCCTTTACACATTATGTCACAGTAAGGACCCTTACACATTATTTCACAGTAATGCTCCTTACACATTATGCCACAGTAATGCCCCTTACACATTATGTCACAGTAAGGACCCTTACACATTATATCACAGTAAGGCCCCTTACACATTATGTCACAGTAAGGCCCCTTACACATTATGTCACAGTAATGCTCCTTACACATTATACCACAGTAATGCTCCTTACACATTATGCCACAGTAATGCCCTTTACACATTATATCACAGTAATGCCCCTTACACATTATGTCACAGTAATGCCCCTTACACATTATATCACAGTAATGCCCCTTACACATTATGTCACAGTAATGCTCCTTACACATTATGTCACAGTAATGTCCCTTACACATTATGTCAAAGTAATGCCCCTTACACATTATATCACAGTTAGGCCCCTTACACATTATGTCACAGTAAGGCCCCTTACACATTATGTCACAGTAATGCCCCTTACACATTATGTCACAGTAAGACCCCTTACACATTATGCCACAGTAATGCTCCTTACACATTATGCCACAGTAAGGCCCTTTACACATTATGTCACAGTAAGGACCCTTACACATTATGTCACAGTAATGCTCCTTACACATTATACCACAGTAATGCCCAATACACATTATGTCACAGTAAGGACCCTTACACATTATGTCACAGTAATGCTCCTTACACATTATGCCACAGTAATGCCCTTTACACATTATATCACAGTAAGGCCCCTTACACATTATGTCACAGTAAGGCCCCTTACACATCATACCACAGTAATGCCCCTTACACATCATGTCACAGTAATGCCCCTTACACATTATGTCACAGTAATGCCCCTTACACATTATGCCACAGTAATGCTCATTACACATTATGTCACAGTAATGCTCCTTACACATTATACCACAGTAAGGCCCCTTACACATTATGTCACAGTAAGGCCCCTTACACATTATGCCACAGTAATGCTCCTTACACATTATGCCACAGTAATGCCCCTTACACATTATGTCACAGTAAGGCTCCTTACACATTATGCCACAGTAATGCCCCATATACATTATGTCACAGTAATGCTCCTTACACATTATGTCACAGTAATGCCCCTTACACATTATGTCACAGTAATGCCCCCTTACACATTATACCACAGTAATGCTCCTTACACATTATGTCACAGTAAGGCCCCTTACACATTATGTCACAGTAATGCCCTTTACACATTATGTCACAGTAAGGACCCTTACACATTATACCACAGTAATGCCCCTTACACATTATGTCACAGTAATGCCCCTTACACATTATACCACAGTAATGTCCCTTACACATTATGTCACAGTAATGCCCCTTACACATTATGTCACAGTAAGGCCCCTTACACATTATGCCACAGTAAGGCCCCTTACACATTATGCCACAGTAATGCTCCTTACACATTATGCCACAGTAATGCCCTTTACACATTATGTCACAGTAATGCTCCTTACACATTATGTCACAGTAAGGCCCCTTACACATTATGTCACAGTAAGGCCCCTTACACATTATGTCACAGTAAGGCCCCTTACACATTATGTCACAGTAATGTCCCTTACACATTATGTCACAGTAATGCCCCTTACACATTATGTCACAGTAAGGCCCCTTACACATTATGTCACAGTTATGCCCCTTACACATTATATCACAGTAATGCCCCTTACACATTATGTCACAGTAAGGCCCCTTACACATTATGTCACAGTAAGGCCCCTTACACATTATGTCACAGTACGGCCCCTTACACATTATGCGACAGTAATGCCCCTTACACATTATGTCACAGTAATGCCCCTTACACATTATGTCACAGTAAGGCCCCTTACACATTATGCCACAGTAAGGCCCCTTACACATTATGTCACAGTAAGGCCCCTTACACATTATGTCACAGTACGGCCCCTTACACATTATGCGACAGTAAGGCCCCTTACACATTATACCACAGTAATGCCCCTTACACATTATGTCACAGTAAGGCCCCTTACACATTACACCACAATAATGCCCAATACACATTATGTCACAGTAAGGCCCCTTACACATTATGTCACAGTAAGGCCCCTTACACATTATGTCACAGTTATGCCCCTTACACATTATATCACAGTAATGCCCCTTACACATTATGTCACAGTAAGGCCCCTTACACATTATGTCACATTAAGGCCCCTTACACATTATGTCACAGTACGGCCCCTTACACATTATGCGACAGTAATGCCCCTTACACATTATGTCACAGTAATGCCCCTTACACATTATGTCACAGTAAGGCCCCTTACACATTATGCCACAGTAAGGCCCCTTACACATTATGTCACAGTAAGGCCCCTTACACATTATGTCACAGTACGGCCCCTTACACATTATGCGACAGTAAGGCCCCTTACACATTATACCACAGTAATGCCCCTTACACATTATGTCACAGTAAGGCCCCTTACACATTACACCACAATAATGCCCAATACACATTATGTCACAGTAAGGCCCCTTACACATTATGTCACAGTAAGGCCCCTTACACATTATGCCACAGTAAGGCCCCTTACACATTATGTCACAGTACGGCCCCTTACACATTATGCGACAGTAAGGCCCCTTACACATTATACCACAGTAATGCCCCTTACACATTATGTCACAGTAAGGTCCCTTACACATTACACCACAATAATGCCCAATACACATTATGTCACAGTAATGGCCCTTACACATTATGTCACAGTAATGCCCCTTACACATTATGTCACAGTAAGGCCCCTTACACATTATGCCACAGTAAGGCCCCTTACACATTATGTCACAGTAAGGCCCCTTACACATTATGTCACAGTACGGCCCCTTACACATTATGCGACAGTAAGGCCCCTTACACATTATACCACAGTAATGCCCCTTACACATTATGTCACAGTAAGGCCCCTTACACATTACACCACAATAATGCCCAATACACATTATGTCACAGTAAGGCCCCTTACACATTATGTCACAGTAATGCCCCTTACACATTATGTCACAGTAATGCCCCTTACACATTATGTCACAGTAATGCCCCTTACACATTATGTCACAGTAATGCCCCTTACACATTATGCCACAGTAATGCCCCTTACACGTTATGTCACAGTAATGCTCCTTACACATTATGTCACAGTAATGCCCCTTACACATTATGTCACAGTAAGGCCCCTTACACATTATGCCACAGTAAGGCCCCTTACACATTATGTCACAGTAAGGCCCCTTACACATTATGTCACAGTACGGCCCCTTACACATTATGCGACAGTAAGGCCCCTTACACATTATACCACAGTAATGCCCCTTACACATTATGTCACAGTAAGGCCCCTTACACATTACACCACAATAATGCCCAATACACATTATGTCACAGTAAGGCCCCTTACACATTATGTCACAGTAATGCCCCTTACACATTATGTCACAGTAATGCCCCTTACACATTATGTCACAGTAATGCCCCTTACACATTATGCCACAGTAATGCCCCTTACACGTTATGTCACAGTAATGCTCCTTACACATTATGTCACAGTAATGCCCCTTACACATTATGTCACAGTAATGCCCCTTACACATTATGCCACAGTAAGGTCTCTTTTACATTTAGCCACAGTAAGGCCCCATCTCCATTCTCTTACAGGCCAGGGCCTTGCGGTGGGTGAGCTCGGGGTGGCAATGAAGCTGCGGCTTTGGTTTCACCTGATGTCAGGCAATGTAACTCCGCACATCAATCACGTCTGACCGTCTCCGTTAGGCTTCAAAGACCGGTGCCCAGCTGCTGATCCCAGAGCACTTAATTATTCCAAGAGTGTTTCTACTGGGTCTAGATAGACCTCTTATACCTGCCTTGTAGATTGTTTCTGTGTCTCTATTGGTCCAATTGATTTTTGCACAGGTGTATTCATACTTATCCTGGTGAATAGTATTTTGGAAGTTGCTCAGCATTCAAATATTTTTTATATTTAGAATTTCAATGTCAAAGTTGCCCAGGATGTTACTATATATATCCAATTGATAAGTATAAATATAGAATCTTCATTTCTACTATAATAGTAAATCTCTATTCAATACATTTTAATCCATACTAAAAAGATTTCGGGAACATAGGGCCTGATTCAGACCCGCTCACAAGCGCTATACGCTCGTAAGCGGGTTGATGGTGCGGCATGCGCAATTCGCGTGCGCAAGCCCCGGAGCAAGTGAGAAATTCACTCACTCTGGGGCTCGATACAAACGGGGCGGCTGTCAATGTTGATCGACAGCTCACCCCGTTTTGTAGGCGGGGAGGGGGGTGGCTGGCCAAACAGTGGCGTTCCCGTTTCGTGATGTCAGTAGTGAGCTTCCTGGTCTATTAGAGCCGGGAGCTCACTGGGGCTTGCGGGAACGAGACCCTACCACAAGGGTCTCATCGCAAGCCCGATGATCGTAATGGTAGCGACCATCATCTGGCCGCTCGCAAAAGCTGTGGGTGGTCACCCACAGCATAGCGAGCAGCCAGGAGGCCGTTTTTTTTTTAAAAGTGGCCGCTCTGATTCAGAGCGAGTGCTCGCTTTTTGCGAGCGGCTCTGAATCATACCCAGAGGTCCAACATATTAATAGGTTTCCTTAAACACAGTGTGTCAGCGCATTTTTCTAGATCCCATAACTGTGCCCCAGAGGGGTTAACCATGGTTGGTGTCCAACATGTGGGGCCTACATCCAGGGGGTGTGCGACATAAAAATCTCTGTTTACGTGAAGCTTTATGAATGTTCAATTTGAGCACTCTGGGCCTGATTCAGACCCGCTCGCGAGTGCTCGCAAGCGGGTCGATGTTGCCCAAGTGCGCATGCGCACGACGGAGGCGGCTCCGTCGTGCGCATGCACGAGACCCGAATAACGACGGCCAAGCCGTCATTATGGGTCTCGCACCAAAGGGGGTGTGCTGTCGTTGGTGATTGACAGCAAGCCCCCTTTGGTGGGCGTGCCAGGGGGCGTGACTGCCCAGACAGAGGCGTTGCCATGGGAACGCCTACCATCTGGGGCTGGCCCCACTGACATCACTAGTGATGTCAGTCGGACTGATTTTGGCTCTGATAGAGCCAAAATCACTCCAGGGCTAGCGGCAGTGAGACCCTACTGCAGGGTCTCATCACAAGCCCGATGGTCGCGATGGTCAACCATCGCGACCATCATTTTGGCCGCTCGCTATAGCTGTGGGTGGTCACCAACAGCTATGCGAGCGGCCAGGAGGCCGCTAAAAAAAGGAGAGGGGACAGCCCTGATTCAGAACGAGCGCTCTGTCAGAGCGTCGGGCCCTGAATCAGGGCCTCTGTTTCCACAGGGGCTCAATGAGAACATCGATTATGAATCCTTTTCTTGAAGGGCACGCACATTAGTTTGGGAAGCATGTGATATGTATTATGTTTACACCTCTTTGCTCAGTAATCCTCGCCTTTATGGCATAGAGACCAAGGAATGTTTTCTATAACTAACAGTTAAGGGTGTGGTATAAGATAGACAGTAATTAGACAGTGTCTAGATAGACACCAGATGTTAGACAGTCAATAGTTAGACAGGGAAAAAAGATAGACACAGACAAAAGTCAGATACATTAAAGTTAGACATGTAAAAAGGTCGACAGGTACAAAAGGTCGACATGGTCAAAAGTTTGACACGAAAATGGTCGACACAAAAATGGTCGACAATTATTTATTTTTTGTTTTTAAGCCCTAATCTTCACCCTATCCCTAACCCTCCCCTTGGTGCCTAACCCTCCCTCCTGGTGCCTAACCCTAACCATCTGGGTAAGTGCCTAACCCTAACCCTCCAGTAAATGCCTATCCCTAAACCTAACCCTACTCTTAAAAAACAAAAATGTGTCGACCATTTTCGTGTCGATCTTTTTCATGTCGAAAGTTTGACCCTGTCGATCCTTTGTACCTGTCGACCTTTTTACATGTCTAACTTTAGTGTGTCTGACTTTTGTCTGTGTCAAACTTTTATCCTTGTCCCCCCCCCCACCCCCCGTCAAAAACAAAAAAAAATTACCAAGTCCGCCACCATCTCAAGGTAGACTCCAGGCAAATAGCAAAGTAAAAAAGTTTTTATTCATGGCATATAAAAAACAGACAGATCAGCAATCTTACCAACTCTGTAGAGGGACAAACTTCAGTACCAATGTCCACATGAAAGATATAGATCACCAGACATCAGTCACTGTCATGCACCATCAGAATGATGGTATCTCTGTCTGTCACTCTTTCTGCAGTATGCACAGCTGTCTATAATGCTTTCCCTGTCTAGTAAACATGGCTCTCTCCCTTTATATTCCTCTATGCACCTGGCTCCTCTCGTTTTTCCTTTTCTGTACCTGTCCCTATAATACACACAGATATCTTCTTTTTTTATCCCTTCCCTAATGTACCTATCTTTCACTCACTGAGCGCCTGCTTATAAGTAACATAGCCAGCTCAACTATCTTCTCTCTTCACTCTCCATCTCCAGCCCTAGCCAGGAAGTCCCACTCCTCGCATCCCTAAGACATGCTGCTGCAAGCCTGCTAAACATGACTTACCTGTCCTTCTCTTGTTCTTGCTGGTGCTGCTCCGAGTCCTCAGCGCCGCGGCTCCTCTGTCTCTCTTCCAGTCAGTGGCACACACAACGTCATGCGCGCTGGGTAGGAGCAGGCAACAGTGTCCCCTGCCATTCACTTTTATTGCTTGGACAATAAAGGTAGTTGCGCACACAGCACGCCATTCGGAGCGGCCCTCCTTTCACTTTTTATTCAAAGAAGGTAGGAGTGGGCGAAGGGAGCAGGTGGGCCCTCTCCTTTCTGCCAAGTGTCCGGGCCCGGGACTCCTGATGGCGGACCTGGCCATGAGCATAGAGTAAAGGTAGAGAGATGGTTTAGTAAGCTAATGGTCATAGGTTCTAGACCCTAAATAAATATAAAAGTTATGGTTGTACTTCATTTCATTATATTTTTTTTCCATTTATTAATTATTATTATTATTATTTTTTTTTATTTAATCTTTTTTCTTTGATTTTTTGCAAGAATTAAAATGTATTAAATAGAGAATTTGCCATCATAATAGAAATAAAGATTTACATTTATGTTTTTAATTGGTTATGGATAGTAACCAAGTACATCTTGGGCAACTTTTGACAATCCTCGTCTCTATGGTATAGAGATTAAAACTAATGGTTTAACAGTTTAGTCTCTACGGAGAAATTACATTTTGTGAAAATAAAGTGTTCACAATTATTTATTTTTTATTAATTAGATTACTTATAGCTCCGTGATATATAATGATAATAACTATCAGGAGAATGGGGTAGTGCTAGAGAAACTGTTTAGGTAGCTAATGGTCATAGGTTAGAGTCACTAACGGGAGATAAATAATATGGTTATATATTATTTAAATTTTGTATTTTTGATTTTTTTGAAAGGATTAAAATGTATTGAATAGAGATTTACTATTATAGTAGAAATGAAGATTCTATATTTATACTTATCAACTGGCTATTTATGGTAACATCTTGGGCAACTTTGACATTGCAATTATAAATATTAAAACTATTTAAATGCTGAAAAACTTACAAAATATTATTCACCTGGATAAGAATGAATACACCTGTGTAAAAATCAATTGGACCAATAGAGACACAGAAACAATCTACAAGGCAGGTATAAGAGGTCTATCCAGACCCAGCAAAAACACTCTTTGATAAAGTTCCCAGGTTGGAATGAAACTAGTTAGAGGACTTATCTGCTTTGCCACCGAGTGGACTTGGTATTGTTTGGTATATATACACATATTGGAATATTTGTTGCTGAGGCTGTCTCCCCTTTTTTTGTATAACGGGGATATCAGCTGCCCTGTAGAGACCATTGGGATAGGGGTCAGCTGCTGGACGCGTGGATTAATTAAGTGTTCCGGGAGCTGCAGCCGGGCACCGGTCTTTGAGGCCTAACAGAGACGGTCGGACACGATTGATGTGCAGAGTTACATTGCCGGACGTCAGGTGAGAGCAAAGCCGCGGCTTCATTGTTGTGCACAAACCTTTACAAACCCCATATATTTGTGGACTTTTGGGGAGATCCGTGCAACATGGCATGTGAATACGACTCCCTTTGAAACACCATTTTTTGAGCATCCAGACATTCATTCTGTGCCACTTATCAGGGATCGAGCACCCCATATAATTGGAGAATGTAATAGTCTAACGGAAGATCATTATGTCATTCATTGACAGCAGCCATTTATCCTGTCCACACATTACATCTTTTATCTACAGTGGGATGACGGGGGAAAATTAAGAGACCAGGTGAAAATGAACATCTAATTGATACAAAGAGGACAATATCTGTATAAAGCTACAAAAAGGAATTCAGCTATTAAGAGTGATTTTATTCTTTACAATCAGCTCTGGTTTATATAGCTTTTTAGGATTAACATAATTGTGCGTATAGAAATATATACCATGGTTTATGAATACAACCGGTTGTTTCTATTTTTTTAGATTGTATTGAATGTGAATTTATATACTCTTTTATGTGTTAGAAAATAAAACAACATTTGTTGTGTACTATACAAGTATTCTTTATTTCACATATCAGACTTCATGATACTAATACTTACTTATAGTGCAAATTATCGAAAATTAACATTGTTCTGTGTTAATACATGCTGACCATTTAGGTCAATGTGTAAGAATACATTTTTCTGTATGTTCACAAGCATATAGAGGTTTTGTTTGCTGCGGATCATTATTAACATGTACAGTGTGTATTATATAACCCATAAAAGATTAGCGTTTGAACATACTTTTTTTTTTTTTTTTTTTATCTTTCAAACCCAGTAATTATCACATTAGTTCCCAATAATTATTACATGGCATGTCCCACCATGCTTGTAAAATGTTCACTCTTCCCACTAACATAAATAAACAGTTAAAAAAAAAAACGATAAGGACCCTAATACTGAATAATCCCGATAACAATATCATAGATTTTTCCAAGCATGTTCAATGTTTAGCACTATTTTTTCCTGGTTGCTCAACATAGAATGAACAGTGGTCATGGACCATATTGGCAGTTGTAGTTCTACACCGGTAGGAGAGTCACCGTTTATCTAAGTCTGACCTTACATGTGGTTCCTTTCAGCCAGATTGCTTTTGTCATCAGACCCATATCCTTACTGGTGTACAGAGACTAGACGGGAGAGCACAGAAGCAAAACAGGAAAGTTAAAAACAACGGCTACATTTATAGAGAACTATATATAAAACTGTACAGCACATTGAGACAAGGCTTTTCGGATTAGTAACCAATGCCCGGAGAGCCAGGATCTGCATGTTCTTATCCTCGGGGCTATTCTGGATGTTCTTGCAGTGTTTCTCTCTGCCCTGTCTGTCCTGCTCCTGTTGGCAACTTTAGGTTCTGGTATCTCAAATAAGTTCTTTCTATAAAGCTTATCACGTCCTTCTGTACCTTCCTGTATCATTGTGGCTGAGTTATTTGGAGTAGACAGACTGTGGGCGAGATGTATCCAAGATTGGAGAGAGATAAACTGGAGAGACATAAAGTATAACCAATCAGCCTCTAACTGCCATCTTATCTCTCTCCAAAGTTTGATATATCTCCCCCTCTGTCACTCTTGTTCACAATGTTGGTTCTTTTGCTCTTCGCCCTAAAGGACCATTCTGCTATTGCCATATTGGCCTGTAAACATTTTGCCTAAATTCTGTTGGTTACTGATTGCCTTTGTCATATAACTGTAGTCTCTGACCACTCTGCCTTTGTTCTTTGATTGGGGATGTAGTTAATTTACCGGCAGCCGGGATGTCGGCCGCTGGAATCCCAACCCAGGACTAAAGGTAGGCGTTGATATCCTGACGCGTATCTTTAGCCCTTTGATGAGATCCCAACAGCCAGCATCCCGAACATAGGTAAGCTGGGCCCTGTAAAATGTTACCCGTGGGGGTGAGAGGGTTAGTTTTAGGGGCCCAGGGGGAGATTAGGGTTATGCACCCTCTGGGGAGGGATAGAGTTAGGCTACGGGGAGGTTAGGCTTAGGCACCCCCGGGGGGAGGCTAGTGTTAGACACCCCCCTCCCCCTAGATTTATGGTGTGGGAAGGGGGATTAGGGGTAGGCAATGCAGGGGGGAGGTTATGGTTAGGCACCCCCTGGGGAGGTTAGGGTTAGGCAGCACTAAGGGAGGGTTAGGTGAGGGAGAGGGGTAGGGTTAGGGTACTTACCTCCCCTGTTGGCATCTTCAGCCTTTGGGCTTCAAGCTTCGGGATATGAACCGACTGCTTTTCAGCTGCCAGAACTTCATACCCATTCCCTTTGATTACTCTACCTTGGTCTTGTTTTCTGCTGACCATTCTCATTCTACATTTCCTCTATTGGTCATTCACCATTCTGCTTCTGTCTTTATCATGTTAGTCATTAGGGCCGGATTTTGAGTCACACGCAATGCAGATATTCACGCATATAGCTTTTCAACTGTGCATGTGTCTAAGTGGCCAAAATGTTGCACAGCGCCATGTGTCCCACGGTGTGTACGCACAGAGGCGCAGTAGCCATAGAGAAGCACAGTCTTAGAAATGTTTTGGAAACGTGTTCCTGGCCAGTGGCTGGGAGGTGGCCATTCAGACACACAGATATGCACTGTTTAATGGGCGTGTTATGGGAGTGTCGTGAACGCGTCACATAATGAGTTGCGAACTAAGGAGCTTAATCACTTAATTTGGAGGCCATATTCTGATGGACAATCTGCACCTAGCATGGAGCAGGAGCAAGTTTTGATGGTGCGTCCAATAATTGTGTCTAAAGTCGGCCAAAGTGGGCATCTAAAGCTGGGTACACACGTAAAGATTTTCTGTACAACCATCCAACTAGTTTGTTGGCTGGAATGAAAATCTGGTAACGTATGGGAGTAAATGATGATCAGCAATTTGCTCCTAAATGCCAGAAAACAGATGAAAATGGTTGTTAAACCATTGTTAGACAAGTTTGTTAAATGATTGATCTAAACAATTTGTTCAAACAACAGTTTTTGTCCATTTTCCGGTGTTTGGGAGCAAATTGCTGATTGTTGTTTTCTTTCATACCTTACCAGATTTTCATTCCAACCAATCAACTAGTTGGATGGTTGGACAGAAAATCTTTATGTGTGTATGCAGCTTTAGTCCTTGCACAGTCAGACGCACACTTGTGCACCAGGGGAAGGGCTGATACTAACAGTAGCATAAAGTCATATACGTGACTACGGCAGAAGGTGTCGCATGTAGCTGTGTAACTCTGAATCAGCCCATTTGATACCTATAACAGTGCCAATTTTGTCTCATACCTAATAGAGGTGCACAGAAAAAATGGCGATGTTGGGGTAACGTAATCTGCTACCGTAGATTTGCAGACTTATCGCTAGTACACACTGGACGATGCACAAAAGATATATTGGCTGATCAATTGATCGAACAATATATCTGCCATTTCCAAGTCAGAGATTAGCCAGGGATCTACAGCTAGAGAGGATAGCCATCCAAGATCCAAGAAACACAACATGCTAGAGAGGGTAGCCATACAAGATCCAAGAAACACAACATGCTAGAGAGGGTAGCCATCCAAGATCCAAGAAACTCAACATGCTAGAGAGGATAGCCATACAAGATCCAAGAAACTCAGCATGCTAGAGAGGGTAGCCATACAAGATCCAAGAAACACAATATGCTAGAGTGGGTAGCCATCCAAGAAACAAAACATGCTAGAGAGGGTAGCCATCCAAGATCCAAGAAACACAACATGCTAGAGAGGGTAGCCATAAAAGATCCAAGAAACACAACATGCTGGAGAGGGTAGCCATACAATATCCAAGAAACTCAACATGCTAGAGAGGGTAGCCATACAAGATCCAAGAAGCACAACATGCTAGAGAGGGTAGCCATCCAAGATCCAAGAAACTCAACATGCTAGAGAGGGTAGCCATCCAAGATCCAAGAAGCACAACATGCTAGAGAGGGTAGCCATCCAAGATCCAAGAAACTCAACATGCTAGAGAGAGTAGCCATCCAAGATCCATGAAACACAACATGCTAGAGAGGGTAGCCATACAAGATCCAAGAAACACAACATGCTAGAGAGGGTAGCCATCCAAGATCCAAGAAACTCAACATGCTAGAGAGGGTAGCCATCCAAGATCCAAGAAGCACAACATTCTAGAGAGGGTAGCCATCCAAGATCCAAGAAACTCAACATGCTAGAGAGAGTAGCCATCCAAGATCCAAGAAACACAACATGCTAGAGAGGGTAGCCATACAAGATCCAAGAAACACAACATGCTAGAGTGGGTAGCCATCCAAGATCCAAGAAGCACAACATGCTAGAGAGGGTAGCCATCCAAGATCCAAGAAACTCAACATGCTAGAGAGAGTAGCCATCCAAGATCCAAGAAACACAACATGCTAGAGAGGGTAGCCATACAAGATCCAAGAAGCACAACATGCTAGAGAGGGTAGCCATACAAGATCCAAGAAACACAACATGCTACAGAGTATAGCCATAAAAGAGCCAAGAAACACAACATGCTACAGAGTATAGCCATAAAAGAGCCAAGAAACTCAACATGCTAGAGAGAGTAGCCATCCAAGATCCAAGAAACACAACATGCTAGAGAGGGTAGCCATACAAGATCCAAGAAACACAACCTGCCACAACCAGATCCAGAGTCCTGGTTCAAGTTGAGAAGCTCAATAAACTGGCACACTAAGCAAGGAGCAATAAACAAAAAAGGTGCATACAAATAAATTAAATGTAGCAAGTATGTCGCATGTATGGCGAACAGTCATCTTTCATTCATTAAAAGTGCAAGATTCCCAGCAAGGACACCATTCTGAGCCAAACACTACCCTTAAATATATGCTAACACAATGCTAAGTTTCTGACCTAAAAGCTGTTACTGCATCTCAGGCATAAAATCCTAAATCATGCAAGACACATTGCAATCTGGCAAGAGAATAAGCTGAATTATACATTACAGCAAATAACTGAAAACAGTATAGAAAAAAAGACTTGTTCCTTGTTATTATTGGTATTTGTTTCATAAAAGTTTTTGTATAAGAGAATACAATGTATCTCTGCTTCTTCTGCTGAACTTCACACCCCGGACCGTGGCGTGAAGAATCTCACTGCTAGATGCTATTAAAATTTCATGGCTCTGCTGAGACCTTTCAACCTTCTACAGCACTGATAAATCATGTGAAAGTGGCAGATAATGCCATGACCTAACGCTCTTTTTTTTCTTACAAAAATGTTTTTCATAATTCATCTTTTTGTCAAAGTTACATATATTCTAAAAATATTTTCACCTTTGGGTTTTATATAGGGGCCCTTACAAACTTTTGTTATGGGGCCATCAAATACCTAGTTAAATGCCTGGTTAAGGGCTTAATAACCTTTTAAACTATCTTCCTAAAAAAGGAAATGATCTGCCTGGTTCTCTCCCCTCATCCATCAAATATAGTGTGAAGAAGCCAACCTCTCACCCCAACAGGCTAGCACATGAGAGGTGAGAGGCAGAGACGCAACACCCTTATGCTTCCCCAGGGTCCTAGCCCCCTATACTAAATGGCAGAGGTTACGTGGAACTAGTTTATCTCTAATTCCATAGCTAAATGTTTGTGATATGTAAAAAAATATTGTAGTCATATAATGAATTATCACATAAACAGGAAACTTTAAATTACCCTAACTAACCGCTGAAGAAGTGTCAGCTCTCTGTTTGGACTGGAAATACGAGGAAGTTCAACTCACAAAAACATCTTTGGAAATATGCAAAAGGAGAAATGCAAAAGCCTTCGACTTATGCGGGCCATACGTTCCATTTCCCCATTCTGCCGACGCTGGTCCGATCCACCGATGTGAGATCAAAAATGCAGATCCACGGACATCGATGATCGCCAATCGGTTGATGGATCATGGAAAAGACAGCATGTTAAAAATACAAGACTCGAGGATCCCAATCATTTTTTGGTCTGGATCAGCGAGTCGAGGATCTCCAACATGTTGGATTCATGGTTCCCCCACGTAGGCAGAACATGGAATTGGTGCAATCCATCGAAGATGTGTGAGCCCTGTTACAGGCATTGGTGAGATTCCAGTGAGTTTGCCCAATTTTTTTAAAGTTGGAATCATTTAAAAGGCAAAACCAACCTGCCACGTTCCTCCTCCTGCACACCATGACCTTACTCCACACCATGTTTATGTATTATGTTCCATATTTCCCAGTTTCACTAGTTGTCTTGCACCTGTATTCCTTTATATGTAACTGCTGGTGTATGGCTTTACTTCCCCCTCCCCTTGCCTCCCCAGGATGTTACATATCCTTGTTTACCCTTTTAATTTCCTTTGTGTATTGATCTCTAATTATTGTATCTGCTGAGATTCTCATCACAATACTGAAAGTAGGAACTGAAAGCACCCATGCTGCCCTAAGCCACCACCCTTGTTGCCTTTCCAATAATCCACAGCTTCCAAACTTTAAATTACAGCTGTGTTTATTAGGTATGGGTGCAGCCTACAGCCTGTAGATAAAGCTTTTTGTTATTCAAAACTCTCGGACTGACATCACAGAAGTGGCGACTCCAGAGCTGGGGCTGCAGCGCAGTTCAACAATTCAAATAGGGGAGGAGCCCCACCAACTGCCATTTCCATCAAAGCCAAACATCACTGGCTGGGACTCACTGGCAGTTGGTGTGACTCCCCTGTTTGAATGTTGAACTGTGCTGCAGCTCCACCTCTACAGTCGCCACTGATTCACAGTTGGGTATATTATAAGTCTTCTCTGCCCCCATTTATTTTCCACTCCATCCATCCATATCGCCTCCAACAACAAATGAGAGGTGAGAAAATGTGAAGCACCATCCTTCGACCAGGACCCTAACCCTGCCATACTGTACACTACCCATAGAATATACCAGTGGCTAATAGAAAAGAAAAAGACTAATACTGTAAGTAAGAATTGCCTCTGCACCCATGATGCCCTCTGCAGCGATCCTCATGGCCTTTTTTTTTTTTACTAATGCAGGGTTTAAAACCTGTGCTTATTAGGTACGTGGGAAACCTACAGCCTATAGATAAAACTTTTTGTTATTCAAATCTCTGACTGAATCAGAGTTGGGTAAATAAATATTAACCACATTCTCTTCCCCATTCAATTTCCTCTCCATATATCCAAATATCCTCCGCACACAGCTCATTCTTGCACAGCGCAGGTCCCTTCTCAGCCTGAGACTGAGCTCATAAATCATTCCCATAAATAGTGCGTGATAATAACTGCAGGCTCTCTTACATCCCCCGTAATTACCTGGACCTAGTTACAGCGTAACTGGAGCACTCTAGCCGTAATCTCACATACTGATCCGGCTCTATAATAATACCAGCACATAATGAGGATGTGCACTGATATTGCCTGGGAATGTGAAGGGTTGGACGATTGTGTCATTTTGATTATTTATTACTTTGAGGGTTCAAATCAGGAGCCAGCGTACAAAATCAAACCTTCCCTCTTGTATCAACAAAACTCGTATTCCCTTCTCCCAAGGTCATCACCTCACCTCAATTCTCCATTTCCATCAATAATGGCACAATTTCCTAAGTCTATTAAGCTCACTGCTTCGGTGTCACACATGACCCAGCCCTCTGTTTTATTTCTCGCATCCACTTCTGTCTTCTCTACCTTCGAAATGAAGCCTCTACAACCATAAGCTGAGGTTTTCCGCTTATGGCAACCACCCTTATTCCCTTAGAGAACAACACTCCCACCAATACTGAGATGCCGCCAGGTCTTAAGCTCAGAGTAGTAGAGCTTTATACAGAAAGACAGGTGATCAATTGACTTAACTGGAGCAGTGGATAAACACTTGGTATGCATCGTAATTGAATAGTATAATGGTGCATAAATAAAAACTGCAGGTGTAGCAATAAATGACTGTCACAGGTGATAACGGTGAAGAAGCTATAACCGGCAGGGAGTCTAAGCCCTCCCTGCCTTAAATCAGATACAGGAGCCAATCACATCCCAGCCGTGTAACACAACAATCAGCAGCAGCTGCGCTGCTGTACGTCCACAGCAAGGTGTCCCAGCTGCAATTTGTCAGTCGGGACATAACCAATCAGCTGACCACAGCCCCCACTGCTAGGAGCCAGTCGGGACCATGATCCTCTATGGCTGTAATATGCCGTCCTGGTCACCTAGCAATTGCCGGGACATGCCGTGAGCCACCGTGGCTCCTAGCACAGAATATATCCTTCTCTTTTTTAAGGTGCACCAGAACTCTTAACCATTCTCTCATTATTTTTCTCCTTGACCACTACAACCCTTTCCCTATCAGTCATTCACCTCACCCATCTATCCAGGCTTCCATCAATCTTAAATGCTGATCTTCCTTTCTCTGCACTTTTCATCTGCAATTGTAACTTTGCAAATCCCTACACTGGCTCTTTGTGACTTCATCTTCTTCCTAATTTTTCAAATAGTCTCCCTTGATTTACCTATGACCTCTTTTGGGTCCAAAAATGGGGGCGAGGTACTAATTACCTGTTAGAGGGGCCCATTCCTGTTGGAGGGGCACATGCTAACTGCTGAGTGGGATAAATGCCGCCTTTGCGAAGCAGCCAATCAGCTTCTAACTGTCATTAACCGTATCTAGCACAGTCAGCTGATTGGTTTCTTTGGGCAAGTTCTCAACTTAATCATTCTCCAAAGCTCGATAAGTCTCCCCTAACCCCCTCATACCTGGAGAGCATCCTTATGACCGCCTGCAAATCCTCAACAGTGATCAGAACAAGTTAGAGAATGTTTTCTTTCTTTTTTAATGGGCTGTTCACTGCAGATGACAAATGGGACTCATCACCCGCAGTGTATAGGTATATTAACTGATCACCCGCAATGGAGGGGTTAAACGATCTATGAATACCCACTATTATTGTAACAAAAAAAAAAATCCCCCACATACACCAAGTACATTGGCAGTGGCACACACTCACAAATGTCCGAATTTTGTACTTCGCCGTTCAGTAACATCTTCCTAACAAAGCTTTAACATTCTGGTCTTTAGCGTTTACATTTCTGTTTAACTTAATACCACGTAGTGCTTAGTACTGTATATGCATCCACCACAGAAAATTAGCTCGGTAGGATTAAGGGGTCTGTTACTAAGCTGTGTTAGGAGATAAAGTAAACGGTGATAAGGTACCAGCCAATCAGCTCCTAACTGCCATGTCACAGGCTGTGTTTGAAAAATGACAGTTAGGAGCTGATTGGCTAGTACTTTATCACCATTCACTTTATCTCCTAACATAGCTTAGTAAATAGACCCCATAAGGTGGTGTCTTGCTGCACCTCTATGCTTTATGTTGAGCCCCACATTTTGTCTACGTGCTCTGGGCACCTGTGATTTACCTGGAAGTGCTTGAAGCCAGATTCTTCTAATTCAGGCATGTCAAACATGCGGCCCGCGGGCCGCATGCGGCCTGAATAAACAATTTCTGCGGCCCCAGAGTGTGGGCTCACATATATATAATATGCGGAGCACAGCTCTGATCGGGCGGAGTTTACTTACCAGGCTGGCAACGCTGGGTCTCTGAAGCGATCAGAAGCCTCTGATCGCTTCCGAGGCCAGCGTTCCCAGTGATGCAGCGCGCGGGTGATGTCATGACGTCACCCGCGATGAGCAGAGCCTGCGCCTGCCACTTTGGATCTAATTAGATCATGTCAGCGGCAGCGTCTACACAGGACGGCGAGGTCTGGAGCTCAGCGGCCGTCATGAAGAAAGGTAAGTATTGCACAGACAGGTGAGTGGGGCCATTTCTATACTGGGAGAGGGCACAAAATAAGGGGCATTACTGGGGGCAAAAAATAAGGGGCATTACTGGAGGCACAAAATAAGGGGCATTACTGGGGGCACAAAATAAGGGGCATTACTGGAGGCACAAAATAAAGGGCATTACTGGAGGCACAAAATAAGGCGCATTACTGGCGGAATAATATAAGGGGCATTATTGGGGGCACTACTAATGGCATTACTGGGGGCTCTGCATAAAGGGGCATTACTGGGGGCTCTGCATAAGAGGCATTACTGGGGGCTCTGCATAAAGGGGCAATACTGGAAGCTCTGCATAAGGGGCATTAATGGGGGCACTACTAAGGGCATTACTGGGGGCTCTGCATAAAGGGGCATTATTGGGGGCACTACTAACAGCATTACTGGGGCTCTGCATAAAGGGGCATTACTGGGGGCACATCTTAAGGGGCATTACTGGGGGTTCTGCATAAGCCTCTTATTACTTTGGTCACTAATAAGGGCATTACTGGGGGCTCTGCATAAATGGGCATAAGCCTCTTATTACTGGGGTCACTACTAAGGGCATTACTGGGGGCTCTGCGTAAATGGGCATTACTGGGGGCACTGCATAAAGGGCATTACTGGGAGCTCTGCATAAATGGGCATTACTGGGAGCTCTGCATAAGGGGCATTAATGGGGGTACTACTAATGGCATTACTGGGGGCTCTGCGTAAATGGGCATTAATGGGGGCACTACTAAGGGCATTACTGGGAGCTCTGCATAAATGGGCATTACTGGGAGCTCTGCATAAGGGGCATTAATTGGGGTACTACTAATGGCATTACTGGGGGCTCTGCATAAGGTGCATTACTGGGGGCTCTGCATAAAGAGGCACTACTAAGGCCATTACTGGGGGCTCTGCATAAAGAGGCACTACTAAGGCCATTACTGGGGGCTCTGCATAAAGAGGCACTACTAAGGACATTACTGGGGGAACAACATAAGGGACATTACTGGGGGCTCTGCATAAAGGGGCATTCCTGGGGGCTCAGCATAAAGGGGCATTACTGGTGGCTCTGCATAAGGGGCATTAGTGGAGGCACTACTAAGGGCATTACTGGGGGCTCTGCATAAAGGGGCATTATTGGGGGCACTACTAACAGCATTACTGGGGCTCTGCATAAAGGGGCATTACTGGGGGCACATCTTAAGGGGCATTACTGGGGGCTCTGCATAAGCCTCTTATTACTTTGGTCACTACTAAGGGCATTACTGGGGGCTCTGCATAAATGGGCATAAGCCTCTTATTACTGGGGTCACTACTAAGGGCATTACTGGGGGCTCTGCATAAATGGGCATTACTGGGGGCACTGCATAAAGGGCATTACTGGGAGCTCTGCATAAATGGGCATTACTGGGAGCTCTGCATAAGGGGCATTAATGGGGGTACTACTAATGGCATTACTGGGGGCTCTGCGTAAATGGGCATTAATGGGGGCACTACTAAGGGCATTACTGGGAGCTCTGCATAAATGGGCGTTACTGGGAGCTCTGCATAAGGGGCATTAATGGGGGTACTACTAATGGCATTACTGGGAGCTCTGCATAAGGTGCATTACTGGGGGCTCTGCATAAAGAGGCACTACTAAGGCCATTACTGGGGGCTCTGCATAAAGAGGCACTACTAAGGCCATTACTGGGGGCTCTGCATAAAGAGGCACTACTAAGGCCATTACTGGGGGCTCTGCATAAAGAGGCACTACTAAGGCCATTACTGGGGGCTCTGCATAAAGAGGCACTACTAAGGCCATTACTGGGGGCTCTGCATAAAGAGGCACTACTAAGGCCATTACTGGGGGCTCTGCATAAAGAGGCACTACTAAGGACATTACTGGGGGAACAACATAAGGGACATTACTGGGGGCTCTGCATAAAGGGGCATTACTGGGGGCTCAGCATAAAGGGGCATTACTGGGGGCTCTGCATAAGGGGCACTACTAAGAACATTACTGAGGGCACAACATAAGGGGCATTACTGGGGCACTGCATATTGGGCACTAATAGGGCACTGCCTAAGGGGCATTGCATAATGGGCTGTAATACAGGGTAGAATTGCATAAGGTGCACTACTACAGGGGGCTCTGCATTGGTTTTTATTAATAATAAATGTTTCAAAATTGCATATAAGACTTTTTTTTATTGTTGCGACCCACACACTCGTAGACCTTGAATATTCTGCCCGGCTGGTATTTTGAGTTTGACATGCCTGTTCTAATTCCTTGGTCTTGTAACCGCGCCAGGAATCTAAAATAGGTGATTTAACATGAAAGTAGCAAATTTTAATTTACTTGCTCCTTTTGTCTCTAATATCCCCTTTAAAATGTATATATAACAGACACGGATCACTACAGGTGAACTGAAAATAGACAGAATTGTAGAGAAAAAAAACATATATATAAGTGTAATAAACATCTGCTGTATTTGTCAAGTAAGAGATATAAAACTGATTTTCACATTAGCAACCCACGGTAGCTTAATATATAAAATTCCTCTTCTCATGCCCTGAGACCCAGGATCTGCATGTTCTAAGCCTCGGGGCTATGGTGGCTGTCAGTGTAGTGTTTCTCTCTGTCCTGTCTGACCTGCTCCTGTTGGCAACCTTAGGATGTGGTACATTATCTAAAATATATGTGTTCTATGAAACTCAGCACCTACTTCTGTAGCTTCCTGTACATACAGACTCTATTACTGTCTGTGGGGTCTATTTACTAATCAGTGTTAGGAGACAGAGTGCAAAGTGATAAGAAAGTGATAAGGTGCCAGCCAATCAGCTCCCAACTGT
This sequence comes from Taudactylus pleione, assembly GCA_031769625.1. Lineage (NCBI taxonomy): Eukaryota > Metazoa > Chordata > Amphibia > Anura > Myobatrachidae > Taudactylus > Taudactylus pleione. The sequence goes on from JAUIMM010001655.1 coordinate 2,676,261, forward strand.
CATCTCACAGGCTGTGTTTGAAAAATGACAGTTGGAAGCTGATTGGCTGGCATCTTATCACTTTCTTGTCACTTTTCACTCTGTCTCCTAACACTGCTTAGTAAATAGACCCCTATATTACTGTCTATGTCTCTTACTCTTGTTCACCCTGTTGATTCTATTTTTTTTTTCACTATTACATTTTTATTAAGCATCTCTGCATCCTATTCTGTCAGTCGCATCTGAGAATCTCCTGCTGGCTGAGATGAGACTCCCTCCCCTTGGCTGCGGCTCCCTCCCCTTGTCCTACCTGGCTGAGAAGAGACTCCCTCCCCTTGTCCTACCTGGCTGAGATGAGACTCCCTCCCCTTGTCCTACCTGGCTGAGATGAGGCTCCCTCCCCTTGTCCTACCTGGCTGGGATGAGACTCCCTCCCCTTGTCCTACCTGGCTGAGATGAGACCCCCTCCCCTTGTCCTACCTGGCTGAGATGAGACCCCCTCCCCTTGTCCTACCTGGCTGAGATGAGACCCCCTCCCCTTGTCCTACCTGGCTGAGATGAGACCCCCTCCCCTTGTCCTACCTGGCTGAGATGAGACTCCCTCCCCTTGTCCAACCTGGCTGAGATGAGACTCCCTCCCCTTGTCCTACCTGGCTGAGATGAGACTCCCTCCCCTTGTCCTACCTGGCTGAGATGAGACTCCCTCCCCTTGTCCTACCTGGCTGAGATGAGACTCCCTCCCCTTGTCCTACCTGGCTGAGATGAGACTCCCTCCCCTTGTCCTACCTGACTGAGATGAGACCCCCTCCCCTTGTCCTACCTGGCTGAGATGAGACTCCCTCCCCTTGTCCTACCTGGATGAGATGAGACTCCCTCTCCTTGTCCAAGCTGGCTGAGATGAGACTCCCTTCCCTTGTCCTACCTGGCTGAGATGAGACTCCCTCCCCTTGTCCTACCTGGCTGAGATGAGACTCCCTCCCCTTGTCCTACCTGGCTGAGATGAGACTCCCTCCCCTTGTCCTACCTGGCTGAGATGAGACTCCCTCCCCTTGTCCTACCTGGCCGAGATGAGACTCCCTCCCCTTGTCCTACCTGGCTGAGATGAGACTCCCTCCCCTTGTCCTACATTGCTGAGATTAGACTCCCTCCCCTTGGCTGCGGCTCCCTCCCCTTGTCCTACCTGGCTGAGATGAGACTCCCTCCCCTTGTCCTACTTGGCTGAGATGAGACTCACCTCCCCTTGTCCTACCTGGCTGAGATGAGACTCCCTCCCCTTGTCCTACCTGGCCGAGATGAGACTCCCTCCCCTTGTCCTACCTGGCTGAGATGAGACTCCCTCCCCTTGTCCTACCTGGCTGAGATGAGACTCCCTCCCTTTGTCCTACCTGGCTGAGATGAGACTCCCTCCCCTTGTCCTACCTGGCTGAGATGAGACCCCCTCCCCCTGTCCTACCTGGCTGAGATGAGACTCCCTCCCCCTGTCCTACCTGGCTGAGATGAGACTCCCTCCCCTTGTCCTACCTGGCTGAGATGAGACTCCCTCCCCTTGTCCTACCTGGCTGAGATGAGACTCCCTCCCCTTGTCCTACCTGGCTGAGATGAGACTCCCTCCCCTTGTCCTACCTGGCTGAGATGAGACTCCCTCCCCTTGTCCTACCTGGCTGAGATGAGACTCCCTCCCCTTGTCCTGCCTGGCTGAGATGAGACTCCCTCCCCTTGTCCTACCTGGCTGAGATGAGACTCCCTCCCCTTGTCCTACCTGGCTGAGATGAGACCCTCCCCTTGTCCTACCTGGCTGAGATGAGACTCCCTCCCCTTGTCCTACCTGTCTGAGATGAGACTTCCTCCCCTTGTCCTACCAGGCTGAGATGAGACTCCCTCCCCTTGTCCTACCTGGCTGAGATGAGACTCCCTCCCCTTGTCCTACCTGGCTGAGATGAGACTCCCTCCCCTTGTCCTACCTGGCTGAGATGAGACTCCCTCCCCTTGTCCTACCTGGCTGAGATGAGACTCCCTCCCCTTGTCCTGCCTGGCTGAGATGAGACTCCCTCCCCTTGTCCTACCTGGCTGAGATGAGACTCCCTCCCCTTGTCCTACCTGGCTGAGATGAGACCCTCCCCTTGTCCTACCTGGCTGAGATGAGACTCCCTCCCCTTGTCCTACCTGTCTGAGATGAGACTTCCTCCCCTTGTCCTACCAGGCTGAGATGAGACTCCCTCCCCTTGTCCTACCTGGCTGAGATGAGACTCCCTCCCCTTGTCCTACCTTGCTGAGATGAGACTCCCTCCCCTTGGCTGCGGCAAATCATTATTCATGTAAAGTGATTTTTGCAGTTATCATGTATTTGAATAAATGGGTGTGTCTTTCACATTTGTGACCAATCAGACGCAGTCATCACTATCAACGTTACACTTATACCAGAGGCAGAGCTGGCGCAAGTCAAACCGTTTCCAAAGGCTGCGTTTGAGACTTTTCGGCAGCCACGTTAGTCTCAATAGACGACTACAACACTCTGTTCCTGCACTTTGGTTGCGACCGTCCACTGCAGTCATATTCACGCCCACTTCCCACGCTTCCCTGTTTATTCCAGCCCTGGTCTCCGCCCCCTAGTTGTAGAGTCTCAGCTGTCAGACTTGAGACAAAAACAAGAATCAGATTCCAAAAAGTCGCACAAGCGCAGAAAATTGTGCATCAGATCAACACTGAATAAGGCCTTCGACAGAGATAAAGTGGAGAAGTTGCCCAAAGCAAGCAGTTATCTTCTATCAGTTTACAGGCTAGATGAATGACAGTTAGATGTGGTTGCTATGGGCAACTACTCCACTTTATCTCTCTCCAAGGCTTGGTACATCTCTGTCCCATTCTTTAGTGAAACTGGTAATGCACCTTTACGTGCAGAGATTGAATCTAAGGCCAAGCCAGGGATCCAAACCCAAAGATGGTTGTCATCAACCAGGGGTCAAAGGCCCTGATTCAGAGCCAGACGCTCTTTAGAGCGCTCGCTCTGAATCAGGGCGGCATTTTTGTTTTTGAGCCTGCCTTCTGGCCGCTCGCTAAGCTGTGGGTGACTTAATTACTGCTCCAGAGAGGTCCAGCGACAGCCCCCTCCTCGGTGCCATCCTCCACTTGGCCACTTGGCAATGTAACGCTGCCTGTGATGGGCATCTATGTCTTGGGCATGCGTGACGGCAAGTCTACACATGCCCTTCACACTTTCACCCAGCGGGCACCTGACACTAGTGTCTGGAAGGCTTCGCTGAAGCTGGAAAGGCTGTACTGAGTTTACATTAGCGGCAAGGGGGACCATATCTCACTCGCCAAATATAGATGGTGTAAGCGATACAGTAACAAACAGCGGCCATCTTAGTTTACCACTGTTTATTGTATTCTGAAAGGAGGACATGACCCCTTTAGCGAGTGCTAATGGGGTTATGTCTCAATGTTAAATTAAGCCCTAAAGCTAGGTACACACTGTGCGATTTTTTTTTTGAACAGGACGACAAACGGGGCGATTTTCTTGGCAAATCGAAAGCCCCAATATCTGTGCTACACATTATGCAATTTGTTTTATTAGAAGTTACCGGTTTTCAGTCACACCACACTGATGTTGCATATGCCCGCCCACAAGGCGGATTAATTAGTAACAGGAAAACGTAGGAAACATGGGCAGATTATCGAGAACGCGTGCACACTGCTCCATATCGGGAGTCTGAGGCCGAGATTTTCTGTCTTGGACGACGGATCGGATAATCAAAAGAATGACTTTTTGGACGTTTTGAAACCATTTTATCACTAAAACGCTAAAATGATCTATAATACTCACTACACAATAAATCAGGCCGATCACCCGATTATATATATATATATATATATATATATAACATACCTGCATTTATTTTTTTTTGGACCCCACATCCGCATTCTTAACTTACATTACTCTTTGGGGTATATTTACTAAGAATCGAGTTTGGTTGTGTTTGCAAACTCATGCGAGTTTAGCCTGTTTTTTCAAACTCGCAAATTTACTAGGACCAAACAGGTGTGAGTTTGGAAGTGAGTTTTCTCTTTTCACTGTTGAAACTCAACTAAACTCACCATCGGCCAAACTAGGAAGTACATGGAAAAGATGCAACTCGCAAATTTACTAAGAATCAAGTTTACAATCTCTGGTGAGTTATAGCAAACTCACTGTTAAATTGAAGTTTCAAATAGACCACCTCCTGAGCTGCGAGTTTGGCAGAAACAAAACGAGTAGGGTTCCACCTCAATTTAAGAACCATATCCTGGCTGCAGGGCCAGTCCTGGTTTTAAATATAGGGGGAAAAAAATGTGTAAGGGTCCCCCTATATTTAAAACCAACACCGGAACAACATGACCGGGGTATAATGCCACAGACCCTTTCACCGGGTCTCTTTGGCCAAAGCATTACAACCCCAAGCCATTCAGGCCAACCTGGGGATCTCAGGGTGGTTGGGGCCCCCAAAAAAAGGGGTCACCCCTGAAACACCAGGCTTAGTCTGAAGCCCGGGGCTCTTCCCCGCAGCCCTGGGCTGTGGGTACGGGGGTAATGAAGGGTTAAATAGTAGTAAACTATTGTATTTTACAGTGGGACTACAGGTGCCAGCATGCCTGTTCTTTGGCACTTGTGAAACTACAAGTGCCAGCAGACGGGCGGCACCCATACCCACACTGTAAAATAAATAGTTAAAAAAGCACAGTACAGGCACACTTTGACAAGTAAAAGTATTATTGCATACACCTACGCACTCATGCATACTTACCTGCTGCCAGGTGATCACGTCCCCTTCTCCAATGTAGAAATCCATAAGGAGTACCTGAAATAAAGATTCTATACTCACCACCTCCATCTCGCTGGTCACCATAGCATCCAGGGGGGTCTTTGCCAAAAAAAACAAAAAACGTACCCCCGAACCACTTACTAAGGCTAGCGCTGTATGTGTGTGACCACATACAGCGCTAACAAGCTCCCAACTGATCAGTGAGTCAGCAGCCATCAGCCAGAGCAGCTGCTAATTGGCTCTGGCTCCTGACTCAACGAAGACCAAGCCTGGGGTTTTGGGGGGGGACCCCTTTTTGGGGGGCCCCCACCTCCCCTGAGATCCCCGGCTTGGCATGAACAGCTTGGGGTTGTAATGCTTTGGCCATGGGGCCCCGGTGTAAGGGTCTCCTGGCTGTGGCATTACACCCCGGTCAGGTTGGACCGGTGCCAGTTTTAAATATAGGGGGACCCTACGCATTTTTTTCCTCTATATTTAAAACCAGAACTGGCCCTGCAGCCAGGTGCTGGTTCCTAAATTACGATGGAACCCTACTCGTTTTGTTTCCCGTAATTTTAAGAACCAGGACTAGCTGACAAGTCTGGGGCTGGTTATGCATTTGGGGGGGACCCTACATCATTTTTTTAATATAAAAACCTACAGATGGTGTAACTGTAAACTACTGTTTGTCTATGGGAGCTCCAGGGAAAGGAGAGAAGTCTTTTCGATCTTTCCCCCGCAGCCCCTGGCTGGCCCTGGAAGCTGACGCTCTGTGCATGCGCAGTGTCAGCTTCCCCCGGGGAAGTCTTTCTGTAACACCCCACTATAGGGTTCGGTTTAATGGAGCTCTTCGGGAAGTTACCCGAGACTGGGATATGTCAATTCTCCCGTGATTCCAGCAATATCAGACCAATTGGCACTCAATGCTATTTTAATTAGCAATAACAGATACATTAAAACGTACATTACAATTTCAGAGTTCACACAGAAAACACACGTGTCCCGATTAAGTTTTATTAAACCGGAACCTCCGCCTTTCCCGGTCTGCATGCCTGCGAAATTGGATGAGTTTAAGACACACAGAAAGAAAACAGAATATTGTACAACTTTACAACCTTGCTCAATATATATATTCTGCAAACCTAAATAGCTAGCTTTAACGATGTAAGTCTATACCTTATAACAGTTGATGGCCAGATATTTCTTTAACGGTGGTGCACTACTGTAATATTATAATCCTATGCTCCGTTAGGGTGTACTGTCTCTCTCTCTCTCCAGGTTAGGTATATTTATTAAGCACAACCTCCTCTCCTTTCCTGTCGTTGCATATTGGAAACATTGTATTCCATTTACTTGTAATGGTGTTGGAATATCCCAAAGCAGCAACAATGTCTCCAGTCACAAATGTTTATACTATGCTGCACAATATAGGAGTGGTAAACTGAGAAGCAAGCAGGCCCAGATTGGAGTAATTAACCCCGAGGTGGGATAACTAAGTTTATGCTGCAACACCATTATAGTAGCTTTTCCTGGATTTAACTTAATGTCCGCTAGCAGTATCAATCGCTTCACTGTCCTATGGCATCAGACACATTGAGCAATAGGTTGCTAACGGAGAAGGGCTGCAAGGAGTCCCTAATAGGTTGATTAGGGAAGTCTATATTTCTCCCTTGTTGTAGAAACTGTAGCTAGCCTGGCTACACTAGTAGTCTAGCATGTGGTAATGTCTTGAGGACCGGGCTCTCTAGTGCTGGGAATTAAGTTGTGACTTTGGCTGAGCAATGGGTTAGGGAGGAACTGTACACTGAAGGGTAGTGTTAGGTGGTGCTCAGGCAATGTACCGACCTCTCCTGAAGTCAATCATGCAGCAGTGGGTGTCTCTCAGTCAGCTCCGTCCTGCACCAGCCGGCCTTCTTGCCTCAGCCGCCTCCCCCGATCCGCCTCCTGATCAGCGCCGATAGTAGGAAGTACCCGGAAGGGAGTTTCACTGCGCTCCGGTAAGCGCGGTGTTCCTTCTCCCTCCTGTTACCTCAGGCTCCCTCAGCGGCACCCGCGGCTCCTGCCGACGGTCTCCTCCTGTCTCCAGTGAGTGCGCAAGTCCAGCGCTCCTCACAATCAGGTCAGGAAGTTTTGGCGCTACAGTCAGCCTGCCTGCCTGTCACCTTGGTCCCGCCGGTGAACGCTCTGGCATAGCCCTGTCCTTTACCTCAGCGCCTCAGGAACTACCTAACGGTCAGTCTGACAGCCCCTTATATGTCCTTCCTCCGGGTACCCTGCACGCGCCGGCTCCCTTCCCGCCGGGGTCGCGTGCTGCAAGCTATGCCTGCAACGGCAGCCAGCGTTTCCTCCTTCCAGCTGCAGGGATCCCCTCCACAGTTCAATAGGAGAGTAATCAGCTCATGCCCCATCACTGCTGGTATCCTGGCGGGGTGGGATAGACCACCGCCATGGGGGAACACAAGGTGCCTTCTCTGCCCCACATAAGGCAGCTATATATCAGTCCCAGGCAACAGTCTATTATAAGATACAGTCCACAGGAGACTATCAAATACATATATATATCAAAATAGCTATTTTAGAAACATATTAAGCTTTACTATCACAATTTGCAATCAAAAGTGGTACTCCCAGAACCCGGAGTACCACATTTCACCTCTCTGAAAGTCTTCTCCTACATCATGGGGATATAACTCAAGGAGACAGCGGTTACCGCAACCGCTGTCCTTGCGAGTTCCTCGTAGTGTATAGCAAGGATATTTTTATTAAAAATTAAAAAATCCCCGTTGATTTGGACCTTTAATAATCACGTCAGTACTGCAATTATTAATACATAGACCCCATAATCTCTTCAGACAGGATAATTTTCTACTTTTTTAATGTGTAGTTTCTCATTCAGTAGAAAAATAAGGTAAAAAAACGACTACACCACATTTATTGGATAAAAAAACAGCTGTTTTATTGGTTGCAACTATACAAAGACCACTTTATAGTAATCAGCATAAAGAAAGGTATAAGTGCAAGTATAAATAGCATTATAACAATATAGACTGCTAATGAAGACAATGTTATAAAATATCTGCCATAGAGAATGCGATTTGCGCTGTGCTATGCCGTGCCGCGCCACACTGTGCCGCGCCATCACCCACTCACGTGCTGCTGATCTCGGTGAATGAATGCAAATCACCGAAGCAAATACATGTAATTTGGTGACGAGTCTCATTTCTGAGGCCGAAGGTTTATTACAAGCAAAGCACCTAACAAGAGAAGCGATCCAGCGCTTACGGTCTGAAGTCAGAGCTGCAGAGGATAGGAAAGAGCCATTTTACGTTATAACCTATGAGAATGTTCAATTTGGCTTCAAATGCAGAACCAGCCATCTGTTTTATTAAATTAAATTCAAGTTACTACCCCTCGCTAAAAAATCTGAGCGTTCCCATCGCTGATCTAATGTAATGTGAAAAGATCTACTGAGCCTTTATACATAATTCAGAACGTTTTACACCAACACAGACTCGCGTTCTAAACCATATTCTGTTATCTGATATTCTCCAGATACAAAATGATTACTGAACGTGGTCTATGGAAGGAAAATGAGGACATTTATATTTATCATATAAAGATCGTAAGGCTCTAGGTCTCTCAGCGTATTAATCCCAGCTATCGGGTCATCTATGTGGCACAAATGAAATACTGCAACTTTACAGTACTGGCAATAGAAATGAAGTGTTGCTGGGCAGAAAGAGAGTTAGAATTGGCTTACAGCAACGTAGTTACATTAGGTATCGCAGGAAGAAATGAAATCATCTTTGTGTCTGTTTCCTGCAGCTCCTCAGCTTACAGTACAGGAAGACCAGCTTATCCTATCAGGAGTGGCTGTTACTATGGCCGCACGTTAGCCAGTGTTTCTGGCCATTACTAGAGGTATATCACCCGAAAATTAGATTTTAGAGATTCAATCAATTACAGTCGCTTAGTCTATAATGCGAGGTCCTAGGAAGCCTTAATCAGTCAGATATAATACAGGTCATAAAAATAAAGACACGGGGGGAGATATCTAAAATCTTGTAGAGAGATAAATTAGAAAGTTGCTCATAGCCAGTGTATAAAGTGGTCCTAGAGAAGGAACTCACCACCCCCACACACATACACACACCTTGGAGCTTCATTACCAAAGGGACAGCGTGCACCATAGACGTGCGCCGAAAAAGGGGCGTGGTCTTAAAAGAAATGGTCGTGGTCACACAAATTACGCCACACAGTAGCATAATCTTATTTACATTACACCGCACATAGTGCCACTGATTCACATTACACCACATACAGTAGTAGTGTTCCTTATTCATGCTATGACACATAGCAGTGCCCCTTATAAGCAATGCCAACAGTAGTAGTGCCCCTAATACACATACTGCTCATAGTAGTAGTGCCCCATATACAATGCCCACAACAGTAGTGCCCCTTACAAGGGGCGCTTCTAGAGAGGAGGGAGCCCATGTGCAGTCTCCAACATGGGCCCCCTCCTCTCTGCCCGATGGCTGGCAGCGCACTGAGCTGTGCGCGGCCAGCGCCGGAGTTATAGACTTTGGGTACCAGAGTGAGCCCAGAGTCTATAGAGTATGCGCTGGTCACCGGGGAAATGGCTGCACCGGGAAAATGGCCACGGTGGCCATTTCCCCTGTACTACGCATGCGCAAATGATGGGAAAATGGGCGCGGCGGCCATTTACCAGTCATTTTTACAGCGCCAGACCCTCGCACCGATGTGGGACTCCGGAGAGGCAAGTAATACTATGGGTGCAGGGTGTGCGGTGCGGGGCCTGTGTGCCCTGTACACCCTTCACCCATTATAGACATGCCCCTGCCCCGTACACATAATGCCCACAGTAGAAGTGCCCCTTATATGGTGCCCCTTCTGCAGTGCCCACAGTGGTAGTGCACCTTATGCATAATGCCCAAAGCAGTAGTGCCCCTTATGCAATGCCCCCAGGAGTGGTACCCCTTATGCAGTGCCCCCAGTAGTGGTGCCCCTTAAGCAGTGCCCACAGTGGTAGTGCCCTTTATGCATAATGCCCACAACAGTAGTGCTCCTTATGCAGTGGCCCCAGTAGTGGTGCCAGTTATGCAGTGCCCACAGTGGTAGTGCCCTTTATGCAGAGCCCACAGTAGTGGTGCCCCTTATGCAGTGCCCCCTATTCAATGCCCCCTGTGTTAATTTCCCCAATAGTAATGCATCCTGTAGAAGTAATGCCCCTTGTAGAAGTAATGCCCCCTGTAGTAATGCCCCCAATAGAAATGTCCACTGCAGTAATGCCCCCTGTAGTAGTGCCCACAATGGTAATGTCCCCTGCAGTAATGCCCCAAATAGTAATGCCCCATTTAGAAGTAATTCCCCCTTTAGAAGTAATGCCCCATCCCTCTGTAGTAATGCCCCTCATAGTAATGCCCCCTGTAGAAGTAATGCCCCCTGTAATAGTGCCCCCTGCCATAATGCTCCCTGTAATAGTGCCCCCTGTAATAGTGCCCCCTTCAGTAATGCCATCTGTAATAGTATTCCTTGCAGTAATGCCCCATGTAATAGTGCCGCCTGCAGTAATGCCACCGGCAAAAAATGCCCCCTGTATTAGTGCCCACTGCAGTAAAGCCCCCTGTAATAGTGCCACGCACACACACACAAAAAAACCCAAAACTTATACTTACCTTAAGCCCTGCTCCTCTGAACTATGGGAGAGACGTCATGTGCCCGTGGGGGGAGAATGAGCTCCAGTCTCCGGCTGCCACTGGTGCAGCGGGGAAGGAGCCGGGCACCCAGCAAATCTAGCCTCCCTGCTACGCCTGGCTGAGGTGGGCCGGAGGAGGCAAAACTGGTTCCGTCTCCAAATAGAAGTGACAGAGCGCAGTTCTGCCCCGTTCCGGGCCACTTTAACCCCTGTTCATAGTAACCAATCAGCTTCTAAATGTCATTTATCTAGCACAGCCTGTAAAATGAAAGAAGCTGATTGGTTGGTATGGGCAACTTCTCCACTTTATCTCTCTCCCGGATGATACATCTCCCCCTTTGGGCCTGATTTAATCTACCATTGTGCGCACAAAGGCGCATGACATCGGTCACATCATCAGGCTACTAAGCAACCCAACGGTATTTGGCTTCCTGTGTCAGCAGAGCTGCATCTCCTGACGCAGTACCCGACATCAGCAAGCCCCCGATATGCCCGCCGGCTAAATCCACAAACCTGTCACTGCCCAGGAATGCTTATGGGAAACTGCATGGATCTCCATGCAGTTCCAATCTGCATCCGATGACGGCAACCATCGGGATGCATGCACAGTTAGCCTTGGATGCATGCGCATAGGTATAACATCGGAAGCTTGTGTCTGATCTCTTACTTGTGTCCACCTCTGGTTCAGTCCTTGTTTTAAGAATATCCAAGCTTCAGAAGTTTTCTTTCATGTAACCTTGTGCTTAAGCATGGACAGCCTTTAAATATGGACTGTATAAACATTGAGGATTGAGGCCCTGATTCAGCAGTTTATGCTAGTGCACTGCTGAATGCAGAGTCCCCGATGATCGGGAATCTGCGCAGACCTCTGACACATTCTGCGCATGTGCAGAACTGGTCTGCAATCTAGCACGCAGACTGACAGTCTGCTGCCGTATGTGGGCGGGAAAGGGGGCGGCGATAGGCTCCATTTCCCGAAGCGGAGGCGTGTTGCTGCTTTTGGGAGCGAGGGAAGAGAGCAGGATCTCCGTCGGCTGACGGAGATTTCCTGGCCTCTTCATCTGCGGCGGCCGGCTGCGAGACACATGGGTCACCTTAGCCGGCCGATGTCCCCGCAGAGTATCCGATGCTGCGTTGGACAACGCAGCTTGGATAAGTGATGCAGCAGGAGGCGTGATACCATATCTGCAAGGATCGCAATTACAAAGCTGCCTGCATGCACTACATCATATCTATACCCTGTGTGCACTACATCATATCTATACCCTGTGTGCACTACATCATATCTTTACCCTGTGTGCACTACATCATATCTATAGCTTGCTTGTATACATCATATATCTATAGCCTGCGTGCATACATCATATATCTATAGCCTGCGTGTATACATCATATATCTATAGCCTGCGTGCATACATCATATATCTATAGCCTGCGTGTATACATCATATATTTATAGCCTGCGTGCATACATCATATCTATAGCCTGTGTGCACTACATCATATCTATAGCCTGCTTGTAAACATCATATATTTATAGCCTGCGTACATACATCATATATCTATAGCCTGCGTGTATACATCATATATTTATAGCCTGCGTGCATACATCATATCTATAGCCTGCGTGCATACATCATATACCTATAGCCTGTGTGTATACATCATATCTATAGCCTGCGTGCATACATCATATACCTATAGCCTGCGTGTATACATCATATCTATAGCCTGCGTGCATACATCATATACCTATAGCCTGTGTGTATACATCATATATTTATAGCCTGCGTGCATACATCATATCTTTACCCTGTGTGCACTACATCATATCTATAGCTTGCTTGTATACATCATATATCTATAGCCTGCGTGCATACATCATATATCTATAGCCTGCGTGTATACATCATATATCTATAGCCTGCGTGCATACATCATATATTTATAGCCTGCGTGCATACATCATATCTATAGCCTGTGTGCACTACATCATATCTATAGCCTGCTTGTAAACATCATATATTTATAGCCTGCGTACATACATCATATATCTATAGCCTGTGTGTATACATCATATATTTATAGCCTGCGTGCATACATCATATCTATAGCCTGCGTGTATACATCATATCTATAGCCTGCGTGCATACATCATATACCTATAGCCTGTGTGTATACATCATATCTATAGCCTGCGTGCATACATCATATACCTATAGCCTGCGTGTATACATCATATCTATAGCCTGCGTGCATACATCATATACCTATAGCCTGTGTGTATACATCATATCTATAGCCTGCGTGCATACATCATATACCTATAGCCTGCGTGCATACATCATATCTATAGCCTGCGTGCAGCTTGGCAATTGCGCTCCTTGCTGAATCAGGTCCTGAGTTTGCAAAAATTTGCCTTAAACTAAAGAGTAATCTACACGATACATTTATCCAACCCTTCACATTCCCAGGCAATATCAGTGCACATCCTCATTATGTGCTGGTATTATTATAGAGCCGGATCAGTATGTGAGATTACGGCTACGGTGCTCCAGTTACGCTGTAACTAGGTCCAGGTAATTACGGGGGATGTAAGAGAGCCTGCAGTTATTATCACGCACTATTTATGGGAATGATTTATGAGCTCAGTCTCAGGCTGAGGAGGGACCTGCGCTGTGCAAGAATGAGCTGTGTGCGGAGGATAATGGATATATGGAGAGGAAAATGAATGGGGATAATATGGTTAATATTTACCCAAATGTGATTCAGACAGAGAGAGATTTCAGTAACAAAAAAGTTTCTCTAAAGGCTGCAGGTTCCCCACGTACCTAATTAACACAGGTTTTAAACCCGTGGGGACCCTTGTAGATTGCAGCATGGATACAGGGTCAGTTATTACTTATGGTATTATTTTTTTTTTAGCTTAAAATATTTTTTACATATGACACAAATGGGCTGATTTAAAGGTAACCTACTTCCGTGTGACCCCTGGCATAGACCCTGATTCAGAGCCGCTCGTAAGCGGCCGCTCGTTCGTTCTGACCGATGTTCGCACATCTGCGCATGCGTACGGATTTTAATATGCATGCACGAACCAGTCAGTGCGGCCGAAAATCGTTTGTTCGCTATATAGCGAATGCCTGGTATTTTGAGTGACAGAAGGAGGCGTATGTGGGTGGTAACAGGGGAAGGTGCTTGAAAACGGGGGTGTGGAATTCAGAACACAGGCGTGCTTAAAGGTCAAAACGGGTGTTTTAAGGGAGTGCATAATTAATACAGCAGCGTCATTGACCATTTCACTTGTTTTTTTTTTACTCAGAACTGCTCGCAAAATAGCGGTTGAAAAAACCAGCCACAAGAATAGCGAGCAGTTCATACGCTGTTCGATGTACTCGATTAATCTAATAAATAGCGGACATGACGTATGGTGCGAGTGGCAAGGGGGCGTATTTTTCAAAATTACAACCGCAAGTTTTGCTCGCTCGTTCAGACTTAGAGGCGTGAACAGACCGCAATTAGCGAACGGCTCTGAATGAGGGCCATAGTCTGTAGGTAGAACATGGCAGGGGTTAGGACCCTGGTGAAGCATAAGGGTGGTGCTTCTCTGCATTTCACCTCTCTTTTGCTGGCCTGTTGGAGGCGAGATTGGCTGCTCTCCCGCTGGTGGGTGAGAGGAGTGAACCAGGCAGCCTATGCAGGTACATGATCCACCCCATGGCAATATTTTATTTTGTGCTGCCGCTGTCCCTGGCTATTAAGCCATTACCTCACATGAACTGGGCCTGGGAATACAGTATTCTGTGCCGAGTGAATTGTGTAACATTCCCGTTTGTCACAAATATTGCTAGATGTCCCATTATCAGATGGTCGCGTGTCTGTCCCCCACCAAAATTCTGCAGCGTTTCTTTTATTTTTATCTAAGGACTTATGGAAATAAATTTCTTAAGAAGAAAGTGCAGTAGGTCATGGCTTTATCTGCCATTTCCCCGTAGTTTGGTATTAGCAGCAGAGCCATGAAATTGAAATGGTTATTGTATCTAGCAGTGAGATTCCTCACGCCACTGCCCCGGGGGCGTGAGCGTCCGAATCAGAGACAGAGGCCGACGTATTAAGCATTGGAAAGTGATACATTGGCGAGTGATAAACGACCAACCAATCAGCTCCTGTCATTTTTCAAACACAGCCTGTAACATAACAGGAGCTGATTGGCTGGTCATTTATCACTCTCCATTTTATCACTTTCCAGAGCTTAGTACATCTGCCCCACACAGAGGCATGTCTGTGTTAGAGTGACCGCTTACAACACAGGGCCTGATTCAGCTTCAGACGGAATTGCAAAAGCAGCTTTGCAATTCCATCTGTGCTGATATGGTAATGCACAGGAGACATCACACCTCCTGCTGCATTACGTATCCGATACTTTGCGGGACACCGGCCGGCTAAGGTGACCCATGGGGTCACGCAGCCGGCCGCCGCAGTTGAGGTGAAGAACCCCAGAAATCTCCGTCAGCCAACTGAGATGCTGGCCTCTTCCCTCTCCCCCAACGGCGACGACATGCCTCCATTTCGGGGAACGGAGGGCATCGAAGCCCCCTCCCCGCCCACAAACGGCAGAAGAATGTCAATCACTGACAGTCTGCTTCCAGTTATGTGCAGAACGGGACTGGCGCCTGCGCAGATTCCGGAACATCGGGAATCTGCGTTCAGGAGTGCACTAGCGTGCACTGCTGAATGAGGCCCTCATTCCTCAATGGAATATACAGTCCTGCTGAATGAGACCCACAGTTTTTCCTCTTGGGAATAAGGTACAGATGTGGTGGAAAAGGCGGAGGTCTCTGAATGAGTGCGCTCAGTTTCGCAGCTTTGCTCTGCTGAAAGAAACACAAGTTAAGCTGAGCCCAAAAGAGCGCGGTTATCTCTGCCTCAGCCACAAAGTCTCTAATGGACCCTAGATTGGTGCCGACAGCAACATGGTTCTCATCTAATATCATGGCGCAAACGTTTAAATGCGAATCATTTACCTGCATTATATTCTTTCCATTGAAAGACACTGAGCATTTTCATATAGGACAGACGTTAAATTCTGTTTTGAAAGCGCACTGCGGTAAAACATATTTAAACCGCATAAAGCTTTGTAAGCAAATTCGATGCTTTACATACAATTACGATGTTTGCAGACCTGCGCATAGAAACATAGAATTTGACGGCAGATAAGAACCACTTGGCCCATGTAGTCTGCTCGATTTTTAAACATATTGTTACCTAAACCCTTATAGATCCTTACTTCTTCTGAACTATGGCCCTCATTCAGAGCCGTTCGCTATTTGCGGTCGTTCGTTTAAAAACAAGGGGTGGCTATTCAAATGATCCGTACGCACATTGCAGTCTGTTCACACCTCTAAGTCTGAACGAACGAGCAAAACATACGCTCGTTTATTTGTTAAAAACGCCCCCTGGCCGCTCGCATCCTACGTCATGTCCGCTATTTATTAGATTAATCGAGTACATCGACCAGCGTATGAACTGCTCGCTATTCTTGTGGTTGGTGTTTGCTACCACAAATTTGCGAGCAGTTCTGGCTCTAAAATAACCCAGTGACGTGGTCAATGACGCTGCTGTTTTAAATATGCACACCCATAAAACGCCCGTTTTGACCTTTAAGCACGCCTGCGTTCGGATCTCCACTCCCCATTTTCAAGCACCTTCCCCTGTTACCACCCACATACGCCTCATTCTGTCACTCAAAATAGCAGGCACTCGCTATATAGCGTACAAACGATTTTCGGCCGCACTGACTGGTTCGCGCATGCGTACTAAAAAGCGTACGCATGCGCAGATGTCCAAACATCGCTCGGAACGAGCGTACTGCCGCTAACGAGCGGCTCTGAATGAGGGCCTATATCCTTATGCCTATCCCATGCATGTTTAAATTGCGCTACTGTCTCTGATGGGAGGATATTCCACTTGTCCACTACCCTTTCTGTAAGTTAATTTTTCCTCAAATTTCCCCTGAACCTATCACCCTCCAGTGTCAGAACATGTCCTCTTGTTCTAATACTTCTCTTTCTTTGAAGAATGTCTCCTTCCTTTACCTTGGTAAAACACTTTATATATTTGATTGTTTCTATCTTGTCCCCCCTTTCCCTTCTCTGCTCCAAACTAGTCTTTCCTGGTACGTTTTGTGGTGTAGACCTTGCACCATTTTAGCTGCCCTTCTTTGTACAGTCTCTAATGTACTAATATCCTTCTGGAAATATGGCCTCCAGAACTGAACACAGTATAGAGATGAGGACGTACCAATGACCTATACAGTGGTATTATCACTTCTTTCTTTCTGCTACTGATTCCTCTCCCTATGTACTAAGCATCTGACTTGCCTTCCTCATTGCTTTGTTACACTGTTTGGTTGCCCTTAAGTCAACTGAAATAGTGACTCCTAGATCCCTTTCCTCTTCAGTACTTTCCAGTATAGTGCCATTAATACTATATTTAGCCTTTGGATTTCTGAGACCCAAGTGCATGATTTTGCATTTTTTGGCATTAAACTGTAGTTGCCACGTTCTTGCCCATCCCTCTAGTCTACCTAGATCATCACTCATTTGTTTTACCCCTCCTGGTGTGTCTACCCTGTTGCATACCTTTGTGTCATCTGCAAAAAGGCATAGTTTCCCTTCAATACCATTTGCAATGTCACAAATAAAGATATTAAAAAGCACTGGTCCAAGTACAGATCCCTGAGGTTCTCCACTGGTAACATTTCCCTAATGAGACTGCTCTCCGTTTACTACAACTCTCTGTTTCCTATCCTGCAGCCATGATCTTATCCATTCAACTATCTTTGTATCCAACCCCGTGTTTTCCAGTTTATTTAACAGTCTGCGATGTGGAACAGTGTCAAAAGCCTTACTAAAGTCTAGATAAGCTATATCTATGGCCCCCCCTTTATCTATTTCCTTAGTCATCCAGTCGAGAAAGACAATAAGATTTGTTTAACATGATCTCCCCCCAGTAAATCCATGCTGTTTGGGGTCCTGCAAATTGCTGGATTTGAGATAATCTACGACTCTTTCTATTAAGAGTGTTTCCATAAATTTCCCTACTGCTGATGTAAGGCTCACTGGTCGGTCGTCACTGGTCGGTCGTCACTGGTCGGTCGTCACTGGCCTCTTCCTTGCTTCCACTTTTGTGCAGTGGGACAACGCTTGCTCTTTTCCAGTGCTCTGGAATTACTCCAGTAGCTAGTGACTGGTTGAATAATTCTGTTAATGGTGTTACCAGCACCCATTTAAGCTCTTTTAGTATCCTTGGATGTATTCCATCTGGCCCCATTGATTCATCCACTTTCAGTTTTGAGAGTTCTGTTAGGATCATCTCCTCTGTAAATGTGCTTGTTCCTACCTAATTTTTCTGATTACACCTATAACTTACCTGTGGCCCCTTTCCCTCTCTCTCAGTAGTGAATACTGAACAAATATAATTATTAAGATGATCAGTTATTACATTGTCTGCCTCAACAAGACTCCCTCTTTCTGTCTTTAGTCTTTAATTCCACCTTTTGTTTTTCTCCTTTCGCTTATATACTAAAAAAAAAGTCCCAGGTTTTCACCCAGTTTTACATCAGCATGCGCTGGTACTGCACATGTGCAGATCTCCGCTACTGGATCCCGCCACCTGATTGACAGGCTGCAGCTGTTTGGGGGGTGGCTTCAGGCAGCTTCCCAGTAAACGGGAGGCATGTCAGCCCCATTTTCTGGGTGACTTCAGCTGCTTCAAAACCCCGGCCATCCTGTTTAGCCTGAAGGTTATTTAGAAGACAGATGTTCGGTCAGATGATCCGATGCTGAGTATTTGGCTGAAGCAGCAAATCACAAAAGCCAACAGGACTTACACAAGACGCCTCCTGCGGCATTCGCATCCAGACACAGCGACTGCGTGATCGGGATGTAGTTGGCATGGTGCGGGATGCCGACGGTCTGAATACTGATGCAGAAATCCCGACAGGTCGGGATCCTGGCAACAGTATTCAGACTGCCGGCATCCCGAAGGCAAGTAGTATCGGGGTGTTAGGGGAGGTTAGGGTTAGGGTACAGGGTTAGGTTTAACACTAGGGGGAGGGTTAGGATTAGGGTGCGGGAGGGGGAGGTTAGGTTTAGACACTGGGGAGGGGGTGTTAGGTTTAGGGTGTGGGGAGGTTAGGCTTAGGCACTAGGGAGGGAGGTTAGGTTTACGTACCAGGGAGGGGGTGTTAGGTTTAGGGTGTGGGGAGGGGGAGGTTAGGCTCAGGCATTAGGGGGGGTTAGGTTTAGGTACCGGGGAGGGGATGTTAGGTTTAGGGTGCGGGGAGGGGGAGGTTATACTTAGGCACTAGGGGGGGAGGTTAGGGTTTGGCACCGGGGAGGGAGGGTTAGGGTAGGAGTTAGGAAACACTGGCTGTCGGTATTCTGACCAGTGTCATCCCGACAGCCGGGATTTCATACCCAACCTGCGTAATCTGCGTCCATCTCTGAATTAGGCCCATAGAAATGTAACATTAATTACCGATATCAGACCTATAAAACCTATGTGTCAGGGGATTTGCCTCCAAATAAAAACAACAATAAAATCACATAAAATTCAATGAGATGTTAGCAGACCAAAAAGAAACCTTCAGAGGCGGACGCAGTCCCGATGTTTGCGTAGATGGGTGATTATTTGCTACTACGCACCCACAATAATTCCTGGAAACCCCTATGGCGCATGCGTACCAGAGTGTATGCAGAGGTCGCTGTTGCGTATAGGATCCCTCCCATCTGAGCTGACGACAGACAGCCATGGGCGTTGCTTGGTGGTTACTGGGAGGTGGCCTGAAGTAAACGCTGAAAAAAATCTGTCACATGGGCATGATATGGGTGTGTCCTGGAAGTGTCAGTGACCGTGGCTGCATTCCCATACACAGATCCACAGCCACAGAGGTTATGTCTAGAGGATTTCCAGAAGGAGACACTGCGTTGGCCATAGACTGGGGCAGGTGTTGATGGTGCAAGTGATGGTGCGCCGATGGAGTGTTTACAACCGCCGGTGAAGTTGCACTGACCCAGGGTTGCCGACTTTCTAGCCGCCATTTCCGGGGAGGGGGCAGCCAGATCGGCAAATCAGGGGGGCGTGACTGGCATTTGTGGGCGGAGCGGGGGCATGGCCATGCGATCGCGTTATTTTGGTCCTGTCCCCGCTACACAATGCCGAGATTATGTGATTTGGTGAGAGTCGCGTCAGGGGTCCCGGACGAATTGGGAGGGCAGGAAAGTATGCACTGACCGCGAGCATTGAAACTGGGCGCCTTAGAGCTTGACACTCTTTTGTACACACAAGGGGAAGGCTGAAACTTTCATTTGTATATAATCCCCGCTGCCATACCGCAAACATTTGTAGCCGCGCATGCATTAGCGTGCACTTTAGGGCCTCATTCAGATTATGTGTAGACTGGATGTAATACAATGCATTCAGATGTGCATGTGGTTCCTGCTTTTCTAAAACGTTTCCAATGTGCTGCTTCAACTCTATATGATGCATTTTTTGTCATTTATATGAAGTAGGCTTATTCTTAGTGCATTACAAATGCGCTATTACTACAGTACATTGATATATTTGTTTTTACATTTTATTATCATTGCATTTCATAGATTCCTCCCATCATCAAATGAATGCACATTAGTGTACTAAAAATAGTTCAGAAAGCATTTTATAATCTTGAATACAGTGCTACGACTTTAAAATGTATTAAAGCAAGAAGCACCTTGGAGTCCAATAAGGATCATTTATAATCTAAAGTCAGTGTATGTTAGTACATAATGTGTGCAGATATGGTAAATCTGACAAAGGGCCTGAATCACTACAGATCTCTATTGTTATCACAGCTGCGATTACACATGCAGACCCGCTGCCAAAATATGCTACTGAATGCTATCACAATGCCGTGGCACAGCCAGCATAGAGGCGCCCACTGCCGCTATCTCACATCCGTAATACCTTGCAATCCTGCATATACTGTACATCGAGTAACATAGGCCCCTCACGCACAATTACATCAGGTCAGACCTTATTCAGAAAATGCTAACCTCGTCGCACGCAGTGAGGGCCTGATTCAGAGCCGGACGCAATTAGCGCTCGCTCGTCCAGAAAATAGGGGTGGCTATTCAAATGAACCGTTCGCTATTTGCGGTCTGTTCACGCCTCTAGGTCTGAACGAGCGAACAAAACTTGTGGTCGTTTTTTGGGAAACTACGCCCCCTGGCCGCTCGCATCCTACGTCATGTCCGCTATTTATTAGATTAATCGAGTACATCGACCAGGGTATGAACTGCTCGCTATTCTTGGGGTTGGTTTTTCCTACCACAATTTTGCGAGCAGTTCTGGCTATAAAATAACCCAATGACGTGGTCACTGACGCTGCTGTATTAATTATGCACACCCATAAAACGCCCGTTTTGACCTTTAAGCACACCTGCGTTCGGATCTCCACTCCCCGTTTTCAAGCACCTTCCCCTGTTACCCCCCACATACGCCTCCTCCTGTCACTCAAATTATCAGGCATTCACTATTTTGCGAGCACATGAATTTCGACCGCACTGACTGGTTCGCGCATGCGTATAACGATCCGTACGCATGGGCAGTTGGGCAAACATCGCTCGGAGCGAACGAGCAGCCGCTTACGAGTGGCTCTGAATCAGGCCCTGAGTACACAAGCTGCGTATGCCGTTGCAGTGACTGATTTATGTACGCCCATGCAACGGTGTTCAACAGGACAGGCACGCCTGCGTTACTCCGACCACTCCCCCATCACCACCCCCAAAACACTGCGGTGCATACGAATGTTCAGTATGCACCATCGGCCGATCTGCGTACACTGTTGCAGTTATGATCCGTAATGAATCAGACCCAAAGTCTGTCAAATAACAACGGCCTTCATTTGTATCATTGATCTTTATTGAAATAGAAATGTCCTTTTTATATACTATTGATCGGATGCTGGCACCACGTCTTACTTACTAAGCCACCGTAGCATTTGAATAAAATTCACATAATAAGCTTTTCTGATACCTATATGATTTATGATTTTACTAAGTGAACCCTTAAGTGATTGAAATTGAGGCCCTGATTCAGAGCTGGATGCTCTGAACAGAGCGCTCGCTCTGAATCAGGGCCCACCTCCATTAATATGGAGCATCCTCCTGGACGCTCGTATAGCTGTGGGTCACCACCCACAGCACATACGAGCGTGCAGGATGATGGTCGCGATGGTCTTGACCATCGAAACTGCGAGCAAAAGCCTGCGGTTGAGTTTTTCAACCGCAAGGCCAGGAGTGATTTTGGCTCTATCAGAGCCAAAATCACTCCCACTGACATCACTAGTGATGTCAGTGGGGCCGGCTTCTGACGGTAGGCGTTCCCTTGGGAACGCCTCCGTCTGGCAGGCACGCCCCCAGCACTCCCACCAAAGGGGGCGTGCTGTCAGTCAACATCGACAGCACGCCCCCTTTGATGAGACGCTACGAGCGAAGGAAAGTCCTTCGCTCGTCGCGTCTCGCGCATGCGCACGACAGAGCTCCCTCCGTCGTGCGCATGCGCAGTGCAGACCAGCGACCTACTTGCGAGCGGACAGCCGCTCGCGAGTGGGTCTGAATGAGGGCCTGAGTTCACTTATTCTGTACTGCTTACATTACTAAGCCACCGTAGCATTTGAATAAAATTCACATAATAAGCTTTTCTGATACCTATATGATTTATGATTTTACTAAGTGAACCCTTAAGTGATTGAAATTGAGGCCCTGATTCAGAGCTGGATGCTCTGAACAGAGCGCTCGCTCTGAATCAGGGCCCACCTCCATTAATATGGAGCATCCTCCTGGACGCTCGTATAGCTGTGGGTCACCACCCACAGCACATACGAGCGTGCAGGATGATGGTCGCGATGGTCTTGACCATCGAAACTGCGAGCAAAAGCCTGCGGTTGAGTTTTTCAACCGCAAGGCCAGGAGTGATTTTGGCTCTATCAGAGCCAAAATCACTCCCACTGACATCACTAGTGATGTCAGTGGGGCCGGCTTCTGACGGTAGGCGTTCCCTTGGGAACGCCTCCGTCTGGCAGGCACGCCCCCAGCACTCCCACCAAAGGGGGCGTGCTGTCAGTCAACATCGACAGCACGCCCCCTTTGATGAGACGCTACGAGCGAAGGAAAGTCCTTCGCTCGTCGCGTCTCGCGCATGCGCACGACAGAGCTCCCTCCGTCGTGCGCATGCGCAGTGCAGACCAGCGACCTACTTGCGAGCGGACAGCCGCTCGCGAGTGGGTCTGAATGAGGGCCTGAGTTCACTTATTCTGTACTGCTTACATTAATAGTTGGTTAGAGCTATTTTGTGGGTGGCTGCTTTAGGTGTATCTGTACACATAGTGGAGAAGTTGACATTCTATTGTGCCTAGATTTTCTTTGTTTCAACTTTTACTGAGTGTAGTGTTTGTCCTTACTTTCTTTCAATATCATTTTTTTTTTATTAAATTAATAAAATAAATTCTACATATCACAAATAAAAACATTTATTTACGGGCTGTATTAGAGATGAACTACTTCATTCTGTGTATCCCCTGCTATATTCTATAGGCAGAACATGGGCTGAATTAAGACACTGGCGAAGTATAAGGGTGGTGCTTCTCTACCTCTCGCTTCTCATTTGCTGGCCTGTTGGGGGATGAGACTGGCTGCTCCCTACTGTAGGTGGTGGCTGACAGGAGGGAGCCAGACAGGTCTTTTACTTTGAAGGTCACACCTCACGCCGAGAAGATATTTTGCTGCCCCTGTACCTGGCTAGTAAGCCGTCATCTCTCATGAACTGTGCCTGGGAATACAGTACTCTATGTGGAGTGAATGTTTTAACTTTAATACATCTGTTTGTCACAAATATTGTTACATGCCCCATTATCAGATTGTCACGTGCCCTTAAACAAAATGCTGCTTAATTTTCTTTCTGTTTTTTTCTAAGGAATTATGGAAATACATAACCTAAGAAGAAAGAGATTTAGGTCATGGCATTATCTGTCATTTTCCCATGATTTCTGAGTGCTGTAGAAGGTTGAAGGGTGTTAGCAGAGCTGTGTAATTTTAATAATATCTAGCAGTGAGATTCTTCACGGCCTGGGGTGCGAGGTTCTGCATTAGAAGCAGAGATACATTGTATTCTGTTCGCTCAACAAACACAATAACGTTTTATTAAGCACATGAGGATAGTAACCTAATGGTGCATACACAGAGCCGTAACTAGACTTTTTGGTGCCCTGTGCCAGAGAAAGCATTGGCATGCCCCCTCCCCCTATTTTTCAACTAGGGACATAACACACGCACTGGAAAAAGGGCATTGGTTTCATGGGGAAGGGCCAGGGAAGAGATAGGGGAGGCCAGGAGATTCTGGGGATAACAGAAGAGGAAGCTACAAGTGAGAATGATAATAAACAGAAAATTGACAGGCCCAAACAGTGCCCCCTGCGGTGCCCTGTGCCATGGCACTGGTCGCACCACCCTAGTTACAGCCCTGTGCATACACATGGTCAGATCAGACAATGATCAGATATCATTGTCTGATCGACCAGCATGTGCTGGATGATCGTTAGCGAACATCCAGCACATGCTCCATTCCCCCAACTACTAAAAAGACCCTCGATCAACAATCGAGGGTCGCTATAGTAACCAGGCTACCCTGGTCAATATGGACAAGGTTGGCCTGCATGCACGGGCGATGGTCGATATTAATATCGAGCATCCGTGCCCACGCATCGTTTGGACATTTGAGGGGGCAAAAAAAAGTTGATTTAAACGATCAAACAATATCCTTATCGTTTCAAATCGACCAAGAAATCTGACCGTGTGTACGCACCATAAAACACACATTTATTTCTGTGCATTTTGCAGTTAATTCTCCCAGTAGTATCACTTTATGCACTAGTTTTACATGCATATTAACTCCATTTATGCAATTATTCTTGGATATTTTTGTATGCATATATATTAATGCATTAAAAATGCACCAACACCATATTGATATTTTTACATGTGGTTTTGTTGCATTTTACTTCCCATTATAGATATTATTTTGTCTACTGTGCTAGGAATTTAAAATGCCGTTAGGCGTGGAGCACCTTTGAAGCCATTGAAATCAGCGTATGTTGCAAATTTCATGGGCTAGTGGATTTAGACAGAATTGTGTGAATTAGCCCCTAAAAGAGGAAATAAATTATAAACATAGAGGTTCTGGTCTTGATGAGATACTGGGTGGCCTAGGGAGAGGCACGTTATAACCTTCCCCCCATATGGGCTCCACTACTGAACTAAGGGCTTGATTCAGAGATGGAACTAAGGCGATCGCAGCTGCATTTTCATAAGCAATGCAGCTGCAAAAATATGCTAATTTCTGCAAAGACTACCCGAGCATAAATACGCCAACTGCTGCCTTCTTACCTGCGTGTAACAATGCATACCTGCGGAAATATTGGTACCATCGACACACATCGGCGGCCATCTTGCCCTTGGGGCAGGTCGGACCAGCTGCAGACTCTGAACTCTCCTCTCACGCAGAGGGCTCTCATGCTGCCTGTGCACTCGCAGTGGCTAATTTATGCACGTCCATGTAACGGCGTTTAAACGAACAGGCACGCCTGCGCTTTTCTGCCACAACCCCATCACCACCCCCATTACGCTGACAACCTGTCAATCATTGTGGAATGTATTCCAAAGTACGTCCGTAAACGCAATGTGAACGCAGCGCACACTCAGTGCGGAATATATACATGCACAATGGTAAACAATTGCTTGATCTGCTTGCGCAATCGCCATTGTGTTAATCTCTGAATCAAGCCCTAACTGTTTGTGGGCCCATGGTAAAGGTGGAGAGTGGTATAAACATGCGTAGAAGCTGGATTTCTTCATTTCTTACATCCTCCGGGCCATGTAACAATAAACATTGATCTTAGATGAGCTTGGCATTACTGTATCAATTTTTGTCACTATTGATTTGATTCTGGCGCTACGCCTTACTTAATAAGCCACCGGAGTCTGTCAGTAATATCTCTGGTACTCATTGTGAAACAATTTAAGCACAGAACTGTTTCATTTTTATTTTAGAAAGTATAAATATCCATTTTGCCCATAGATTAAAAATTACCTGAAGTTAAGATATACAGGGCAGGATGCACTGTACTGAAAAATGCACTCAAACCACCGAAAATTCACTTTTCTGAGGTTTGACCACAATCACCGGAAAGCAAAGCTTTCCTGAGCTTGGTCCCGATAAGCAACGCCATCCAGACCCGTAACTAGATTTTTTGGTGGCCTGTGTATTGACGCCCCCCCACATTTTTTAAATAGGGACATAAGATAGTGCACCTGAAAAGGGCCATAGCCTCATGGGGAAGGGCCAGGGTAGAGAGAGGGGAGGACAGGAGATGCTGGGGATAAAAGAAGAGTGAGAATGATAATAAACAGGAAAATAGACAGGCCCAAACAGTGCCCCCTGCCCTGCGGTGCCCTGTGCCATGTCACTGGTCGCACTACCCTAGATACGGCCCGGATGACATCTATAGATGGTGATGCCTAATAGGAGCCTATGGGCTTCTTATCGCTGACTTTTCCAAGCGGGATCCAATAGTATCCTCCCCCTGTAATTAACCTGGGAAGTCCCCACACCACAAAGGACATCTCTTACGGGCCCCATTGCTGGCAACAGGGGCCCAGCAATAGTCTTTCCAGCATCAGTGATGCCTTCCAAGCTTTTCTGTGTCTCTGTGGGATAAAGTGCATGACACAGCGGCCTGTCACTGGCAGCGATGGACTACCAGCAATAGACTGGCCAGCTATATAGTGGAAGATGCCGCCAAGGAGGGGGACATCGTTGGACCTTGCCGGAGGGTTAAGTAATGTTTAATACCAGTGCCATATTCATTAGTATCGCTAACTAAATATGGCGTTCGTATTAAGGTTCATAGGTAAATGGGTTCCTCAGTCCGGGCATTATTATTGGGTGTGACACCAAGTTCAGGCCCTAACATGAGCTGGCGGTTTTCTTAGCAACTGCAGCACTGAACATAACTAATGGGAGAATGAACAAGCACCATGTTTTGTTAGGTTTGCCTGCAGTCAGGTTTTACATAGTTTTTGTTTTGTTTTTTTAAATGTGCAGCCTGTTTAAATATGACAACGTCAATGTATTTGTGGATGATTTTAAACTAGGGTTGTGCAGGCTCAGATTGGTTCGTATTTTCCCGCCATATTCCGATTTTTTTTTTTCCCGCCAAAAATCGGATCTCAGAAAGAGGCAAAACATCATCTTTCATGGACAAACATCATCATGAAAGATGATGTTTGTCCATGAAAGATAACGTTTTGCCTCTTTCTCAGACCTGATTTTTGGCGGGAAAAAAAAAATATCTGAATTTGGCAGGAAAATCCGAACTAATCCGAGCCTGCACATCCCTATTTTAAACATGTAAAATGAGGTCACTTAAGAACCAAGTGTTATACTTTATGTTCATTTCAATCTACAGCTCCCTGTCATGGGTGGGGCCTTCATGGATTCACCCAACGATGAATTTGGGACGGAATATTCCTTATTCAACTCCTCAGCCAACGTACATGCCGCCTCCTACGCCCAAAGCCCACCAGAAGAACCAGCACATTCCTCGAATGACGCCATATTATTATGGATTGCCATCATCGCCACCATTGGAAATATTGTGGTCGTTGGAGTGGTCTACGCATTCACATTCTAAGAAGGCTGAGACTTCAGACAATGGCGCTTGGAGGCACAAACAGTATTTTTTATTGATGTACAGACGTTGTTTATTATTTAAGCCCTGTCAGGCCTAAAATGAAAAGTCCATAAAACATTTAACAAAAGGAATGATATTTCATTGTGGGAAGTGAACAGGCTAAAGTGCTCTGGGGTTACCCTGGTTCAATAGCCTAAGGGTCCGCACCGATATACCGCTTTCGGAAATGGAAGCCTCCTCTGCTAAACTAGATTCATGTGAGTGGATAATTGATGTTGCTTCATAAAATACTGTACTACCACAGCTTTTATCAGTGTTTACAGAGCAACAATACTTTCAAAAACAAACATTTTTTTTTTTTTGACAAAAGTTCTAATTTCTTATTTGGTATTCTCTAAGGAATATTAATTTAACTGGGTCTCCAGCTGTACAACTATAGGGAACACAAATCAAAACATGTGTCATGGTCTAATTAGCTAATTATCTGGCTCTCAGAAATATGACCTAGTAAACAAAGGGCGAATGGAACAGCACAACGCAATCCCTGAATTAAACCAAACTCGTTTATTCTTATCTTAACAGATATGTATCTTTTACCAAGGGCTCTGTATAACAGTGTTAGCTCTTTTTTTTCTGGTCGTTTTGATATTTGTATGAAAAATACATTTACACAGAATGTCAGAGATGGTCAGTTTTAGTAATTTAAATAAATAACTTTAAGGGAATTTTGAAGCAAAATACCTTTCTTATTTTTAATACATGTTGTGGGTATATTGTATACAAGCCTAATATTACTGAGGCTATATAATGGAATTACTGTATCTATCATTTTTATTTTTTAACTAAGATGAAGACATTCCTGAAAAAGACAATATTTGAAGTGGTGTTCTTGAATTAACATCTAGTAGAATATCTATTTACTCACAAACTAATTCAGAAATTGCTCACTGTCTGCTGCCATATTTATGTAAGTGTCCATCAAATATTACAAGTCATTAAGATTGATTCATAAAGCAGGAAGTATAGTTCAAATGCAATTTTTTTTACCGCACAAAATAAATGATTTGCTGGACATGTTAGCTGCATTTGTGGATATGCACTCACATGGGAGCAGCTGGCTGAATCGTGGGCGACTAGTGCCAGCCACCACATGCAGAAAGCGACAAGGTTACATTTAGCAAAATAAGGGGCATTCCCTAATTTCAAGTAGGGCGCAACATTTATCTCCCCTCAACAAGACCCTGTCTACCTCTTCTTACATGGTCAAAATTGGCCATCATCCTATACTTTCAATGCGACGCGTTTTGCAACTTCAATTGCGCATTTCTAGGTGTACTTCAATAAGTGTAATAAAGCCATTCCAGCACACAGAATGAGCACATACACTGTACTGTAATACAGAGAGATCCAAAATTAGTAGCAATCTGGCCCATAATATAACTATACTATAGCTATCATTTATTTTGTACTTCCCCATGTAAAGTAGACCGGTGCATTTTTTCACACTTAGACACGTGATGGCACAAAACAGTATTTGCACTTATACACGTTCAGGAAATACATTTCGAGGGGGATGTATCAAATACAGGAGGACAAGTGGAGAAGTAACCATAGTAACCAATCAGCTTCTAGTTATCATCTATCAAGTATGTTCTATCAAAATGATTGGTAGATGCTGATTGGTTGCTATGGTTACTTCTCCACTAGTCCTGTTTGGAAGGTGTGATACATCTCCCCCTATGTGTGTACTATATAGGGATCAACCATCCTTAATCCAAATGGAACTTAAGCAGCTCTCACTTTGCGCAGGACGTGGGTCGGGTGGATTTAACCACAGGTGTTGTAGAAAGGAGAAAACTGTTTTTGTTAAAAAAAAAAAAAAAAGTAGAACTAAACCACAGGGACCAATAATGCCAAATAAACATAAGCCATAAGACTGCTGGCAGGTTCCATGTTCCTTTCCTATAGCATGAAATAGGGAGGTATGGATTGATAGAGGATTTGACATCATCATAAGATGCTCAATAGCAAAAATATAAATTTGTGCTGTTTTTTTTAATCCTGTTGAGTTAAGGCAAAGAACCGATCTGCAAACCAATATGCGAGGGGGGTCCTTTATCGCGATTTAAAAAGGTCTAATTGAAATGTGTATATATATTAAAAGGAGATATTTCCTTTTTTTTAACATGTAATCAAAACTTTTAAAGTCTACAAGGTTGACTCAAGATGAACAATATTTTCAATTGAAATTATTTTTATTATTGAATTTCATAGATATTTGAACATTTTTCTACCTGTTCCCTCATCAGTAGGATTTCTAAGGATAAGCCCACAAGCCTGGTCATACAGTGACAGATAAATGAACCATAACTAGGAGATGGTGGTGGAGGGGCAGTCACCACTACCTTACTTGTCGCAGTATTTATGCCGTAATTGCGTTCGCTGTGAGCGCATAATGATCAATAGGTCATTGCTTCCATAAAAAAATACAACATTTCCATTTTCCACTATAACAAGAATGTTAAAGCAGTTATGGGGTTAATAATATTTCCAGGTCATGTGATTTCTTTTATCATGTGCTGTCTATTGTCTATGAAAATTTTTAATGTATTTTTGTGCGTATGTATATACTCTAATAAAAAAAAAAATGTAAAGGATTTATTACATTGTGGTTCCCATTTCCCATTTTACAAGCTGAAAAAAAAAGGTTTGTCATAGATTTGCACACTGGGCTTTGATTATCTGGCAAATAAGTAGCTTTGGAAACTTAGGGCCTGATTCAGACCCACTCGCAAGCGGCTGTCCGCTTGCAAGTGGGTCGATATTGTGCACTGCGCATGCGCACGACGGCGGGAGCTCCGTCGTGCGCATGCGCCAGACGCGACGAGCGAAGGACTTTCCTTCGCTCGTTGTGTCTGATCAAAGGGGGCGTGCTGTCGATGTTGATTGACAGCACGCCCCCTTTGGTGGGCGTGCTGGGGGCGTGCCTCCTGACGGTGATGTCAGTGGGAGTGATTTTGGCTCTGATAGAGCCAAAATCACTCCGGGCCTTGCGGCTGAAAAACTCAACCGCAGGCTCCGGCTCGCAGTGGCGATGGTTGCGATGGTCAAGACCATCGCGGCCATCAACCTGCACGCTCGTATAGGCTGTGGGTGGTGACCCACAGCTATACGAGCGTCCAGGAGGACGCTCCAGAATTATGGAGGACGGCCCTCATTCAGAGCGTGCGCTCTGCTCAGAGCGTACGGCTCTGAATGAGGGCCTTATTCTGTAACAGAATTGAAAGCAAGTCGGTCGTACTTACATCTGCATTGGGTGCACTGAGAAAAACGCAGACATTCCCCTATACTTTATATTAGGCTGCGTGCATTTATGCATCCTATATGCTTCTACCCGAACTCTTAGATTTATAGCCATCTTCATTATCAGCGACTATCCTTGGCGCAAGATCTCTGTATTGTATGCAGTTTCATTGACACGCCCTCAGCGCTCCCTCACTAAACTTAAGGGGTATATTTACTAAAGTGCTGCTTTTTAGAAGTGGAGATGTTGCCCATAGCACCCAATCAGATTCTATTTAACATTTATCTAGCACCTTATAGAAGATAATAGCTAGAATCTGATTGGTTGCTATGGGCAACATCTTATATACCCCTTAGTCTGCGTGCATGTGCCAAGTAACCACCAGTTAGACCCATTCAGCTCCAAATGGAGGTACGACTAAGTTGTACTACCCTGCTCTCGTATTGTGTACTCTCATTTGCAGAGCAGGCGCAAGGCTGAAAACAAACGCCAAACTGACTTGCGCTCAATTCCGCATCAGCCCAATACTGTTTCAGCCTGTTTATGGCTCGTCGGTGTAGGGTAGTGGTTTCCTGAACAGCATGTCAAACTACCACAGTGAGTAAATGACCAAAATTAGAGAGACTTACGCCGACACGTTTAATTAAAATCAGTTAGACACAACGTTTTTGGGTATGTTTATTTTGCACACACAGGACTTGATTTAGAGCTGGGTGTAAGTCCATTCGCACTGATTAAAAATGTGATTTGTGTGAGGTTTGTGTCACAGAACTTATACGCACAACCTAAGCCCATATGTTATACTTGCATCTTCTTGCAATTGGTGGAGACTGATCGGTGACGTCTACATGTATAATTGCAGTACAGTAGGGGCGTTTACACATAGGTCAGCCCCTTAGGTATGTGCCAGATTTTAAGATACTCCTTTCAGGAGACTTTTCTTTGAGTATCTCATAGATCAGGTGCAAGTTTCCAGACTTATGATGACGATGGCTACTGTACATCTTTGCACCAGATTTACTGTATCTATATGCTAAATTTAAAGTTGCAGATGTTCTAAGATACAAAATGCAGAGGGGACATATTCATCAAGATGTCCAATCTGCACCCCCTCCCCCTAATACTTTGGTATCCGACTGCCCGTGAATTGCGACGTTGGATAGCATATTACCATAGCTGTGAAAAGCAGCTGTCCCCACAAGCCCTCTCACTGATGCTGACCCACACATGGCAATCTGCACACGATCAGCCCATGTGTACGATTTGTGTACGATTTCCCTTGAAACTCTCCCCGGCAGCTTTGCACACGATCTCCACATGGTCTGCATACAATTTGGTGTCCAATCTTCATACGATCTCTCCTGCAGTGAGATTTTCACAGTGCACCGCCTCCTAGATCGCCCTACTGCACGGCAGATGTGCGACCAGCGGGGACGCACATCGCATCGTGATCATGAGTGGGGACTAACGATTTACTGAGGATTTGGCCATATTTTACACGATCTGTCGTTCCAATGTGTCGGAATCGGCCAGATCAGGTAAAATATCGCTATGTGTGTGGCCAGCTTGACAGTTACGCTGCTAATTTGTAGCGACATCACTTTGCGCTGCCAAGTCTGTCCCGGCAGTGGGCATGCGCGATCTGAGTTCACCCCATGCGCACGGAGGAGTTGGCTTCTGTTCCTGCAGTCAAACTCCAAAAACTGAAAGTAAGTTCCCATATTAGTGTATGGGGACTGGGGACTGGGGACTGCATCAGGGCTAGCACACATGCTGGGATCATTGATGTCTCCTGCATTACCTATGACCAATGCTTCGATTGCACAAATGTAAGTGAAAATTACTATTTTCGCTTACAGTAAGGAGTAAATTTACTAAGATGGGAGCTCTATTTAAGAAGTGATGTTGCCCATAGCAACCATTCAGATTCTACTTCTCATTTATCTAACACCTTCTAAAAGATAATACCTGGAATCTGATTGGTTGCTATGGGCAACATCACTTCTTAATAGAACTCCCATCTTAGTAAATTTACCCCTAAGTGATGATAAATGGACCCTTCACAAATGTAAGTGTACCAATGTATTTAGTGTTCACGTCAAATTTGGGTTCTTACATTTAACTCTAAATCGGGCCCATAATAGAAAGAGAAAAAAAAAAGTTGACTTCCACAAATTACTTTTTTGTTAATTTATACAAGTATTTTGTAATTGTTCTGTATATATTAAATATTTAAGGAAAATACATTGTAATGTGTTGCGCAGTACAAAATCATATTTTAATTGCCAATTCAGCTCATTGAAATTCTAATAAATGCTTTTGATTATATCAGATGTGATTTTAGTGTTCTCATTTTATCAGCCTTCTATGGAATGCACGAAGCCCCAGAAGGGCAATTCACTTAGGCATGACCTCTTACCAGCTTGCTGGAATTATATTTGCCACTATGGTGTCCTATTAGGGCTGGAAGAAAGACAAAACAAATAATATCTGCAGGAGAATGAATATGCCTTCAGTATCTCAGCCCCTACAGTCCATCTCAATACACCTCATGATATCTGCGGGCATAGATGGATTAAGATCCATGGGCGGGGCTGCCATCAGAAATTGTGGAGCTCAGTACAGATGAAACAGACAGTGCCCCCCTCATCCCTCCCCTCCTGACATCCGACCCAACAATCATAGAGGTCCAACAAGGCTTGGCGCCCAGAGCAAGCAAACGCTATGATGTCCCTTTCCACATGACATTTATACCACTGACCAGTGGGGATTCTGAAGCTGGGGCGACAGAGCCGTCAAAAACTAAAAGAGGGGGATCCACACTAACTGCACCCCCAAATGCTACCTGGCTACCCCAACATTGCCGACCGGAAAAAGCGGGAAGTCACTGGGGACCAGCCGGGTATAGCACACACAGGACAGAGCAGCCATAGATTATCCACCCCTAGATGCTGTTGCCAGCCTGCTTCCATTGGCTAGCTAACTATCTGCCCTCACCATAGTGGTGGCCAGGCAGCGTTTAGGGGTGCAGTTTGTGTTGCTCTCCCTCTTTTAGTTTTTCGGCTTCAGAACTGCAGCTGACCGTATGATGATGGACTATACCCAATATTCAAGATTGCTGTATTCACTGGGCAGTAAATAAATGATATGTATACTATAAAGTGCCTATCCATAAAAATAGTCAAGGCTCAGAGGGACTTGTTGAACATAAAACATAGAGTATATAGCAGCAACATAGCATCATCAATAAGAGTAGTCATCACAAGTTTCCCTCCAGTGTGCAGCGCCCGGCAGTCATCTCGGTATTGAACCAACACCTTTATCATGAGCATATCACACAATGCCAGACAAACAGTTATATACCCACACATCAATTAGAGTAAACCTAATCACTGTATAATCATCCACACCTGTGGATAACTCCATGCCAGCAGGTAGCGATACGCATCTCTAACCCACGTAAGTGACGATCCGGGACCGGATCTAGTCATTCGTAACCATAGAAACATAACACCTCTACGAGAGCGCTCAACAGTACGGCTATACAAACCTGGATACGGAGCATACTGCCAGAAACAGTCATGGGTAACCATAGTACCCTATAAACATAAACAAAAGCACAAATCTCGTAGTGTCGCAGACATAGAAAAAAAGGCAGATATAATAGGTTACTCCAGCATAGTTATACATATTATAACAAGGCAAAAAAGTCCACAATAATGATGTGTGTATACCAAGTGAAAAGTAGCGTAAAAAGTATCAAAATTAAAAAATTAAAAATAAGAAAATCAGTATTACAAGCAAACATATAAATAATAAATACAAAAAACAAAAAATACAGAAAGAATATATAATATATTATACATAGCATTCAGTGAAACCACCATAAATCACATAGAGCATGAGAGTTATCATAGGAAACAACTCAATGACAGACCCTCATTGAGTCCATGGGGGGTAATTGTATTGAGACGACTGATCCAGAAACACTCTCTTTGTAGTAACAATTTATTACGATCTCCTACCCTCCTCAATGGGGCGATATGGTCAATAGGAAAAAATAAAAAGTCTCTCATAGTGTGTCCTAGTGCTGCAAAATGTCTCGCTACTGGTGGTGTATTGGAATCTACCACTAATAAGGCCTTTTTAATAGAGAACCGGTGTAACGCAATCCTTTCCTTTAATAACCTGATGGTATTCCCAACATAAAGTAAGTGACAAGGGCATTTGATGAGATATATTATGAAACGGCTGTCACAATTCAGATGATGCCCAATATCATATGAGATGTTAGTACTCGGATTAATGAACTGTGCTCTGGTTAGGAGAAATGGGCAGTTCACACAACCATGACATTTAAAGGCTCCATATTTCCGCCATAGCCATGTGCTGATCTTGTTTGCTCCAATATCAGTTTTAGCCACTGTGTCTCTGATATTACTACTTCTTTTGTAGCAAAACAAGGGTTTTTCTTTACATAGATGGCCTATGGTTTCATCAGATTGGATGATATGCCAATGTTGCAACACAGCTTCTCGGATATGCTTGGATGCAATAGATTAGGTAGATGTAAAGTCTGGTTTCTACGATCACTACTAGCCAATGCTTGATCCTGTGTCAAAGTTAAACAATGTGAAATAGCCTCATGAATCTCTTTCTTAGGATAGCCTCTGTCAATAAATCTATCTCCCATTTGTTGTAATGCCAAAGGCACTTCATTGGTATCGAGGTAAAAGAGGAAAAGGATGGAAGCTGTCAGCTTGTAACAGGGTGTTTTTATTTGTAGATTTCCTGTATAGCCTGGTAGACAACACATCGCCAGATTTATACACACAAACATCGAGATAACTAATGGTGGTCTCACTGAAGGACAAGGTGAACCTAATATTGATATCAAGTATATTGAGTAGATCAATTAACTCAGTGAGGAGTCTCACACAACCTGTCCACACCAAAAAGAGGTCATCAATATAGCGCACATAAAAGTGTATATATCGAGAAAACATCTCATTGGCTAATATGTGTTGTTTCTCATACATATGCATAAAGAGGTTAGCATATTCTGGGGCCATATTGGACCCCATAGCATTCCCCATTAATTACAAATTAAATGAATTTTCAAAGAGCAAATAGTTCTTACTTAGAACTATTTCCATCAATAATAATGAAAAAATCCTGGGCTCCTCCTCCTCCTCCCCGCACCCGGAAGAAAGGATTAGGAGAAGGAGGCATGGACCCAGAAGGAGGCTGAGGTAAGGAGGGGTGGGCAGGGAGGGTTGCTGGGCGACTGTGCAGTGGTGAGGTGGCAGAGGGGAGCGGGATGTGGTAAGAAGCCCATAGGCTTCTATAGGGTGATGCCAGGAAAACCTGACGGTACCCTTCGCATGGAAAATCAGGTGGCTGGGGCTTAAACTAGGTTTTTACTGCATTTTTCATTTAGTACATCCATGCCAAAGACTCAGACACCTTATATATGAAGCTATTTACTCATGAATAGGAAGCATGGTAAATCTAGCTATATTAAGGTAGCTGCAATTGTCAGTACCAATGCAGCCAGGAGCATAACTAGGTATTTGAAGGCCCCATAGCAAAAGTTTGTACAGGCCCCTATGAACCACCCAATGGTGAAAAATGTATATAACATATGTGACTTTGACAAGGAAGATGCCCCCCCCCCAAGCTCTGGGGCCCATAGCAGCTGCACCCCTAGCGCCTATGGTAGTTATGCCCATGATTACTCCCAGCAGATCTATGTAGTGTGCAGCCACCCACTGCATAGATCTGCTCAGCTGCAACGGTCTTATAATGAGAATTAGCTTTATATAGTTAGAAATATCACACTCGCTATGCAGGAGCAAACAACTCCATGTGTAAGGTGCTTGAACGCAATGTATGATGTACTGGGTTTGAGTCCTGGGTATGACATTTCTGAGAAATTAGTATTTTAAATAAAGGGGAATGTATCTGAAGATGCCCATATCCAGCTTGCCTGCCCTCCTCCCACACAACAGCAGAACGTTGGATACTGGCAGTGGGGGTCTACAGCGTACTGATCATTCTTACAGCAAACTCAGTATCTGCTTGTGAATAAGAAGCAGTTCACAGGTGAGGTCATCGGCACACTGTGGGCCCCCTCATTAGCACCGGCTGTACCTCCCTGATGGTGGCCCTGTCCAAGGGACTATAGGTACTGTAACATATGGATTTGGGCCCCGTCCTCCTTCATTTATCACAAAAAAGACTAACTTGCCAATGGGCAATGTGGCTAAGCCTGTAGGTGAACCTAATTTCTAAACCAACCTGCAGAAAACAGAAACCAATGAAATTGAAACAGAGATAAAACTATACATTTTATTTGAAGAAAAGACATTACAACAGGCCATTTTATTAAAATAAATATAGTATATTTAAAATGATTTTGTTTTATAGAGTAGATGCAACAATCTTACAGTGTTACTGAATATATGATGAAGGGACTCCAAGGGCTTTGAAAAAGATTTTTATGATAAAACAAAATGACATACTATGTTTCTACACAAATTGATATACATTTCTGCGGATAGGGCTACATAATTTTAAATAAGCTGTATGTTGCGTTTTAAGCTTAAATGTATTATTGATTACTTACATCTTTGATGTACTACAGTCTGAAAGGACAATCAATATTTAATGTGCAGTCTTAGTGGAATGTAGATCCTGGTATTTTAATTAGTTCTTTCCAAACCGTTCCAAAAAGGGAACCTAATTAAACGTAGGTAAAAGGGGTGTTGATCTCAGATGGATATGTTCATTGATAAAATATTTAGATGGAACCTAGAACATCTGTCCAGTCTCTGTGTGTTTATACAGTGTTATCTTTACACAGACAAAGGGATGGTGCAGGATAAGTTAAGCGCCAGTTTGTGTAGCATACCTTGCGTTATTTCACGACCGGCCAAAGAAGGTGTTTGTGTTATGGGAGCGATCGCCCTGATCAAACTCCTCCTACCCCCCTGGATCCACCACTGGTGGAAATATATGCTAATGATGATGACTTGCCATAAAGAGGTGTATGCGCTGCTAATCAGGAGGTGTACGCATTGCGGGAATTGCATGGTTCTACCTACTGTACGTGCGTAAATGCGCTATTTTTGGGTGCACTTTCACTATAAGTAATTCACATCCATTTTACCAACAATCTAACAACTCTGCAACAGTGTATTGTTTTGAGGGCTCATCCACACAAGTGACTTCGTGAACTGCGTTTCATAAGGAACCCAACTCCGAAAAATGGGTCAGTGAGATAGGAGAACACAAAAATCCCTCAATGGTGTAATGCCATATGTGACTCGGTGATGGAGATAAAATGATGTGGGCATCCTCAGAGCACTGTCTATCACTTCTGTCTGTATGGACCGGTGTGGCCGTGCACTATACACATCAATAGGACCTGTGAGCTATTCCTCAGTTGATTTCTCTTTACAACACAGGACAAGAATACAACACAGGAAAAGCCCGAAATCCGTCTGCCATAGTAAAGTAACACAGTAGTTCTGATCAGACACTTGTGAACCGAGTTACAGTACTGTGTAATTTGCTTTTGCACAGAAATACATTTAGAACACGTACAAAGTCGCAGATGAAGCAGAACTTGGCGATAGAAAAGGCAGCGGTCACTGCATTGCAGACTTACACAGATATACAAATGTACCACAACAATTGATCAGTGCAATCTAGCAGAGTAGTTTTGTGCTCCCAGTTGTTTTAATGGGTTCAGTATGAAATACCGCTGGACCTATGTATGGCGGTTCAAATCCTGACGCCGGAAGACCTGCAGCGGTGAAGATCCCGGCAGGGGATTAAGGTAAGTAACACTAACCCTATGCCCCCCCTAACCCTAATCCTCCTTTAGGGGTGCCTCCCAGGGGGGGAGGCACCCTAACCACCCCCGGAGGTGCCTAACTCTAATCCCCACTTCCCCTAGCCTGACCCTAACCCTCCCAGGGGGTGCCTATCCCTTAGTTTCCCCCAGGAGCCCTTAACCTAACCCTCTCCCCCCGCGTCTATCCACGTCCGCCGGCCGGCTTACCTTCGTTCGGTATGCCGGGCGTCAGGCTCCTGGCGTAGGTATAATGACAGGCGTCAAGATTAAGACGCCTGTTATTAGTCCCCCGCCGGGATTTGACAGTCGGGAAGCCAGCGGTCGGCATTTCGACCACCGGCTTCCTGATTGCATCCAGTTTTATTTATGCGCATAAGATGCACATTTTGTGCAGCTAAGTCTCCCAGGACCTGACGCGGGAAGAGGGGCTATTTGTCGCGAATTAGACAACAGCGTATGAGGAAACATCTCTATCACATTTTGAGCGTTATACATATGTCACATGGGCTGTTAATATAAGTACTGTCATAAATGTAGTTTATGTTAGTCTTTGCATCTGGTATTTAGTCCCACTTAGCAGAATGACTGTATCACAGTGTGAGCCAGCTCCCTTCCTCAAACCTCTCATAATCAGGATTATTATAATATAGAGTGTAGCGAGCACCTAATGTGTCTTTCTGGCTGCTACACATTAGACGATGACATTCTCCCTGTCTCCCTCTCTCTGTCTGTCTGTCTCCCACTCCCTCAATCTGTCTCCCCCTCCCTGTCTCCCTCTCTCTGTCTCCCTCTCCTTCTCTCTGTCTCCCTCTCCTTCTCCCTGTCTCCCTCTCTCTGTCTGTCTCCCTCCCTCTCTCTGTCTGTCTCCCTCGCTCTCCATCTCTCTCTCCCTCTCTCTGTCTCCCTCTCCTTCTCTCTCCTTCTCACCCTCTCTGTCTCCATCTCCTTCTCTATCCGTCTCCCCCGCTCTGTCTGTCTCCCTCCCTCTCCATCTCTCTGTCTCCCTCTCTCTGTTTCCTTTTCTCTCTCTCTCTCTTTCTCCCCCCCTCTCCCTCCCTCTCCCCCTCTCCTCCCGCTCCTCCCCCTCTCTCCATCTCTCTCTGGGGTAAATTTACTAAAGTGAGAGTTTTTAGAAGTGGAGATGTTGCCCATAGCAACCAATAAGGTTCTACTTAACATTTAAAAAGCACCTTCTAGAATATAATAGCTAGAATCTAATTGGTTGCTATGGGCAACATCTCCACTTCTAAAAACTCTCACTTTAGTAAATTTACCCCTCTGTCTCTCTCTCTATATATATACACACACATCTTCAAAAGAAAAGTAACATCAAATTTTAAAACTTTTAGAACTTCTGGCTAAATACTTTATTACTGGGTGGAAACAGAGATGTTGGAATCTAGATCAGATTTTGGCCAGGGAACTCAAAGCTCAGAACTTTTTTTTTTTTTTTTTTTACAGGGGATTACTGATAAATTGAATCGCTAAAGATTTAATTTAACATACCATTTTTGAAGAACTCATTTCGAAACATAGAATAACACAGAAAAAATAGAACAAATACACTGTATATTCTTATTATTGTGTAATCCACAAACTTCTAAATTACTTTTTTGTATTTAAAAAAAAAAAAAAAAACGACAAATGGCTCCACGAGGGTGGAATTATTGGGCTAAAAGCGCAAATGATTCTATGTACAGGACACCTGGAGATTTCCTCATCCGCAGAGATTAATGATTACAAAATAACCAGCATGACATCATCATATTAGGAAAAGTGATACATTCTACCCACTTTTATTAATGCACATGGAAAAAAAAATAGAACCTCCACTCCCACTGTGCATGTCAATCTCAGGGAATCGGTATGATTTAGCACTGGACCCATGCCCGGCGGTTGGAATCCCGACAGTGGCATCCCGGCTGAGGAGGAAATCCCGATCGTCAAAGGTAAGTATATACTAACCTATTTCTACCCCCTAACCCTAACCCTCCCTTAGGGGTGCCTAACCCTAATCCCCCCTCTAAGTGCCTATACTTAACCCCCCTTACCCGCAGTCTAAACCTAAGTTCCTAGGGGGGGGGTGCCTAACCCTATGTCCCCCCCAGGGGGTGCTTAATGCTAACCCCCCCTTCCCCTAGCCTAAACCTAACCTCCCGGGGGGGTGCCTAACCCTAAGTCCCCCCCAGCAACCCTAAACCTAATCCTTCCCCCCCACAGCTATCCGCGTTCGGCGCCCGGCGTCTCTTCGATCGGGATGCCGGGCGTCGGGCTCCCGGCGTATGTCTATGGTATATTGACGCCTGTCTTTAGACCCTTGCCGGGATATGACAGTCGGGAAGCCGGCTGTCGGGATTAGGTCCGCCGGCTTCCCGACTGCATACCAATCTCAGGACATGCCATAGCTGATTATTATATAGGTATATTAACAACTTAACTGATGATTATTTTTACAAATAAAATGTCATCAGAAATTGTAATTTTTCTGAAGTCAAGAACATTCATTTAATCCTGATTCACAATTCAGTAAAAAAAAGTGCTGAAGGGGTATCTAGGAGGGTTCTAGCAGATTCATGTAGCGTTATACCATCATTTGTTACCATAAATCTTTCTGGCATTACCCCCACCCTGGTGCCAATAGATTTCAATTGTAACATTAACCCCCCTACACTCCCCAGTGTCCATAAGTGAAATTTTTGTTTTACCCCCTCCCTCCCCTCCCCCCCTGCCCAGGGCAATAAACTCCACATAAAAAGGGGGGCAGTACAATACGAGGATGGAGAAAATGTTGCACAAATGAAAGGTAGAAGGTTATGCCGGATGAAACAAGTAATAAGAGGAATAAACGAAAAGGGAGGGAAAAAAAAAAAGAGACGGGTACAGTACCGTAATGCGGAGGCAGACATCCAACTTTGGAGACAGATAAAAGCAAAATGGGAGAGACAGGAGATGAGAGAGACACACACATGTGGGAAATGGGAACAGAGAGCCAGAGACATTTATACCCCTTTTACACCAGAGCTAAAACCCGGGTTATTGCAGGGTTAATCCGGGTAGCTCCTTGGTGTAAAAGGGGAGAGGGTTGGATCGCCGGGTCGGGTGACCCAGCAATCCAACCCATGGAAACTTGCAGGGTTTAACATGGGGGAGTAACCCGTGAAACCCTGCAGTGTGAACGGCGCACTCCTGGTCCCGATAACCTGGAGCGCGCCGCATGCAGACGGATTGGGCCGGCTTCAGTGGCGCTTGGAGATGACATCATCTCCAAGTGTCCACTTCAACGGCGGAAAAGCCGGGTCACTGCAGACCCGACTCCCGCGTGAACGCCGTCGACTCGGGAATATCCTGGGTTGGCGCCGGCTAAATTCCGGGTCTGATCCGGATTGGAACCCTGTTCCAACTCCGGGTCAGACCCAGAATTTACTGTAGGTGTAAAAGGGTTTAATTGAGTGAGAGGACTCTGTTTTGCTACTGTATGTTTCCTGGCAGTGTTTCCTCACTATCTGGAGGCCTCATGTTATGTGAGCTGCAGTTCTGGAGAAGCTGCTCTGCTGGCTCTGCAGCCAGGTGTCAGGTGATTGATTGCTCAGTCATCAGCATGGATTACACCTGACACCTGGCTAAGTAGCTATTTTGTTTGCCTGATCCCAGTACTCTTTGCTGGGTTATCAATGTTTCTGGATTTGTGTTCCTGTGACCACCTTCATTGTGTGCCTGCCAAGCTAAAAAACTACTGCCATTCATCTGGCTACCTTCCGTCTGTTCTTTTTGCAGTTGTACAGGACTTTATTTTTTCTGCCTCTGTATTATTATTTACATTTCCAAGTGTACTTATCTATGATTATCTGCATTCCCCTGCCATTTTAGTCTCCCTCAATAAACATCCTTTTGAAAATATTACTATATTATGTAACTTGTTGCTCAACCACACCCAGGGGTTTCATGACATAAAGGGTAAAGCTGGCCACACATCTAAAGATTATCTGTCCAACCAGCCAACTAGTTGATTGGTTGGAATGAAAATCTGGTAAGGAATACTGGGCCTGATTCAGACCCACTCGCGAGCAGCTGTCCGCTCGCAAGTGGGTCGATGGCCTGCATTGAGCATGCGCATGACGGAGGTAGCTCCGTCGTGCGCATGCGCCAGACGCGACGAGCGAAGGACTTTCCTTCGCTCGTTGTGTCTGATCAAAGGGGGCGTGCTGTCGATGTTGATTGACAGCACGCCCCCTTTGGTGGGCGTGCCTCCCTGACGGGGGCGTTCCCAAGGGAACGCCTACCGTCAGAAGCCGGCCCACTGACATCACTAGTGATGTCAGTGGGAGTGATTTTGGCTCTGATAGAGCCAAAATCACTCTGGGCCTTGCAGTTGAAAACCTCAACCTCAGGCTCCGGCTCGCAGTGGCGATGGTCGCGATGGTCACGACCATCGCGGCCATCAAACTGCACGCTCGTATAGGCTGTGGGTGGTGACCCACAGCTATACGAGCATCCAGGAGGACGCTCCATAATTATGGAGGGCGGCCCTCATTCAGAGCGTGCGCTCTGCTCAGAGCGTACGGCTCTGAATGAGGGCCACAATCAGCAATTTGCTCCCAAACACTGGAAAATGGACCAAAACTGTTGTTTGAACAAATAGTTTAGATCAAACATTTAACAAATTTGTCTGAAAGACCATTTTCATCTGTTTTCTGGCATTTAGGAGCAAATTGCTGATCATTAGTTACTCCCATATGTTACCAGATTTTCATTCCAACCAATCAACAAGTTGGCTGGTTGGATGTAAGTTGGTCTAGTGTGTGGCCAGCTTAAGACTAATACCCCTTAAACTGGCCACACATCTAAAGATTATCTGTCCAACCAGCCAACTAGTTGATTGGTTGGAATGAAAATCTGGTAAGGTATACAATCAGCAATTTGCTCCCAAACACTAGAAAGTGGACGACAACTGTTGTTTGAACAAATTGTTTAGATCAAACATTTAACAAACTTGTCTGAAAGACCATTTTCATCTGTTTTCTGGCATTTAGGAGCAAATTGCTGATCATCATTTATTCCAATACGTTTCCAGACTTTCATTCCAACCAATCAACAAGTTGGCTGGTTGGATGTAAGTTGGTCTGGTGTGTGGCCAGCTTTATACACCAAAGTCCCAGGTCTGACCTTTGGAACACGTTTTCAACCCGGATCAGACATGGCACAGACCCCTTTCTACACCTCGGCGCTAACCCGGGTCGGCACCATTCAGACCGGAGCCGGGTCAGCACTGACCCTGCTCTTCCAGCGCAGGTGAGCGGTGCTTCTTCCCCTCCCTCCCCCTCTGTGACCCTCTTACCTTACTCATCAGCGGTCTGGAGGCAGGGAGGGCGGGTGGGTGCACTGCTCCGTTCTGGTCGGGCCGGTGCTGGTTGAAGTGGACGCTTGGAGATAATGTCATCTCCAAGAGCCACTGAAGCCAGGTAATCAGGTAGCATGCGGAAGGACCCGGGCCCCACCATTTATATTGCATCGTGACATGGGAATGACCCGTGCTCAACCCTGCAAGCTAGCCTGGTTGGATCTGCGGGTCACTGGACCTGGGTTGATCCGTTTACACTAACAAAAATCCCAGGTTGATGCGGGTTCACGTGCATCAACCCCGGATTTTTCAGTCAGTGTAAAAGGGGTAAAACAGAGGGGACAATAGAGTCAGAGGTGGGCAGGGGACAAAAGGGTAAGTTAGAGAAAATGGTTGTGCTGACTTGTGATGTAGACAGAGGGGGGTGAACTCAGCACTAAGCTATGGAAGTGAGGCATAGAGACCTGAATAGTGGAATCAGGAGCCTACATGGGCAGATCATCATCATCATTATCAATATCAAAGCTTGTTTGTAAGGATGCAATACACATTGCTCAGTGCCATACAGAGTTACA
This sequence comes from Taudactylus pleione, assembly GCA_031769625.1. NCBI lineage: Eukaryota > Metazoa > Chordata > Amphibia > Anura > Myobatrachidae > Taudactylus > Taudactylus pleione. The sequence continues at coordinate 2,720,604 of JAUIMM010001655.1, forward strand.
GGTCATACATTATGCAAGCAGGGGTATGAATTATGTAGACACAAGCACAGTTAGCAGAGACAACTTATGTACAGTACATAGCAGTAGTGTTAATGCAAGACCTATAGGACATATCAGTGGGAGAGGACCCCACCCACTACAGCTTGCAGTGCAGTGGGAGGGAAATGCTGAGGGCTAGTAAAGGATAGGGGGTGGGGGGAGCTAGGTGAGATGGGGGGTGCTAAAAGTGGGGTACATAGTAGCCCCTTTATCACCTTTGCAGAGATGCTGAAATATTGGGGTAATCGAGTATGGCATTATGCTAATGGAGTACCCATCCTCAGTACAGAGCTGATGGATTTCATGTCTCATTGTACCGATGGGAGTGAATAAGCACCACAAGAGTTGGGAAATGAGATGATGTAAATGGGAGCATGATGTGGAGTAGGTGAGGGGTTCTGGGAAGGGGCAGACGGCAAGGATAGCAAAGATGAGTAGGAAAGGGGGGAGGAGGGCCAAGGAGGGACATAGATAGAGGTCAGAGGGTGGTAGGAGTGAGAGCCAGGGCCGTGGCTAGGGTAGTGCGGCCGGTACTATCACACAGGGCACCACAGGGCAGGGGGCGCTGTTAGGGCCTTTCAAATTTCTGTTTATTATCATTCTTGCTTGTAGCTTCAGCCTCTTATTTCATCCCTAGCATCTCCTGGCCTCTCCTATCCCTTCCCTGGCCCTTTTTTGGGTGCATTATGTCCCTTTGAAAAATGAGGGGTTCGCCAATGCTATTTTTGGCACAGGGCACCAAAAAGTCTAGTTACGCTCTGGTGATAGAATTGTGAGGAGTGACAGGGTTGGGGGAGCGGAGCATTGTAACGGAGAAGCATTGTGAGGAGTGAAAGGGTTGGGGGAGCGGAGCATTGTAATGGAAAAGCATTGTGAGGAGTGACAGGGTTGGGGGAGCGGAGCATTGTAGTGGAGAAGCATTGTGAGGAGTGACAGGGTTGGGGGAGTGGAGCATTGTAATGGAGAAGCATTGTGAGGAGTGACAGGGTTGGGGGAGCGGAGCAGCATTGTGAGGAGTGACAGGGTTGGGGGAACGGAGCATTGTAACGGAGAAGCATTGTGAGGAGTGACAGGGTTGGGGGAGCGGAGCATTGTAACGGAGAAGCATTGTGAGGAGTGACAGGGTTGGGGGAGCGGAGCATTGTAACGGAGAAGCATTGTGAGGAGTGACAGGGTTGGGGGAGCGGAGCATTGTAATGGAGAAGCATTGTGAGGAGTGACAGGGTTGGGGGAGCGGAGCAGCATTGTGAGGAGTGACAGGGTTGGGGGAGCGGAGCATTGTAACGGAGAAGCATTGTGAGGAGTGACAGGGTTGGGGGAGCGGAGCATTGTAATGGAGAAGCATTGTGAGGAGTGACAGGGTTGGGGGAGCAGAGCATTGTAATGGAGAAGCATTGTGAGGAGTGACAGGGTTGGGGGAGCGGAGCATTGTAATGGAGAAGCATTGTGAGGAGTGACAGGGTTGGGGGAGCGGAGCATTGTAATGGAGAAGCATTGTGAGGAGTGACAGGGTTGGGGGAACGGAGCATTGTAGTGGAGAAGCATTGTGAGGAGTGACAGGGTTGGGGGAGCGGAGCATTGTAATGGAGAAGCATTGTGAGGAGTGACAGGGTTGGGGGAGCGGAGCAGCATTGTGAGGAGTGACAGGGTTGGGGGAGCGGAGCAGCATTGTGAGGAGTGACAGGGTTGGGGGAGCGGAGCATTGTAATGGAGAAGCATTGTGAGGAGTGACAGGGTTGGGGGAGCGGAGCATTGTAACGGAGAAGCATTGTGAGGAGTGACAGGGATGGGGGAGCGGAGCATTGTAGCGGAGAAGCATTGTGAGGAGTGACAGGGTTGGGGCATTGTAGTGGAGAAGCATTGTGAGGAGTGACAGGGTTGGGGGAACGGAGCATTGTAGTGGAGAAGCATTATGAGGAGTGACAGGGTTGGGGGAGCGGAGCATTGTAATGGAGAAGCATTGTGAGGAGTGACAGGGTTGGGGGAGCGGAGCATTGTAATGGAGAAGCATTGTGAGGAGTGACAGGGTTGGGGGAGCGGAGCATTGTAACGGAGAAGCATTGTGAGGAGTGACAGGGTTGGGGGAGCGGAGCATTGTAACGGAGAAGCATTGTGAGGAGTGACAGGGTTGGGGGAGCGGAGCATTGTAACGGAGAAGCATTGTGAGGAGTGACAGGGTTGGGGGAGCGGAGCATTGTAACGGAGAAGCATTGTGAGGAGTGACAGGGTTGGGGGAGCGGAGCATTGTAACGGAGAAGCATTGTGAGGAGTGACAGGTTTGGGGGAGCGGAGCATTGTAACGGAGAAGCATTGTGAGGAGTGACAGGGTTGGGGGAGCGGAGCATTGTAACGGAGAAGCATTGTGAGGAGTGACAGGGTTGGGGGAGCGGAGCATTGTAACGGAGAAGCATTGTGAGGAGTGACAGGGTTAGGGGAGCGGAGCATTGTAACGGAGAAGCATTGTGAGGAGTGACAGGGTTGGGGGAGCGGAGCATTGTAACGGAGAAGCATTGTGAGGAGTGACAGGGTTGGGGGAGCGGAGCATTGTAATGGAGAAGCATTGTGAGGAGTGACAGGGTTGGGGGAGCGGAGCATTGTAATGGAGAAGCATTGTGAGGAGTGACAGGGTTGGGGGAGCGGAGCATTGTAATGGAGAAGCATTGTGAGGAGTGACAGGGTTGGGGGAATGGAGCATTGTAGTGGAGAAGCATTGTGAGGAGTGACAGGGTTGGGGGAGCGGAGCATTGTAAGGGAGAAGCATTGTGAGGAGTGACAGGGTTGGGGGAACGGAGCATTGTAACGGAGAAGCATTGTGAGGAGTGACAGGGTTGGGGGAACGGAGCATTGTAACGGAGAAGCATTGTGAGGAGTGACAGGGTTGGGGGAACGGAGCATTGTAACGGAGAAGCATTGTGAGGAGTGACAGGGTTGGGGGAGTGGAGCATTGTAATGGAGAAGCATTGTGAGGAGTGACAGGGTTGGGGGAGCGGAGCATTGTAACGGAGAAGCATTGTGAGGAGTGACAGGGTTGGGGGAGCGGAGCATTGTAACGGAGAAGCATTGTGAGGAGTGACAGGGTTGGGGGAGCGGAGCATTGTAATGGAGAAGCATTGTGAGGAGTGACAGGGTTGGGGGAGCGGAGCATTGTAACGGAGAAGCATTGTGAGGAGTGACAGGGTTTGGGGAGTGGAGCATTGTAATGGAGAAGCATTGTGAGGAGTCACAGGGTTGGGGGAGCGGAGCATTGTAATGGAGAAGCATTGTGAGGAGTGACAGGGTTGGGGGAGCGGAGCATTGTAACGGAGAAGCATTGTGAGGAGTGACAGGGTTGGGGGAGCGGAGCATTGTAATGGAGAAGCATTGTGAGGAGTGACAGGGTTGGGGGAACGGAGCGTTGTAGTGGAGAAGCATTGTGAGGAGTGACAGGGTTGGGGGAGCGGAGCATTGTAATGGAGAAGCATTGTGAGGAGTGACAGGGTTGGGGGAGCGGAGCAGCATTGTGAGGAGTGACAGGGTTGGGGGAGCGGAGCATTGTAACTGAGAAGCATTGTGAGGAGTGACAGGGTTGGGGGAGCGGAGCATTGTAACGGAGAAGCATTGTGAGGAGTGACAGGGTTGGGGGAGCGGAGCATTGTAACGGAGAAGCATTGTGAGGAGTGACAGGGTTGGGGGAGCGGAGCATTGTAACGGAGAAGCATTGTGAGGAGTGACAGGGTTGGGGGAGCGGAGCATTGTAACGGAGAAGCATTGTGAGGAGTGACAGGGTTGGGGGAGCGGAGCATTGTAACGGAGAAGCATTGTGAGGAGTGACAGGGTTGGGGGAGCGGAGCATTGTAATGGAGAAGCATTGTGAGGTCAGAGAGGGAAGAGAATGTGAAAGGGGGTGCATGAGAAGATGTGGTAGGTGCATATATTAACGTCAAAGCAATTGTAAACTTGAAGTTGCAGTTGTTCATCAATGTCAGATAGCTGTTACATGACACCGTTAGTATAAATCACATTGGAGATGATAACAGTGCAATAAGATAATGCTACGATGATATGACAAGGCACACAACAGTGAAGTAATGAGGTATATTGATGGCAGTAGAATCACAGAGACAGTTAGGTATGGGTGAAGTAACATAATGGGATACACATGTAATTGTATATGTATGTAACAAAAAACAATCAATGGGCGGTAGGATCAAGAGGGGGCATAATCAGGATAGCTATACGTAAAGCACAGTTCTGCTGATGCGAGAGAATCAGTGGAGGCACCCGGTAAGCAGTTCAGCTGATCCAAGTCATAATGAGTCACCGGGTATGCAGGACGCAGGTGCAGGCTAGTGCCATTTGGGATGAGGACAGGCTGGAGTGGTGGGTACGGGCTGGGGGGGGTGGTGAGTACGGGCTGGGGTGGTGGGTACGGGCTGCGGGGTGGGGGTGGGTACGGACTGCACCAGGTAACACCATCCGAGGTGGTGATACCAAAATGGCAGAGCTGTCACCGAGCGGCGAGCGGCACTGATGGATGATGTGCGCATGCGGGAAGGAAAGAGTGAGGACTGTGTATTATTATATCTCCAGAGATCTGAGGGTCTGATTTTGTATTATTACACAGATTTGAGAAGGAAACTCTGCTAAACCACCGGCCTTATTATACCCCTTTTACACCAGAGCAAAAACCTGGGTTTTTGCTGGGTCTACCCGGGTCGCAGCTCAGTGTAAAAGGGTCCCTGAAAAATAACCTGGGTCAAGTGACCCTGCAATCCAACCCAGGTAGCTACCAGGGTTGGACCCAGGATGGACCCAGGTAATGGTGCAGTGTAAACGGTGCAACCCAGGTTATCTGATCTGGATCATGCCTAAAATGAGCGGATTGGTGGTTGTGGAGCATTCACCTCCCACTTTTTATGACCTCACAGGTTTAGCAGGGCAGACCTGAGTTCAGTGTGAACAGGGCTGACCTGGGAGTAACCCAGATCAAAGGTGCAGTGTAAATGGGTCTGACCTGGGTCTGACCAGGGTTGGAACCATGTCCAAAAACCCAGGTCGGACCTGGGTTTTTGGTGGAAAAGAGGTATAAGTCTAGATCAGCACCTGTTTGGGAAGATTTATGTCTTTTTTTGAGGAGGGTGAAAAATTGGGTGTACATAGTAACTTCTTTTTATATGTTGGATGTGTAAATTTGTTATACCTCTGCTATACAGTATGTACACAGAGCCGTTGAGAGATCAACTAGACCCGGGTACTGAGCGGAGATGGTTTGTGGCCAAAGCAACAAAAAACAAAAACATGAAAAATACTCTACGCTGTGCCGCACGCTGCAAAGGCATACATTTATCTCACTCAGCGGCTGGCTCAGGTCCCCAACAGGTCCGGGCCGGGGTAATAAGTAACTGCCCCCCCCCCCTCTTTGCTACCCTGTAAGTACATTGGATATTACAGGTTTTATATATATTGATCTTTTATTGACTTTAGACTTAATAGCTGCTCTGTGACAATATTGTTGTTATTGCTCTTGGCTCACAGGGCCTGATTCAGACCCACTCGCGAGCGGCTGTCCGCTCGCAAGTGTGTCGATGGTGTGCACTGAGCATGCGCACGACGGAGGGAGCTCCGTCGTGCGCATGCGCGAGACGCGACGAGCAAAGGACTTTCCTTCGCTCGTTGTGTCTGATCAAAGGGGGCGTGCTGTCGATGTTGATTGACAGCACGCCCCCTTTGGTGGGCGTGCCGGGGGCGTGCCTCCCAGACGGAGGCATTCCCAAGGGAACGCCTACCGTCAGAAGCCGGTAGTGACATCACTAGTGATGTCAGTGGGAGTGATTTTGGCTCTGATAGAGCCAAAATCACTCCGGGCCTTGCGGTTGAGAAACTCAACCGCAGGCTCCGGCTCGCAGTGGCGATGGTCACGATGGTCAAGACCATCGCGACCATCAACCTGCACGCTCGTATAGGCTGTGGGTGGTGACCCACAGCTATACGAGCGTCCAGGAGGACGCTCCATAATTATGGAGGTGGGCCCTTATTCAGAGCGTGCGCTCTGGTCAGAGCGTCCGGCTCTGAATCAGGGCCACAATTTTTTCAGTATTCCCATATTGATTAGATAACATATTAGGACTGTTTCATGTTTTCTTATTTGTGGAACCTGCACTAATTCAGCATTATTAGTTCCAACTTCCAAGAGCTGCATTTTGCATTCCCTGATCACTTCCCAGGCGCACTAACCGTTTAAGACACGTTCTGCTCCTTTGAACTCCTGACGTCAGGAAACAGCTAAAAGGTTTATTTACAGTCTTCATTCAACCATAATAAGTTCTCCTGAGAATTAAATGTACATTCTATTTTAATCACCTACACGAAGGGATATGAGTCAAACAGAATGCATTACGACTGGGTAAAGCATCAATAATTCACTGCTCTGTCATATTCTGCTTAAATGTGAGATAAAGATTTCTTCCATCAAAGGTCCAAAAAAATCTGAGCTACTGCATATCAGAATCCAATGGCTTAACAAAATGGATGCACAGTAGACAGAGAACGTTTTCTTAATGCTTCAGAACTGTTCAGAGGAGTTGTTAGGCGTGGACGGAATGGGCCATAAGCTTAGGCTGTAGACAAACTGAGGATTAGGGGTGGACATCAGAAGCCGATGGTTGGCAACCATCGAAGTTTCCGATTCAATGGAAGTACTTTTTCCATCGAATAGCAGGAATTCGATGGTTGCAAGCCATCGGATGCAGTTTTCCGATACCCATCCGAGGGCTGGCTGATTTTTCAGCTGCGGACACTGGAAGTGGTGTCCCCAGCTCAGCTAAAACATATCTCCCAACTCTCCCACAGCAGGTAAGTAGCGGGAGAATAAATACTGTGCACATGCACACGTAATCTATTCACAGGGTAGAGAAAGCCTGAAGGTAGTCAGGCATCAAGGAGAGTGCTGGGCATATCTACAATGGGTGCAGGGGGTGCTGGGAACACGGGTCCCTGGGTCCAGGGGGGCCCTGCACCGCACACCCTACACCCATAATATTACTTACCTCTCTGGAGCCCCACGTTGGCGTGGGGGACCAGTGCTGTAAAACGACTGAAAAATGGCCACGGCGGCTATTTTCCTGTCGTTTGTACATGCGCAGTACAGGGAAAATTGCCACCGTGGCCATTTACCTGGTGCCCTGTGCATACACTATAGACTCTGGGTACACTCTGGTGCCCAGAGTCTATAACTCCGGCGCTGGCCATGCACAGCTCAGTGCGCTGCTGGCTGCTGGGTGGAGAGGAGGGGGCCCGTGTCGGAGACTGCAGATGGGCCCCCTCCTTTCTAGAAACGCTGCTGGAGAAGTGTATGGGGGGTGCACCAAGGCTCTGCCCCTTTACCAGATGCTCTGCCCCCTTTCAGATGCACAACGAAGGCGTGCACTATGTCCTGCATCTAGTGCACCTGTGCTAAGCTGTGACTGCTTCTGCGCATGCACAAAGTATAACCATCGAATGGTTGTGATGATGCGATGGCTCATTGCCATCACATCACTGGATTTGATGTTGGAGGCCCAGCAACCATTCAATGCTGGGCTTCCGATGTCCCTCCTTACTGAGAAGGGGTTAGAAATGAATGTGATAACACAGTTTTGGAATTATCAGAATCTTTTTTTATCTCTATATAATGACAACTACATATTCCTACTTGGCATGACCTTGGGTGACATAGCAAATAAAAAGTTATCGTGGCACAAACATTTTGGGGGGCATAACTAATAACTTCTGTGCCCAGGGCAAAACAATCAAAATATCTATCATTAGTGTAATTTAGGCTCTTAGGCGCCTATTCATGATGTTAATTATCGGGGTCCGAACTGACCCCGATAATTAACATTCTAACTCGCCGCAGAATCCGGAGCAATTCATCATTGTTCCGGCACGGGGACAGCCGATGCAATATCAGCTGTTGCCGCGAGCGGCTTTTTGGAGCAGTGAATCTTTTCACTGCGGCTTTCTGAGTAGAGACGGGTCACACATACGCACAATGTTCATTTTCACCTGCTTTTGTCAAAATTAAGTGATGATGAATAGGCCCCTTAAAGTATAAAATCTCTACTGTAGTTAAATTTTTGTTTGGAGGGGCAGGAAGCCGGCAAGGGCAATCCATTCCCCTGCGGCCCCCGCTCTGCTCTTGTCAGCATGACACAGGAACCAGCACATGTTCAGGTTTCAGAAATCCAGATGGTTAGAAGATCAGGGGGCGGAACTCTCAGCAACAGATTGACTGACATCACTGGTCCACCTTCACCTCCAGAGCCCTGTAGCCACAGCACCCCCTGCAGTGCCACTAAATGCACCACATATTAAATATCTGATAATGGCAATCAGTGGATAACAAGTCCATTCACTAAGACAATACAGAAAGTGACGTGGTTATATACACCAGCTCACCGGCAATGTTTCCCAGTGAATCATTTTTAATGGTGGTAGCTATGTGGGTTTGCGTACATGATCAGAGAGGTCAGAATCCCAATGGGGACAATGTCAGCTCCTGAATCCCGACAGTCAACATCCCATCACATGTTGGTGAGTACTCTAACCTTTACCCAAACTCTCCCCCTAAACCTAACCCACCCCTCCCGCAGGTTAATCCTAACTCTCCCTCCCGCAGCCTAACCCTAACCCTCCCCCAGTACCTAACCCTAAACCTAATACTTACTGTCAGGATTCCGACCATCTGGATTCCGGAGCCGTTATACTAATGACCATCTGGATTCCGGAGCCGTTATACTAATGACCATTGGGATTCCGGAGCCGTTATACTAATGACCATTGGGATTCCGCAGCCGTTATACTAATGACCATCTGGATTCCGGAGCCGTTATACTAATGACCATTGGGATTCCGGAGCCGTTAAACTAATGACCATTGGGATTCCGGAGCCGTTATACTAATGACCATTGGGATTCCGCAGCCGGTATTCTGGCAGTTGGCATCCTGTGAGCCGGGATGATACTGATTACATCCCGGCTATGTTAGTGTTAATTGTTAGTAAAACAAGTTTCAGCCATTAACTATGAATTAGTAAAATCACTGAGGCACAATGTGGGGATCCAGCGCTGACTGAGCGGTGAGCACACGGTAGACTCTCGCGCCTCTCATAAAAACACTACAATGTGCTAGATTTATCCATAATGTATTACTGTATATGGCAGAGGGCAGTTTATTAGACAAGCTGGAAATGTGGATCCACAGGGGAATTAAAACTGTTATCCCTTAGGATGATGCTAAATGCTATTATGTGTCTGTACACCTCTTCTAGGTCACCACTAGACTGTCAGATATATAAGTACAAATGTATAATATGGGAGGGGTAGTAATAGGTGACCAAACCAGACAATTCTTTAATATTTAGACAAGAATGACCGTACTGCCCATCAGCAAGTGATTAGGCTAAAATACAATACAGTATAGGTCATTACTACATTGATTTGTAAGGTGTAACAATGCTCTGCAAAGCCATACAGTGTGAAAACTGTACATAAAACATGGACATATAAGATATAGGGGTCTATTTACTAAGCAGTATTAGGAGACAGGGTGAAAAGTGATAAGGTGCCAGCCAATCAGCTCCTAACTGTCATCTCACAGGCTGTGTTTGAAAAATGACAGTTGGCAGCTGATTGGTTGGCATCTTATCACTTTCTTATCACTTTTCACTCTGTCTCCTAACACTTCTTAGTAAATAGACCCCATAGGAGTCTATTTACTAAGCAGTGTTAGGAGACAGAGTGAAAAGTGTAAGAAAGTGATAATTTGCCAACCAATCAGCTGCCAACTGTCATCGCACAGGCTGTGTTTGAAAAATGACAGTTGGGAGCTGATTGGCTGGTACCTTATCACTTTCTTCTAATACTGCTTAGTAACTAGACCCCATAAACTGGTGCTATAGCAGGACTCTAGCTACTCTTGCGGCAAAATTGCCAAAACATCGTCACTTTCGGCAACCTGGAGGCTATTGTATTTGGCCTTGCTGCCTGCAAAAAAAAAAAGTAGGGAAGTGGAGCAAATATGGCACTAGCTGTGCAAAAGAAAAGCGGGATCTCTGTAAAAGGATGGACCTGCAACGCTGCTTTCATTATTCAGTATACTGTATATTACAGGAGCAGACAGAAGCTGCTACAGGGCGCACGGGGTGCGTAGGGATGGTGCAGCTCAGATTTTTAACCAAGGGCCATTTGTTACACCCCACAGTTACCTAAACACTTTGGGGCGTATTTATCAATACATATATGCCAGACATCCCAGGAAAACACCCATTTTCAGGGGCCACCAGCAAATACTAAGGATCCCCTGACTGTATGCACAGGGGACTGTAGCAGATATTGGATCTATCTGCTGCAATTCCCCGTTTTCAACTGCAAAAGCAGGTTCTTTCTATATATATTTACCAAGCGCTAGCCATTGTTGCCTATGATGCACAGTAGTACGGCCAAGTCTCCGAACCCAGAATTAAAGTATTCACAAAGCCAGATTAACAATGGGGCGAATGAAGCTCCAGCTCCAGGCCTCCACATAACAAATAGGCCCATCATCAGCCTGATGATGTGCGGCTGCCTAGCTGGTCACACAGTCAGCCATAAATTATAAGTATTAAAATTGTTTTTCTAGTTTACTCACACAATGATGCAGTCTTTCTTTTTTATCTATTTAGGGAGACAGTGGGGCTGATAGTGTAGGGGGTGTACACATGGACGTGGCTCTGGCCACACCCACACAGCACTGGTTACAGCTCCTCCCCTTCTCAATATAGGCCATTGAACCATTTCAGCCCCAGGCCCATGTGGCCCTTAATGAGTATTCGCATTAGCGATTACTTAACTTTTACACACATCCTGATAATAAATATGCCCCTAAATCATCACTTGCCTTTTGACATCACTTTCTGTTAAACATCAAATAGAAGTCAGCAGTTCGGTTCTGGAGAAAACCAACCACACCTGAACTTAGAGGTTCCGGGTCAAATCGAGTCCCAGTTCGGAATCACTTTGGGGTTTTACGTAGAACCAAGTCCTTATTCGGGTCTTCGCGCAATTCACAACTCAGATTTAAAAACTGGATCTGGCGTGTTTTGGGTTGCATGTCCCTCGTGATTTCAGGTGCTGCGAGGTGGTCAAAATTCACTGGAATTGACTTAAAATTACTGTTATTGCAATAAATAATACTAGGGGTCCAAAAACATGTCCAAATTCAATGATTTTGGCTGATTTTATATATATTTTTTTTTAAACCCAAATTCGAATTCCAACCAAAACACAGCGATGACATGGGAGGTCGGCGCACATCTCTAATAGTAAATCATTGTCTATTTTAATACATTTGAAAAGTAGCAATTTGATCATGTTCATTTTGGCTATATCCATACACAAAGGTTCTTATTGATAATCAAACAGGGGGGTCAGGCCAGGAACTGATACATTGAACAGCATGCTCAGGCAGCTGTCAGTCTATCATTGTCCCAATACTGTACATAAATGGGAACTACATAAATGGTTTTGTCCCGTTTGCTGCCCATCAGACAAAGCTAGCAATCTCTCACTGAACGTGGATGCAATCTGTGTTTCTTCCTAAGCACCAGATGTTTAATAACAGGGATTGTGTTTCCTCCATGCACATATTTTGGAGCAGATGCAGCCTGATTGTGCATGAACTCCTCTGAACCAAGTGCACAGCAGAGATCATGGACGCGGAACTCTACCAGGAGATTTTCTGATGCAAACAAATCTATTACTCGGTGCATCAGTATTTATTCTCCTCAATGGCACAATGCAATTCACCTGGTTGTATAAATAGGTTTATTCTGGTCTGCAATCACATTCGGCACCGGAGTGGTCTGACAGCCATGAATCTCACTGACCCATGAGGATCCCAAACTGCCTGAGGCTCTCTGCTCTTATGCATCTGTTATGCTAGGATGCTATTGAATATTACAATGTTCCCAATGTATTAACTGTGCCAATGTTCCAATGAATCGAGCCTCCTCCCCCCTTATATTTCTCTCTGTCTCTCTCTTTCTAGGATATGCTTAATACATTTTATATTTTATACAGTATTCTGATTTTCTAGGGTAATGGGAGCACTGTCCCTGTGGGGTAGACTGACAAACGAGCTGCAAGTTATAGTGCACCCGACCACAACCTGTTTTGCAGTTATATAGAATAATATAGATGGATGTGGAGCGCTGGTTTAAGTAACCACACAATTATAGAAACAATATATTTATTAAAATAAAGTAACAAACATCAAACAAATAAAATATAAAAGTTGATACAATTCAGTGCTGTGATCTGATCAAGCTTTATATTTCCCCAGAATGCTTTCTTAAATAGATGGCTCAAAAAAAAAAAAAAAAACAATTACTGACATGTGGGGATGGTAAGTGGTTTTGTACCTGTTCTTCAGTAAGCGCTTAGATAAGCATGCTGACCCCAGATGACAGTTAAAAACCTTCGGTATGCAATACAATGTATTGGACTTGATCCACTGGAATCGGTATGAATTACCGCCGGACGCCCGACATGGGTGAAAATCCCGATTGTCCCCAGGTAAGTATTTACTAACATAACCTCCCCCCTAACCCTAACCCTCCTTAGGGGTGCCTAACCCTCACCTTCCCCCCAGTGCCAAAACCTAATCCCCCCTCTAAGTGCCTAAAGCTAACCCCCCCTTCCCCGCTGCCTGAACCTAAGTCCCCCGGGGGGTTGCCTAACGCTAAGTCCCCCCCCAGGGTGCCTAACCCTAACCCTCCCTCCCCCTAGCCTAACCCTAACCACCCGGGGGGGTGCCTATCCCTAAGTCCCCCCCCCCCGGGAGCCCTAAAAACCCTCCCCCCCCGCGGCTGTCCGCGCTCGGCACCTGGCATCACTTTGCATCTGTAAAATGACAGGCATATGTACATATGCGATTAGCAAGGTTGCGGTGACTGGCGGAATGGTCACCGCCACCTTAGTACATCCCGGCCATATAGAGGGCCTAAAATCATCCCAAATTCATCAGTTCATTAAAATAGCTCTATCTATCTATATATGTAACAGGGTTAGGGGGACAGGTACAATCTCCTTGTGTAGAAAGTAGTGAACAGCAGTCCAGGTTTTCAGGTACAACTGACCTCAGCCAGTTTTAGCAAGCTGAGAAATAATACAATTTCACAATAAACACCTTGTTTGTCCTGCACTAACTAGACATAAATCGTTCTTGACTACAAAAACATTGCAAGTTTTAGCACGTATAGCTCACTTGTATCAAGTAGCAGGTTTTCTCTCACACGAGACTCTGCAGTCCCGATCCCCAGGCAGTGAGAGAGACAGGATGTCCAGCCTGGCAGCTTTTCTACATACTCACACAGGTGCAAATACTAATCAGCCTGCTCTTGGGCTAGAGGCAGTAAAGACCTAAAATGACCCTAATTAATGGAGCCCATCCTCACTCTCCATTCATAACCCCAGGAACCCTTAACTGGCTTTTACCAAAGCTCAAAAGCTCTCAACCAGCTGTTTTAACAACAACAAACATCTTCCTGGGGTTTTTAAACCATGTAGGTAAGAAACCTGGGACTAATATACCTGCCCTCAAACACTATTCTTTTCACAATATGTAGTGTGTGTAAGTACTGTACATGTGTATATATGTTTAGGCTTTGTGTTAGCTCACCATGGTGATGTTGCTGTGAAGTTGGTGATCTTGATAAAATCGTCACTGAAAAACAGTGAGTGTCCTTTTATTTCATATATACTCCAAACATGTTGTTTATATGTTATTTCAACTAACGTGTGCGCTGTCCATGCCTCCTCCCTGCTGGAAATAGATCTATACTGTGTATATATAATATATATATATATACACAGGCTTGCCATATCATCTCTTTATTTCAGGACACATGCGAATTACACAGGTTCTGTGGCTGATTAAAACCAGGTGAAATGGAGACTTGGGGGTATATTTACTAAAGTGAGAGTTTTCAGAGATGTGGAGATGTTGCCCATAGCAACCAATCAGATTCTAGCTATTATCTTCTAGAAGGTACTAGTTAAATGTTTAGTAGAATCTGATTGGTTGCTATGGGCAACATCTCCTATTCTAAAAACTCTCACTTTAGTAAATATACCTCTAAAAGTCAGTCAACCACAAAACCTGTGTAATTCATGTATGTCCCAAATATGGCAATCCAATATATGTACAGTATACTGTACTTCTAATGTGTCATGCGTGTACATTCTACAGTATATACTGTATGTACTTTCTGTTTCTTATGTCATGAAATCTAAATAAATATATATTATGTTCTGAGTGTTATTTTATTTTTTACACAATTAGCATTTTTACTTTTCATTTAAAAGAACCCTTTTTACAGCTTCACATGTGTAGATGGACAATTTATTCATCTATAACATTATATCCATTTACAAACTATTTATTCTGGAGAACCCGCTGTCACATGCGGATTACGGTCATCGAGCTTTATCCATAATACATTTCTGAATATGCGCTGGAACAGCCTGTCATTGTGCAAATACCTTTATAGATTTCAGACAGGGAGTCCTGAATATAATATTAACGTGCGTCCTACTTAGAAATGAATGACACTTTGCAACATTAAGCAATAAGAAGGTGAATGCCGTTTTGTCTGCTGATGTTCAGTATGTGACTGAGAGGGTTAAATGTCTGGATGAGTCAAGTTCGCGGCTGGCAGGATGAACTCAGGTGACCGCGGCTGGACTACAGAACAATTCTATCTACTCAGTGGGATAATCTGTACCGTCAGACAGTGTCTAATAGAACTTTCCTCTGCCTGCCATCAGGATGTGGGATCCAGATGTTTGTTGGAAGATGATACTGCTAAGCTTTACATCATATCAGTTTAGTGAATACTTTGAATTCAGATCATTTATCTAGAGGAGGGGGGAAGAACTGTACTGTAAATAGTAAATTAAGGATAGCTCTTTAGGGAGACAAGTGGATGAACTGTATTTTTCAATTATCGGTCTTTAGATCCAGTAATTATAATTAAGGATCGGCCAGATGTATCAAAAAACATCCAGGGACAGAGGCTACACAAGAAGCCCGTCCCTGCGATTTGTTAGAAGTGAAGTGACCACTGATGCAGCCACTTCTCTTCCCCATTATGCTACTGCGCATGTGTGATCTGCTGACAGCGCGCGTGTGTGACCTGCTGACAGCGCGTGTGTGATCTGCTGACAGCGCGTGTGTGATCTGCTGACAGCGCGTGTGTGATCTGCTGACAGCGCATGTGTGTGATCTGCTGACAGCGCGTGTGTGTGATCTGCTGACAGCGCGTGTGTGACCTGCTGACAGCGCATGTGTGATCTGCTGACAGCGCATGTGTGTGATCTGCTGACAGCGCGTGTGTGTGATCTGCTGACAGCGCGTGTGTGTGATCTGCTGACAGCGCGTGTGTGACCTGCTGACAGCGCGTGTGTGTGATCTGCTGACAGCGCGTGTGTGTGATCTGCTGACAGCGCATGTGTGTGATCTGCTGACAGCGCGTGTGTGTGATCTGCTGACAGCGCGTGTGTGACCTGCTGACAGCGCGTGTGTGTGATCTGCTGACAGCGCGTGTGTGTGATCTGCTGACAGCACGTGTGTGTGATCTGCTGACAGCGCGTGTGTGTGATCTGCTGACAGCACGTATGTGTGATCTGCTGACAGCGCATGTGTGATCTGCTGACAGCGCGTGTGTGACCTGCTGACAGTGCATGTGTGTGATCTGCTGACAGCGCGTGTGTGATCTGCTGACAGCGCGTGTGTGATCTGCTGACAGCGCATGTGTGATCTGCTGACAGCGCGTGTGTGACCTGCTGACAGCGCATGTGTGTGATCTGCTGACAGCGCGTGTATGATCTGCTGACAGCGCATGTGTGATCTGCTGACAGCGCATGTGTGATCTGCTGACAGCGCGTGTATGACCTGCTGACAGCGCATATGTGTGATCTGCTGACAGCGCGTGTGTGATCTGCTGACAGCGCGTGTGTGATCTGCTGACAGCGCGTGTGCGAGCCACCATTGCCTGGAAGAGATCCATTCCCTCTCATGGTAAATTGTGCATAATGAAGCCCAGTGGCAAACGCAGGATTTCCAGAGGGGGGTTTCCAAATGCTTAATTTTAGAGCGAGTGTGGCCTGTCAATGAAGAGGGCAGAATTAGTTCTTAACCAGCTTTAATAAGCATCATAGAAAGTGTATTGTCTGTATTAATTCCAGCATACACAGGACCAGTGATCACAGTAAGCCATGAAATGTGTCAGTAGGCCTTCCTGCCTGAGGTGAATGTAGTTATTTTAGATGTGGGCACCATTTCAGACTATAGGAGCAAGTCTGGGAGCCTGGAGGAGCAGCAGAAGAACCTAGCACTGCCCTGGACATATATGTACATATTGTGCTCTATAGCAGTGCATCTCTAACAGTGCATGTTTTCCAGATCTTCTAGTTGGTGCACAGGTTATTTATTACTGGCTGATACATGTTAAAAGATCCACAGGTGGTGCCAATTATTTCATTTGTGATACTGAGAAGAACATACAGCACTAGTAACAATTTATTATATTACTATTTCTATTGTGGTCATGGTGTGGGCTGGGGGGGGGTTTCCAGGCAGACGGAAACCCCCCGCTGCGTTTGCCTATGTAGCCCGTAGCCAACAATGGCGAATGCCATCCGAAGATGTCATTAGCTAGCAGGGCCAAGTTCTGGGAATGCTTTGCATTTGGGAGCTTGATAAATTCGGCATCAATGCAGACCCCAAGAAACTCATAGGGTCTGCTTTTGTCATCATAAGCAAAGGACCACAGCAGATATCTCCATTATTTGTAGCTGTTCCCACATGATACTTAATACTCAATATTTGCTAGTGTCTGGGCCTGCTCTTTACGGCCTAATAGCAGGAGGCATGGCCATGATCCCCTTAGAAAAACAAAGGAAAAAAATATTTGCAGCGAAGCGCTGAGGCGGGGGATGTGCTGTGAGCCCCACAGCCAGGGGCAAATCCAGGGAAGGGGGCGATCATTGTAATCACCCCCCCTTCCCCCCACAGGCAGAGGAGACTGCTACTACTGACTGCCTGGCCCCACTGCAGCCCAGCACACAGCAGCGAGTGCTGGGCTGTAAAGATATGGGCTGCTGACCGGTATGAGGGAGGGGGGAGCAAATGTTCATAGATAAACAGGGGAATGTGTATAATCAGTGAAGGGAAAGGCTATAAAGAGTTGAAGTTGCCATTGATTATTGCAATAGTCTTCTTACTGGTCGATATTTATGCAGATCGAGTGATTCTTAGCCATTGCGCATGCATGTAAGCAACACGGCGCACGTTCAGTGAATGATTGCGATTACGCTCGCGCAGAGGATTCACTTGCGAAGTGAGTGGCAGGTGGTCAGCATTTGGAAGAGGTAACGTGGGGGGGTTAGAAAAACGCAGGCGTGTTCGACAGTTTCAACATTGGAACATTGCAACATGGACCCAGGAGACTGATCGTCAGGGAAGAGAAGTTGTTCTAGCAATGATCACAGGGTAAGTCCTGGTTTAAATTTGCCATTCTGAGCGTCAATAGTCTGAACAGAGTAGGCGATCAATGTTGCTAGACTCTGGTTGGTCAATAGAGTCAGATGATCACAACAAGATGGAGGCGCCCATGTTCAGCAAAAGAATGAATCTGGAGAGAATGCAAGTACAGTTCTCAGGGATGCCAGTATGGACACGGAGGGCTGTGATGTGACATCGCCTGATCCGGTAATGGACGTTGGCAGCCCGATGCGTGATACTTACATTGACTGTCTGTATTTTACCAATTTCAATATGAAATACAAACATCCATCTCTTCCCTTATCACAAAATATCTCCCAGCTCTACCCTTCTTCTCTGCAAGAACAGCTTCTCTCATTTAGACTCTTAGAGGTCTATTTACTAAGCAGTGTTAGGAGACAGAGTGAAAAGTGATAAGGTGCCAGCCAATCAGCTCCTAACTGCCATCTCACAGGCTGTGTTTGAAGAATGACAGTTGGGAGCTGATTGGCTGGCACCTTATCACACTCTCTCGGTAAGAGCTGTCCTTTGCGAATGAGGGACTTCCAGGTCTGTGACCCAGAATTCCCTTCGGCGTCCTTCGGTTTGTGATCCCTCTCTCAGTGCTCTCCGAGTAGAAGCCCAAGGCTTCTATAGGGTAACGCCATCAGGAAGATGGCCTTACCAACTGCAGCCAAGCCACGGGGTGCATCACATTCCAAGGCTTGGCGCATATGAGAAATGCCGTCACACCCGCATTTTGGGTTTGACCGCATTTCGCTCATTGCTGCATCCCGCCCTGAACCTGCTCCAATTCACAGTCACAGCCCAAGGGTATGACAGCGTGGGCTGTTTTTTTTCAAAGCAGTTTTTGTTTATAAAATTGCTATTAAAAGCATGCGAATGCTAGCATAAGCATGAGAGGAGATAAGCACCCTGTTTTTTATTGTAGCAGTACTGGTTAGAATTGGGTTTGTGGTCGCAGTCATGTTATTGGTATTTGTATTGAGTCAATCAGAGTTTGACAGCCTATCAGGGACCTGTTTAGGCGGGCTCTGTTTAGGGTTATCAGTGCACTGGGAGGAGTCAGCTTCCTCTTTTCCAGTTGTGATCCCACCCACCCACCCTGCAATTTGAATCGGCTTGGGCCGATGTTATTCGTTGGAGTGTTATTCTTTGTTTTCTTCCAACAGGGGAGGCGCAGCTGGCGGAAAGCAGTGCTCCTCGGCGGCTCAATTTAGTGCAGCTGAACTTGGCTAGCATCCCCCCTTTGAGGAGGCGAGTCGGTCGCTGCCTTAGGGGAGGACCAGGTCTCCATCTTATGGAGGGATCAGCACTTTGCTAGATTAAGGGGAGATGGTACTACTCGAGATAGCTCGCACTTGGGGGTGGAATCTCCACCCCCATCTTAGTAATACATTCCGCTTATGGGCTGTAGCCGAGTTAGCGCTGCTTTTTCGCCACCATGCTCGATGCTATTGCAGATCAATTACAATTCAATTAAATAAATTTGGCTGCGACCTCTTTATTGCAAATCTATTCAGTTGTCAGTGTCGTTATTTTAGATGTTAAGTTTAAGTTAAGCATGGCGAAAATAATAAAACTATGGGTGACTTATAAATAAACAACATTATATGCGTATGATTTGCTGAAAAGTGATATACTGACAAAATAAAATAGCTAAATAAAAAAAAATAATAACATGTTATTTACAAAGCTCTATGGTAGCCCTCAGATGAACTTTCATACTTTGTCCAAAAAAATAATATTTATAACTTTTTCTATCTTTTGTGCTAGACATAATTCACACTGGGATAGTGCTGGCACTTACATATCATGTGCATTTCTTTCCCAGCTGCCCTTCTGTTCCCCCCTCTGCCATCTGATTCTAACTTACTGTAGCTACAGCCAAGGTTCCTAAGGCAAGATCCCCTCCAGATTCTCTCGCCACCTGATGTCGGTATATGAGGAAACCCAGGCCACAGCTCTGAATATGCAAAGCAAGTCTAGGGTCTCCATTTGTTAAACGTTCTATCGCCTCTTAATTTAAAAAAATATATATATATATATACCGTATATTAAAATTGTTTACTTTATTCAGAGTGAAGCATTTTTGTAAAAAAAAAAAAAATAATAATAATAAAAAAATAATAATAAAAAATATATACAAGAACACACTCGAAAGTATGAGTTCCGAGTCTCATTGAGTCCTAGTATGGAATTACTTTGGGGTTCCAGGTAGAACCGAGTGTCTACTGTCTACTGTCAGTTTGCAACTCAGACCTCGGGTTTTGGATTGCATTGTAAACTGGTCCAAATTAGCTGTTTTAGTAATTTTTATCGATTTTCATCAATTTTAAGGCACTTATACTAGATGTACACATTAAGGGCCGTATTCAATTAGTTGCGAAAAGCCGTTTTCGGCAATAATGTTTCGTGAGTGACGTCATTTTGCCATGCAAAAAGTTTCCTCCGTATTCAATTCCGAAGACTTTTCACCGGTGCAGAAACTCAATACATTGGAACCTGCAAAAAAGTTTCGCCTATGAATAGGTGACGAAAAAAAGTGCAGAATTGGGGAGTTGGGGTGCAGACTTCGGAATAGCGAAATACAATCCAGGGGGTCCCCAAGTATGCCCCAGGTGTTTTTAAGTTTGCAGGTGGTTGCGGCAGGTGGAATTTTTACGTTTTTTTAAACTTTAAAATATGCTAGCACCCATTTTCATGTACCCCAAATTTGCTGGGACTACTTATTTTCTGCAAAGAACACTGCTAAATGCTATTCTTCACCACTTATGCAAAGACGCTAAATAACAGCTATTGAGATCATTTAAGTACCCCAAATACAGTACCTTCAGCAGGGCTATTCGGGGGTATCTACAGTGATCCCCAATGTCAGTGCATCTTTTGTGGGGGTGTCAGGCTGATTTCCACAAATCTGACTGTACTTTTTGCATGTTACAGTTTCGCCGGGTCCCGTTTTCGCAGATTTGTAAGTGAATACGGGGATAAGCGGGGACGCGTGCGATACTTTTTCGCATTGAAAGCCAGCTATGTCGGCGAAAAGTCCGGCATGCGAAAAGTACGGGACTTTTCGTACCTAAATGAATATGCCCCAAAGTTGAAAATGCAATTACATTATACTGGAAATTGGTGGAGATCTTATCCTGTCAGCGTCAAACACCTGTGAAAAGATTAGTTTTCTCTACCAATTCTACTTACACCTCTCTTTACAGATCAATGTCTAATGCATCTTTTCCATCAGACTGCCCGCTCCCACCGGGGATTAGTTTCACATGCCCATCCCAGGCGCGACCCGGCTGAGACCCCATATAGACAGGTGGCCCAACCCGACACTAATGCCGGGTCGATGACACCATCGGCATCACATGTGGAGCCATTGCTTGCAGATGATCTCATCTCCAAGTGCCGTCTTGTCCTACTTTATGCAGAGAATGGGACCCGGGTCGCATCGGTTAACTGTTTATACTAGGGGTGTGCACCGGCCACTT
The DNA here is from genome assembly GCA_031769625.1 of Taudactylus pleione. Lineage (NCBI taxonomy): Eukaryota > Metazoa > Chordata > Amphibia > Anura > Myobatrachidae > Taudactylus > Taudactylus pleione. Next base: position 2,741,693 of record JAUIMM010001655.1, read on the forward strand.
TTCGTGTTTTGGTTTTGGATCTGGAACTTTCTCAGTGTTTTGGATCTGGATTGGTTTTGCCAAAACCACCCTTCCGTGTTTTGGGTTCTGGGTTTTGTGTTTTGGATCGGTATTTTTTGGGAAAAAAGCATAAAAACAGCTAAAATCACAGAATTTGTGGGTTTTTCTGCTCCTATGCTATTATTAACCTCAATAACCTTAATTTCCACTCATTTCCAGTCTATTCTGAACACCTCACACCTCACAATAGTGTTTTTTGTCCAAAAGGTAGCTGGATGACTATGCTAAGCGACACAAGTGGGCGGCACAAACACGTGGCCCATGTAGGAGTGGCACTGCATTGGCAGACAGGATGGCAGTTTGAAAAACTAGGCCCCAAACAGTACATAATAACAAAAAAAAAGAGGTGCAAGATGGAATTGTCCTTGGGCCCTCCGACCCACCCTTATGTTGTATAAACAGGACATGCACACTTTAACAAACCAATCATTTCAGCGCCAGGGTCTGCCACACGTCTGTGGCTGAAATGATTGGTTCATTTGGGCCTCCACAAAACAAGCTGACAATTAATCTGTCCCTGCACAAACTGGCTCTACGGAGGCAAGATGTCGTCCTCATCCTCCTCATTCACCGATTCCTCACCCTCTTCAGTGTTGTGGACATCCTCATCCTCACAGAGTATTAATTTATCCCCCATGGAATCCACCACCACAGGTCCCTCTGTACGTTCTGGAGGCTGGTCTCCCTGGAAGAATTCATAATTCATTTTGATGAACATCATCTACGCCTTTCGCTGAAAAGGTTCCCGGGTGCACTAAACACTCTTTCGGAGTACACACTGGAGGGGGGGCAACTCAGGTAAAATAGAGCCAGTTTGTACAGGGGCCTCCAAATTGCCTCTTTAGCCTGCCAGTACAGGTACGGTGTCACGACCCTGTCTAGTTGTCACCTTTTTGTCTTGAGACTTACCCCTGTCAGCTGTCCCATGGATCTGTGTTTGTAGTTCTCCTGGGGGATCTGCTCTGACTTCTCTATGCATTCCTGTCACAGTGATTATTGCACCTGGTCTCTCCTGCCTGTGAGCACTGCTAGCCCTGATTGGAGTCACAGGTGTGGTTCTGATTCTCAGAGCTGCAGAGATGAATACTCCCTCTGCATGTTGTGCCTTCCACCACTCAGAATGCTACTACCAGACCACCTGTCCATATCCACCAATTGCAGCCAGACCCAGGGTATATGTTTCCTCCCCTGATAGCATTCTGGGCCTGAACATCTCGTCTTCCCGAGGTGTATGGTTCATGCTGTTTCTGCATTTCAAGTGTATCCCTGAAACCTGCTACAGCAACCCCAGGTGCTTCCAGAAAACCTGCTACAGTAATACCTGGCATCCAGTCATCCTGTTACAGCAATACCTGGCCTGTGCTCTACTGCTAGTCCTACTCTTGGTTGGTCCCTGGCACTCTGTAAACCTGCATCGTGTCACCCTGCCTTGCTTCCTGCTGTGGATCAACTCCTGCTCCTTTTACCTACCTACTCCCTCCCTGAACCTAAAATTCCCAAACCTACCTATTCCTTCCTGAAACCTGTTATTCCCAATTATCCAATCCAGCCTGCACCTGAGTTCCAACCTTGTCACAGCATTTCCGGATCACCCTGTTTAACCCTCATCTCAGCATTACCTGATTTCCCTTCAGCCATTGTCACGTTATTCCAGTCCAGAGTCAAGTTCCAAGCTCATCAGTTCTATCCATGTAGCCACCCAGCTACCAGCGTCTACCCATGGCTATCCAGCCGCTCCACGTAGCCACCCAGCTACCAGCGTCTACCCACGGTTATCCAGCCACTCCACGTAGCTACCCAGCTACCAGCGTCTACCCACGGCTATCCAGCCGCTCCACGTAGCCACCCAGCTATCAGCATCTACCCACGGCTAACCGGCCGCTCCACGTAGCCACCCAGATACCAGTGTCCACCCACGGCTATCCTGCCGCTCCACGTAGCTACCCAGATACCAGTGTTTACCCACGGCTATCCAGCCGCTCCACGTAGCCACCCAGCTACCAACGTCTACCCACGGCTTCCCAAGCCACAAGTAGCTTCCACGCTACCATTCGTCTGCAAGCCCATCTACTAGTAACCCGACCAGCTCAGTCAGCCTACCTGCCGGTCCCAGTCCGGTCCCTCCAAGTTCCTTCTGGTCACATTCCAACGTCTCAAGTTTCCAGTTCCAGTCACTCATCACCAAAGGCAGTTCTCACTGCTACCCACTTCTTATAATAAAAGAGCTATTCATCTACATCATCTGTGGTTCCAATCATGCCGGCCTCTGTTGAAACCCGATCACCACCTGAGACAGGTAACTCGCAGACACCAATTGTGACAGAATGTTCAGGCCCAACGATTGTGGCGGATCAAGCACCTATTTAGGGACTAGATGTTTTCCGTAACCTGGTCACCTGCTTGGATTCACAGGAGGCCGTACAGCATCAAGTGCTACAGCTTTTGAAAATCCTGAATAACCGGCTAGATGTTACCCAAACCTTACCTGAACCCCTAACTACCTTCCATCGACTGCTGGAACAGCTTCAGGCTCTACTTGTTATGTTCTGGGTTGTTTGTGGACCCAGGGTTGTAGCAGGAGCGATCACAGAAGCAGATTTGAAAATAAAACTAGGATTTTTAATAAGTGCTTGAGTAGACATATAATGTGGCAGTAAATAAAAGTCCAGGAATATATAAATGTGCACAAGAGTTCTGTGGTGGGAGCAAAGGGTTAATGTCCAAGTAGAAACAATTAGAGCTGTCCAGGTTTGCAGGTAGTGAAACTGAAAATAATCAAGCCAGGTTTGCAGGTAGTGAACTGAAAACAATCAAGCCAGGTTTGCAGGTAGTGAACTGAAGCACAGGATGTCAGCAGGCTCAGGCACTCAGGTATGGGCAAGGGTGATGGAGGATGTGGGGTAGTCCAGTGGGAGCTAGGAGCTGACAGGCAGACTGGCAGACAGCGAATTCACAGGAACAGGACAGCACAGAGAACTCCCTCTCAGCTAGGCTGAGATACACGTTGCACTGGCAAAGAAGGAAGGCACTGACCCTTCCTAAATACCCCATGCCGTGCTGTTACTGGCCGGAGGGAACATGTGACTCACCAGGATTGGCCAGCCGCATCACATGGCCAGAAGGCAAGATGGCGGCGCCCATGCCAAACGGAACGGAGACGCCGCCAGGCCTCACCAGCGCAGAGTGACAACAGGGCCGCACAACAACGCGCGCAGCCAAAGCCCCCCGCCAGACACCAGCTCCGCCACCAGACAGCCCGCGCCACAACGACCTCACAGGTAACACCCACCTAGCGCCATGCTGAAATACCCTGGCCGTGACACTACTCAGCAAAATTTTTCAGATCATTCCTGAATTTCTTAGAGCTGCCTCTGTCTCGACTAAAACCTCTGCCTTGGAATCCCTAAGAAACAAGGATTCTTCCGAATCAAGTAATGTCAGACATCGTAGTTACCCACGCCGCAAGCTCTCTGTGGCCGAACGCCAGCGGCGCTAAGATTTACAGCTCTCTCTCTATTGTGGGAGTTCTCACCACTTCATTAAAGACTGTTCCTTTGCAACTCCAGCAGTGGTTCCAAGTGTCAACGTCTCAGTGCCCGTTCCGGCTCCAGCCCGGATTCTGCCCGTTCCGGCTCCAGCCCGGATTCTGCCCGTTCCGGCTCCAGCCCGGATTCTGCCCATTCCGGCTCCAGCCCGGATTCTGCCTGTTCCGGTCCCAGCCCGGATTCTGCCGATTCCGGCTCCAGCCCGGATTCTGCCCGTTCCGGTCCCAGCCCGGATTCTGCCCGTTCCGGTCCCAGCCCGGATTCTGCCCGTTCCGGTCCCAGCCCGGATTCTGCCCCTTCCGGTCCCAGCCCGGATTCTGCTTGTCCCAGCAGGGGACTCCAGTCAGCAGCCCCAGGAGGGGTCTCAAGTCTCATACCCCAGGAGGGGGTTTCAAGTCTCGTACCCCAGGAGGGGGTTTCAAGTCTCGTACTCCAGAAGGGGATCTGAAGTCTGGCACCCCAGCAAGGGGCCTCAAGTCTCGTACCCCAGGAGGGGGTCTCAAGTCTCGTACCCCAGGAGGGGATTTCAAGTCTCGTTCCCCAGGAGGGGGTTTCAAGTCTTGCACCCCAGCAAGGGGTTTCAACTCCCATTCCCCAGAAGGGGATCTCAAGTCTGGTACCCCAGGAGGGGTCTCAAGTCTCGTACCCCAGGAAGGGGTTTCAAGTCTCATGCCCCAGGAAGGGGTTTCAAGTCTCGCGCCCCAGGAGGGGGTCTCAAGTCTCGCGCCCCAGGAGTGGGTCTCAAGTCTAGCGCCCCAGGAGGGGGTCTCAAGTCTCGTGCCCCAGGAGGGGGTCTCAAGTCTCATGCCTCAGGAGGGGGTTTCAAGTTCCTGTTATCAGGGAGAAGTGTCTTGTACTACAAAATCTGATTATGGTTCCTGTTCACCGTCTCCTGCATATATTGTTCCAGAAGATGACAATCTCTGTAGTCTGTTCTCAGCTTTGATTGTTGATGCTACTGTCTCTAGCTCCTCTGGACCCCTTCCAGTCCTATCAGTTGGTCCGAATACCGAACATCTGTCAGCTTCTGTTGTTTTGACTCCTCATAAATTGGAGCATCCTCAAGTCTCTTCCAGCCCTGCACCTGAATGTGCTCCACAGTCCTTGAACACACAGGATTCGTCGGATACTCCAACATGCTTTTATTTTGATGGGGACTTAACTCAATACTATGCTTTATTGAAACAATTCTTCGGTATGATGAATTCTTCTTTGTCATGTGGAGTCAAGTCTACTAATATGGTAGAGTTTATTATCTCATCTTTTCAGGGTAAAGCTTGGGACTGGGTTGCCACTATTTACAACTCCAATTATCCAATGCTTCAAAATATAAAGACTTTCAGTGAAGCTGTTGTCAAAGAATTTGGTCCTTACCCTGTAAACCAAAATTCTAGCGAAGTTCTCAGTTCCAAAATATTGTCCGAGCAGTCTGTTTGTGCTACCAAGAATTTGTCCTCCACTCCTCTGAAATCCGAACAAGGTCAAGTTTTCAAGGGCCAGCGTGCCGAATTCCAGGCATCCCAAGAGAGCAGCACTTTTGAATCTGTAACCCAGAACATGACTTGTGCACACACCTCCTTGTCCCCTTTCTGCTACTGTTCCTCCCAAAATCCTGATCCTGTCCTTCCCAGCCACATATTTCCACAGGAGTTACCAGAGATTCCTTGTCCGTCGGTTGGCACAAAACGTTCTCGCAGCAAAAAAAAGAATCGGCGAAGGTCTTGAACTATCTCCCTTGTAGACTTTGCACTCTAAGTACCCCAACAAAATTGAGAATTGGGAAGAGCTTTGAAGAATGTTTTTTTTTGTTTGTGTCCGGAGTCCACCCATAAAGAGGGGGGTACTGTCACGACCCTGTCTAGTTGTCACCTTTTTGCCTTGAGACTTACCCCTGTCAGCTGTCCCATGGATCTGTGTTTGTAGTTCTCCTGGGGGATCTGCTCTGACTTCTCTATGCATTCCTGTCACAGTGATTATTGCACCTGGCCTCTCCTCTGTCTGTGAGCGTTGCTAGCCCTGATTGGAGTCACAGGTGTGGTTCTGAGTCTCAGTGCTGCAGAGATGAATACTCCCTCTGCATGTTGTGCCTTCCACCAATCAGAATGCTACTACCAGACCACCTGTCCGTATCCACCAATTGCTGCCAGACCCAGGCTATATATGTTTCCTCCCCTGATAGTATTCTGGGCCTGGTCATCTTGTCTTCCCGTGGTGTATGGTTCATGCTGTTTCTGCATTTCAAGTGTATCCCTGAAACCTGCTACAGCAACCCCCGGTGCTTCCAGAAAACCTGCTACAGTAATACCTGGCATCCAGTCATCCTGTTACAGCAATACCTGGCCTGTGCTCTACTGCTAGTCTTACTCCTGGTTGGTCCCTGGCACTCTGTAAACCTGCATTGTGTCACCCTGCCTTGCTTCCTGCTGTGGATCAACTCCTGCTCCTTTTACCTACCTACTCCCTCCCTGAACCTAAAATTCCCAAACCTACCCATTCCTTCCTGAAACCGGTTATTCCCAATTATCCAATCCAGTCTGCACCTGAGTTCCAACCTTGTCACAGCATTTCCGGATCACCCTGTTTAACCCTCATCTCAGCATTACCTGATTTCCCTTCAGCCATTGTCACGTTATTCCAGTCCAGAGTCAAGTTCCAAGCTCATCAGTTCTATCTATGTAGCCACCCAGCTACCAGCGTCTACCCACGGCTATCCAGCCGCTCCACGTAGCTACCCAGCTACCAGCGGCTACCCACGGCTATCCAGCCGCTCCACGTAGCCACCCAGCTACCAGCGTCTACCCACGGCTAACCGGCCGCTCCACGTAGCCACCCAGATACCAGCGTCCACCCACGGCTATCCTGCCACTCCACGTAGCTACCCAGATACCAGCATTTACCCACGGCTATCCAGCCGCTCCACGTAGCCACCCAGCTACCAACATCTACCCACGGCTTCCCAAGCCACAACAAGTAGCTTCCACACTACCATCCATCTGCAAGCCCATCTACTAGTAACCCGACCAGCTCAGTCAGCCTACCTGCCGGTCCCAGTCCGGTCCCTCCAAGTTCCTTCTGGTCACATTCCAACGTCTCAAGTTTCCAGTTCCAGTCACTCATCACCAAAGGCAGTTCTCACTGCTACCCACTTCTTATAATAAAAGAGCTATTCATCTACATCATCTGTGGTTCCAATCATGCCGGCCTCTGTTGAAACCCGATCACCACCTGAGACAGGTAACTCGCAGACACCAATTGTGACAGAATGTTCAGGCCCAACGATTGTGGCGGATCAAGCACCTATTTAGGGACTAGATGTTTTCCGTAACCTGGTCACCTGCTTGGATTCACAGGAGGCCGTACAGCATCAAGTGCTACAGCTTTTGAAAATCCTGAATAACCGGCTAGATGTTACCCAAACCTTACCTGAACCCCTAACTACCTTCCATCGACTGCTGGAACAGCTTCAGGCTCTACTTGTTATGTTCTGGGTTGTTTGTGGACCCAGGGTTGTAGCAGGAGCGATCACAGAAGCAGATTTGAAAATAAAACTAGGATTTTTAATAAGTGCTTGAGTAGACATATAATGTGGCAGTAAATAAAAGTCCAGGAATATATAAATGTGCACAAGAGTTCTGTGGTGGGAGCAAAGGGTTAATGTCCAAGTAGAAACAATTAGAGCTGTCCAGGTTTGCAGGTAGTGAAACTGAAAATAATCAAGCCAGGTTTGCAGGTAGTGAACTGAAAACAATCAAGCCAGGTTTGCAGGTAGTGAACTGAAGCACAGGATGTCAGCAGGCTCAGGCACTCAGGTATGGGCAAGGGTGATGGAGGATGTGGGGTAGTCCAGTGGGAGCTAGGAGCTGACAGGCAGACTGGCAGACAGCGAATTCACAGGAACAGGACAGCACAGAGAACTCCCTCTCAGCTAGGCTGAGATACACGTTGCACTGGCAAAGAAGGAAGGCACTGACCCTTCCTAAATACCCCATGCCGTGCTGTTACTGGCTGGAGGGAACATGTGACTCACCAGGATTGGCCAGCCGCATCACATGGCCAGAAGGCAAGATGGCGGCGCCCATGCCAAACGGAACGGAGACGCCGCCAGGCCTCACCAGCGCAGAGTGACAACAGGGCCGCACAACAACGGGCGCAGCCAAAGCTCCCCGCCAGACACCAGCTCCGCCACCAGACAGCCCGCGCCACAACAACCTCACAGGTAACACCCACCTAGCGCCATGCTGAAATACCCTGGCCGTGACACTACTCAGCAAAATTTTTCAGATCATTCCTGAATTTCTTAGAGCTGCCTCTGTCTCGACTAAAACCTCTGCCTTGGAATCCCTAAGAAACAAGGATTCTTCCGAATCAAGTAATGTCAGACATCGTAGTTACCCACGCCGCAAGCTCTCTGTGGCCGAACGCCAGCGGCGCTAAGATTTACAGCTCTCTCTCTATTGTGGGAGTTCTCACCACTTCATTAAAGACTGTTCCTTTGCAACTCCAGCAGTGGTTCCAAGTGTCAACGTCTCAGTGCCCGTTCCGGCTCCAGCCCGGATTCTGCCCGTTCCGGCTCCAGCCCGGATTCTGCCCGTTCCGGCTCCAGCCCGGATTCTGCCCATTCCGGCTCCAGCCCGGATTCTGCCTGTTCCGGTCCCAGCCCGGATTCTGCCGATTCCGGCTCCAGCCCGGATTCTGCCCGTTCCGGTCCCAGCCCGGATTCTGCCCGTTCCGGTCCCAGCCCGGATTCTGCCCGTTCCGGTCCCAGCCCGGATTCTGCCCCTTCCGGTCCCAGCCCGGATTCTGCTTGTCCCAGCAGGGGACTCCAGTCAGCAGCCCCAGGAGGGGTCTCAAGTCATACCCCAGGAGGGGGTTTCAAGTCTCGTACCCCAGGAGGGGGTTTCAAGTCTCGTACTCCAGAAGGGGATCTGAAGTCTGGCACCCCAGCAAGGGGCCTCAAGTCTCGTACCCCAGGAGGGGGTCTCAAGTCTCGTACCCCAGGAGGGGATTTCAAGTCTCGTTCCCCAGGAGGGGGTTTCAAGTCTTGCACCCCAGCAAGGGGTTTCAACTCCCATTCCCCAGAAGGGGATCTCAAGTCTGGTACCCCAGGAGGGGTCTCAAGTCTCGTACCCCAGGAAGGGGTTTCAAGTCTCATGCCCCAGGAAGGGGTTTCAAGTCTCGCGCCCCAGGAGGGGGTCTCAAGTCTCGCGCCCCAGGAGTGGGTCTCAAGTCTAGCGCCCCAGGAGGGGGTCTCAAGTCTCGTGCCCCAGGAGGGGGTCTCAAGTCTCATGCCTCAGGAGGGGGTTTCAAGTTCCTGTTATCAGGGAGAAGTGTCTTGTACTACAAAATCTGATTATGGTTCCTGTTCACCGTCTCCTGCATATATTGTTCCAGAAGATGACAATCTCTGTAGTCTGTTCTCAGCTTTGATTGTTGATGCTACTGTCTCTAGCTCCTCTGGACCCCTTCCAGTCCTATCAGTTGGTCCGAATACCGAACATCTGTCAGCTTCTGTTGTTTTGACTCCTCATAAATCGGAGCATCCTCAAGTCTCTTCCAGCCCTGCACCTGAATGTGCTCCACAGTCCTTGAACACACAGGATTCGTCGGATACTCCAACATGCTTTTATTTTGATGGGGACTTAACTCAATACTATGCTTTATTGAAACAATTCTTCGGTATGATGAATTCTTCTTTGTCATGTGGAGTCAAGTCTACTAATATGGTAGAGTTTATTATCTCATCTTTTCAGGGTAAAGCTTGGGACTGGGTTGCCACTATTTACAACTCCAATTATCCAATGCTTCAAAATATAAAGACTTTCAGTGAAGCTGTTGTCAAAGAATTTGGTCCTTACCCTGTAAACCAAAATTCTAGCGAAGTTCTCAGTTCCAAAATATTGTCCGAGCAGTCTGTTTGTGCTACCAAGAATTTGTCCTCCACTCCTCTGAAATCCGAACAAGGTCAAGTTTTCAAGGGCCAGCGTGCCGAATTCCAGGCATCCCAAGAGAGCAGCACTTTTGAATCTGTAACCCAGAACATGACTTGTGCACACACCTCCTTGTCCCCTTTCTGCTACTGTTCCTCCCAAAATCCTGATCCTGTCCTTCCCAGCCACATATTTCCACAGGAGTTACCAGAGATTCCTTGTCCGTCGGTTGGCACAAAACGTTCTCGCAGCAAAAAAAAGAATCGGCGAAGGTCTTGAACTATCTCCCTTGTAGACTTTGCACTCTAAGTACCCCAACAAAATTGAGAATTGGGAAGAGCTTTGAAGAATGTTTTTTTTTTGTTTGTGTCCGGAGTCCACCCATAAAGAGGGGGGTACTGTCACGACCCTGTCTAGTTGTCACCTTTTTGCCTTGAGACTTACCCCTGTCAGCTGTCCCATGGATCTGTGTTTGTAGTTCTCCTGGGGGATCTGCTCTGACTTCTCTATGCATTCCTGTCACAGTGATTATTGCACCTGGCCTCTTCTCTGTCTGTGAGCGTTGCTAGCCCTGATTGGAGTCACAGGTGTGGTTCTGAGTCTCAGTGCTGCAGAGATGAATACTCCCTCTGCATGTTGTGCCTTCCACCAATCAGAATGCTACTACCAGACCACCTGTCCGTATCCACCAATTGCTGCCAGACCCAGGCTATATATGTTTCCTCCCCTGATAGTATTCTGGGCCTGGTCATCTTGTCTTCCCGTGGTGTATGGTTCATGCTGTTTCTGCATTTCAAGTGTATCCCTGAAACCTGCTACAGCAACCCCCGGTGCTTCCAGAAAACCTGCTACAGTAATACCTGGCATCCAGTCATCCTGTTACAGCAATACCTGGCCTGTGCTCTGCTGCTAGTCTTACTCCTGGTTGGTCCCTGGCACTCTGTAAACCTGCATTGTGTCACCCTGCCTTGCTTCCTGCTGTGGATCAACTCCTGCTCCTTTTACCTACCTACTCCCTCCCTGAACCTAAAATTCACAAAACTACCCATTCCTTCCTGAAACCTGTTATTCCCAATTATCCAATCCAGTCTGCACCTGAGTTCCAACCTTGTCACAGCATTTCCGGATCACCCTGTTTAACCCTCATCTCAGCATTACCTGATTTCCCTTCAGCCATTGTCACGTTATTCCAGTCCAGAGTCAAGTTCCAAGCTCATCAGTTCTATCTATGTAGCCACCCAGCTACCAGCGTCTACCCACGGCTATCCAGCCACTCCACGTAGCTACCCAGCTACCAGCGGCTACCCACGGCTATCCAGCCGCTCCACGTAGCCACCCAGCTACCAGCGTCTACCCACGGCTAACCGGCCGCTCCACGTAGCCACCCAGATACCAGCGTCCACCCACGGCTATCCTGCCACTCCACGTAGCAACCCAGATACCAGCATTTACCCACGGCTATCCAGCCGCTCCACGTAGCCACCCAGCTACCAACATCTACCCACGGCTTCCCAAGCCACAACAAGTAGCTTCCACACTACCATCCGTCTGCAAGCCCATCTACTAGTAACCCGACCAGCTCAGTCAGCCTACCTGCCGGTCCCAGTCCGGTCCCTCCAAGTTCCTTCTGGTCACATTCCAACGTCTCAAGTTTCCAGTTCCAGTCACTCATCACCAAAGGTAGTTCTCACTGCTACCCACTTCTTATAATAAAAGAGCTATTCATCTACATCATCTGTGGTTCCAGTCATGCCGGCCTCCGTTGAAACCCGATCACCACCTGAGACAGGTAACTCGCAGACACCAATTGTGACATACGGACTGTCTGACATGCCTACTTGGATGCTGTCACCGATGCAATCCTCCACCATTCTGTCAATGGTGACAGTATCATATGCAGTGACAGTAGACTTGTCAGAAATTGTTGCCAGGTCCTTCAGTCCGGTCCAGATGTCAAAACTTGGTCCTGCTTGCCCTGCATCACCGCCAGCGGGTTGCTTAGGATACCTAAGTTGTTTCCTGGCAGCCCCAGTTGCGGGAGAAAATGAAGAAGGAGCTGTTGATGTGTCACGTTCCGCTTCAGCTGACAGTGTTTTCACCAGCAGGTCTTTGCACCTCTGCAGGCTTGTGTCGGCCGGAAAGAAAGACACCATGTAGGCTTTAAACCTAGGATCGAGCACGGTGGCCAAAATGTAGTGGTCTGATTTCAACAGATTGACCACCCTGGAATCCTGGCAAAGTGAATGAAGGGCTTCATCCACAAGTCCCACATGCCGAGCGGAATTGCTCCGTCTTAGCTCCTCCTTCACTTTATCCAGCTGCATCTGCAAAAGCCTGATGAGGGGAATGACCTGTCTCAAGCTGGCAGTGTCTGAACTGACTTCACATGTGGCAAGTTCGAAGGGCTGGAGAACCTTGCACAACACGGAAATCATTCTTCACTGCACTTAAGTCAGGTGCATACCCCCTCCTTTGCCTATGTCATAGGTGGATGTATAGGCTTGAATGGCCTTTTGCTGCTCCTCCATCCTCTGAAGTATATAGAGGGTTGAGTTCCACCGCGTCACAACCTCTTGCTTCAGGTGATGGCGGGGAAGGTTCAAGACTGTTTGCTGGCTCTCCAGTCTTCGGCATGCAGTCGCTGAATGGCAAAAGTGGGCAGAAATTTTTTTGGGCCACCCAAAGCGTCTCCTGCATGCCCCTGTCGCTTTACAGAAAATTCTGCACCACCAAATTTATTGTGTGAGCAAAACATGGGACGTGCTGGAATTTGCCCAGATGTAATGTCCGCACAATATTGGTGGCGTTGTCAGATATCACAAATCCCCAGGAGAGTCTAAGTGGGGTAAGCCACTGGGCATTGATTTCCCTCAGTTTCTCTAAGAGGTTGTCGGCGGTGTGCCCCTTACTGAAACCGGTGATACACAGCATAGCCTGCCTTGGAACGAGCTGGCGTTTCTGAGATGCTGCTACTGGTGACGCTGCTGTTGTTGCTGCGTAAGGTGATACATCTACCCAGTGGGCTGTCACAGTCATATAGTCCTTAGTCTGCCCTGTTTAACTTGTCCACATGTCCGTGGATAAGTGGACATTGGGTACAACCGCATTTTTCAGGACACTGACGACACTTTTTCTGACGTTTCTGTACAGTGTCGGTATCGCCTGCCTAGTGAAGTGGAATCTAGATGGGATTTAGTACCGGGGACACACTACCTCCATCAATTGTCTAAATCCCACTGCACTAATGGTGGATACCGGATGCACGTCTAACACCAACATAGCAGTCAAGGCCTCAGTTATTCGTTTTGCTTCAGGGTGACTGCTGTCATACTTCATCCTCCTCGCTAAGGACTGTTGGAGGGTGAATTGTTTAGTAAAAGTAGTGGTGTTCCTACTTCCTCTCTGGGATGATGAACGAATCCCAGCAGCAACAGCAGCAGCAGTATGCATAGCAATGCAGGATCCTCCGGAGGAATCCCGGATAGGAGAGTCAGTCATGCCAGTGACATGGCCTGCAGGACTACTTCCGATCCTGACTAAGGAGGAAATTGATGAGGAGGGGGTTGACGGTGTGGTTTGCAGGCACTTGGATACAACAGGACAAAGGGATTTAGGTGTCCCTGGACTGTTTACAGCCAGTTTCTGAACTTGACAATAACTTTTTATGAACGCGCTGCAGGTGACATATAAGGGAGGATGTTCCTAGGTGGTTGACATCCCTACCCCTACTTATTTCACCTTTACATATGGTACATATGGTAAGACAGTTGTTGTCCGGATTTGGATAGAAATATTGCCAGACCAAAGAGGTGGAATGCTTGGTCTTCTGCCCAGGCATGACCGTGATGGGCCTTTTCATCCCACGGACAACAGCTGTCTCCCCCGGAGCCTGATTTAAACAAACCACATCACCATCAGAATCCTCCTCGCCAACTTCCTCCTCATCGCCAGCTACACCAGTATCCTCATCCTGTTGTACTTCAACAGTGACATCTTCAATTTGCATATCAGCAAGTGGACTGTGGGTGCTCCTTTCAGCACTTGCAGAGGGCGTGCAAATGGTGGAAAGAGCCACCTCTTCCCGTCCAGTGTTGGGAAGGTCAGGCATCGCAACTGCCACCACACTTGGACTCTCCTTGGGGATTTGTGATATCTTCTTAGAATGCCCAGTTCTTCGCTGTGCTTTTGCTAGCTTAACTAGTTTGATTTTTGTAGCGGGAGGAGAGCTTCCATCATCATGTGAAGCTGAACCACCAGTCATGAACATAGGGAAAGACCTTAGCCGTTCCATGCCACTCCGTGTCGTAAATGGCAATTTGGAAAGTTTATGTTTCTCCTCAGATGATTTAAATGTTTTTTTAAGGTCATTTTAATGAAACTTTGTCATTTGGGATTTTATATGCCCTCTACTATGACATTGGGCATCAACCTTGGCAGACGACGTTGGTGGCATTTTATCATGTCATTAGTCATGTCATGACTAGTGGCAGCAGCTTCAGCATTAGGAGGAAGTGGTTCTTGATCTTTCCCTATTTTATTTTTATCGGACAAAGGGCCTGATTCAGACCCGGTCACAAGCGCTGTGTGCTTAGAACCGGGTCGATGGTGGGCCAGTGCAACAAAGGGGGCGAGCTGTCGATGTTGAGTGACAGTTAGCCCCCTTTGGTGGGCGGGCTTGGGGAGTGGCTGACCAAACAGAGGCGTTCCCATTTGGGGGCGGCCCCACTGACATCACGAGTGATGTCAGTGGGAGAGATTTCGGCTCTGTTAGAGCCGAAAACTCTCTGGGGCTTGCGGCAACGAGACCCTACCACAAGAGTCTCGTCGCAAGCCCGATGGTCGTGATGGTCTTGACCATCGCGACCATCTTCCTGGCCGCTCGCTATAGCTGTTGGTGGTCACCCACAGCTATGCGAGCGGCCAGGAGGCCATTCTAAAAAAACAGAAGGCCGGCCCTGATTCAGAGCGAGCGCTCTGAATCAGGGCCAAAGTTTAGGACTCCATCTATGTTATATTGATATATACATACGGCTAAGGCGCACACAAACACAGAAAAGAATAATTTTGAATTTTTTTTGGAGTGCACTTTGGGGGTTACACCACCCTTTAACAGACTTATGACACAGATGCACACTTGGCGCTGCTCCTTTGTTGATGCACGTGCGGCTACAGCGCACACAATTCACAACACAGAAAAGAAGAAATTTTTTTTTGGAGCGCACTTTGGGGTATGCACTACCCTTTAACAGATGAGCCAGCCGGCCCTTTACTTATGACACAGGCGCACACTTGGCATTGCTCCTTTGTTGATGCACGTGCGGCTATAGCGCATACAATTCACAACACAGAAAAGAAGATTATTTTTTTTAGGAGCGCACTTTGGGGGTTACACCACCCTTTAACAGACGAGCCAGCTGGCCCTTTACTTATGACACAGGTGCACGCTTGGCACTGTTCCTTTGTTGATGCACGTGCGGCTACAGTGCACACAATTCACAACACAGAAAAGAAGAATTTTTAAATTTTTTTGGAGTGCACTTTGGGGGTTACACCACCCTTTAACAGACTTATGGCACAGGCGCACGCTTGGCGCTGCTCCTTTGTTGATGCATGTGCGGCTACAGTGCATACAATTCACAACACAGAAAATATATTTTTTTTTAGTGCACTTTGGGGGTTACACCACCATTTAACAGACGAGCCAGCCGGCCCTTTACTTATGATACAGGCGCATGCTTGGCGCTGCTCCTTTGTTGATGCACGTGCGGCTACTGCGCATGCATTTCACACACATTCACAGAAAAAAAGAATTGTTTATTTTTTGTGGAGCGCCTTTTGGGGGTTATACCACCCTTTAAGAGGTGAGCCAGCCAGCCCTTTACTTATGACACAGGCGCACGCTTGGCACTGCTCCTTTGTTGATGCACGTGCAGCTACAATGCACACAATTGACAAACACAGAAATAAAATTTTTTTTTGCACTTGGGTGGAGCACCCCTGATGGACAGATCACCTCCTGGACAACACTACAGCACCCCTTTAGGACTACAGCCTTTATGGGACACTGCACAACACAGCCCAGCCAGCCCCTATAGACTTTTGGAGTGGACACAGCCCCTATGGACAACTGACTGCACAACACAGCCCAGCCAGCCCCTA
Organism: Taudactylus pleione; assembly: GCA_031769625.1. Taxonomy (NCBI): domain Eukaryota; kingdom Metazoa; phylum Chordata; class Amphibia; order Anura; family Myobatrachidae; genus Taudactylus; species Taudactylus pleione. Next base: position 2,757,384 of record JAUIMM010001655.1, read on the forward strand.
TGGACAACAGCAGCACAATGCAGTCAAGCCAGCCCCTATGGACAACAGCAGCACAACACAGCCCAGCCAGCCCCTATGGACAACAGCACAACACAACACAGCCCAGCCAGCCCTAACTCTCACCCTCCCTCTTCACTGTCCACAGCCGGAGTGAGAAATGGTGCCGACGCGGGGACCTTTTAAAGAATCCAAAAACCCACGAGATCCGGAAGGCGGGATGATGACGTTTTGCCTCGATTTCAGTTCCAAGTCAGGCGAGAAAACCCATGCCGGACTCAGTTCCCGGCTCGGATTGGGGGGTGCTCGAGGGGGTTCTGATTTCAGAAATCCAAACCCGCTCATCCTTAGTTTATAATGCATCATGAGCAGGGCTGAACACGCATTCAATCCTTCTCGTGACCAGCGTTGAAATGCTCGGTCACTCGACCTGGCTGATTTCAACCCTGCCCTTTCACACTGCACTGTAACCTCGGCTGCTGGGCGCTCACATGCAATAACCCAGGTTATTGCTGCTAGTGAAAAATGGGTATAAATAACCAACAGGTCACAACGAACTACAATTACCTTGTTATGTAGTACACACTAAACATATCACGCACAGACGCACTTATATCAGCGACTACACAAGTAAATCAAAGAAATATAACACTCTTTAAAGAATACACATTTTGTTTAATGTCCATTTTGTTCACCCTTATACTTAGGCTGCCATACCATACCATATTATACCATACCATACCATCTCTTTAAACCAGGACACTCATGAATTACACAGGTTCTGTGGCTGGCGGACTTTAAGCCTGCATTTCACTTAATTTTAATCAGGCACAGAACCTGTGTAATCCATAAATTTCCCAGTTTAAAAGGATGGTATGGTAAGTCTACTTATAATAGCATGCATGCTTCCTAAAGCCCGGTACACACTAGACAATATGTCTGCAATATCGTCTAGTGTGTATACTCAATGTCGCTGACGATGCGCGCTCCCGGTCATCGTCAGCGACATTGCCCATGGGACCTGCATGCAGGTCCAATGAGCGACACCGTCAGCGAGGGCCATGCTGCCAAATGCAGCATGCCCCCCCCAGCATGGTGTTGCTCCCAACATCGGCAAGTGTGTATGCACTTGCCGATGCTGGGACCCCCACCGGGACCTGTCTCACGACAGGTCGGCTGGGTACACATTGCTAAATGTGTACCCGGCTTAACACTGACAACAAGATCAGTTTGTTCTCTATAGGTGGTGCACTTAAAAGATGTCGTTATGATGTTCCCCTCACTTTGTTACATTTATTAACGAACTTTCCTATGATCAGGAGCTTCCGCAGCTGTGGCTCCTGATTGGCTGCCAATATGCAAGCTCTGGTTGGCTTGCGGCCGATGCTAAATTCAAAATGCCGTTGCCAGCCCCCCGGGTCCCTCTCTCTGTCCGAGTAAATGTGAGCAGCATGGCTGGAGCAGGAGCCGCAGTCCAGGAACCGCCGGCCAGTGGGAAAAGGCTGTGCAAGGCAGACAGCAGCCAGGGAGAGAGGGAGCAGCAGCTGCGGGTGGTGAAGCTATCTATAGCCGCCATGTGATGGTGCAGAGGAAGGACGGGCAGGAGAGGCTGCGGGGTATCCCACTTCCCATCCTTATATTCCTGTGGTGGAAACAGACCAGGTACAGAGGAGCTCATTCAGAGTCGGTCGTGAGCGCTGACCACTCACAACCGACTCGATGTTGCCCCACAGCGCATGCGCACGATGGAGCCGGCTCCGTCGTGTGCATGCGCGAGACCCGGCTAACGACGCTCCATCGTTAGGGGTCTTGTAGCAGATGGGGCCTGCTGTCGGTGTTGAGTGACAGCTTGCCCCGTTTGCTGGGCGGGCCGGGGGCGTGCCCGGCCAAATAGAGGAGTTCCAGTTGGAACGCTTGCCTGTGGGGGCGGCCCCACTGACATCATTGCTGATGTCAGTGGGGAACTTCCTGCTCAAACAGAGCAGGAACCTCCCTGGGGCTTACGAGTGCCCAGACCCTACCCTATGGTCTGGTTGTAAGCCCCAATGGTCGCGATGGTCTTGACCATCGCAACCATTACCCATGTCGGTCGTTAGAGCTGTGGGTGGTAACCCACAGCTTAACGATCGACAAGGAGGCGGCCGTTCAGGATGCAAGCGGCCGCCCTGATTCAGAGCGACCGCTTGCATCTAACGACCGCCTCTGAATGAGGCCCAGAGACTCCAGCTCTTACACCATCAATCTGCTCTTACACCCTGTCTGCCGTCACGCCCTCAGTCTGCTCTCACACCCACACCGTACTCTCACACCCACACACTCACTCTGCTCTCACCAGTGGCGGATCTAGACTTTTGATTTAAGGGGGGCAGTTTAATGATAATAACACTGACTCCTCCTTTTTTCTATCCTGGCACTTCCCCTTTCTGGTCCCAACTCCTGCCCTTGGTGACTCATACTGTGCCGCCTCACACAGCCTGACGTCAACTCAGTGCGTGGCCAGGGACAAACGCAGGATTCGTAGGAGGGGGTTTTCCTTGCATATGTGTATTGTGTGTGTAATATATAAGTATTGCACATTGATATATTACATAGGACACATACAGATACAGTACTACATAGGACACATACAAACCCATATATTACATAGGACACATACAGATACTACATAGGACACATACACATACACACCCATATATTACATAGGAACATACACATATATATATATATATATATATATATATGTATATATATATACATACATACTCACAGACACACTTTCACTTACTGTGTGATCTTATTCTGAGATGCTGCAGCAGGTTGTTGATAATGGAACTGGCCGGCATAACCCTATGCCGGCCAGTTCCATCATTAGGCTCCGCCCCCTGCGGCATAATCCAGCGATTCGCGGGTCTGGGGGAGTGGTGGGTGATACTAAAATTATGCAATTCTGCCCCCTCCCCATAGACCCGCGAATCGCGACTTAATGCTGCAATGGGGAGGGGCTATCAACATGGGTAAAAAAAATGTTTTTTTTCAGGGGGGGCGCAGTTGAGTACTGCCGGCACCTGTGATCTGATACAAGGGAAGGGTGGAAGAAGGAGCCGCTGCTCCTCTAATATCATTGTGTCCTGGACAGGAGTGCAGTGCATATGTGTATGTACTGCCCCGACACATGAGCAGGATGGGGAGGAGCAGAGAAAGGCGTCACCATGCTCTCACACCCTCACCCTGCTCTCACACCCACACCTTCACCCTGCTCTCACACCATCACCCTGCTCTCACACCCACACCTTCACCCTGCTCTCACACCCACACCCTCACCCTGCTCTCACACCCACACCCTCACCCTGCTCTCACACCCACACCTTCACCCTGCTCTCACACCCACACCCTCACCCTGCTCTCACACCATCACCTTCACCCTGCTCTCACACTGTCACCCTGCTCTCACACCCACACCCTGCTCTTACACCGTCACCCTGCTCTCACACCCACACCCTCATTCTGCTCTCACACCCACACCCTCATTCTGCTCTCACACCCACACCCTCACCCTGCTCTCACACTCCCTACACACCCCCTCCTCTGATGAGAGTGGCTGTAGGATGAACAGCCAGAGCCAAGGAAAGGCTATAGCACTCACTCTCGGAGAAAGACCGCTGTTTGAACAGTCTACAGTCCACAGTCTGTCTCCTCACCCACTGCAGCTATGGTGGCGCTCACTCCCTCTCTACACAATGGCTACCCCCAACCATCTCTCAGCTGGCACCTTAAATAGCCTCTGCCACCCTGCAGCGGTCTCCTTTCCCGCCATGGGCCACACGCCACTCACTGCACCTGTGGCCATTCAACTGTAAAAATGCAGGCAGGACTTCCCCTTTTTAGTCCCATGGGAGAACCCCTGCCTGGTCCCCCTGCATAGTTAGAATGACTGGACCATGCATCAGAATCCAGCCAAAGGGTGGAATCAACTGGGTGGTACCACGGCAGTGGAACTCATATGTCCCAGCATCAGGAAGGAGCTAAGCACATGGAGGGTCCTTAGCACTCTTTGGGCAGCTCCCTAGCCTGCATGCCAAATGCTGGTGCCATAGGGGAGCGACTGTGCCACCCCCTAGGCCATGTGCTCTGGCCGATGCTACCACTCGACCACCCCTAGTTACGGCTCTGTTTCTGTACATCATGCTCCCCAGTGACCTCATTGTTTCAAGTACAATTTCTCACTCAGATTTGTCTTCTCACCATCCAGTATCTACCAGTCATCACTATTTATCTCCATCATGCTCCTATAATTTCCATATATACCTCAGATGTTTCATGGACTCTGATTGTCCCTCAGGTATCCTCAGAGCCATCAAAATACAGTATTGTGCACTTTGGCTATTATGGAATAAAATAAAACCACTCCTATGGGTGAACCCATGTATTCATCTGACTGAGTTGCAGATTCTTGGTTCTTGGCTGTTTTTATGTAATTGATAGCAGAACCTCCTCCTGTGGTTCCAATACTATCAGCCTGCAACAGTTTTCATACTGGTGAAGCTGAGTTACTTGGACTTCTGCACCTTGGAGGACTAACATAGTAAAATATAATACTTTCCTTTACCTGTCTACCTCACTCTCATCACACATTCCCGTCACCTGTAAAAAGCACTCACATACAGTCTTGGTCATTTATATGGTCGCAGAACTTCTCAATGACTTTTAATATCAATCAGACTTACAGTAGAGAATGTCCTTAATCCATATACAGGACCTTGCTCCAGTATCTCTCCACTCTGCTGAATTTATTGCAGATAAGCATTTTACTATTCCTATTTCTTATGTTGTGTTAACCCCTGTTTACTCTGTATACCTGTAAATGTGATTAAAACACCCTTTTCTGTGGAAAAGCACACCTGTGATAAGGGTCATTTTTGCTTGTTTGAGGCTAAACCTTATCCACCAGTGTGCAGACCATGAGGTTGTCCATGGGATCTTAGAGGAATTATCAGAGTATTAAATGCAGATGTTCAAGTATCTTTCTGGTACGCAATATATATTTAATTATATGTGCTGTATATAAACAAAAATACTACACTATGGCCCTCATTCAGAGCCGTACGCTCTGAGCAGAGCGCACGCTCTGAATGAGGGCCGGGCTCCATTTTCATGGAGCGTCCTCCTGGACGCTCGTATAGCTGTGGGTCACCACCCACAGGCTATACGAGCGTGCATTTTGATGGCCGCGATGGTCGTGACCATCGCGACCATCGAAATTGCGAGCCGGAGCCTGCGGTTGAGGTTTTCAACCGCAAGCTCCGGAGTGATTTTGGCTCTATCAGAGCCAAAATCACTCCCACTGACATCACTAGTGATGTCAGTGGGCCGGCTTCTGACGGGAGGCGTTCCCGTGGGAACGCCCCCGTCAGGGAGGCACGCCCCCGGCACGCCCACCAAAGGGGGCGTGCTGTCAATCAACATTGACAGCACGCCCCCTTTGATCGGACACAACGAGCGAAGGACTTTCCTTCACTCGTCGTGTCTGGCGCATGCGCATGACGGAGCTCCCTCCGTCGTGCGCATGCTCAGTGCAGACCATCGACCCACTTGCGAGCGGACAGCCGCTCGTGAGTGGGTCTGAATCAGGCCCTATATTTGCGTTCTATCTGGCTCTGTTTGAGCATTTCCTATTAAGGTTTTCCTGATTTGTTGGAGGACCATACACACCCCAAATTATGGAACCCCAGTAAAGAAATCACAGATAAGCTTTAAAGATTTATTATTTGGTACGCACATTTTATTTTGAGCACGTACATCACTGTTTTAAATACTACACTATTAGGCACATGCCTTTTCCCAATTCCACTATCAGATCCTATCTATCCTGATCGCCGCTCAGGAACCTGGGAAGACTGCTGACACCTCCACCAGAGGGATTAAAAGTGTCATATGTGCCAGCACTATATGGATTGTACTTTGTCTTGAAACACACCTATTGCATAAGTAGTGCAACACGTTCATAAAGACTTTAACCAGTGCGCCGGTCTATACACTCCTTACAAACATATATATATATCTTCAGAAGTAAAGGGGAAGCCAAGCACTGGCATATTACTTCCTCTCTTTGTTTCTATATAGACATCCAGGGTGTGTGCGCTCTGGGCACCAGGGAACGGCAAATAAAGGACTATTGTTATTATGCAGGGGCGTATTAAGAGAGGAGGGGGCTAATGTTCACTCACCATCCAGGGGCCCCTTCCTCTCTCCCACGCTGCCCTCAACGAACTGACAGCAGTGGTAGACTCCGGGCACTAGAGTGGAGTCTACTGTGCATGTGCAGATCACATGTAAAAAGACGTGGCAGCCATTTTCCCAGTGATTTGCTACTGCAAATGCGCAAAACACTGGGAAAATGGCCACGGTGGCCATTTTCCAGACGTTTTTTGTAGCGCTACTCCATGGGACATCGCAAAGGTAAGTATAAAAAAATAAAATAAGGGTGCAAGCCCCCCCTGGACCGCACACCCTGTACCCATTATTGGACTACTGTAACCTCCTCCTATCTGGCCTCCCCAACTCCCATCTCTCTCCTCTCCAGTCTGTCCTCAATGCTGCTGCATGGCTCATCTTCCTCTCCAAATGCTCTATATCTGCCTCCCCTCTCCTACAAGCCCTGCACTGGCTCCCCTTCCCTTCCAGAACGCTATTCAAGGTTCTCACACTCACTTACAAAGCCCTCAGCCATTCCTCTCCCATTTACATCTCTGACCTCATCTCCCTCCACCCTTCTGTCTGCCCTCTTCGTTCAACAAATGCACACCGCCTCTCATGCCATTTGATTACTTCCTCCCATTCCCGCCTCCAAGATTTTGCCCGCGCTGCTCCCCACCTTTGGAACTCCCCCCCTCCTCTCCCCATAAGACTCTCCACCTCTCTACAATCCTTCAAAGGGGCTCTCAAGGCCCACTACTTCATCAAAGGGATTCAGTATGATATACTGTACCGCCGGCCGCATGGTCAAATCCCGACAGCGGCAGCCCGACAAGGATGAAAATCCTGATCATGCCAAGGTAAGTATTCACTAACCTAATTCCCCCCCTAACCCTAACTCTCCCTTAGTGGTGCCTAACCCTAACTTCCCCCCAAAGTGCCTAAACCTAACTCCCCCTTCCCCGCCGCCTAAACCTAAGTCCCCCAGGGTTCGGCTCTTGCAGTGGGCGCTGCAGCAGTCAATGAGAGTCTATCTGACTCTCATTGGCTGCTGTTTAACACACGCATCGCCACCAGCGCTGGCGGCGATGCGTGTGTTATGCACAGCCTGAGCCCCCCTCCTGGCGCTATTGGGCAAGCGCTCAGGGGGAGGGAACGGGCTCAGGCGTGTAGCATAGGACCGGCGCTGGAAGCCTAGCGCCGGTCCTGTGTAAATGTGTAGCGCTGACCGCACTCATTGCAGTCGGCGCTACACTGGCTAACTAGGGCGGGCGGGCTGGTACCGTGGCCGGCGGCACCCCCCCGTGCCGCCGGTCCAACGGCGCCCAGGGCACGCACCCCGCTCGCCCTGCCCTAGTTACGCCACTGATGCTAGGTGCAAAAGATCTGCCAGAAACGGGCTACCTCCCGCCAGGTGCGCAACACAGAATCACACAGAGCATTAGAGACACTGCCACATGTCAGAACAGTCGCGTGCGATCACATTGTTGCCACCCTGTTCCCTCCCTGAAATGCCTGATTTTTGTGGAAAAATACAGATCCGGCAAAGACCCGTCTGACACCGAATAGGCTGGAGATACGATGCAAAAATGCAAAAATGCGCATCTGCGCCAGCGCTGAGCGTTAAGACTCAACAATTGCATCCGTTCAACTCAGAATCAACCCCACTGTGTGTAAGTAAACCAGGGGTTAATGGATGCTGAATGTAACCAGCCCGGGGCTGTCACATAAAGGGACATTTATATGCAGAGAAGCCTGGGACCCAAGATAAGATCTGCATGTTATCTATGATTTATTACAGATGTTGTGCCTTTAGAGGGCAATGGTAGAGGGTATCTCCCAGATCTTTATGTTATTGCTTGTAGGGAAAGTGCATCAAATAAATACTTTTCATAATCTACATACAGTAGCATTAAGCCACCTGCGTCACATATGCCAATAATATGTATCAGCCTTAAAAAGGAAAATAGAGAAGAAAATAATATTCCAAGGACTCTGGATAGTATATTGTATTCATGTTTCATAACGATTTATATTCTGATTAAAGGAATCATTATGACTTCTCCACCATGGTCCAAACAAGAAATATCTTATGCATAGAATAAATGACAGGAAATCAGTTGAACATAGGACCATTGTATCCAATTAACCTGCTCACAGACTTTACTACTGACCTCATGGTGAAGAAGAATTTGGGGGGAGCTAAATATATATATTTTAAGGTACGAGTAATATAATGGTTGAAGAAATCATTAGTCTGCTACTGACGTTCTGTTCATTTACAATACTTCTACTGGGCAGCAAAATTACTTGAAATTACTTAGTGTGAGATTTTTTTGTGGTTTTTTGCTTTGAGTCATGTTCATTTTAAGAAATTGTGTTGCAATTGTTTTTCTTTATGTCTAAAGGTACCTACACACTTGGCGATGTGCTCACGATCCGACATTGTGTCCGATTTCCCCTAGAACTCTCCCCAGCAGCTCCCTGGCAGTCGTGGGCACGATTTGGTGTTAAAAACTGTCCAATGTGAAAAACGATCTATCGTGCCTCCTAACTATTCCAGTGCATCGTGCCTCCTAACTATTCCAGTGCATCTTGCCTCCTAACTATTTCAGTGCATCGTGCCTCCTAACTATTCCAGTGCATCTTGCCTCCTAACTATTCCAGTGCATCGTGCCTCCTAACTATTCCAATGCATCATGCCTCCTAACTATTCCAGTGCATCGTGCCTCCTAAATATTCCATTGCATCATGCCTCCTAACTATTCCAGCGCATCGTGACTGAGATTGTCAGATCTGCCCTACAGCACGGCAGATCTGAAGATGCGATGCACGCGCATTTGGGCATATTTTACACAATTTGTCATCAGAATTCGTTGGAATCGGGCAAATCGTGTAAAAAATCGGCAAGTGTGTAGGCACCTTTAGGCTCGTATTCAATTAGTTTTGCACCCGCGATACTTTTTAGCATGCCGGACTTTTCGCCTACATCGCGTATTTTAGCAGCAAAAACTTATCTTGCACGCCCACGCTATTCGCCGTATTCAATTCCAAAGCAGGCGAAAACGCATCCTGGCGAATGCAAACCAGGTGAAAAGTTCTGTTAGAATTGGGGAAGTTAGCCTGACACCCCCTAAATGATGCACTAACATTGGGGATCAATGTACATGCCCCCGAATAGCCCTCTTGTATTTGGGGTACTTAGGGTGCGTCAATTTCTTCAAATTAGCGTCTTTGCACGAGTGGTGAAGTATGGCATTAAGCAGTTTTTTTTTGTTGAAAATAAGTGGTCCAGTCAAATTTGGGGAACATGAAAATGGGTGCAAGCATGGTGTAAAGTCGCTAAAGTTTAAAAAAACATAATAAATGCACCTGAAGCACGCATCTGCAATCCAAAAAACACCTCACCCCCTACTTGCAGACCCCCCAAAAGTCTATTTCGCTTGTTTTTAAATGTGTACCCCCACTTTGCACTTTTTCGCCCACATTTTCAAAGTGCATTTTTAGGGTGTTCCCCACATTTTTTTAGGGATTTTAGACGCAGTTATCCTTTGGGGGGCTGTCCCAAGGGTGCTGAGCAGTTTCCCCACCTTTGCACCCCAAAATAGCGATTTTGCACTTTTTTTCCACCACCTATTCAGAGACTAATCTTTTTCACCTATTACATTGCATCGCGTTTTCACGTACGCGAAAACCGGATGCAATTGAATATGGTGATAATTTTCCAACAGGCGAAAAGTCGGAATCCGCGATACTTTTTTGCGGATCTTGGCTTTTCACATCTAATTGAATACGGGCCTTAATGTGATTTTGTTATCCTTACGGTAAACATTGTCAAGTTTTCATAATAAACTCCATTAATAACATTCTGCCTTTGTGTTCTTAATTAAATAATGTCAGTGAGTCTTGATGGTTGATATAATGCTACTGTACATTGACAGAGGATCAAATTCAAACTTACAATAACTCAGATTTGGGATTATATTTTGAGGTAATCAGGGAGTACAACTTTCTTAGAACAACTTTCTTTGTTACCTTTGGAACAAAATCATATTGGTGGTAGCACTGGGTAATTAAAAGTGATGCAAAGTAAATTTTTGGTTCTGGATTTAGACATTAAGGAGCTGATCCCCATTCCCATGCATAGTGACTGTGGTTGCAGACAGCTGTTGAAGTCTGATTCACTTCCTCATACACATGACTCAGAATCACACAGAGCTTAAGATACCCGCCCACGACACTCCCATGACACACAATTACACACACATCCGATGAGTTCCATGCGTCTCAGAATATGATGGACTATGCAAAAATACACAAGTGCACAAGGCTCCACACCGCACATCCTGCACCCATTTCTTCAATACTTACCTCTTCGGAGTCCCACATTGGCAGCAGCAGGGCTGTAGAAATCACAGGCAATATGGTGCATTGGGCATTTTTTTGCCGTTTTGTGCATGCGCAGTAGGGAAAATGCTTGAAAAATGACCGCCACGCCATTTCCCCAATGACAATGCGCAGTAGACTCTGGTACAGAGCTAGAGTCTGCTAGTGCACAGAGTCTACTGCTGTGCTCAGTGCCCTACTGAATGCCGGGTAGAGAGAAGGGGACCCCGGATCGAGACTGCACATGGGCCCACTCCTCTCTTAATACACCCCTGCTTATAAGTCTCTACATCTACCCTTGAATCATACTTGCCTATGCTCCCAGAAGGTGCAGAAGAGGCCCGGATGGCTAGATAACACTGGGAATCACGAGTCCGTAGAAAGAGGGTGGGACTAAAATGCAACGAATCGTGTCCTATTGGTTGCGCCCTCCTCTTTGATGGATGTAGGGCTTAATGATAGACAGCACCCGATCACGCCACCTCAGTGACCAGATAGGAAGTACAGTACAGTAAGCCTGGAATGCAAGCCCTTAATCTAACACAGAGATCCATTCTTCTAAATCACTCAGCATTTTCAATAGTGTGTGGGCAACAGAGCCGTAACTAGACTTTTTGGTGCCCTGTGCCAGAAAGAGCATTGGCGCCCCCTCATTTTTCAAAGGGACATAATGCACCCAAAAAAGGGCCATGGTTTCATGGGGAAGGGCCGGGGAAGAGATAGGAGAGGCCAGGAGATGCTGGGGATGAAATAAGAGGAAGCTACAAGCAAGAATGATAATAAACTGAAATTTGACAGGCCCAAGCAGCGCCCCCTGACCTGTGGTGCCCTGTGCGATGGCACCGGTCGCAATACCCTAGCTACTGCCTTGGTGGGCAATAAAAGGCCAATTTTTTAGGTCTATAAAGCCATACATCCTGCGAGAAGTCAGTTTAATTATGGCACTAATAAGTCATTTTTATTTTTTGATAAAAGCTACAGTATAAGACCAACATTTACAAAACTTTCACTATCTACCGCAATACTGTCATTCTCAGGGGGGACTGCGATAACAGGTCTATTTAATAAGCTCTGAAAAGCATAGTGTATTTTTTAGCTTGTCTCCATTACCTAATGCCATCTGAAGGTGGCCTATGAGGGATTTCTCCCCGATGTGCTGGAGCTCCCCATATCCTTTGCACATATTTTGCTATGCACATCACTGGGAAACAGGACAGCATTTTAGCGGAAGCCCTGTCCCAGCTGAACATCTTTGATAAACTGGGCCAAAAAGAATGAAATGAAAATTAGAGGGAATCTTTTCTCAAATGTAATAAATTGGCCCCCTAATAAAGATCCCTAAAACGTTGATTTAGGGATATGTTTTTTCTACACACGCTTGAAATCTTAATTGGGACGACACTTTGGACTCTCCTGTCTGCCACAATGATTTTTTTGTGTGTGTGGGGTGGGTCAAAAACTAGCAATTTAGCCAAAACTGCTCAAAATCTGATGGGCGGGTAGTGTCATTCTGGTGGGCGATACTGTGGAAAAACTCTCACTTTTGGCACAGGAAAACAACCAGATCCATACGTGTGGAGCAACCTATAGATGTACAGGTGCGAGTAGGTTCGGTATGTTTTGTCGACATTTGTCATGTTGACATGAGAAAGTCGATGTGCTCCTAAAGTCTACATACTTAGCATGTTGAGATTGACCTTGTCGATATTCAGCAGGAATGAAATGTTGACATACTTAGAATATCAACAAAACAGTGAGTCCTGGGTTGCGGTGATCAGTTTCCTTTGTGGTGCACCGGTGTCTTCCAGATCTGGTGGTGTCAGGTGACGCGGAGTTCCGGCGGAGTCATCTGATCCAGTGGTGAGTATGCTAACCCCTATCCTTAACTCTTACCCTAAACCTTAAACCTAACCCTCCCCCTGACAGCTTAACCTAACCATACCCCCCATAGCCTAACCTTAATGCCAGCATTCTGCAGAATGTTGGCATTTCCATGTTGACATTGTGAACATGTCGATTTTATTGACATGTTCCATGTAGACATAATAATTGTCAACATTCTGGTGTTGACATTATGACTGACATGGTGACTCCATCCCATTGTGAATATGTTATTTATAAATACATTTCAAAATGACTTATTGCATAGAGGTGAGTAAATGATTGGCCTTAAATAAGGAGCCTTAACTATGCCAGTATGGAAAGAGCCTGCAGTATAAACACAGAAGAGGGTTCTGTCTACACATATAGAAATGTACAGAGAATGTTAATGTAAAGATTTCTCTAAAGCTGTTCATTCCATCTCCACTCATGCGACTATAAAATGATTTTAGCCCCAGACAGCGTAGCAGTGGTTTATTTCTTATTCATGATGACAACAGGCACATATCCCAAATGATGAGACCGAAGACAACACATTGTCACTTTAAGTGTCTGGGAAGGTAAGTGACAAGGACAACCTAGCAGGGTGTGGGAGGAGGTGTCAGCCAATCACTATGGTCCAAACAAATTGCTCTAACAAACAAAATATTACCTTTACCATTACTGTGTATCGCTGGCATATGTGTGTATACATGTTCTATGTAGAGGTTAATTGTTCATTTAGTGACTGTACCAGCAAAATGGAAAACATTCCTTTACAGGCCTGACGAGTACATCCTATGGATCACCACTTTAATGACATCTAGAGGAAAATTTACTAAGAATCGTGTTGGGTTGCGATTACAAATTGGAGTGTGTTGGATTGTAATTTGATGGTGATAATGATCGTGTCGTGGCATGTGCGAGTTATCTTGAATTGGCCCCAAATCGCACATGAATTTTCAAATCCCTGCAGTGTGTTGAGTAGAAGCATGCACAGATCAGTGAGATCTGTGCATGCTTCTGCTTTTAAATGAACCATTAAAGTGTTAAATTAAAGTTTGAGCACGTGAGGCATTAAGGGCCCGCCAATACCTCTAGTCCCCTGTAAAAGATACTGTATATTAAAAGACAGTACACACACTGTAGGTTATAATATTTTATTACACATACACTCATTCAATCACTCACCCGCACTCACACTACTTACTGTCCCCTTGTCCATATTAAACACCACTCTTTTAACTGTATTGACCGTTTAACCCTATTAACCTAAATACATGTCTACAGAATGATGGCCTAATGATCTTGTCGATTTTGTTCCTGTCATTATTTAGGACCAGTCGACTTTGTGGTTGTCGACCTTCTGAATGTCAATATACTGTTGACCTTTGATACCACACCCAACCCCATAACTGTATTTGAAAGGATTTGTACACATTCACTATTGCTAAAGGTAAGAATCAGCTGAAAGCTTAGAAAAGAGAAACAGCATTTAATGCCATGGCGGTCAGTCTATGATTGTGCCATGTGCTGCCCACTATAGTACTGGACAGATGGGAGGTACACAGCCTCTATACATATTTGTTGCTGCTGATAACTTTGCAGAAACAATTTTAATATCAATAGAATTTACACTTGTTGGCAACATTAAAAATTTTTCCCATTTATTTGCATTAAACCATCCACTAAGTGACATAATTAATATGACTTAATTTGAATATGATCTTACCTACCCCAACATCTGACATATTAATGTTTAGGCCCATCTGACAGTTTAATCATTTATTTGTGCAGTGTCTCAAAAGGCTGTCAGAAGTAATATATCATAGATGTCTGCAAAATCATTCAGATGCAGTCTGTGTGTGCACAATGGCTGGTATAAAGCACCATAAAAAACAACATAAATAATATTATATATACATTGCAGACTTGTAAGGAAAATGCATTTGAAGGTAAGAATACAAGGAAGTGTTTTATTGTAAGTTGCAAATACCTACTCGTGTCCGCTGTTCCTCCCAGTGCTCCAACTGTTTAGCTTCTAGTCTTCATCGTCCTGTGGAGATCAGCACATAAGCGACAGACCACTTTTACCTGCCAATGTGTGTCAGAGCACTGGCATTGGTGACACCTAGTGGTACATATTACAGAGCACTGGCATTGGTGACACCTAGTGGTACATATTACAGAGCACTGGGATTGGTGACACCTAGTGGTACATATTACAGAGCACTGGCATTGGTGACACCTAGTGGTACATATTACAGAGCACTGGCATTGGTGACACCTAGTGGTACATATTACAGAGCACTGGCATTGGTGACACCTAGTGGTACATATTACAGAGCACTGGCATTGGTGACACCTAGTGGTACATATTAGTGGTGCAATCTTGTTAGCGGTGTATATTTCAGCACACGGGGCCTGATACATTACGGAATGCAACTGCAATTACGCATGCAGTCGGGCAGTTGTTGCATTTTGCGCATGCATCACAGTGCGCGAAGGTCTCCCTGCAATCGCAGAGACTACGCAGACCCATCACAAAGTGATTGACAGCAAAGTGAGCGTTTGGGGGTGTTGACGAAGGGTGGTCAGCGAAACGCAGGCGTGTCAGTGTTCCTTTGAACGCCGTTACAGGGGCGTGCATAAATTAGCCACGGTGATGGTATAGCTTGAGCTCCCACTGCGTGCGACGAGGTTAGCAATTGTAACCCTGATTAAGGGTTAAAAGAAATATTGTATTAATGACAATATTCTGAGGTAAAATATACACTATATATATTTAATGTATTTACATATAAATTTATGTCAGGGCCGTAACTAGGGCAGAGCGGCCGGTGCCATCGCACAGGGCACCACAGGTCAGGGGGCGCTGTTTGGACCTGTCAAATTTCTGTTTATTATCATTCTTGCTTGTAGCTTCCTCTTATTTCATCCCCAGCATCTCCTGGCCTCCCCTATCTGTTCCCTGGCCCTTCCCCATGAGGCCATGGCCCTCTCTCAGGTGCACTATATTATGTCCCTATTTATCCCCAGCATCTCCTGGCCTCCCCTATCTCTTCCCTGGCCCTTCCCCATGAGGCCATGGCCCTCTCTCAGGAGCACTATATTATGTCCCTATTTATCCCCAGCATCTCCTGGCCTCCCCTATCTCTTCCCTGGCCCTTCCCCATGAGGCCATGGCCCTCTCTCAGGTGCACTATATTATGTCCCTACTTATCCCCAGCGTCTCCTGGCCTCCCCTATCTCTTCCCTGGCCCTTCCCCATGAGGCCATGGCCCTCTCTCAGGTGCACTATATTATGTCCCTATTTATCCCCAGCATCTCCTGGCCACTCCTATCTCTTCCCTGGCCCTTCCCCATGAGGCCATGGCCCTCTCTCAGGTGCGCAGTATATTATGTCCCTATTTATCCCCAGCATCTCCTGGCCTCCCCTATCTCTTCCCTGGCCCTTCCCCATGAGGCCATGGCCCTCTCTCAGGTGCACTATATTATGTCCCTATTTATCCCCAGCATCTCCTGGCCTCCCCTATCTCTTCCCTGGCCCTTCCCCATGAGGCCATGGCCCTCTCTCAGGTGCGCAGTATATTATGTCCCTATTTATCCCCAGCATCTCCTGGCCTCCCCTATCTCTTCCCTGGCCCTTCCCCATGAGGCCATGGCCCTCTCTCAGGTGCACTATATTATGTCCCTATTTATCCCCAGCATCTCTTGGCCTCCCCTATCTCTTCCCTGGCCCTTCCCCATGAGGCCATGGCCCTCTCTCAGGTGCACTATATTATGTCCCTATTTATCCCCATCATCTCCTGGCCTCCCCTATCTCTTCCCTGGCCCTTCCCCATGAGGCCATGGCCCTCTCTCAGGTGCACTATATTATGTCCCTATTTATCCCCAGCATCTCCTGGCCTCCCCTATCTCTTCCCTGGCCCTTCCCCATGAGGCCATGGCCCTCTCTCAGGTGCACTATATTATGTCCCTACTTATCCCCAGCGTCTCCTGGCCTCCCCTATCTCTTCCCTGGCCCTTCCCCATGAGGCCATGGCCCTCTCTCAGGTGTACTATATTATGTCCCTATTTATCCCCAGCATCTCCTGGCCTCCCCTATCTCTTCCCTGGCCCTTCCCCATGAGGCCATGGCCCTCTCTCAGGTGCACTATATTATGTCCCTATTTATCCCCAGCATCTCCTGGCCTCCCCTATCTCTTCCCTGGTCCTTCCCCATGAGGCCATGGCCCTCTCTCAGGTGCACTATATTATGTCCCTATTTATCCCCAGCATCTCCTGGCCACTCCTATCTCTTCCCTGGCCCTTCCCCATGAGGCCATGGCCCTCTCTCAGGTGCGCTGTATATTATGTCCCTATTTATCCCCAGCATCTCCTGGCCTCCCCTATCTCTTCCCTGGCCCTTCCCCATGAGGCCATGGCCCTCTCTCAGGTGCACTATATTATGTCCCTATTTATCCCCAGCATCTCCTGGCCTCCCCTATCTCTTCCCTGGCCCTTCCCCATGAGGCCATGGCCCTCTCTCAGGTGCACTATATTATGTCCCTATTTATCCCCAGCATCTCCTGGCCTCTCCTATCTCTTCCCTGGCCCTTCCCCATGAGGCCATTCCCCTTTTTGGGTGCATCATTTCCCTTTGAAAAATGAGGGGGGCGCCAATGCTCTTTCTGGCACAGGGCACCAAAAAGTCTAGTTACGGCTCTGATTTATGTGGTACTTTTTTTTCGCCGTGGTGAGGATGTGCACAGTGTATGGGATGCACATGCACAGGAGAAGAAGGGGGCGGAGTGATATGGCTGGGCGCGGTTGGCACAGAGAGCCATATAAAAGGAGCTGCCAGCAGACTGGGAGTTAGGGGTCTATTACTAAGCAGTGTTAGTAGATAGAGTGAAAAGTGATAAGGTGCCAGCCAATCAGCTCCCAACTGTCATTTTTCAAACATTAGCCTGTGAGATGGCAGTTAGGAGCTGATTGGCTGGCACCTTATCACATTTCACTCTGTCTCCTAACACTGCTTAGTAAATAGACCCTTAGTCTGCTGATCCCTCCCTCCAGTGCCTGCCTTCCTGTGACCCAGGCAGCCAGTGAGCGTGATGAGCTGCTGGGCTGGGGCGTCTTAAGAGAGGAGGGGGCCCGGGTGCACTCCCCGTGTGCGGCCCCCTCCTCTCTTCCCGGTGGCCGGCTGCTGACTGATGCGGCTGGCCAGCCACCGGAGCATAAGTAGACTCTGGGCACTAGAGTGTGCCGGAGTCTACTGCGCATGCGCAGAACACCGGAAAAATGGCCACGGCAGCCATTTTCCCGTGTTCTGAGCAGCTCTGACACCCGCCGCAGGACCACGGACAGGTAAGTTTAAAATAATATGGGTGCAGGCAGGGTGTGCGGAGCGGGGCCCCTCTGTACCCGGGGGCCCGTGTGCCCCGCACACACTGCACCCATTATAGATACGCCACTGCTGCCAGGCACAGGGGGGCAGAGCCGGAGAGGGAGCTGCCGCAGGAGGAGATCAGTAGGCAGGGGAATTCTCCCTACCAGAGAGGCAGCGGCCGGAGCGGCAGAGCAGAGCTCACCATATCACTGTCAGTCCGTGTACAAGGAGAGGGGGCGTGGCCAGCAACCCTCCGAGGCTGGGCAGCGCAGGGAGAGCCGGAATGAAGGTGAAACTGCCTGGTTGCTGGGTGGTGCTAGGAAAAAGGCTGTGAGGGGGCATGTCTGCAGTATAGGAGGCAGAACAGTCAGAGGCAGTTCCCTATAGGACAGCCCAGCAGCAGCAGTCATCAGAGGGCATAATGGGAAGCTGAGAGAGCGAGGCTGTGAGGGGGCGTGTCTGCAGTATAGGAGGCAGAACAGTCAGAGGCAGTTCCCTATAGGACAGCACAGCAGCAGCAGTCATCAGAGGGCATAATGGGAAGCTGAGAGAGCGAGGCTGTGAGGGGGCATGTCTGCAGTATAGGAGGCAGGACAGTCAGAGGCAGTTCCCTATAGGACAGCCCAGCAGCAGCAGTCATCAGAGGGCATAATGGGAAGCTGAGAGAGCGAGGCTGTGAGAGGGCATGTCTGCAGTATAGGAGGCAGGACAGTCAGAGGCAGTTCCCTATAAGACAGCCCAGCAGCAGCAGTCATCAGAGGGCATAATGGGAAGCTGAGAGAGCGAGGCTGTGAGGGGGCGTGTCTGCAGTATAGGAGGCAGGACAGTCAGAGGCAGTTCCCTATAGGACAGCACAGCAGCAGCCGTCATCAGTGGGCATAATGGGAAGCTGAGAGAGCGAGGCTGTGAGGGGGCGTGTCTGCAGTATAGGAGGCAGGACAGTCAGAGGCAGTTCCCTATAGGACAGCCCAGCAGCAGCAGACATCAGAGGGCATGATGGGAAGATGAGAGAGTGAGGCTGTGAGGGGGCGTGTCTGTAGTATAGGAGGCAGGACAGTCAGAGGCGGCTCCCTATAGGACAGCCCAGCAGCAGCAGTCATCAGAGGGCATAATGGGAAGCTGAGAGAGCGAGGCTGTGAGGGGGCGTGTCTGCAGTATAGGAGGCAGAACAGTCAGAGGCAGTTCCCTATAGGACAGCACAGCAGCAGCAGTCATCAGTGGGCATAATGGGAAGCTGAGAGAGCGAGGCTGTGAGGGGGCGTGTCTGCAGTATAGGAGGCAGGACAGTCAGAGGCAGTTCCCTATAGGACAGCCCAGCAGCAGCAGACATCAGAGGGCATAATGGGAAGCTGAGAGAGCGAGGCTGTGAGGGGGCGTGTCTGCAGTATAGGAGGCAGGACAGTCAGAGGCAGTTCCCTATAGGACAGCCCAGCAGCAGCAGTCATCAGAGGGCATGATGGGAAGCTGAGAGAGTGAGGCTGTGAGGGGGCGTGTCTGCAGTATAGGAGGCAGGACAGTCAGAGGCAGTTCCCTATAGGACAGCACAGCAGCAGCAGTCATCAGTGGGCATAATGGGAAGCTGAGAGAGCGAGGCTGTGAGGAGGCGTGTCTGCAGTATAAGTGCAGGACAGTCAGAGGCAGTTCCCTATAGGACAGCCCAGCAGCAGCAGTCATCAGAGGGCATAATGGGAAGCTGAGAGAGCGAGGCTGTGAGAGGGCATGTCTGCAGTATAGGAGGCAGGACAGTCAGAGGCAGTTCCCTATAGGACAGCCCAGCAGCAGCAGTCATCAGAGGGCATAATGGGAAGCTGAGAGAGCGAGGCTGTGAGGGGGCATGTCTGCAGTATAGGAGGCAGGACAGTCAGAGGCAGTTCCCTATAGGACAGCCCAGCAGCAGCAGACATCAGAGGGCATGATGGGAAGATGAGAGAGCGAGGCTGTGAGGGGGCGTGTCTGTAGTATAGGAGGCAGGACAGTCAGAGGCGGCTCCCTATAGGACAGCCCAGCAGCAGCAGTCATCAGAGGGCATAATGGGAAGCTGAGAGAGCGAGGCTGTGAGGGGGCGTGTCTGCAGTATAGGAGGCAGAACAGTCAGAGGCAGTTCCCTATAGGACAGCACAGCAGCAGCAGTCATCAGTGGGCATAATGGGAAGCTGAGAGAGCGAGGCTGTGAGGGGGCGTGTCTGCAGTATAGGAGGCAGGACAGTCAGAGGCAGTTCCCTATAGGACAGCCCAGCAGCAGCAGTCATCAGAGGGCATAATGGGAAGCTGAGAGAGCGAGGCTGTGAGGGGGCGTGTCTGCAGTATAGGAGGCAGGACAGTCAGAGGCAGTTCCCTATAGGACAGCACAGCAGCAGCAGTCATCAGAGGGCATGATGGGAAGCTGAGAGAGCGAGGCTGTGAGGGGGCGTGTCTGCAGTATAGGAGGCAGGACAGTCAGAGGCAGTTCCCTATAGGACAGCCCAGCAGCAGCAGTCATCAGAGGGCATAATGGGAAGCTGAGAGAGCGAGGCTGTGAGGGGGCGTGTCTGCAGTATAGGAGGCAGGACAGTCAGAGGCAGTTCCCTATAAGACAGCCCAGCAGCAGCAGTCATCAGAGGGCATAATGGGAAGCTGAGAGAGCGAGGCTGTGAGGGGGCGTGTCTGCAGTATAGGAGGCAGGACAGTCAGAGGCAGTTCCCTATAGGACAGCACAGCAGCAGCAGTCATCAGAGGGCATTGTCATGGAATCTGATGAACTGTAACAATAAAATTCAAGCTTTAGCATCTGAGGAGCCGTACCTGGATTATAGAGTAAGTGGTGTCAAAGGTGTTGAAAATATACATATACAGTCAGGTCCATAAATATTGGGACATTGACAGAATTTTCATATTTTGTCCTCTATTCACCACCACAATGGCTTTGAAATGAAACAAACAAGATGTGATTTAACTGCAGACTTTCAGATTTAATTTGAGGGTAATTACAGCCAAATCAGGTGAACGGTGTAGGAATTACAACGGTTTCTATATGTGCCTCCCACTTTTTAAGGGGCCAAAAGTAATGGGACAAACTAAACAATCCGAAATCTAACTTTCACTTTTTAATACTTTGTTGCAAATCCTTTGCAGGCAATTACAGCCGGAAGTCTGGAACGCATAGACATCACCAGACACTGGGTTTCATCCCTGGTGATGCTCTGCCAGGCCTCTACTGCAAATGTCTTCAGTTCCTGCTTGTTCTTGGGGCATTTTCCCTTCAGTTTTGTCTTCATCAAGTGAAATGCATGCTCAATCAGATTCAGGTCAGGGGATTGACTTGGCCATTGCATAACATTCCACTTTTTAGCCTTAATAAACTCTTTGGTTGCTTTTGCAGTATGCTTTGGGTCATTGTCCATCTGCACTGTGAAGCACCGTCCAATGAGTTCTGAAGCATTTGACTGAATATGAGCATATAATATTGCTCGAAATACTTCAGAATTCATTCTGCTGCTTTTGTCAGCAGTCACATCATCAATAAATACAAGGGAAACAGTTCCATTGGCAGCCATACATGCCCATGCCACGACACTACCACCACCATGCTTCACTGATGAGGTGGTATGTTTTGGATCATGAGCAGTTCCTCTCCTTCTCTTCTCTTGGATGTAATTACCCTCAACTTAAATCTGAAAGTCTGCAGGTAAAGCACATCTTGTTTGTTTAATTTCAAAACCATTGTGGTGGTGAATAGAGGCCAAAATCTGAAAATTCTGTCAATGTCCCAATATTTATGGACCTGACTGTATGTTGAGTCTATTTCCACATACCTATATTACATTGTGTTAGGGCTTTCCCAAGTAGGCCCACACTATATACTGATACTTGGGTGGAGGCACTGATAGAGTAAAGGTACACCACTTAAAGAGAGGGTAAGGGTGGGTACAGTAGAATATATGGGTGTTAGTAACCTGGTGACCCTTTAGTGGTAGAAGGGTGGTTACACAATTTCTGAGTAAGGTCTGATTGGTATTTAGTCAGGTAGTCGGCGGTTGAAATACCGACCGTCGGCTTCTCGACTGTGAAATCCCGGCATGGGACTAATGATAGGCATCTAAATGCTAATGCCTATCATCAGCCCCATGCTGAAAACCCAACGCCCGGTATACTGATCGTGGGTAAGCCGGGCATTGGGAGCGGATAGCTGCGGGAGGTGAGGGTTAGGTTTAGGGTCCCCCGGGAGGGTTAGGGTTAGGCTAGGGGAAGGAGGTGTTAGGGTCAGGCACCCCTGGGAGAAGGCTAGGGTTAGGCACACCGCCAGGGAGGGTTAGGTTTAGGGTGCGGGGAGGGGGAGTTAGGTTTAGGCACCCCTGGGGGGAGGTTAGGGTTAGGCATCCCTAAGGGAGGGTTGGGGTTAGGGGGGGAGAGGGGAGGGTCAGGGTAGTTACTCACATCAGTCGGGATCTAAATCTGTTGGCCTTCTGGCGTCAGGATTTCCTTCGCCGGGCTGAGGTCCGGCGGTCATACATACCGATTCCATCTGACCTTATGCAATTGAGTGTGAGGCTACGATGTTACTCATGGTTTTGCTGTTTTGCAAGGTATTACGGACGTGAGAAAGGGGAGGTGAGCGTCCTTATGTTGTGCTGCGGCGGCATAGTGATTGCAAACTTTAGCATACTTTCGCAGTGGGTCTGCTTGTGTAATCGCAGCTGCGATCGCAATAGTGATCCGTAATGAATCAGGCCCACTGTCCAGCAGGGCCGGACCGCCCATTACGCCAGGTACGCTGCTGCGTATGGCGCCAAGCTGTAAGGGCGTCATCTCATCTCGTGGGTGAGTCCCGCCGCTGTGCTGTCCCCCAACAGCCACCAGCAATACAATGAGTCAAACTGACTCATTGTATGTGCTACGCAGCCACCCGCCAGTGCTGCAGCCGCTACCTGAGCTGAGCTGAACATCTCACAGGCTCAGCCTCACACATGAATCACAGTCCGGGGCTGGCCGGAGGGGGAGGAGTGGCCACTCTCTCTTCTCCTCTACTCTCAGCTCCGCCCCCCCAAGTGACACAGCTTACAAGAGTCTGTGCCCAGCTGGAGGGGGAGGAGGGGACATGCTCTCCCCTCTCGGCTCCTCGGCTTTCCACGTCCAACCCCAGCAGCCTCTCTATCTCTGATGCTGTGATTGGGCACCGGCGTTGTCCAAGGAGGAGCTGCCTGCTATCCACATGCTGCATTTCTGGCACCAGGTAAGACAATTGAAATACCCTGCTTTTGTCATGCACTGGCTGTCACCCTCTCCCTGTCGTCACCCTGTCCCTGTCACCCAATGGTCATTCTCTCCCTGTCACCCAGTGCTGTCACCCTCTCCCTGTCTTCACCCTCTCTGTGTCACCCAGTGCTTTCACCCCATCCCTGTTGTCACCCTCTCCCTGTCGTCACCCTCTTTCTGTCACCCAGTGCTTTCACCCTCTCTCTGTCACCCAGTGCTTTCACCCTCTCTCTGTCACCCAGTGCTTTCACCCTCTCTCTGTCGTCACCCTCTCTCTGTCACCCAGTGCTTTCATCCTCTCCCTGTTATCACCCTCTCTCTGTCACCCAGTGCTTTCACCCTCTCACTTTTGTCACCCTCTCTGTGTCACCCAGTGCTTTCACCCCCTCACTGTTGTCACCCTCTCCGTGTCCTCACCCTCTCTCTGTCACCCAGTAGTTTCACCCTCTCTGTCGTCAACCTCTCACCCACTGCCGTCACCTTCTCCCTGCCGTCACCCTCTCCCTGCCGTCACCCTCTCTCTGTCTCCCAGTGCTTTCACCCTCTCTCTGTCATCACCCTCTCACCCATTGCCGTAACCCTCTCCCTGCCATCACCCACTACCTGTCATCACCCTCTCTCTGTCACCCAGTGCTTTCACCCTCTCCCTGTCGTCACGCTCTCCCTGTCACCCAGTGCTTTCACCCTCTCCCTGTCATCACCCTCTCTCTGTCACCCAGTGCTTTCACCCTCTCCCTGTCATCACCCTCTCTCTGTCACCCAGTGCTTTCACCCTCTCCCTGTCGTCACCCTCTCTCTGTCACCCAGTGCTTTCACCCTCTCCCTGTCGTCACCCTCTCTCTGTCACCCAGTGCTTTCACCCTCTCCCTGTCGTCACCCTCTCTCTGTCACCCAGTGCTTTCACCCTCTCCCTGTCATCACCCTCTCTCTGTCACCCAGTGCTTTCACCCTCTCCCTGTCGTCACCCTCTCTCTGTCACCCAGTGCTTTCACCCTCTCCCTGTCGTCACCCTCTCTGTCGTCACCCTCTCACCCACTGCTATCACCCTCTCCCTGTTGTCACCCTCTCCCTGTCGTCACCCTCTCTCTGTCACCCAGTGCTTTCATCCTCTCCCTGTCGTCACCCTCTCTGTCGTCACCCTCTCACCCACTGCTATCACCCTCTCCCTGTTGTCACCCTCTCCCTGTCGTCACCCTCTCTCTGTCACCCAGTGCTTTCATCCTCTCCCTGCCGTCACCCTCTCCCTGTCATCACCCTCTCTCTGTCACCCAGTGCTTTTACCCCCTCCCTGTTGTCTCCCTCTCCCTGTCATCACCCTCTCTCTGTTACCCAGTGCTTTCACCCTCTCTCTGTCGTCACCCTCTCACCCATTGCCGTCACCCTCTCCGTCATCACCCTCTCTCTGTCACCCAGTGCTTTCACCCCCTCACTGTTGTCACCCTCTCCGTGTCCTCACCCTCTCTCTGTTACCCAGTACTTTCACCCTCTCTGTCGTCACCCTCTCACCCACTGCCATCACCCTCTCTCTGTCTCCCAGTGCTGTCACCATCTCCCTGTCATCACCCTCTCCCAGTCCCCCCGTGCTGTCTACCTCTCCCTGTCACGCAATGCTTTTTGCCTGTGCCTTTCACCTAATGCTGTCACCCTCTCCCTGTCACCCACTGACTGTCTCCCTCTCCCTGAATACGTATCTTAGGGTATAATTGTAGCTTAGCACCCAGGGTGGTCCTGATGTATAGGAGCCCTATAACGCTTCATACATTTTCATGTGGGGGCCTATGTGTGTTGTTTTTCCTGCAAAGCCTCAAAAATTTGTTTTTTTTTTCATGCAAAGTTTATGTGCTTTATTATTTTCATGTGGGGGTCTATTTGTTTTTTTTTCATGTTGTTGCCTATGTATGTGTTTTTGTTTATCATGTGGAGCCCCCACAGTGGGGGTTAATGTGCATGTTGTTTTCCCGTTCAGTCCATTGTATATTATTACTAAGGATTCTGTACGGTCTGATGCAGGAGAAGGTCTATATGGGGTGACACCATTAGTTACTACTCCCGGTTACACCAACCCTAGTGACGCCACTATAGTATAGTATAGTATTACATTATAACCATGTGTATATAAAGCTGGTCTTTTGATCTTCAAATTCCCTTTTGTCATTGTTACATTATTACATGTACTCCTGATATTTCACACACCGAAATATGAGGTTTTATTTCAACAGGAGGCAACAAAATCTATATCCGCTTACCAAAAATATTAGGCACGGGCCGGCAGGGGCGCTGAGAGGGAGGGGGAGCGGGTACAGATTGCCCGGGCTTCCTGAGGGGCCTGGCAGGGGGGCCCAGGTCCGACATCACCCCCCCCCTCCCTCACAGCAGCCCAGCACACAGCGTGTGCTGAGCTGCAGTGGGAGATTGCTCATGGCTCCTGAGCGGCAGCCACAGCAATCTCCTATGCCTGTGGGGGGGAGCGATTACACTGATCGTGCCCCCCCTGGCTTTGCGCCGGGCTGAGGGGGCTCAGAGCGCCCCCCTCGCCAGCCAGTGGAGAGAGATAAAGCACCAGCGAATCAGCTTCTAACTGCCATTTTTCAAGCACAGCCTGTAACATGACCACATATTGGGGGTCATTCAGACCCACTCGCGAGCGGCAGTACGCTCGCAAGTGGGTCGATGTTCCCCACTGCGCATGCGCACGACGGAGGTAGCTCCGTCGTGCGCATGCGCGAGACCCGTAGAGCGAAGGACTTTCCTTTGCTCGGAGTCTCGCATCAAAGGGGGCGTGCTGTCGATGTTGATTGACAGCACGCCCCCTTTGGTGGGCGTGCCGAGGGCGTGCCTGCCAGACGAGGCGTTCCCAAGGGAACGCCTAC
Source organism: Taudactylus pleione (assembly GCA_031769625.1). Classification (NCBI taxonomy): domain Eukaryota; kingdom Metazoa; phylum Chordata; class Amphibia; order Anura; family Myobatrachidae; genus Taudactylus; species Taudactylus pleione. The sequence goes on from JAUIMM010001655.1 coordinate 2,783,295, forward strand.
CGTCAGAAGCCGGCCCCACTGACATCACTAGTGATGTCAGTGGGAGTGATTTTGGCTCTGATATAGCCAAAATCACTCCTGGCCTTGCGGTTGAGAAACCCAACCACAGGGTTTCACTCGCAAGTCTGATGGTCGCGATGGTCAAGACCATCGTGACCATCTTGTTGGACGCTCGTATATGCTGTGGGTAGTAACCCACAGCTATACGAGCGTCCAGGAGGACGCTCCATTTTAATGGAGGTGGGCCCTGATTCAGAGCGAGCGCACTGGTCAGAGCGTCCGGCTCTGAATCAGGGCCATTGTTTGTTTGTCAGCCACCAGCACTAGTTTCACATTGACTATAAATAATGTTATTTTTCCTAGACCACCAACCCATGGCACCCCTGTAATTGTCCCGCAGCACCCCAGGGTGCATGGTACCAGTTTAGGAACCACTGCACTAACTGATCCATAATTAATATGACTTAATTTGAGAATAATCTTACCTACAGTAACTTAAAGTCTGAAATATAAATTTTTGGAACCAATTGACAGTTTAATCGATGATTTATGTACTGTCTCAGAAGTCTGCAAGAACAATATGTGAAATAATAAATCCGCACAATCATCCCTATGAAATCACTGTTTGCACAATGTCTGACATAAATGGTATTTGCAGGCATGTCTATAAAATATTTTTGAAGGTAAGAAGACAGGGAATTGTTTTATATTCATTTACAATAACAAGAACCAAACATGGCATCATAAATCCCATATAACAAAGACATAAAATGGTAAAAACATAAGAAGTTTAGGTCAGACTTTCTAGACATGTCCACGCCTCCCGCAATTAGGACACACCCCCTTCCCCCAGGCTCGGCGCCTCTCTCAGTGCCCCTGAGCTCAGGTCAAGTACTGATTTCCATTGTCGTAAATCCTTTCCTCCCCACTCAGCAGATAGGGTAGCAAGACTCAATGCCAGCAGCTATATTCAGAGTGATGTATACACTCATCAGGTGTAACTTGAGACCACTCCCAAAGTGTTTCATCACAGTGACTTTATCAGAATAAAGCTGCATACACACACAACGATTTTGTTACCAACGATTTTCATGAACGATTATCTGTCAGATTTTTTAAAGTGTAATGAACGATTTTTATGAACTACAAACGATTTTTGCATATTCCCTTAATGAAAATCGTTCAGTTGACAAGTCTGACTGAACTACAAAACTGCAAACTACAAACGTGAATGCGCATGAACGATAATCGTTCATCGTTTGACTCAGAAAGTGAACGATTTTTTCAAACGATTATTGTTAAACGATATCGTTTAACGATAATCGTTCAAAAATCGTTGTGTGTCAATGCAGCTTAATGGTGCATACACACGATCAGATTTTTCCTTCAGATATGAACGATAACGATTTAAAAATCATTCAGTCGTTCATATCTGAAGGAAAATCTGACATATCTGACATGCCTGAACGATGGACGATCAACGATGCGCGTTCCCGTTTGTCAGATAACGATATTTGACATCTGATGGGTTTGCAGTCAGACTTGGACGATTCCATTCATTTTAATGCAGTCAAAAATCGTTCAATCGTTCAAATTGTTCAAATCGTTCAAATCGTTCAATCGTTCAGTCGTTCATCTGACAAATCTGACCGTGTGTACGCTCCATAAGAAATACTGCTGTAAACTCCCTGAATGTGCAAAACCAAACCCATGGAATTAAAAATCTATGGCCCTCATTCAGAGCCGCTCGTTAGCGGCAGTACGCTCGTTCCGAGCGATGTTTGCACATCTGCGCATGCGTACGCTTTTTAGTACGCATGCGCGAACCAGTCAGTGCGGCCGAAAATCGTTTGTACGCTATATAGCGAGTGCCTGCTATTTTGAGTGACAGAATGAGGCGTATGTGGGTGGTAACAGGGGAAGGTGCTTGAAAATGGGGAGTGGAGATCCGAACGCAGGCGTGCTTAAAGGTCAAAACGGGCGTTTTATGGGTGTGTATATTTAAAACAGCAGCGTCAATGACCACGTCACTGGGTTATTTTAGAGCCAGAACTGCTCGCAAATTTGTGGTAGCAAACACCAACCACAAGAATAGCGAGCAGTTCATACGCTGGTCGATGTACTCGATTAATCTAATAAATAGCAGACATGACGTATGGTGCGAGCGGCCAGGGGGCGTTTTTAACAAATAAACGAGCGTATGTTTTGCTCGTTCGTTCAGACTTAGAGGTGTGAACAGACTGCAATGTGCGTACGGATCATTTGAATAGCCACCCCTTGTTTTTAAACGAACGACCGCAAATAGCGAACGGCTCTGAATGAGGGCCTATGTTTACATTTTTGTTATTTTTATTTATCCATTTGACAAAGATGAACAAAATAGCAATTCTAGTAAATAGTAAGCACAGTGTCTTAACAGTGTTGCTAATTTTATATTAATGTTAAAACATTGAATTCACTTTTAACACTACTGTTATACAAATAACATTAGCAATGTTACTTAATTACCCTTTCAATGTTACTAAAAATAATGAATCAATTTTATTTTTTAACAAAATTTGAGTATTGGTTATAACAAAGGGCCTGATTCAGACCCACTCGCAAGCGGCTGTCCGCTCGCAAGTGGGTCGATGTTGTGCACTGCGCATGCGCACGATGGGGGGAGCTCCGTCGTGCGCATGCGCCAGACGCGACGAGCGAAGGACTTTCCTTCGCTCGTTGTGTCTGATGAAAGGGAGCACGCTGTCGATGTTGATTGACAGCACGCCCCCTTTGGTGGGCGTGCCGGGGGCGTGCCTCCCTGACGGGGGCATTCCCAAGGGAACGCCTACCGTCAGAAGCCGGCCCACTGATATCACTAGTGATGTCAGTGGGTGATGTCTGATAGAGCCAAAATGACTCCGGGCCTTGCGGTTGAAAAACTCAACCGCAGGCTCCGGCTCGCAGTGGCGATGGTCGCGATGGTCAAGACCATCGCGGCCATCAAACTGCACGCTCGTATAGGCTGTGGGTGGTGACCCACAGCTATACGAGCGTCCAGGAGGACGCTCCATAATTATGGAGCAGAGCGTGCGCTCTGCTCAGAGTGTACGGCTCTGAATGAGGGCCAAAGTTTGCTGCTCCAGTGGTTTAGACCTGTTTGTCAGATGTTACTATGGTATACTGAAGTAAAATTACAAGCTTTTCATAAGTGTCAAAGGCTTTTATTGACAATTACATTAAGTTTATGAAGAGAGTCAATAATTGCAGTGTTGACCCTTCTTTTTCAAGACCTCTGCAATTCGCCCTGGCATGCTGTCAATCAACTTCTGGGCCACATACTGACTGATGGCCGCCCATTCTTGCCTAATCAGTGCTTGGAGTTTGTCAGGATTTGTGGGTTTTTGTTTGTCCACCCGCCTCTTGAGGATTGACCACAAGTTCTCAATGGGATTAAGGGCTGGGGAGTTTCCTGGCCATGGACCCAAAGTTTTGATGTTTTGTTCCCCGAGCCACTTAGCTATCACTTTTGCCTTATGGCAAGGTGCTCCATCATGCTGGAAAAGGCATTGTTCTTCACCAAACTGTTCTTGGATGGTTGGGAGAAGTTGCTCTTGGAGGATGTTTTGGTACCATTCTTTATTCAGGGCTGTGTTCTTAGGCAAAATTGTGAGTAAGCCCACTCCCTTGGCTGAGAAGCAACCCCACACATGAATGGTCTCAGGGTGCTTTACTGTTGGCATGACACAGAACTGATGGTAGCGCTCACCTTTCTTTCTCCGGACAAACATTTTTCCAGATGCCCCAAACAGTCTGAAAGGGGATTCATGAGAGAAAATAACTTTACCCCAGTCCTCAGCAGTCCAATCCCTGTACCTTTTGCAGAATATCAGTCTGTCCCTGATGTTTTTCCTGGAGAAAAGAGGTTTCTTTGCTGCCCTTTTTGACACCAGGCAATCCTCCAAAATTCTTCGCCTCAATGTGTGTGAAGATGCACTCACACATGCCTGCTGCCATTCCTGAGCAAGCTCTGCACTGGTGGTGCCCCGATCCCGCAGCTGAATCAACTTTAGGAGATGTTCCTGGTGCTTGCTGGACGTTCTTGGGTGCCCTGAAGCCTTCTTCACAACTATTGAACCTCTCTCTTTGAAGCTCTTGACGATCCGATAAATGGTTGATTTAGGTGGAATATTACTAGCAGCAATATCCTTGTCTGTGAAGCCCTTTTTGTGCAAAGCAATGATGACAGCACGTGTTTCCTTGCAGGTAACCATTGTTAACAGAGGAAGAACAATGGTTTCAAGCTTCACCCTCCTTTTAAAGCATCCAGTGTGTTATTCTAACCCAATCAGCATGACAGAGTGATCTCCAGCTTTGTCCTCGTCAACACTCTGTCACCTGTGTTATCGAGAGAATCACTGATATGATGTCAGGTGGCCCTTTTGTGGCAGGGCTGAAATGCAGTGCAAATGTTTTTGGGATTAAGGGCCTGATTCAGACCCGGATGCAAGTGGCCGTTCGTTCGGCGTACGAGCGAAAAAATGTAAATTCAAGCGCTCGCTCGTATGTTCGCTCGCAGCTAATCTTCAGCCCCATACTCTCCCAACCCTTCCTCTAGCTAGTGAACGTTCAAAATAGCGACCGTCCGTCTCCTCTTTGGTTGCAGGGGACGCTCGCACAAGTCAAATCCGGAAGTGGGCCTGTCATTATTCGATTGCCTGCTATTTCATTCTGCCAACATACTTGAATCGATTAATAGCAATCAGTATATATTCATTAGCTTAATTGGTATTCACATCTTTGCAATCCGTTTTTTTTTACAATGTCAATAAACTTTATTATTGTTCGAGTGTGTCATTCCTTCCGCAGAATACGTACGTTTGTACCAAGGGGATGGTTTTTCAAATTTTAAAGTTTGTTTGAATGCTACTATTGTTTTGCGTTTGTTTATATGCAGATTTTTCATCTTTATTAATATTATTTAAATTAGCTTACGCATGTCACCGCATCAAGCCTATCATAACTCACATTATATTTGTGAGGGTGTAGGTCACATGACTCATACAATAAACAATACAATGCTTTCTGTTAATTTTCAAAGTACATTAGCCAATCAAAATTTTTCAGGGACCTTTATTCAAACTGTTTTGTGTTGAAAAAATCATTGCCATCATGAGAGCCACAGCATTTTGTCGTCGCGAACTCCTGGTCCTCACAGATGTGATGGACCAGAGAGTAACTGAGCATCCGGCCCCCATCACTAACCTCCGCAAGCGGCTGGCCTATGCGGAGGTGCGGCGCCGGCTGTGTACCTTGGGCTACCGCCGCAATATCGGCCAGCTCGAAAGGTGCAGGTCCGATCTTCACCGCAGATCCCCACGCCTTTTGGCAAATTTGCGGCTGCAAATTCAGGAAAGTAAGTGTATTTTTTAAACATTTTAAATGTAAGCATACCTGCGTGTGCATGTTTTCCGTATAGCCCTGTTTCTTTATTTTGGCCATACCTGCATGTGCATGTTTTCCGTATAGCCTTTTGTTTTTAAAAAAAAAATTGTTTGTTTATTTTTTTGAAATAAAAATTAAATATGTACTAATATAAATTTGTCCAACTCATTTAGGGACTGAGCGCAGACTTCGACGTCAACAAAATCAACGACCAGTCCCTCCCAAACATCCTCTCCCCAACCTTCCACAAATTCCCCCTCCACCCCAGACCTGGCAGGCAGTGATGCCCCTCCCTCTCATCCGATTCCCATCCCTCCAAATTCAAACTCCCCTCCACCCCCCCTATCTTTTTATCACCCTCCCCTCCACCACCCCTATCTTTTCCTCACCCTCAACCTCCAGTCAAATTACCCCTCCTCCATCTGACCAGCACTGGCCCACCTCTGAGGAGGACGATATCGGGGCTCCTGGCCCAGGCAGCATAATGACCATTATGTTTCCCTTTTAAACTATGGTTGCTTTTGAAATGTTTGTTTTTTTGTTGATGTTGCCCTTTTGCCTGTGCTGTTCAAAATTGTCAAGTTTTTCTAATGTTTTGGATATATATCTTTGTGCAACAATGTCTAGGATGTTTTACCCTTACACATGTGACACATGTCCAAACACTCACACTTGTGTCTTTCTTGTTTACGGCACCAACAAATGTAGTATTTTTGCGTAGTTGTCCCTATTGGTATTTTTTTTTTCTTTTGTTTTTGTATAGTCTGCTTTTTAAGTTGTTTGCTAACATATAAATTAAGGTGTCATTTTAGTAATCCACACATTTTTTGAACCCACAGAGGACCAGAGGTGGATGCAAGAAATGTTGGATGGCTTGCAGAGGTTGAGGGGCCATGTCATAGGCATGCTCGTGGTCCTGGATCATATGTCGGCGCTCCTGCACCGCTAATTTTTTTGATTTTCCACCCACAAACTGTTTCTAAAAATAAAATTTATTTTGATTGATTAAAGTCTCATTCCTTGTCTGGAAATATTAGATGGTTGAACCTTACATAAGTCGACTATTGTAGCATGACTTTTTAAGTAATGTAAATTAGATTGTAGAAAGCTCAAGTAAGTATGTAAGCTGGCACATTAAACACCTAACAATACCAATAGGTTTGTAGAATTAACTGCAAATGTTTTTTTTTATGTTTTTGTGGCTAATGTAAAAATTAATTAAAACCTGCTTAGGGCTAGATTAGAAAACATACTGATTCACCATAAAACCTTTGGTGTTTGTTTTTAGCCACAAAGCAGGGAAAAAATAATGTACAATTTAACACATTACAGGATTAGCCATTAAGCAAGTTTGCCTTTTTAGGACCACGTTACACTTGCTTGTAATTTCCGAAGTTTGTTTAACGTAAAAAACAATTTTAATGCACATAAATCATAAACACAAAGTGAATTGGCACAATCATTTCAAACAGTGAAAACACACACAAAAATACAACCAACACCAAAAAGAATAAAATAACAACAAAAATCAAGAACTGTTTGAAGAAGTAGCATGCCAACATGAATACACAAATGAGGCGAAGAAATCATTGTTCCTGAAGTTATATCCAATGTGTCCACATGAAGTCAATTTTTTGGATCAGGTAGTATGCATCGTTTTTTAGGTTAATTTTATGGAATAAAAGACAAAAAACAAGAAAACACAAATTAAAATTGCCCATTAAAATCTTACATGTCTACATTGTGTCAATTAACTGTTTTTTGGAAAATAATTACCTAAAAAATTGGGCCACAATGTCATCGCGTATGGCCCCCCCACATACTGACCTCAGACCAACCTCGGGGGGGCCATCCTCAGGCAAGGCATCCTCTGGCTGCATTGGGACACCACTCCTTATGGCGATGTTGTGAAATATCCCACACAGGACCACAATTTTCGAAACCATATCCGGCAAATACATGAGCTCGCCACCAGAGCGGTGGAGGCATCTGAATCGGCCTTTTAAAAGGCCGATACAGTGCTCCACCACTTGCCTGGTGGCAGTAAGTGCGGAATTATACTCACTTTGTGGCCCTGGTGTGGGAGCCAAATAAGGAGTGAGCAGCCAGGGCGTGCAAGGGTAACCACTGTCTCCTGTGAAAAAACAAAAACAAACATCAGGACCATTGTGTAACAAGCTTTGCATTGGTTGCAACAAAAGGTGTCAATTTACCCAGAAGCCACGCATCACCAGCTTGTAGGTTGTCTAATTTGTGCCAAATCCCTGATTGCCGGATGACAAAGGAATCATGTGCACTGCCGGGAAATTTGGCATTCAGGGACAGGATCTGGAGGGAGGCATCACATACCACCATTACATTCAGTGAATGAAAGTGCTTGCGGTTCCTAAAAATAGCCTCCAGCCTTGCTGGAGGCTGAAGTGGTATGTGAGTGCCATCCACTACCCCTATGATGTGTGGGAAGCCAGCTATTTGGTAAAAATTGGCCTTCGCCACATTAAGGGTACCCATATCCAATGGCATTTTAATAAAATGATGGAGGTGTTTGAAAAGGGCCTCCATCACTGCCCTCAGGATCCTTGAAAAGGAGGATTGGGATATTCCCGCAACTATTCCCACAGTGGATTGAAAGGATCCTGAGGCACAGAAATGTAAAAACTGGCTGATAGGGCAAGGCATGCAGGGGGGACAGGTGGGGGTCCCACCCCTGTGTCACTGGAGCTCACAGATTTGGAGGAGCTGGCCCAGGGGTGTGTGCAGGATGAGGAGGTGTTTGGTGTGTCGAACATGGATACCGACATACCAGACTTTGCAGCTCCTCATGTTGCCCCAGGTAAATGTTGTAATGTTACCAACTCAGAATTGTGTTTGGGACAATATCTAGATTCTAATGTTACTCTTTTCTCTTTTTTCTCACAGAGACACAGGCGGATGAGTCTGCTCCAGAGGGGAGCTTTGGCCGCAGAATTTCTGCTGGCTCTGCAGGGGAGGAAGCAGTAGATCCAGCTGGGGACCCTGTGGCAGACAGTCCAGGGCATTCCCCCTCGCAGGCAGTGGGCTTCCTCACTGATCTCAATATTAAAACGGATCAGCAGACCGAGATTCTGCTGAGGATGGACGCCAATCTGCTATGGGGGGTGGACACCCTGGAGCAAAGTGCTGCGGCCAACGTGACCATTGCTAAGGCCCTGGCGGAAAATACTGGGGCCAACGTGCGAATAGCAAATGCCCTGGAGCAGCTCATTCACCAGCACATGTTGGAGCCGGCCTCCCTTCCTGCCGGAACATCAGGACCCTCCACCTTTGGCACAACAACAGCCATCCCTCCAAATGTGCCTAGCCCTATGCCTAGTCCAGAGGCCACAACATCTGCCTCTGGCCAGGCCAGCAGAAGGACATCCCGGACCCGTTCAGGCTCCCTCCCTACCCTGCCCAAAAGGGCCAAAAGGCGATGACAGCACTGGCTAATTTTCCCACATTCCTTCTCAGTGTTTGCCCATATTCCTTAATGCCCAAAACCTCCCTCTCCTTTCTTGTGCATTTTTTAATAATTGTGTTTGTTTGTGGATTTCAAATGCCACTTATTTTGTTTGTGTGTTTTTAAAATAATTTGTAATTTGTTTTTACGTTATCATTTTTTCTTTATTTCCCCCCAATTTTTTTACAAAAACCTAAACAAAAAATAAAATAATGTTGAAAATCTGCACAATTCTATTGTTAATTTATTCCAAAACTTGTTAAGCGGTAATCCCGCAAACAACATTACAAACAATACAACGGAAATCTAAACATTTTTTATGTAAAAAAAAAAAACAAGGGTTAAAAACAATTTATGAGTTTTAATTAACACTTAGCAAAAAAACAAAAGGACGATTGTTCTCTTGGCCCCTAAAAAATTAAGAAAAACAACAAACCTGCGTACAATATTGTTGCCCTAAAAAAAAAAAAAAATTTGGCAAAAACACGCAAATGTAAAAAAAAATTGTAAGCTAATTGATTGTCTAACCCAGAAAATATCAGCTGAGTAGTTCACCTGCGTACGGTTTTTTGCTACTAAAAAAAGGCTATTGGCTAAACACCTTACAACATTTTTGCAATTCAAAACTGATCGTTTTTGAGGCCTCAATTGATAAATCGGAAAACCATCGATGAGCCTCGGGAAGGACGAAGAGACCATCGTCATTGCGGTAGAGAATACCAGACCACAAGCTGAGCGAGCAGTTTGAATGGAAAGTGGATCAGACAGTGACGTAACCCTTCTTCCGTTCACATTGGCCATTCGCATCAGATAATTTATGTACTCCCAAAAAAACGCCTCGACACGCCTGCGTTTTCCCATCTCCACCCCCGTCCCCGCCCCAAAACGGACAGTTCTGTCAATCACATTTGACATGTCACTTCCTGTTCGCTATTCGACGAACGACTGAAAAAATCGCAATCAGCGGTACGCACATGCGCACTGTTACACCGACGCATGCGTGGTTTAACAACATCGGATGACTACGAGCATACGAATGAGGGCCTAAGTTCTTTGTCATGGCAAAGAGGGACTTTGCAATTAATTGCAATTCATCTGATCACTCTTGATGACATTCTGGAGTATATGCAAATTGCCATCATAAAAACTGAAGCAGCAGACTTTGAGAAAAGCAATACCTGTGTTATTCGTAAAACTTTTGGCCACAGCTGTATAATTTGTTATATATATATATATATATATATATACACAGTCAGGTGCATAAAAATTGGGACATTGTCAGAATTTTCATATTTTTGCCTCTAGTCACCACCACAATGGCTTTGAAATGAAACAAACAAGATGTGATTTACCTGCAGACTTTCAGATTTAATTTGAGGGTAATTACATCCAAATCAGGTGAACGGTGTAGGAATTACAATGGTTTCTATAAGTGCCTCCCACTTTTTAAGGAGCCAAAAGTAATGTGACAAACTAAACAATCCTAAATCTAACTTTCACTTTTTAATACTTTGTTGCAAATCCTTTGCAGACAATTACAGCCTGAAGTCTGGAACGCATAGACATCACCAGACGCTGACTTTCATCCCTGGTGATGCTCTGCCAGGCCTCTACTACAAATGTCTTCAGTTCCTGCTTGTTCTTGGGGCATTTTCCCTTCAGTTTTGTCTTCATCAAGTGAAATGCATGCTCAATCGGATTCAGGTCAGGGGATTGACTTGGCCATTGCATAACATTCCACTTTTTAGCCTTAAAAAACTCTTTGGTTGCTTTTGCAGTATGCTTCGGGTATTTGTCCATCTGCACTGTGAAGCGCCGTCCAATGAGTTCTGAAGCATTTGACTGAATATGAGCATATAATATTGCCCGAAATACTTCAGAATTAATTCTGCTGCTTTTATCAGCAGTCACATCATCAATAAATACAAGGAAACCAGTTCCATTGGCAGCCATACATGCCCACGCCATGACACTACCACCACCATGCTTCACTGATGAGGTGGTATGTTTTGGATCATGAGCAGTTCCTTTCCTTCTCCATACTCTTCTCTTCCCATCACTCTGGTACAAGTTGATCTTTGTCTCATCTGTGCATAGGATGTTGTTCCAGAACTATAATGGCTTTTTTAGATGTTGTTTGGCAAACTCTAATCTGGTCTTCCTGTTTTTGTGGCTCACCAATGGTTTACATCTTGTGGTGAACCCTCTATATTCACTCTTGTGAAGTCTTCTCTTGATTGTTGACTTTGACACATATACACCTACCTCCTGGAGAGTGTTCTTGATTTGGCCAACTGTTGTGAAGGGGTTTTTCTTCACCAGGGAAATAATTCTTCTGTCATCCACCACAGTTGTTTTCCGTGGTCTTTCGGGTCTTTTGGTGTTGCTGAGCTCTCCGGTACATTCTTTCTTTCTAAGAATGTTCCAAACAGTTGATTTGGCCACACCTAATGTTTTTTGCTATCTCTCTGATGGGTTTGTTTTGATTTTTCAGCCTAATGATGGCTTGCTTCACTGATAGTGACAGCTCTTTGTATCTCATATTGAGAGTCGTCAGCAACTGATTCCAAATGCAAATGTCACACCTAGAATCAACTCCAGACCTTTGACCTGTTTAAATGATAATGAAATAATGAGGGAATAGCCCACACCAGTCCATGAAATAGCTTTTGAGTTGATAGTCCCATTACTTTGGGCCCCTTAAAAAGTGGGAGGCACATATAGAAACCGTTGTAATTCCTACACCGTCCACTTGATTTGGATGTTATTACCCTCAAAGTTTGCAGTTAAAGCACATCTTGTTTGTTTCATTTCAAAGCCATTGTGGTGGTGAATAGAGGCAAAAATATGAAATTCTGTCAATGTTCCAATATTTATGCACCTGACTGTATATATATATATATATATATATATATATATATATATATATATATATATATATTAGGGGTGTGCACCGGCCACTTTTCGTGTTGTGTGTTTAGGTTTTGGATCTGGATCTTTCTTCGTGTTTTGGATCTGGATTGGTTTTGCCAAAACCACCCTTCCGTGTTTTGGGTTCTGGGTTTTGTGTTTTGGATCTGTATTTTTTTTAAAAATAGCATAAAAACAGCTAAAATCACAGAATTTGTGTGTTTTTCTGCTCCTATGCTATTATTAACCACAATAACCTTAATTTCCACTCATTTCCAGTCTATTCTGAACACCTCACACCTCACAATAGTGTTTTTATGTCCAAAAGGTTGCACCGAGGTAGCTGGATGACTATGCTAAGAGATACGAGTGGGCGGCACAAACACGTGGTCCATCTAGGAGTGACACTGCAGTGGCAGACAGGATGGCAGTTTGAAAAACTAGGCCCCAAACAGTACATAATTCAAAGAAGAAAAAAAGAGGTGCAAGATGGAATTGTCCATGGGCCCTCCCACCCATCCTTATGTTGTATAAACAGGACATGCACATTTTAACAAACCAAACATTTCAGCGCCAGGGTCTGCCACACGACTGTGGCTGAAATGTGGTTCGTTTGGGCCCCTACAAATCAAGCTGGCAATTAATCTGTCCCTGCACAAACTGGCTCTACGGAGGCAAGATGTCATCCTCATCCTCCTCATCCACGGATTCCTCACCGTCTTCAGTGTTGTGTACATCCTCATCCTCACAGAGTATTAATTCTTCCCCGCTGGAATCCACAACCACAGGTCCCTCTGTACGTTCTGGAGGCTGGTCTCCCTGGAAGAGTTGATAATTCATTTTATGAACATCATCTTCTCCACATTTTGTGGAAGCAACCTCCTACGCCTTTCACTGACAAGGTTCCCGGCTGCACTAAACACTCTTTTGGAGTACACACTGGAGGTAAAATAGAGCCAGTTTGTACAGGGACGTCCAAATTGCCTCTTTTTCCTGCCAGTACAGGTACGGACTGTCAGACATGCCTACTTGGATGCTGTCACCGATGTAATCCTTTAACAGACAGACGCATACTTATCGCTGCTGCTTTGAGGATGCAGGTGCGGCTACAGCCCACACAATTCACAAAGACAGAAAAAAAATATTTTTTTATTTTTTGTGGAGTGCACTTTGAGGGTAACACCACCCTTTAACAGACAGACGCACGCTTGTTGCTGCTGCTTTGAGGATGCTGGTGCGGCTACAGCCCACACAATTCACAAAGACAGAAAATAAAAGAAGAATTTTTTATTTTTTGTGGAGCGCACTTTGAGGGTTACACCACCCTTTAACAGACAGACGCACGCTTGGCGCTGCTCCTTTGTTGATGCACGTGCAGCTACAGTGCACACAATTCACAAAGACAGAAAAAAAAGAATTTTTTATTGTTTGTGGGAGGGTTACACAACCCTTTAACAGACAGACGCACGCTTGTCGCTGCTGCTTTGAGGATGCAGGTGGAATCTAGATGGGATTTGGAACCGGGGACACACTACCTCCATCAATTGTCTAAATCCCACTGCACTAATGGCGGATACCGGATGCACGTCTAACACCAACATAGCAGTCAAGGCTTCAGCTATATGTTTTGCTTCAGGATGACTGCTGTCATACTTCATCCTCATCGCTAGGGACTGTTGGAGGGTCAATTGTTTAGTAAAAGTAGTGATGTTCCTACTTCCTCTCTGGGATGATGAACAACTCCCAGCAGCAGCAACAGCACTAGGAGGAAGTGGTTCTTGATCTTTCCCTATTTTATTTTTATCGGAGAAAGTTTGGTCCTCCATTTATGTTATATTGATATATACGTGTGGCTAAGGCGCACACAAACACAGAAAATATTTTTTTATTTTTGCTGGAGAGTAGTGCACTTTGTGGGTTACACCACCCTTTAAGAAATGAGCCAGCCGGCTCTTTACTTATGGGACACAGGCGCACGCTTGGCGCTGCTCCTTTGTTGATGCACATGCAGCCACAGTGCACACAATTCACAAACACAGAAAATATTTTTTTATTTGGTTTGGAGTGTACTTGGGGGTTACAGCACCCTTTAATGGTCAAGCCAGCCGGCCCTTTACTTATGACACAGGCGCACTCTTGGCACTACTTTGTTGATGCACGTGCGGCTACTGCGCACACAATTCACAAACACAGAAAAAAAAAAAATTTAGCACTTGGGGGGAGCACCCCTGACGGACAGAGCACCCCCTGGACAACACTACAGCACCCCTTTAGGACTGGGACACTGCACAGGACTTTGGAGTGGACACAGCCCCTATGGACAACTGACTGCACAACACAGTCCCGCCAGCCCCTATGTACTTTGAAGTAGTGGACACAGCCCCTATGGACAACAGCAGCACAGCGCAGCACAACACTACTCTGCACTACACTACACTACACTACACAGCCCAGCCAGCCCTAACTCCCACCCTCCCTCTTCACTGTCCACAGCCGAGTGAGAAAATGGCGCCGACGCGAGTACCTTGTATAGGATCCAAAACCCGCGAGATCCGGAAGGCGGGATGATGACGTTTTGCCTCGATTTCAGATCCGAGTCAGGCGGGAAAAGTTGAGCCTGACTCGGATCGGCCTCGGATCGGGGGGGCTCGGGGGGGTTCGGATTTCAGAAATCCGAACCCGCTCACCCCTAATTTAAACTTCAAAAGGTTTTGCAATTAAAAATAACCATCTTTTTTTTTAAAAAAATTATGTAAACGTACACATATGTGACAGTATCCCTGAAGAGGTAAATCACATGCAATAGACACAAAACTTACCTCCCATGTATCCATCACATGGAAACAGATTATCTCAGTGATTCCCAACCTCGGTCCTCAAGGCACACTAACAGTCCTGGTATTAGTGATACCCATGCTTAAGCACAGATGGTTAAATCGAAATAACTGAGGTACTAAATAAGTCACCTGTGCTTAAGTATGGCTATCCTTAAAACCTGGACTGTTAGTGTGCCTTGAGGACCGTGTTTGGGAACCCCTGGATTATCTAATGCACACAAATACATGTAGTTTGCACATAATACCAAACAAGGACCCATCATCTTACGAGCACATGCATTTTCCATGTCTGCAGGCACATACATGTCACAAGACGATAGTATGTTGGCATTTGCCCTCTCATACTGGCAATAAGACATGTATACATTCTATAACTAATATGATCTTCATTTTTAAGGCATTAAAATGCTCCCGGGGATATACAAAAATGACATTCAAAACAAGATCTCCTTTGGGGAAATAGCTACATTAGTGGCATATTGCCAAATAAAAGCAAATATCCTTATGTAAGGAAGTGGTGCCCACAGTGTGCTCCCAAGGCAACATCTCAGCTTCTCATATATTGCCAGTTCTATAGACACATTAATGTACTAAGGAGCTGATTCTAAGTAACAGTAACTTTGCACCTTGGCAATACCATGCAGGGCTGCCATCCGAAATAATGGGGCCCGGGACTGCCAGGACAGGCAGGGCCCCCACAGCCTCGGCCCCCCCACAATCCCAGACAATTACCCCACACTACTTCTTCTTTTTTGGCTGCTCCTCAGTCTTCACACTCTGTGGCCCCTCTCATTCAGCAGCGCGGTGTGACATCATGACATCATGCTGCGTTGGCTAACAAGAAAGACTTTATTGCATGGGCCAGCCACGACGTAGGTGGGAGGCCGAGCGGGTGGGTGGCCCTGGGCGACTGGGTGAGAAGTGACCCATGAATCACTACTATTGTGCGGCGCGCTGGTAGGAGCAGGCCCCCTCCGGGCCAGTCACTCACTTACAAGATGATAGCAGTAGCGGGCAGCCGGGCGGTACTAGGAGTGGGCAGGCCCCACCAAGTGTCCAGCCATGGTGGTGTTGGTAGGAGGCGGAGAGGGAGAGTGTCCCTGGGCTGGGCCTGTCAGTCATCTCACTTCTATTGTGCAGTGGTGGCAGGGGGTAGGAGCAGCGGGCCTCCTGAGTGACCGGGCCCTGGGACTCCAGTCCCGCCCTCATGGTGGCCATGACACCATGTTGCACTACAGATGGGGCAGTTATAAAGGGCCTCACCCTGAGTCGCACGCAATCACGCAATGCTGACATCCACTTACATTAGCGATTTTTTGCAACTGCTCATGCGGGAACATTTCTGGAAACCCCTATGACGAACTAGTGACATCACTTTGTCCTTTCTGCCTTGGTGATGTCACCAATTCATAATGAATCGATTGCTGTTCCTCCATCTCATTCTAATGACAAGAGGTTTAGACCACAAAATGGCTGCCCCCACTGTGTATGCAATGGGTTCTCTTTTAATAGAAATTCTATTGAAAAGCACATACACTGGAGCATGGAAGTGTCAGGGGACATGCTGTACCAGAGTACAGGGCTCGCAATAACTGTTTTTAAGTCAAATTTTCCCATCAGTATTGGTCGTAGTGTAATAGAAAGACCTTTCATAGTATCAGTAATAGCATTACACAGACTAGGGGATTGGGTCCTGATGTACAAGCTGACTTAATTAACCTTTTATAGCCACCGGTCCTCCATGACTGCAGAAAGTTAATATCGGCTAAGTGACTTTTATTTTAGCTGGGCCCAATGGAAAGAATAGTAGATCAGGGCACAATGTGAGGCACAGGGAAATATTTAAGGAGCTACACACACACACACACACACATGCGCACGCACACGCACACACACGCACACACACATACGCACACACACACATACGCACACGCACACGCATGAAAGCAATATTTTATACAGTTTATTTCCAAACCTTTCAAGGTTCAGCCTGGATATATTACTAATGAACTAAGCACTTCTTGGCCACCATCTGGACATTTAATTTTTATCATCAATTATTTTTAAGCTGTAACAAAGGGCCTGATTCAGCTTCAGACGGAATAGCTAAGCTGCCCGCCAGCCGCTTAGCTATTCCATCTGTGCTGATATGGTAATGCAGCAGGAAACATCACGCCCCCTGCTGCATTACGTATCCGAGCTGCGCTGTCCAACGCAGCATCGGATACTCTGCGGACCATCGGCCGGCTAAGGTGACCCATGGGGTCATGCAGCCGGCCATCACAGCTGCAAGGAAGAGGCCAGGAAATCTCTTCCCTTCCCCCCAACAGCAGCGACACGCCTCCGTTTCAGGAAACTGATGCCATCACCACTCCTCCCCGTCCCCAAATGGCAGCAGACTGTCTGCTGCCAGTTTACGTGCGGGCTCGCAGACCCGTTCAGCACATGCGCAGAACAGGTCTGGTGCGTGTGCAGACTCCCAAAAAGTGTCTACAGCTCCCTACAAGGAGGTAAAAATAAAACACATTGCAAAATAACATAATAAAATATAATTACAATACACGACTGGTGCAAGTACATACTGTATCAGAAGTACAATCAATTAGTACTAAAACGACACAGGCTGGTTTGTACAAGTAACAGGGACAAGGGTAAGATAATTGGCTGATGGGGCTCACAGTGGTGGGAGTCACTTCTGTACTCAATGATCCTGTACCCAACGTAACATCAGAGTCACTGATGTAGAAAATGGAGACAATGTGGTGGAGAGCTGATGACATGGGGGAGAATGAGAGGGATGAGCTTGCATATGATGGTGAGTGGTGAACAGGTTGAGAGTGAATTGTGAAAGATACATGTTGAGAGGATGAGGCAATGAGGACAAATAATGAGGAGAGAGCCTTATAAAAATGTATCATGCAGGACACATCTGGTCTTGAACCAGTAACCCACATTTTGTCCTTTCCTGCTCCTGCTTGACTCTAGTGAGGGCTGGAACTACCATTACGCAGCTTTGGGCAGGAACCTAGAACCCCGGCACTAGGGGGCGCCACTGACTCCATCTACCACAAAAATGAAGGATGTCTCAGTCATCTTTACATGATGCCTGTGACGGCAGTATAAGCCAACCCCACACAGCCACATTTTTTTCCTGCTTTCTGGCCACATCAACAGCTCTTTCTACATGTCTGACATGTCGTATGACTGTGATGCAGGCAGCGTGGAGTGTGTCTGCTGCTCTCTCCTCCCCTCTTCTACCCAGCCAGGCTTACACAAAAAGCTCTGCCTCCCAGAAGAGTGAATCTTAATGGTTCCTAATGTGACTCATGGTATCAGAGACAGTGAAGCCTTAGCCAGGGCTGTGCAGGCTACACTTAGGAGTCTATTTACTAAGCAATGTTAGGAGACAGAGTGAAAAGTGATAAGAAAGTGATAAGTTGCCAGCCAATCAGCTCCCAACTGCCATCTCACAGGCTGTGTTTGAAAAATGACAGTTGGGAGCTGATTGGCTGGCACCTTATCACTTTCTTATGACTTTTCACTCTGTCTCCTAACACTGCTTAGTAAATAGACCCCATAGCAAACATTTCACAGTAACAGGGCATCAGAACATAAGCAGACAATAGCATAAGTACATAGCACAATTACCAAACTTAAATATATCACCACAGACTGGTTAGGACAGATACAGGAGCAAGGACAAGTCTCTGTAGATAGCAGGAGTTGTGAGTGAGTCTATACAGTACACAGTGATCCTGTACCTAAAGTATGGGTAAGCAGGTAGAGTCAGAGACAGGACAGGAGAGAGGAGTGGTGACATGGAGTGTGTTAGGGGAAAACACCAGACAAGAGGGCCCTGCCCAGAAGTGCTTACAAAACTATGGAAAATGGATTAACAGTTGGAGGGTGTACTAGGAAACATACATGGTAAGGGGTAAGAGGAGAGCTTTTGAGATGAGGAGGGCTGGTATACCTTAAGGGCATGTTTAAAGTTGTAGAGGCTGGTACAGATTCTCATTGGGCAAGGGTGAGTTCTAGAAGATGGCAGCACCTCAAGTAAAATATTGGAAGTGAGAGTGAGATGAAGTGAACAAGGTAGAGGAGATACATTGGTCAATGTAGGAGCAGAGAGGGCAGGGGGGGAATGTGGACAGAAAGGAGGCCAGAAATATAAGGGAAGGAGGAGGAGCTTAAGGCTTTTTAAGTGAGGAGTTTGAGATGGATTCTAAGTGAGATAGGGAAGCCAGTTAAGCAGGTAGCAGAGGAGGGAGGCAGATACAATAAATTAGGGTTGCATAAAACTTGGATTTTTAAAAAAAAAAATTAAAAACTGATTTATTTGATTTAAATAGGATTTTTTCTAAAAAATTGTTTAAACAAACGTTTAAAAATTTAAAATGATTACTTTAAAAAACATTTTAATAAAAAATCCTATTTAAATCCCAAAAATCTGATTTAAATCAAATAAATTTGTTTTTGATTCTTTTTTAAAAAAATTTAATTTTATGCTACCAATAGCGGCAGAGAAAAAGAAGAAAATATTTAAGTGGGAACAGGCAGGAGAGAGAGAGACCAGAAAGGAGGAGGTTACAGTAGTCATGTGAGTTTTGGTGGCATCAGGAATGAGGAAGAGCTAGATTCTGGCGATGTTCCGGAGGTGGAAGCGGCAGGATTGAGAGATGACCTGAATGTGAGAGAATTCAGTTGAAGATGACACTGAGGCAGCAAACTTGGGGGACAAAAAAAGAGGGTGATATTATAAGGGAGATAGGTCTGAGGAGGAGAGGTAGATATGAGTGTCATCAATGTTTAGATGATATTGAAAGACAATGGAGCTAATGAGATTTTCCAATGAAGGAGGTGTAGAGGGAGAAGAGAAGGAAGCCAAGAACGGACCCCTGAAGGACACTTACAGTCAGGGGACGAGAGAGGGGGAAGGGGAGATAGGGGTAGAGCCAGAAACTGAATGGTTGGTAAGGTAGAACTTGAACCATGATAGCACAGAGTCATGGAAGTCAATGGAGTGCAGATTGTGGAGAAGAAGGAAGTCAACAGTGTTAAATGAAACAGACATGTATGAATATATAACTGGGCATGAACTAGAATTGTGTGTAGTGATTTGTAGGAGAGAGGGTTTGGGAGCAAATTTGTAATAAGATGGTTAGGTACTGTAAATGGTGAATATAGTGACAAAATGGTGAAAATATTTGAAAAACACCTTTGAAAAGTCACATGGTCTGTGACGAAACGCATTATGTGGGACTCTTCTATCAGTTTGAAGCACTGTTGCATTGATCTCTGCCACATTGACATTGATTCTGGCTAGCCAGGGCCGGCACTACCACTAGCAAGCTTAGGCAGCTACCTAGAAGCGCCAGCCACTAGAGGGCACTTCTGAGTCTGCTTAACTACGGAGGGTGCAGGGGGTTTTGTTGCTAGGGGTCCGGTGGCTTAAGCGGCCCACTGGCCCAGTGATCGCATCCCCTGCACCCTCCATTTGCCGGGTGCCCGCTGAGATTGTGTTACCAGCGGGCGCCCAGTTCCTTCTCCCCCCCCCCCGGCGCCAGCGGCAGCTGGAGGATGGAGCTCAGTGCACTATGGGAGTGATGTCACTCCCATAGTTCCGAGGAGCAGGCCCCTGGGATTGACGGCAGCAGACACTGAAGCGGGGTTTAAGGTATTTTTTTTTGTGTGCGTGTGAATGTGTGTGCGTGGGAGGGCTTACCACAGGGGGCACTACAGGGGCCTTACTACTGGGGGCATCATATGAGGGCACTATTGGGAGCACTACAGGGGCCATAACTACTGGGGGCACTTCAAGGGGCATTACTACTGGGGCACTGCAGGGAGCATTACTATTTGGGGCCCCACAAGGGGATTACTACTGGGGGCACTGCAGGGAGCATTACTACTGGGGGGCACTAGAAGGGCATTACTACTGGGGACACTGCAGGAAACATTACTACTGGGGGCACTGAAGAGAGCATTACTATTGGAGGCACTACAAGGCATTACAACTGGGGGCCTTACTACTGAGGACACTGCAGGGGGAATCATCCCTTTAATTCGGGTCATGTGAATATTATTAGGGCGCTGTGTATGTGTCTGAGAGCTGGGCAGAGGGTTTGGGGGAAAACAGGGGCGGCATTGTGAACCTTTGCCTAGGGCGCCCTGAAACCTTGCACCGACCTTGCGGCTACCACAATACAGCAGGTCTACCTCACGAATCCAGACAGGATTCCGACATCCCTGCTGGTGATCCACGGCATTCTGGATATTATTATCAAGGGGAGCCCCACAGCGTACGGACAGCTCTCCGTAAGTAGTTACCGGAGTTCCGGACGGCCATATACTTGGCACCCGCTGATTGTTGCTGTCAGTACGTACCCGACTACCGGACTGCTACACACCTGACATCTGAGTTTTTCAAGACGAATTGATGTTGAATGCTAAACAAATGTCCGTGAGTATAATCAGCAGTGGATATGTCTACCCATGACTGAATGATGGTCCGTAAGTGGCTTTACAGTTGTTTTACATGAATACTGGTCCATGAGTACTACTATTTCTTATACACAGGAGGAGGTACTACTATAAAGCTAGACATAGCGCAATAACCCGACATTGGTAATAACTACAAGTGTGTTACGGCACCTAACAGGCTCAAAGTGAGCCGACCACACTTCTATAAGCAGCTGTTATTGAAGTGACTGAACTTGAATGCTTAAACCATATATGTCAGAGTGCATCCTGCTATCTTATCATTCCTAAGTATACAGTCGGGAGGACTTATGTTACATTATTGAAGTGTCAGCACAAGGAATACACAGACCGGTTATTCTTGGAAATCATTTTATCTAGAGAGGTATATTCCTGGAGCATACCCAAAGGAACTGCCTGAGCTGTTCATACCACTGAATGGGCAAAGAGATCTGCAACATCCGTTTTTTTTATGTTATCTATATCTGTTACATTGTATAATTAGTCTGCTAACTTTGCAAATGTGATGTCCATTGCACATTTTTTTATATGTATTATTGGAAAGATTTTCAAGTGGCTCAATTAAATCTATTTAAGGTTTGACACATCTCATTTCTCCATAAGCTGATATATATTTAATAAGACAGCGCTGTCTGTTCTTCTGGTCATATCTCATGCATACAGTTTTCTAATTGGTTTTTATTTTCAACACCTGTGGGGAGGTTCTCACGTATTTAATTGCTTTCAGCAATTTGTTACATTCACTATTTTTATATATTCGCATGAGTGTGATATTATTTAGTTGTAGCACAGACTATTGTGTGTGTGTGTATATATATATATATATATATATATATATATATATATATATATATATATTCATTGAATTAGCAAACCTACACAGAGTTTGTTTATAATGCATGCTGCAACCATAAATATAGCCCCTGATTTGGAGGATTTAGTATTGGGTACACAACACCGGAATTTAGCTTTGTAAATTTCTTTCTTCTGAAATATTGTTAGTATTTGGCTGATTTTATAATACCGATTATGGTCAATGAGTATTGCTATAATCATACATGACACACTTGTGCGGTTTGTTTGTGAACCGAGCTGTAGACACTGCTAAGCGAGGGTTCGGGAGTGCATCCAGTGAAACTGCGAGGTTTGGTGTAGTTTCGACTCATAGACTGGGTACGGAGAGACTGGTAGATGACCAGTGTCACGACCCGGGTTTCCCGGCATGAAGGTTTGCAGCCCTTACCGGTAAGGGCGCTGTGGTACAGTCCTTCTGGCGGGGGAGCTGGCGTGTGGAGACTGGCATTGGGTGTACGCAGAGGTCTGCCAGCGTTGGGCCATCCTGGCAAGGGTAAGTCTAGTGGCGTCTCCGCGTCACGGCTGTCAGGGCGCCACCATGTTGTCTTTGGCCATGTGACACAGAAGGCCAATCGCCTGTGGGTCACCTGCTCTCTCTGGCCTATCACGTTCTGTTACTGGGTACTTAAGGGTGTTTGGAGCGCCCTGTAGTTGCCAGTGCAACGTGATCACAGTGTCAGCTGTGAGAGAGAGTTCTCTGCGCTCCTGAACCGTAGACTTGTGATCCGGTGCCTGCTCTAGCTCCTTGTCAGCCTCCGGCTCCCTGCATATCCTGCACCGCTCTGCCTTGCCTTATACTCCACGGGTGATCAGCTCTGCACCTTCCACCAGATCCACCCCTGCCAGAACCTGTCTCCTCAGTTAACCCATTCCTGTGCAGCCATCTTCCCAGCATTACCAGATTCTCCTTTCAGCCATCATCACAGCATTACCGGATTCTCCTTTCAGCCATCTTCCCCGCATTATCGGATTTCCCTTTCAGCCATCATCACAGCTTTACCGGATATCCCTCTCAGCCACTATTCAGCATACCAGGATTTCCACTTCACTCTGACAGTCTATCTGGATTCACCTCATTCATCTCTGTCACTGATCTGGACATTCGTTTATCTCCAATCACTACAGTTCCCTCCTGCCACATATATTAGTTTCTTTATTACTGGACTTTAGTTTATCTTGTTGTTCATGTCTACCAACATTCACATTAAAGAACCCACCTTTCCGTTTAAACCTGTTCCGGTGTTTTCTCCTGTTACCACCCCGGGTCCACAACAAACACAGACTCTAACAACCAGTACTTGAGAAGTTGGCTGAGACTCAAGTCAGAGGTGCGGAATCTAACACGCCAGTGTTCACCAGTGACCCTCGCAAGGGGATTTGGGCTTGGCTGCGCCCAACGTGAAGGTCGCGGTCCTCTGCTTGGGTTTCCCTATACTGGGTTGTGGTTGAAGCAATGAGAACACTCTGTATAGCTGTGAGTGTGTGTGAACCAGATAGCAGAGACATAAATAGACTTTTTGGTACCCTGTGCTAGAAAGAGCATTGGCACCCCCCTATTTTTCAAATAGGAACATAAGACCCGAAAAAGGGGCATGGCCTCATGGGGAATGGCCAGGGAAGAGATAGGGGAGGCCAGAAGATGCTGGGGATAAAAGAAGAGGAGCTACAAGTCAGAATGATAATTAACAGAAAATTGACGG
The DNA here is from genome assembly GCA_031769625.1 of Taudactylus pleione. Lineage (NCBI taxonomy): Eukaryota > Metazoa > Chordata > Amphibia > Anura > Myobatrachidae > Taudactylus > Taudactylus pleione. The sequence goes on from JAUIMM010001655.1 coordinate 2,807,000, forward strand.
CCCAAGCTGCGTCCCCTTCCCTGTTGTGTCCTATGCCATGGCACAGTTCACACCACCCTAGCTACGGCACTGCTGGATAGCAACTGGAGCCAGTGGTGCAGCGAGATGGGAATCTGCACTGAGTAACAGCGATTTCTGCAGGAGCTCAGACGGTATCTGCCAGCAAGGCTGAAAACAACATTGCACTGGCAATTTACACAGTGCTGGGAACTTCCTTAAATACCCTCTGTTAATAAGGGATTGGGTAGTGGAGTCAATTGATGGCAGATTGGGATTCCATTGGCTGTGAGTAAGTCACCTGATTGAAAGCAACATGGCTGCGCTCATCTCTGATTTTGGAGGGAACTCCGGCGTGGAGCACACTGTGGATATGCAGAGAGAATGGTAAGCACTAATGGCCTGGAAACAAAACATCCACATGATCTCTGCAGTTCAGGTCCAGCATACTGTATCAACTGGATTACGAAGCTCTGCTCACAGACAGAGAGGCTCTCAGGTGCACAATCAGTCCAGAAGGGTAATCAGGCAATTAGCAGCACAGACACATGCTGCAGCCTGCAGCTGAACAGCTCTCCCAGGCAAATCTGGATATCCTAACCTGCAGAGCAGGTGGCAGAGGTAAGTCACAGGGCAAACTAGCAAAATATGAGAAAAATAAGTCAGGATCAGGACAATACATGTATTAAGTTAAAACAAGATATTGGACGCAAACATAGAGTCTACCTTACGCAACTGCGAATGCAATGGAGACTACACACGCAGTTCAACTGCGATAGTATGCTAATCCATTGCGCTCGCAATGCCCTCGCGGCACTACACAAGGACGTCCACTTTACCTTACACACATCCGTAATGTTTAGACTGCGGGGGGAGGGTTAGTTTTATGGGTAGGGGTATGGCTAGTCTACTTACCGGTAGTGTCGGCGGGGGGAGGGTTAGATTTAGGCTGCAGGAAGGAAGGGTTAGTTTTATGGGTAGGGGTATGGCTAGCCTACTTACCAATAGTGTTGGCATTGTAATCCAGTCGGGATGTCGGCATCAGGATTCTGAACACCATAAGCCTGAGTGCCGGTAGCTCGTACTCGATCCTATATTATTATTGTACTTCATTCAATTTTAATATTTGACTTTAAGACCATGTCAGCATGTTGGTGTCGGCATTCTGGATGCTGATAAAATATATCACACACTTTTGCCTTATTATTTGTCACCCTATTTAAAATTCTGTTTTATGCCCTTTAGCTTGCCAGTTCCCTCACTCCATACTCCTACCATTATCATATTTCAAATTAATGTGACATTTTGATTTGTTCCCATTTACAGTACATACAGACATTGCTGATTTGTGTTGGAAGAGACCGGCAGGGGTTCTTATGGGCCTACTCCTGGTGTGTGACAAACCGAGACAGGACTGATCCTTGTGGAGGCACTGGGAACGCCAATGGTGAGTGGAGCTCAAAGTCACATAATGAACCAATAGAACACTCCCATCATGTATTAGCCCCATATTAAAGGCACCGTGCAGATTACATTATATTATATGACACGTTGTGGGGTTGCACTATTTGTCTGATAGTTTCTTTAGAATTAACTGTGGGAAAGAGTATTGCTTACCCATATTGATAATTTCACCCTTCTATAAAGTCCTGCCAATGGTGTACAGTACCTTATCTGTCCCACCAATAGTGCACCTTATCTTCCCCGCCAACAATATACCTTATCTGCCCCGCCAACAATATACCTTATCTGCCCCACCAATAGTGATCCTTATCTGCCACGCCAACAATATACCTTATCTGCCCCACCAATAGTGATCCTTATCTGCCACGCCAACAATATACCTTATCTGCCCCACCAATAGTGCACCTTATCTGCCCCACCAATAGTGCACCTTATCTGCCAGCCAACAATATACCTTCTCTGCCCCACCAATAGTGCACCTTATCTGCCATGCCAACAATATACCTTATCTGCCCCACCAATAGTGCACCTTATCTGCCATGCCAACAATATTCCTTATCTGTCCCACCAATAGTGATCCTTATCTGCCCCGCCAACAATATACCTTATCTGCCCCACCAATAGTGCACCTTATCTGCCCCTCCAACAATATACCTTATCAGCCCCACCAATAGTGCACCTTATCTGCCATGCCAACAATATACCTTATCTGTCCCACCATTAGTGCACCTTATCTGCCCCGCCAACAATATACCTTATCTGTCCCAACAATAGTGATTCTTATCTGCCCCGCCAACAATATACCTTATCTGCCCCACCAATAGTGCACCTTATCTGCCACGCCAACAATATACCTTATCTGCCCCACAAATAGTGATCCTTATCTGCCACGCCAACAATACACCTTATCTGCCCCACCAATAGTGCACCTTATCTGCCACGCCAACAATATACCTTATCTGCCCCACCAATAGTGCACCTTATCTGCCCCGCCAACAATATACCTTATCTGCCCCACCAATAGTGATCCTTATCTGCCACGCCAACAATACACCTTATCTGCCCCACCAATAGTGCACCTTATCTGCCACGCCAACAATATACCTTATCTGCCCCACCAATAGTGCACCTTATCTGCCCCGCCAACAATATACCTTATCTGCCCCACCAATAGTGCACCTTATCTGCCCCGCCAACAATATACCTTATCTGTCCCACCAATAGTGCACCTTATCTGCCATGCCAACAATATACCTTATCTGCCCCACCAATAGTGCACCTTATCTGCCCCGCCAACAATATACCTTATCTGCCCCACCAATAGTGCACCTTATCTGCCCCGCCAACAATATACCTTATCTGGCCCACCAATAGTGCACCTTATCTGCCATGCCAACAATATACCTTATCTGCCCCACCAATAGTGCACCTTATCTGCCCCGCCAACAATATACCTTATCTGCCCCACCAATAGTGCACCTTATCTGCCACGCCAACAATATACCTTATCTGCCCCACCAATAGTGCACCTTATCTGCCACGCCAACAATATACCTTATCTGCCCCACCAATAGTGATCCTTATCTGCCCCGCCAACAATATACCTTATCTGCCGCACCAATAGTGCACCTTATCTGCCCCGCCAACAATATACCTTATCTGCCCCACCAATAGTGCACCTTATCTGCCACGCCAACAATATACCTTATCTGCCCCACCAATAGTGATCCTTATCTGCCCCGCCAACAATATACCTATCTGCCCCACCAATAGTGCACCTTATCTGCCCCGCCAACAATATACCTTATCTGCCCCACCAATAGTGATCCTTATCTGCCATGCCAACAATATACCTTATCTGCCCCACCAATAGTGCACCTTATCTGCCATGCCAACAATATACCTTATCTGCCCCACCAATAGTGCACCTTATCTGCCATGCCAACAATATACCTTATCTGCCCCACCAATAGTGCACCTTATCTGCCCCGCCAACAATATACCTTATCTGCCCCACCAATAGTGATCCTTATCTGCCCCACCAGCAATATACCTTATCTGCCCCACCAATAGTGCACCTTATCTGCCATGCCAACAATATACCTTATCTGCCCCACCAATAGTGATCCTTATCTGCCCCGCCAACAATATACCTTATCTGCCGCAGCACACAGTGTGCCTTACCTGTCCCGCCTAGAGTATACTTTACCTGTCCCACCAACAGTGTGATTTACCTGTCCCACCAACAGTGTGCCTTATCTGTCCCGCCAACAGTGTGCATTACCTGTCCCGCCAACAGTGTGCCTTATCTGTCCTGCCCACAGTGTGCCTTACCTGTCCCGCCAACAGTGTGCTTCACCTGTCCCACCAACAATGTGCCTTACCTGTCCTGCCCACAGTGTGCCATACCTGTCCCATCTACAGTATACTTTATCTGTCCCACCAACAGGGTGCCTTACCTGTCCCGCCAACAGTGGTGCCTTATCTGTCCCACCAACAGTGTGCTTTACCTGTCCCACCAACAGTGTGCTTTACCTGTCCCACCAATAGTGATTCTTATCTGCCCCGCCAACAATATACCTTATCTGCCCCACCAATAGTGCACCTTATCTGCCACGCCAACAATATACCTTATCTGCCCCACCAATAGTGATCCTTATCTGCCACGCCAACAATACACCTTATCTGCCCCACCAATAGTGCACCTTATCTGCCACGCCAACAATATACCTTATCTGCCCCACCAATAGTGCACCTTATCTGCCCCGCCAACAATATACCTTATCTGCCCCACCAATAGTGATCCTTATCTGCCACGCCAACAATACACCTTATCTGCCCCACCAATAGTGCACCTTATCTGCCACGCCAACAATATACCTTATCTGCCCCACCAATAGTGCACCTTATCTGCCCCGCCAACAATATACCTTATCTGCCCCACCAATAGTGCACCTTATCTGCCCCGCCAACAATATACCTTATCTGTCCCACCAATAGTGCACCTTATCTGCCATGCCAACAATATACCTTATCTGCCCCACCAATAGTGCACCTTATCTGCCCCGCCATCAATATACCTTATCTGCCCCACCAATAGTGCACCTTATCTGCCCCGCCAACAATATACCTTATCTGGCCCACCAATAGTGCACCTTATCTGCCATGCCAACAATATACCTTATCTGCCCCACCAATAGTGCACCTTATCTGCCCCGCCAACAATATACCTTATCTGCCCCACCAATAGTGCACCTTATCTGCCACGCCAACAATATACCTTATCTGCCCCACCAATAGTGCACCTTATCTGCCACGCCAACAATATACCTTATCTGCCCCACCAATAGTGATCCTTATCTGCCCCGCCAACAATATACCTTATCTGCCGCACCAATAGTGCACCTTATCTGCCCCGCCAACAATATACCTTATCTGCCCCACCAATAGTGCACCTTATCTGCCACGCCAACAATATACCTTATCTGCCCCACCAATAGTGATCCTTATCTGCCCCGCCAACAATATACCTATCTGCCCCACCAATAGTGCACCTTATCTGCCCCGCCAACAATATACCTTATCTGCCCCACCAATAGTGATCCTTATCTGCCCCGCCAACAATATACCTTATCTGCCCCACCAATAGTGCACCTTATCTGCCCCTCCAACAATATACCTTATCAGCCCCACCAATAGTGCACCTTATCTGCCATGCCAACAATATACCTTATCTGTCCCACCATTAGTGCACCTTATCTGCCCCGCCAACAATATACCTTATCTGTCCCACCAATAGTGATTCTTATCTGCCCCGCCAACAATATACCTTATCTGCCCCACCAATAGTGCACCTTATCTGCCACGCCAACAATATACCTTATCTGCCCCACCAATAGTGATCCTTATCTGCCACGCCAACAATACACCTTATCTGCCCCACCAATAGTGCACCTTATCTGCCACGCCAACAATATACCTTATCTGCCCCACCAATAGTGCACCTTATCTGCCCCGCCAACAATATACCTTATCTGCCCCACCAATAGTGATCCTTATCTGCCACGCCAACAATACACCTTATCTGCCCCACCAATAGTGCACCTTATCTGCCACGCCAATAATATACCTTATCTGCCCCACCAATAGTGCACCTTATCTGCCCCGCCAACAATATACCTTATCTGCCCCACCAATAGTGCACCTTATCTGCCCCGCCAACAATATACCTTATCTGTCCCACCAATAGTGCACCTTATCTGCCATGCCAACAATATACCTTATCTGCCCCACCAATAGTGCACCTTATCTGCCCCGCCAACAATATACCTTATCTGCCCCACCAATAGTGCACCTTATCTGCCCCGCCAACAATATAGCTTATCTGCCCCACCAATAGTGCACCTTATCTGCCATGCCAACAATATACCTTATCTGCCCCACCAATAGTGCACCTTATCTGCCCCGCCAACAATATACCTTATCTGCCCCTCCAATAGTGCACCTTATCTGCCGCGCCAACAATATACCTTATCTGCCCCACCAATAGTGCACCTTATCTGCCACGCCAACAATATACCTTATCTGCCCCACCAATAGTGATCCTTATCTGCCCCGCCAACAATATACCTTATCTGCCGCACCAATAGTGCACCTTATCTGCCCGCCAACAATATACCTTATCTGCCCCACCAATAGTGCACCTTATCTGCCACGCCAACAATATACCTTATCTGCCCCACCAATAGTGATCCTTATCTGCCCCGCCAACAATATACCTATCTGCCCCACCAATAATGCACCTTATCTGCCCCGCCAACAATATACCTTATCTGCCCCACCAATAGTGATCCTTATCTGCCATGCCAACAATATACCTTATCTGCCCCACCAATAGTGCACCTTATCTGCCATGCCAACAATATACCTTATCTGCCCCACCAATAGTGCACCTTATCTGCCATGCCAACAATATACCTTATCTGTCCCACCAATAGTGCACCTTATCTGCCCCGCCAACAATATACCTTATCTGCCCCACCAATAGTGCACCTTATCTGCCACGCCAACAATATACCTTATCTGTCCCACCAATAGTGCACCTTATCTGCCCCGCCAACAATATACCTTATCTGCCCCACCAATAGTGATCCTTATCTGCCCCGCCAACAATATACCTTATCTGCCCCACCAATAGTGCACCTTATCTGCCATGCCAACAATATACCTTATCTGCCCCACCAATAGTGATCCTTATCTGCCCCGCCAACAATATACCTTATCTGCCGCAGCACACAGTGTGCCTTACCTGTCCCGCCTACAGTATACTTTACCTGTCCCACCAACAGTGTGCTTTACCTGTCCCACCAACAGTGTGCCTTATCTGTCCCGCCAACAGTGTGCATTACCTGTCCCGCCAACAGTGTGCCTTATCTGTCCTGCCCACAGTGTGCCTTACCTGTCCCGCCAACAGTGTGCTTTACCTGTCCCACCAACAATGTGCCTTACCTGTCCTGCCCACAGTGTGCCTTACCTGTCCCATCTACAGTATACTTTATCTGTCCCACCAACAGGGTGCCTTACCTGTCCCGCCAACAGTGGTGCCTTATCTGTCCCACCAACAGTGTGCTTTACCTGTCCCACCAACAGTGTGCTTTACCTGTCCCACCAATAGTGATTCTTATCTGCCCCGCCAACAATATACCTTATCTGCCCCACCAATAGTGCACCTTATCTGCCACGCCAACAATACACCTTATCTGCCCCACCAATAGTGCACCTTATCTGCCACGCCAACAATATACCTTATCTGCCCCACCAATAGTGCACCTTATCTGCCCCGCCAACAATATACCTTATCTGCCCCACCAATAGTGATCCTTATCTGCCACGCCAACAATACACCTTATCTGCCCCACCAATAGTGCACCTTATCTGCCACGCCAACAATATACCTTATCTGCCCCACCAATAGTGCACCTTATCTGCCCCGCCAACAATATACCTTATCTGCCCCACCAATAGTGCACCTTATCTGCCCCGCCAACAATATACCTTATCTGTCCCACCAATAGTGCACCTTATCTGCCATGCCAACAATATACCTTATCTGCCCCACCAATAGTGCACCTTATCTGCCCCGCCAACAATATACCTTATCTGCCCCACCAATAGTGCACCTTATCTGCCCCGCCAACAATATACCTTATCTGCCCCACCAATAGTGCACCTTATCTGCCATGCCAACGATATACCTTATCTGCCCCACCAATAGTGCACCTTATCTGCCCCGCCAACAATATACCTTATCTGCCCCACCAATAGTGCACCTTATCTGCCACGCCAACAATATACCTTATCTGCCCCACCAATAGTGCACCTTATCTGCCACGCCAACAATATACCTTATCTGCCCCACCAATAGTGCACCTTATCTGCCACGCCAACAATATACCTTATCTGCCCCACCAATAGTGATCCTTATCTGCCCCGCCAACAATATACCTTATCTGCCGCACCAATAGTGCACCTTATCTGCCCCGCCAACAATTTACCTTATCTGCCCCACCAATAGTGCACCTTATCTGCCACGCCAACAACATACCTTATCTGCCCCACCAATAGTGATCCTTATCTGCCCCGCCAACAATATACCTATCTGCCCCACCAATAGTGCACCTTATCTGCCCCGCCAACAATATACCTTATCTGCCCCACCAATAGTGATCCTTATCTGCCATGCCAACAATATACCTTATCTGCCCCACCAATAGTGCACCTTATCTGCCATGCCAACAATATACCTTATCTGCCCCACCAATAGTGCACCTTATCTGCCATGCCAACAATATACCTTATCTGCCCCACCAATAGTGCACCTTATCTGCCCCGCCAACAATATACCTTATCTGCCCCACCAATAGTGCACCTTATCTGCCACGCCAACAATATACCTTATCTGTCCCACCAATAGTGCACCTTATCTGCCCCGCCAACAATATACCTTATCTGCCCCACCAATAGTGATCCTTATCTGCCCCACCAACAATATACCTTATCTGCCCCATCAATAGTGCACCTTATCTGCCATGCCAACAATATACCTTATCTGCCCCACCAATAGTGATCCTTATCTGCCCCGCCAACAATATACCTTATCTGCCGCAGCACACAGTGTGCCTTACCTGTCCCGCCTACAGTATACTTTACCTGTCCCACCAACAGTGTGCATTACCTGTCCCGCCAACAGTGTGCCTTATCTGTCCTGCCCACAGTGTGCCTTACCTGTCCCGCCAACAGTGTGCTTTACCTGTCCCACCAACAATGTGCCTTACCTGTCCTGCCCACAGTGTGCCTTACCTGTCCCATCTACAGTATACTTTATCTGTCCCACCAACAGGGTGCCTTACCTGTCCCGCCAACAGTGGTGCCTTATCTGTCCCACCAACAGTGTGCTTTACCTGTCCCACCAACAGTGTGCTTTACCTGTCCCACCAACATGGTGCCTTACCTGTCCCGCCTACAGTATACTTTATCTGTCCCTCCAACAGTGTGCCTTACCTGTCCCACCAACAATGTGCCTTATCTGTCCTGCCCACAGTGTGCCTTACTTGTCCCGCCAACAGTGGTGCCTTACCTGTCCTGCCAACAGTGGTGCCTTACCTGTCCCGCCAACAGTGTGCCTTACCTGTCCCGCCAACAGTGTGCTCTACCTGTCCCACCAAAATACAGAGTGCTGTATTCTGCACAGCACCCAGCACTGTATGTGGTATACATATGCTATTTGCAGGACCCAGTCTAATTGTCAACAGGCACAATGTCGACATCCTTAGAATGTTGACATGTTTACAATGTCGACATCTCAAATGTCACCATGTGAAATGACGACATTCTCAGAATTAGGGTTAGGTGCTGGGAGGAGGATTAGGGATAGGCTGCAGGTGGGGGGGTTGGGGGGAGGTTAGGGTTAGGTTGGTTAGGCTTCATCGGACGACTGCGCTGGAAGTGACATCACATGACCTCTGGGACTCGGAAACCACACTGGAGCCACTGCAGCCATCGGGACCAGGTAAGTGACAGCGACATGTCATCTGTGTAAACATGATGACTGTCGATTTGGTCACGGTCAACATTCTAAGCATGTCGACAGTCAAATCGTGTCGACATTCTCATGTCAGCCTGATGGATGTCGACATGAAAACCTGTCGATCTAACATATACACCCATTAATTACCACCATGTTAAAAGTTACAATGCCAGCAGCCTTTGGCAGACGCAAACCAGTGAGGCGGAGCGATGCGCGTTTATCAAGACACAGGTACAGTTGTATCAGCTTTCAGCATGGGGCTTCATACGGAGCAGCCTGCGACTTACATTCAGGCTCAGAGCTTTCACTATGTGCGGATGGACTAACAAATCTAAACGATATTCCTAGTGTAACTGACACATCTCCAAAACATAAGCATCGTATGGTCATGGAGGGGAGAAAACCCCGTGGTTATAATACGGGTGACCTAAAAAACAAAACAGATTTTTCCACTGTTGTCTTGCCGAGTGCCATAATGTACCATGAATTACACGATCTCATGCCACTGACTCAGGAAATGTATTTTTATTCCAATTCCAATCTCTTGTTATTGCACAGGGCAGGGAGCTAATGGGCGCAGATACAGAACACTGAGGTTTCCCTACAATAGCAAACACAAGGTCAGAGAGAGGACGACAGAGTATATGAAATTAAGCAGACAACAGGCAAAAGAGAATTACTCACAGAGATGGAAGGGTATGACAAGCAGAGCATGCAAATAGCAAGCAATTCAAAAGCACAACAGGGGAGCACTACAGCTTTGTGTCAATCATAACATCATCAGGCGTTCCGTAAAACATCAGAACAGTAACAAAATATATCATCTTTAAACAGCGTACAACAGGGTCCATTGCCAACCAGAAAAAAACTGGGAATCGCATATGTGCATTATATCATATAGTACACACAGGGCACCGTAGGGCAAGGGGCGCTGCTTGGGCCTGACAATTTTCTATTTATTATCATTCTCACTTGTAGCTTCCTTTTTTTTTATTTCTAGCATCTCCTAGCCTCCCCTATCTCCTCCCTTGCTGACACCTCCTCTATCTGGCCACCTCACCATTAGTCACACCCTTTTTTATTTAACACACACATTTCAAAATACTGTCATACCCGGGACCCAAACCTATCACCTCTCACATATCAGTCAGATACCTTACACAAGGACCAATCTGCCCCACAGTTTCTGATGGCAGCCCTGAACTCAGCCACTGATTCCCGACCCAGGTGTTACCAGCACAACTCGAATACCTTTTGCCGGTAAGTTCGGCTGCCGGTGCACGGATCTCCCCAATGCTGACACTTGCTGTATATGCACTACAAGTAGCGCTCTTTCTATACCTTCATACGGTGATCTACACTGCTGAATCTAGACTTGTGCACGGCTGCTCTGATGATCAAATCCTGCTCCAGGTGCAGCTCACTAGTGCTCTCCTACATCTAGAGCTGGTGAGTTATACTGCATAATTATTGTGTATCGTCATTGCAGCCATTGTATTTAGCAGTGACACCTGTGATAGTGGAAGAACGGAATCGGTATCAATTCAACATTGTATGGGACAAATTAGATTTGTCATGCCCCTTCCACATGATCCAATACTACTTTTTGGGGCGTGCAGGGGGGGGGGGGGGGGGAGTTGGGCAAGGCTCTTTTTGGCACAGGGCATCAAAAAGTCTACTTACGGCTCAGAGTACACATATACAAGTGCGCACGGTTCCTGCCATGTGTCCGGTTCCTGCCCTGTGCAGCTCCCCTATTTGAATTTCAGACTGCGCTGCAGCCCCACCCAGGCGCCAAGAGCAGTGGGAGCGGGTATTAACTTCCTGGGGCCGGGCTTGCTGGGGGGCCCTGATCTGACTCCGCCCCCCCTCCCTCTTACTTGTCAGCAGCCCAGCAGCACACGCTGGTGTGTGTTGGGCTGTAGTGGGAGACTGCTCGCTGTCTCCTCTCCTCTGCATGTGGGGGGAATGATCACACTGATCGTTCCCCCCTCCCCCCCAGATTTGCGCTGGGCTGAGGGGCTCACAGCTTTCACCTCCCAGCGTGTAGCACCGTTTTATTTTTATTTTTTTCTAAGGGGTGTGGCCACGCCTCAAACGATTACAGTAGGTCATGGCCCTTCCCCTGGGCCAGGGCCGGCTCTCTACCACCCTGGCCCCACCTCTGCTGCTGTCACTGTTACTATGAACTTAATTACGCTGGTCGAATTTCCCGAAGGGGCAACCAGGTGGGAGGTGCGGAGGATTGTACAGCAGGGACCACAATGATGTTATCAGACAGAAATCAAGCACCAGACCACTCCATACATAAGGCAAGTGAGTATGGCCTAGCAGTTTGGGGGCTTCGTCTGCCACCCTGTACCTGCCACCCACAGTTGGCATTATATTTACTTCATGTATTCTAAATAAGTTCCAGGCAGGGTCCAAATACCAGGAGAAGGGATGATGGATAGAACCATGGAATAATGGAAGGGTTAATCTGTGACTCTTCCATTTCTTACGGATTTCCATCATTTTAAGCACACTAACTGAAAATTGTGTTTACAACCCAATATATATAATATATATATATATATATATATATATATATATATATATATATATATATATATATGTGTTTATATGCTATATTACATCATGATGTGTGCAATTTCATTATTAAATGTGATTATTTTAACCTTAGAAGTCACTCACCCATGCATTTATATTTCTTGACATTGAGCCCTAACATATTTAAATTCTCTCTCTTAAGGAAGAGAGCCCTGGATCAAATTCTGTTAGGAGTCCCATAATTCCTATGGACAACCCTGCGCAATTCTTGGTGATCAGTCTGTAACGGGCGTGTGTGGGGGAATATGGAAGAATAGGTATAATTGTTGGTAAGAAAACATATGTAATGATGAGATCATTGTGTGCTCAAGTTTTAATTTGAGCGCCTGCAGAGCTGGTCTAATTTTTCCTAAAATATGTATTTTAAGGAAAAATTGACTGCACCTGCTTTGGGCCCCTTTGGGCAGTCTTCTAACGTTTAAGTAAGTAAGCAATAGGAAGTTTCCAATAAGCTTAATTAGTCCTTAATTACTCACCATCTGCAGCACTGGCCTCCTCCACCGCCTCTACCCCAGCATCGCAGACAGCTTCCAAGGACCAGCCGGGCACAGGACAGGTGCTACCCCTAACCCGGCACTCCACTACACCTAACCCTGCACTCCACTACACCTAACCCTGCACTCCACTACACCTAACCCGGCACTCCACTACACCTAACCCTGCACTCCACTACACCTAACCCTGCACTCCACTACACCTAACCCTGCACTCCACTACACCTAACCCTGCACTCCACTACACCTAACCCGGCACTCCACTACACCTAACCCTGCACTCCACTACACCTAACCCTGCACTCCACTACACCTAACCCTGCACTCCACTACACCTAACCCGGCACTCCACTACACCTAACCCTGCACTCCACTACACCTAACCCGGCACTCCACTACACCTAACCCTGCAATGCGCTACACTACTGCCGCTAACCCTGCACCTGCTTCCTGCACACACTACACTACACTGCACTACACTACTGCTACTAACCCTGCACCTCATCCCTGAGCACATTGCACTACATTGCAATAGGGATAAGTGGGTTCAGAGTAGCTGTTTTTATGATATTTTAAGAAAATATCCAGAACCAAACCCACCCGAATTTCAGAGATCCGGGGCGATCCGAGCCAAGCTCTGATCTCCCTGCCTGCCCCGGATCCCTCACCCGAGGCAAAACCTTGCGATTCATCGGGTCGCAAGGTTTTGTATTGAGCCGGCTTAACACTGATTGGCTGAGAGAGCCATCTGTCACGGCTCTCAGCCAATCAGCGTTAAGGCCATTTAATATGCACACAGGAAGCAAAAGAAGATAGCGCCCGCCATCCCCCACTGCCTGACACCACTGGCACCTCCGGCTGCTGATACCGCTGGCACCCCCACTGGCAGCATCCCCCGCTGCCGACACTACCACTGCCGACACTGCACCCCTGCACTGCTGCCCCACGTGCTGAGGACACCGTCAGTGACCCCCACACTGCTGACGCTGCCGGCACTCCCACACTGAGGACACCACCAGCACCCCTGCACTGCCGACACTGTCAGCACACATGCACTGAGGACACTGCTGGCACCCCCGCTCTGCTGACACCACCAGCACAATGCATTGAGAACACCCACTCACTGCCGACAAGGTCAGCAAACCTGCACTAAAGACACCACTATCACTGCTGATTTTGCCGGTACCCTTCACTGAGGACACTACCAGCACCGCAGTACTGCCATTCCATGTCCTGAGGACACCGTCAGCAACCCCCACACTGCCAACACAGCCAGTAAACCTGCACCAAAGACACCACTGGCACTGCCGTCATCGCCGGTACCCTTCACTGAGGACACTGTCAGCACCGCAGCACTGCCATTGCATGTACTGAGAACACCATCAGCAACCCCTGAATTGCCAACACAGCCAGCAAACCTGCATTAAAGACACCGCTGGCACTGCCAAAATTGCGGGTACCCATCACTGAGGACACTGCCAGCACCGCAGCACTGCCATTCCATGTACTGAGGACACCGTCAGCAACCCCCGCACTGCCAACACAGCCAGTAAACCTGCACCAAAGACACCACTGGCACTGCCGTCATCGCCGGTACCCTTCACTGAGGACACTGTCAGCACCGCAGCACTGCCATTCCATGTACTGAGAACACCATCAGCAACCCCTGCACTGCCAACACAGACAGCAAACCTGCACTGAAGACACCGCTGGCACCTCGCTCTGCTGACACCGCCAATACTCTGCACTGAGGACACTGCCAGCACCACAGCACTGCCATTCCATGTACTGAGGACACCGTCAGCAACCCCGCTCTGCCAACACTTCTGTCACAGTAAGTGCACTATTGGTGTATCCAACCCACACTGTATAACACACTGTATCCGTGTTGGAAATTGGATGCTGAACTGCCACATGTTAGTGCCGGGACCGAGGAGCAGATGAAACACATCAGTAAGTGCCCGCCGAAAAACGTGCAACCATATTTAGTTTCAGGAGCGCGTATACCCGAGGTAATCCAAAATTGGTCGCGAGGTCCACGTAATTTTTTGCTACTGTACATGCTTTTAAAAGCAGATACCTTATAAGCATCCATACTGAGAAGCTAGGTTCCATTAGACATATATAATATTTATCTTATCTTGGATGTGTAATTGCAAAAAGGTTCCATCATTTCACCAAAAGAAGCTTCCTATACAGGGATAGAAGGGACACATCAAGTGGTTTTAATAGTCACTCCCGTTTAATCCCATGTGTGAATATACTTTTCAAAAACTCTTACACCTTGATTGACTTACCAATAGGAAGGTTTCCACCCGTGGACAGATGATACAGATGTATACCTTTGCTCTAGCTCAGGCCTGGCCAACCTGTGGCTCTCCAGCTGTTGTGTAACTACAAGTCCCAGCATGCCTTGCCACAGTTTTGCTATAAGGGAATGCTAAAACTCTGGCAAGGCATGCTGGGACTTGTAGTTTCACAAAAGCTGGAGAGCCACAGGTTGGCCAGACCTGCTCTAGCTGCACGACATAGCCTCTCTTGGCACGCCAGGGTCCTTGCTACAGTACTTAGATGCAGCAAGCGTCCATTTTTCTCAAAGTTTGAGCTAAAACAACAAGAAGCGACAAAACCACATTGTTAGAGAACACTGGGCCTGATTCAGCATGGATCGCTATTGTAATACCGTACGCAGATGGACGATTGTTGTATATTGCGCATGCGTATGCATCGCAGTGAGCGTGCGCGAGTTAGCATTGCGCTAGCTCTACATACACCTACGCAGATACAAAGCCATTGGGATGTCAGTGTTTGGGTGGTGGTGACGGGGGGAGTGGTCAGAGAAACGCGAGCGTGCCTGTCCGTTTGAACACTGTTACATGGGCGTGCATAAATTAGCCACTGCGACGGCATACGCAGCTTATGTACTCACTGTGTGTGACGAGGTTAGTAATCTCTGAGTAAGGTCAGCCCTGATGTAACTGTGCATGATGGACCGATGTTACTCGATGTTCCCAATGTATCCGCAGGATTCCAGGGTATTACGGATGTGTGAAAGCTGTAGAGGGTGTCTCTATAACAGCTTTGCGATTGCAGTCATTACCATATTTTCGCAACAGACCTGTATGCGTAATCGCAGCTGCGATTGCAATAGCAATCCATCAAGCCCACTGACCACTCAGGCTTGCAGTACATAGACATTTTGGTTTGGATGTGTTCGTATTTCTGGAAAACCGAATCGCATATATATAGTCACTGAGATGGCAGCGAACACATGACTAATCTCAGAACATGTCATGTTTAAATATGATGTAGGGCACGCACCCAGACTCACATGGGGATCGGTATGAAATATGGGCGGACAAATGTCCGCGGTTCAAATCCAGACGCTGGAAGACCGGCAGTGAAGATCCCGACAGGTAAGTATTTCAAGTATTCCCTAACTTTACCCCCCTAACCCTCCCTTAGGGGTGCCTAACCCTAACCTCCCCCCAAGTGCCTAACCCCCCTGTAAGTGCCTAAACCTAACCCCCCGTTCCCCGCAGCCTTAACCTAAGTCTCCTGGGGGAGGGTGCCTAACCCTATCCTCCCCCCGGGGGTGCCTAACCCCCCCTTCCCCTAGCCTAACCCTCCCAGGGGGTATCTAACCCTAAGTCCCCCCCGGGAGCCCCTAACCTAACCTCCCCCCATCCCCCCTGTGGCTATCCGCGCCCGTCGGGTGGTATGCCGGGCGTCGGGCTCCCAGCATAGGTAAAATGACAGGCGACGGGATTTCGACACCTGTCATTAGACCCCTGCCGGGATTAGACAGTCGGGAAGCAGGCTGTCGGCATTTAGACACAAGAGAGGGAAGGATCTGCATCAGTTTTGTGGGAGAAAAGAAATGTATTTATTGGTAACAAGATTTTACTTTATGTGCATTTCATGAACCTCTTCTTACTAAGAAGAGAAACACATTTTTTCCTTCCTTCCTTACAAGGATGTGTTTTATGGACAGAGAGACAGACAGATAAATATTTATTTGTGCATTACATTACACAATACATTGAATGGCAAAATACTTTCTTAGGAAAGAAACATCTTTGCAACATTAGAGTGAAAGAATTATGTAACAAAACATAAAAATGAAAGAATATCAAAATACATTTAACATCATGAATCAACACAGACAGCTAGATCTAGTCACAGGAGAGAATGTATCATTAAGAAAATTCACAATAATTTTCTTTTTGAAAACAAGAACCTCAACTATTCAACAACCTACAATATTGAAAGTGTCTACATGCCCCCATACACGCATCAACTTCAACATGTAATAGAAATTTATCTATTTGAGGAATAAATATTAAATTGTCACAGGCAGACAATCTATTTCATTCAATTTTAGATTCACTTATTTCTATCTTGCTTCACTTTCTATTTTTTAATATTTCACTCTAAATTGCTTTAATGCTTTTTGACTATTTTATTAATAAACAATAAAGGTTATATTCTAGGAAAATAATAGGGGTAATTAATAAACAATAACGGTTATAGTCTAAGAAAATAATAGGGGTAATTAATAAACATTAACGGTTATATTCTAAGAAAATAATAGGGGTAAACAGTCCCCTGTATTCATGAACTAAATTATGTATGAACTAAAATAAAATAAAAAATCACTGGATTAGTTACCCCCTCTCTTTTTTCCACCTTTTCCATATAACAAATTTGGGGTCATCAGTAGCACTCCTATATACTTCATAGGATTTCATTCTGAATATCAATTGGGAGATCTTTAAAAACATTTCCTGAGAACCCAAACAACTCACAAGAGCAATTATTGGGCATTTGGTGCGGGAACACAACCCCTTATTTTTCCTGGGGACGGACAGACAGACATGCATGATAAGGTAAAGCTGGGCACACATCTAAATGGTGTGGCGACCTAGCAATGCAGCGATGTGATGTAACTACATATCGCATCACCATACACACTACACTATCCCCCATACGACGATGCAATATATCGGTACATGCTTCATGTAACTACTGCATCGTACATGGAATCGTCCCATCGGCTGTGCAGTACATCAGATGGGCCGATGCAACCACCCAATTCATAAACAATGGATTGAGTGAATCTGCCCATACACACTATACGATCTGCTGTATGACAATGTGATATATCATCAGGGTTCGCAAAATATGCGCTGTAGCGCATTTTTACGCGCTACAGCAAGATGGGGACCTGGTTATTAAATCCCTGCGGGTTCCGCAGGACGCGCTGGCTGAGTTTGCTGCCTGTAGCGCTGCAGCAGCCAATCACCTCAGGCGGCCTCAGCAGCCAATCACCGCTGGCGGCCTCAGCAGCCAATCACCGCCAGCTGCCTCAGCAGCCAATCACTGCCGGTGGCTGCAGCAGCCAGTCACCCCAGGCGGCCGCAGCAGCCAGTCACCGCTGGCGGCCTCAGCAGCCAATCACTGTCAGTGGCCGCAGGAGCCAGTCACCCCAGGCGGCCTCAGCAGCCAATCACCGCCGGCGGCGTCAGCAGCCAATCACCGCTGGCGGGCGCAGCTGCCAATCGCTGCTGGCAGCAGCAGCCAATCACCGCCGGCGGCCACAGCAGCAGCCAATCACCGCCGGCTGCTGCAGCAGCAGCCAATCACCGCCGGCGGCATCTCCTACACCAGTGATTCCCAACCTCGGTCCTCAAGGCACACTAACAGTCCTGGTTTTAGAGATATCCATGATTGTGACCAGATGGTTAAATCAAAATAACTGAGGTACTAATTAAGTCACCTGTGCTCTAGTATGGCTATCCTTAAAACCTGGACTGTTAGTGTGCCTTGAGGACCGTTCTTGGGAACCCCTGTCCTACACCATTCACCGCCGGTAGATTATCCTGAACCCATAGCTGCCGGCAGCATCTCCTCAACCAATGACTGCTGGCAGCATCTGATTTAATTGCTGCCTGACACCATGCTCTGTTCCCACGCGTTCTTCAGAAAATGGATGGACTCTGCATCTAGGGACAGCGGTCAGGAGGACTCAGGTGTGGAGGTGCTGGGAGGACTCAGCATGTACAGGGGATGTGCTGCTCTGACGGCTGGTGACAGAGAAAAGACCCTGAACTCAGACAAGTCAGTCACTTACAGCTTACAGTCATCACTGTGCAGAGCCCCCCTGACTCCTACTGTGTGACCATGTGCATCCCCCTAACCCTCCCTGACTGTGTAACTGTGGCCACCTCCACCCCCTAACACTGACTTTGTAACTGTGCGCACCCCTTCAACCCTGACTGTGTAACTGGGTACAGCTCCCCTAACCTTGACAATGTAATCGAGTGCACCCCTTCTAACCCTGACTTGTGTGCAGCCCCCCTAATCCTGAGTGTGTGACCATGTGCTTCCTCTCTAACCCTCCCTGACTTTGCAACTGTGCACCCCCCCTAACCCTGACTGTGCGCAGCCCCCCTAATCCTGACTGTGTGACCATGTGCATCCCCCCTAAACCTCCCTGACTGTGGAGCTGTGGCCACCCCCCCTCCCTAACTGTGACTGTGTATCTGTGGGCAGACCCCCTACCCTGACTGTGTAACTGTATGCAGACCCCCTAACCCTGACTTTGTAACTGTGTGTATTTCCCATTTACCCTGACTGTTAACTGTGTGCACTGCCCACCTTACCCAAGCACTGCCTGTCTCTAACCTCCTCCTTGGCCCCAATACTACCCCAGCTATCTACTCTAACCTCCTCCCTACCCTTCGTACTGCCTGCCTCTAACCTCTTCCTTGGCCCCAGCACTGTCGCAAACTACTGTCTGCACTTACCCCTCCCTATCCCCAGTTCTGCATGCCCTTACTGCCCTCTGGCTCCAGCTCTAACCCAACTTCTCCTTGCCTTTAGCCCCAGCTCTACCCCAACTGCTGCTTGCCCTTAACCCCCATAATATGTGATGGGACCCAAAAAGAGTGGAGCAGGACCCCATTTTTAGAAAGTGAGGGGTCCCTGGGACCCACATTTTTTTCGCTTTTCGTGATCACTGATCATTATATGCTTCATGTAACAACACCACGATATCTGTGACATCGTCCCATCTGATATGCAGCACATGAGATGGGACGATGTGTAATACCCCGCTATACAAGGGATTACTTAAGACAAGGAGTATCTTGCTAAAGTTTATGCGCATGTCATTACACAGACAGACCACTGCCTACAGTTCCCAGCAGCCTATGCAGCTGCTCAAGAGGTCAGGAGGACATCACATGGGCTGTGTCAGCTGGTATGAGAAGTGACCATTGGAAGTAAGGGGCAGTTGGTCCAGGAGAGGTGTGAGAGAGGAGGTGAGGCAGTGTGTGCTGGTGTCAGCTGGTATGAGAAATGACCATTGGAAGTAAGGGGCAGATGGTCCAGGAGAGGTGTGAGGGATGAGGTGAGGCAGTGTGTGCTGGTGTCAGCTGGTATGAGAAGTGACCGTTGGAAGCAGGTGGCAGTTGGCCCAGGAGAGGTGTGAGGGATGAGGTGAGGCAGTGTGTGCTGGTATGAGAAGTGACTGTTGGAAGCAGGTGGCAGTTGGTCCAGGAGAGGTGTGAGGGAGAAGGTGAAGCAGTGTGTGCTGGTGTCAGCTGGTATGAGAAGTGACTGTTGGAAGCAGGTGGCAGTTGGTGCAGGAGAGGTGTGAGGGAGGAGGTGAGGCAGTGTGTCAGGTAAGGGAGACAGAGAGAGAAAGTGTTACATGCAGTAAGAGACAGCAGCAGAAGTAAATATAAAGCACAGAGAAGAGACAAGCGCATTGACCAGAGTAGCTGAGACTTGCAGAGCTGAGCAGTAACGTACTCACGGGATGCAAATCAGCAGTAACCAGGCCTAATACTTACCTACAGGAAGTATTAGGAGGCCTTGTTTACATGAGGGACTGTTTACACTACAGGAAAACATTTTGCAAACAGAATCTAATGAGCGGCCGCAGCATAAAGAAGACAATGGGTCTCATTCAGACCCGGTCACAAGCGCTGAGCGCTCGCAACTGGGTCGATGTTAAGGCCCTGCGCACGTGCAGCGGCCGCACTGCACGTGCGCAAGCCCCGGAGCGAGAGAGAAACTCTCTCGCTCCGGAGCTCTCTACAAAAGGGGCGGCTGTTGATGTTGTAGGTGGGGCGGGGGGCTGACGGAATGCCTACCATTTTGTGGGTGGCTGCACTGACATCAGCAGTGATGTCAGTGGGGAGCTTCCTGCTCGATCAGAGCAGGAAGCTCCCTGGGGCTTGCGGTTGCCGAGACTCAACCTTAGGGTCTCATCGCAAGCCCCGATGGTCGCGATGGTCTTGACCATCACGACCATCAACCTGGTCGGTCGCTGAAGCTGTGGGTGGTAACCCACAGCTTAGCTAGCGACCAGGAGGCCGCACTTTAAAATCCAAGCGGCCGCTCTCATTCAGAATGAGCGCTCACTTCTTGCGAGTGCCTCTGAATGACGGCGAATATGTGCACCACCCCAAGTCCAGTACCAAACTAATTACACTTGCAATTATACAGGTGTATGGGTTTACTAACTAGACTCTTGAAGAGAACTATATTTTATTTATGATTTAGATATTAACTTATAATGGTTAACGGTATTATTTATGGATCTGAATAGTGTAAAGCTGTAGCATCTTTTACATATTTATTGAATTCTTAGGCATCTAAAATGCTTTTTATTATTTTTAATATATATATTTATTGAACAGTGTTAAGAAATGGTTCATACATGTTTACATTCAATATTGGTCTTGTGGCTGTGTTACACCTATGAGTTAATAATAAGTTTATTGAAAGAAAACCTGGCAGAACTTTATAGGTTTATTTTAGCAGACAGAAATTTATAATAAAGAAACAAAATTGAATATTCGATAGATGTCCCCAATTTCTGTGAGGCCTTACTGTCTATATATTGTTGGTGAGATCTTTGTCTCTCTGCCTGGGATGTGTCAGGAACTTCAGGTCAAGAGAAATAAGAGAACATCAAGCTTCTTCAGCAAGTTTCTGTGGCCAGCACCCAGTTTATCACCCCATTACCTGTGTGCAGAGCTGTAACTAGACTTTTTGGTGCCCTGTGCCAAAGAGAGAGCATTGGTGCCCCCCCTCCCATTTTTTAAATGGGAACATAAGATACTGCACCTAAAAAAGGGCCATGGCCTCATAGGAAAGGGCCAGGGGCGAGATAGGGGAGGCAAGGAGATGCTGCGAATAAAAGGAGAGGAAGCTAAAAGTGAGAATGATAATAAACAGGAAAAGTGACAGGCCCAAACAGCGCCCCCTGCCCTGCTGTGCCCTGTGCCATGTCACTGGTCGCACTACCCTAGTTATGGCCCTGCCTGTGTGTTACAGATATGATCACCGGGATGCGGTCTATATCCCCACCTCAGAGATTCCGGCACTCAAAATGCCGGCACCGGAATCCTGACATCTATCAGAATACCGGCTCTAGCACCCCAACTGCCGCAATCACCTGCGCACGCAGGGGGGGTTTCCGAGTGCCGACCCGGCGAGCAGCACTGAATATAATATATTATTTTTTTTCAAAGACTGGCACTGCCTGGGCTGGCTGTAGGGGGAGCTGCAGCGTGCAAGCCCCTCCCAGTCAGTTCCCAGGCCGGGTACCGTGATCGGATGACTCAGCGCCTCATTCCTGGACAATGTCACAACTGCCAGCGACGTGCTGTGGAGTTCCGGAGCTGAGTCAGCCGCAAGATGTAGGTGGCCGGGTGCCGCCCGGGGGGCGATATACAGCAGTACTGTATGAGTCATCTGGCTTCATAATATTTATTGTATAAAGCCAGATGACTCAGACAGTACTGCTGTATGTCTGGGGAGTGCCGGGGGTCTTGCGGGCAGCGGCAGGTGGGGGGGGGCGTCTGCGCGGCGGGGGCTGGGAGTAATATTTCTTGATGCCATTCCGACTGCTGTATGTATATGGGCTGCGGGGCAGGAGGGGATATGTATTTAAATGATACCACTCCATTTTGACTGGTGTGCTCCATGTATTTGCGGTGAGTGGGGATGAAGGAGGCACTGGGGGCACTGCATAAAGGGACCACTACTGGGGGCACTGTATAAGAGGCACTACTGGGGGTACTGCATAGGGGACCACTACTGTACATAAGGGAGCACAGTATATGGGGCACTACTGGGGCCACTGCATAAGGGGCACTACTGGGGGCACTGGCACTACTGGGGGCACTGTATAAGAGGTACTACTGGGGGCACTGTATAAGGGGGCACTGTATAAGGGACGCTACTGGGGGCACTACATAGAGGGACCACTACTGTGGACACTGTATAAGGGGCACTGCATAGGGGGACCACTACTTAGGGGGGTACTACTGGGGGCACTGCATAAGTGGCACTACTGGGGGCACTGCATAAGGGGCACTACTGGGGGAGGTGGTCTTTAATAAATCATGCTGGCTGTATTTATTAGCCTGCTGCATCCATGTTTTTTAGTGATAGAGGTGTGTGTCTATCTGTATCTGTCTGTGTCTGTGCGCGTACCCCGTCATGGGCTGAGTGCTAGATTTTACTGTAGTGGTCCTAAATCCTGTGTAAGCTGTCTCTCTCTCTCTCTTTATTTATTTGGGGCCAGATGTTTTTTTATTGGTTCGGTAACCAAGGATTTGGAAACCCCCCTTTGAAAATCCTGCGTTTGCCACTGGCAATCCTGAAGGGTATTAGCGAGGGGGGGGGTAGGGTTAGGCACTAAAGGAAGGATTAGGGTGCAGGGGGTGGGAGATTAGGTTTAGGCACTATGGGGGAGGTTAGATTTAGGCACCAGGAAGGAAAGGTTAGGGGAAGGGAGAGGGCGAGGTTTAGGATACTGACCGACAAGTGTCTGTATGCTGACCCTGTGTGGATGCCAGCGACGGGATTCTGGCTGCCAGAATCCCGAGTGCTGGCATCCCGTACCTAACCTGTGACCACCCAATTCATCAAATGGATTTGTCCGTATACGATGGTCATTGCGATCTGTTGAAGATCGGCCAATATATTGTATAGTGTGTAGCCACCATAAGTGGAATTATTGCACAATGAGGTTTGTATGCAGAATGCTAGCAAATCAGGTGTCTGTCCCATCACATGGAAATAATGCAGAACACAGAGCAAATGTTTACAGAGGTAACAAAACTGGATGGTTCTAGCTCCTGGCTGAAATCATTTACTAAACAAAGATAACGGCTTGGAACTGTAAAGGCGCAAAACGGAGCCTGAATTCATCATACACAGACATACAGATAACATAAGCCAACAACATGCCAATGTGCTCTCTATACAATGATTCAATGTGTTCTGTATACAATGATTCAATGTGCTCTGTATACAATGATTCAATGTGCTCTCTATACAATGATTCAATGTGTTCTCTATACAATGATTCAATGTGTTCTCTATACAATGATTCAATGTGTTCTGTATACAATGATTCAATGTGCTCTGTATACAATGATTCAATGTGCTCTGTATACAATGATTCAATGTGCTCTCTATACAATGATTCAATGTGCTCTCTATACAATGATTCAATGTGCTCTGTATACAATAATTCAATGTGCTCTGTATACAATGATTCAATGTGCTCTGTATACAATGATTCAATGTGCTCTGTATACAATGATTCAATGTGTTCTCTATACAATGATTCAATGTGCTCTGTATACAATGATTCAATGTGCTCTGTATACAATGATTCAATGTGTTCTCTATACAATGATTCAATGTGTTCTCTATACAATGATTCAATGTGTTCTCTATACAATGATTCAATGTGCTCTGTATACAATGATTCAATGTGCTCTGTATACAATGATTCAATGTGCTCTGTATACAATGATTCAATGTGCTCTGTATACGATTCAGTATGTTCTCTATACAATGATTCAATGTGCTCTCTATACAATGATTCAATGTGCTCTGTATACAATGATTCAATGTGCTCTGTATACAATGATTCAATGTGCTCTGTATACAATGATTCAATGTGCTCTGTATACAATGATTCAATGTGTTCTCTATACAATGATTCAATGTGTTCTTTATACAATGATTCAATGTGTTCTCTATACAGTGATTCAATGTGCTCTGTATACAATGATTCAATGTGCTCTGTATACAATTATTTCAGTTATTGATAGAAAATATGCCATTGGCCAATTTACTGTTATGCTTTCAAGGTTCCTTTTTTATTTATATTAAATCCACTTCTAATTTCCGTACTCGACTTTGATCTTGTCTAATACAATGTGCTAGGGGCTTTTGAAAGCACCAATCATATTTCTCGATTGATGATAATTCACAGCGGAATGGAAATCTTGCACTGGAAGCTAGGAGTAACCGAATGAAGAAATCTGAAACTGGCCTCTTACTCCCAGTTATTTCTGCCAAATGGCTCAGTCAGGAGTCAGTACTGTAGTGTTTGTGGCTTTAAAAGTAGTATTCTCACCATTTGAAAAAACATGCACTAAGACCATGTTGTATTCAAGATTATTTATTATCTTTACATGTTTCAGTGTGCACAGATATTGGATATTGGAGAAGTCAGAGTAACCCCACTGGTCAGGTATAAGGCTCTTCCTAAAAATGCAACTCTTTGGGCAAGCCCAGCAAATGCCATGAGGACCTCGCGCCGTGGGCCTGATTCAGCAAGGAATGTAGTTGCTAATATGCACACAATTGGCCAATTGTTTGCGTTCTGTGCATGCAAATGCATCGCAGTGTGCATGCGCGAAACAGCCACTGCAACTGAGACTGCAGTGACTACCCAGACCCATCGCAGGGTGATTGACAGGAAGTGCCATTTGTGGGTGGTTACAGGGGGCAGAGCCGTAACTAGACTTTTTGGTGCCCTGTGCCAGAGAGCATTGATGCCCCCCCCATTTTTCAAATGGGGACATAACACACCCAAAAAGGGAAATGGCCTCATGGGGAAGGGCCAGGGAAGAGATATGATAGGCCAGAAGATGCTGGGGATAAATAGGGACATAATATAGTGCACCTGAGAGAGGGCCACGGCCTCATGGGGAAGGGCCAGGGAAGAGACAGGGGAGGCCAGGAGATGCTGGGGATAAATAAGGACATAATATAGTGCACCTGAGAGAGGGCCATGGCCTCATGGGGAAGGACCAGGGAAGAGATAGGGGAGGCCAGGAGATGCTGGGGATAAATAGGGACATAATATAGTGCACCTGAGAGAGGACCATGGCCTCATGGGGAAGGGCCAGGGAAGAGATAGGAGAGGCCAGGAGATGCTGGGGATAAATAGGGACATAATATAGTGCACCTGATAGAGGACCATGGCCTCATGGGGAAGGGAAAGGGAAGAGATAGGGGAGGCCAGGAGATGCTGGGAATAAATAGGGACATAATATAGTGCACCTGAGAGAGGGCCATGGCCTCATCGGGAAGGGCCAGGGAAGAGATAGGAGAGGCCAGGAGATGCTGGGGATAAATAGGGACATAATATAGTGCACCTGAGAGAGGGCCATGGCCTCATGGGGAGGGGCCAGGAAAGAGATAGGGGAGGCCAGGAGATGCTGGGGATAAATAGGGACATAATATAGTGCACCTGAGAGAGGGTCATGGCCTCATGGGGAAGGACCAGGGAAGAGATAGGGGAGGCCAGGAGATGCTTGGGATAAATAGGGACATAATATAGTGCACCTGAGAGAGGGCCATGGCCTCATGGGGAAGGGCCAGGGAAGAGATAGGGGAGGCCAGGAGATGCTGGGGATAAGTAGGGACATAATATAGTGCACCTGAGAGAGGGCCATGGCTTCATGGGGAAGGGCCAGGGAAGAGATAGGAGAGGCCAGGAGGTGCTGGGGATAAGTAGGGACATAATATAGTGCACCTGAGAGAGGGCCATGGCCTCATGGGAAAGGGCCAGGGAAGAGATAGGGGAGGCCAGGAGATGCTGGGGATAAATAGGGACATAATATAGTGCACCTGAGAGAGGGCCATGGCCTCATGGGGAAGGGTCAGGGAAGAGATAGGGGAGGCCAGGAGATGCTGGGGATAAATAGGGACATAATATAGCGCACCTGAGAGAGGGCCATGGCCTCATGGGGAAGGGCCAGGGAAGAGATAGGAGAGGCCAGGAGATGCTGGGGATAAATAAGGACATAATATAGTGCACCTGAGAGAGGGCCATGGCCTCATGGGGAAGGGCCAGGGAAGAGATAGGGGAGGCCAGGAGGTGCTGGGGATAAGTAGGGACATAATATAGTGCACCTGAGAGAGGGCCATGGCCTCATGGGGAAGGGCCAGGGAAGAAATAGGGGAGGCCAGGAGATGCTGGGGATAAATAGGGACATAATATAGTGCACCTGAGAGAGGGCCATGGCCTCATAGGGAAGGGTCAGGGAAGAGATAGGGGAGGCCAGGAGATGCTGGGGATAAATAGGGACATAATATAGTGCACCTGAGAGAGGGCCATGGCCTCATGGGGAAGGGCCAGGGAAGAGATAGGGGAGGCCAGGAGATGCTGGGGATAAATAGGGACATAATATAGTGCACCTGAGAGAGGACCATGGCCTCATGGGGAAGGGCCGGGGAAGAGATAGGGGAGGCCAGGAGATGCTGGGGATAAATAGGGACATAATATAGTGCACCTGAGAGAGGACCATGGCCTCATGGGGAAGGGCCAGGGAAGAGATAGGAGAGGCCAGGAGATGCTGGGGATGAAATAAGAGGAAGCTACAAGTGAGATTGATAATAAACAGAAAATTGACAGGCCTGAAGAGCGCCCCTTGCCCTGCGGTGCCCTGTGCCATGGCACTGGTCGCACTGCCACTACAGCGGGACGCCGCTTTCTGACTAAAAGACTGACATCAAGCATCCAGATTCATTTGGGATCGTGCACGCCAGTGCACCTTATTACTTTTAGTAATATCACTCCTTGGCCTGATATTCACTATCCATTTACCATATCCTGACACATATATCCTATGGTCCTTGAATGGTCAATGCTGATTTGTTTTCATTCCTAACTGATCTGGTAGGATATTGTTTGTTTGTGTGCATGTGCAGGTTTTCCACTCTATATGGTTTAGCCAACTTTGAAAATAAATCATTTTTTATTACATAATATCCACATTGTCTACTAAGTATTTGTTACATATTGTCTTATCATATCATACGTGCTAAACATAGATTAACTCCATACTTGGTTCATAGATACCGCACGTTAGTAATGTTTGCTAACTGAGCGCAGTATATCTTTTTCTCTATAGTACAGAAAGGGTGTATTCGTCCAAATACGTCTCATGCTGACAAGCAAAAAGACGCAATCTGTCAGGAGCTGATGTTGGTGTTGGCGATTGGCGGCAGCTCCTGATTGGCAGAGTGTCAGAATGCCTCCCACTGAAACTGTTACTATTACCAGTGTGGCCACTGCAATTTTTTTTACATTATTACATTGATATTTGCAATCAGTCCGCTGCATGAAAGCAGATTCCCATACGATCTTTTGAAGTAGACGACGATGGATTATTTTATTTATTTATGAATACGTACTTTCATTTTGCATTTGAGACTGGTTTTACTTTTATATGATTAATGTGACTATATTATATTAACACAGATTATGGGCCTGATTTATAGTTGTGCACAAATCCGATAGTGGCTGATCAGCGGATGCGCAGGATCTGTACTGCATATGTGCTGATCAGTGCCCACTAGGCCGCAGCAAGATTGACTCACCGAGGCCATTTGGGGGTGGGAAAGTGGTGGCGACGGCCAGCGACCCAGAAAATGGGGGCGTGATGATCCCGTTTTGTGGGCGTGCTGAGGACAGTATCCTCATCTTCCGATGCAGCTTCACTGGCCCCAGATGCGTAAAAACGCTGGTCATCCTGAGCAACCTGAGGGCTAGTAAAATGACTGATGTGCACTTAGATTGTCACAATCCTGACTAATTTCTCCCATATTCTCCTATGTTTTACCTCTGCAGTGTTATTCCAGCTAGCGCTGAGGTCCGCTCGCGCTGTGACCGCACATCACTGCCGGAATGAGGCAGAGGTCCGTCTGCTCTGCACATTGCATCCAGCTGGCTATGAGGTCTGTCCAGACAGTTCCTGCTCTGTGCTCTCAGGGTGTTTACTCAGCATACTAGCACTCAGGCTGCACACCAGAGTCCCTCCAAACTTAGGCCCTGATTCAGAGCCGGACGCTCTGAGAGAGCCTAAGTTTGGAGGGACTCTGGCCTCCTGGCCGCTCGCATTGCCGTGGATTGCCACCCACAGCTAATGCGAGCGGCCAGGATGATGGTCGCGATGGTCAAGACCATCGCGACCAACGGGCTTGCGATGAGACCCTTGTGGTAGGATCTCGTGGCCGCAAGCCCCAGAGAGCTTTCGGCTCTAACAGAGCCGAAAGCTATCCCACTGACATCACTTGTGATATCAGTGGGGCCGCCCCCAGACGGTAGGCGTTCTCATGGGAACACCTCCGTCTGGGCAGCCACCCCCCTGGCCCGCCCACCAAAGGGGACGTGCTGTCACTCAACATCGACAGCACGCCCCCTTTGGTGCGAGACCCAGAGTGATGGATTGCCCGTCGCTATCCGGGTCTCGCGCATGCGCACGACGGACCCGGCTCCATCGTGCGCATGTGCTCTGGGCCACCATCGACCCGGTTGCGAGCGCACAGCGCTTGCGACCGGGTCTGAATCATCTATCTGGATCTATCTATCTTCTATAAGATTTATTTATATTCTTTCAGTATGTTGCAATCTATGAAATATAGGGCCTGATTCAGAGCCGGACGCTCTGACCAGAACGCTCGCTCTGAATCAGGGCCCTCCTCCATGAAAATGGAGCGGCCTCCTGGCCGCTCGTATAGCTGTGGGTCACCACCCACAGCATATGCGAGCGGCCAAAAAGATGGTCGCGATGGTTTTGACCATCGCGACCATCGGACTTGCGATGGAGACCCTGCAGTAGGGTCTCCCTGCCACAAGTCCTGGAGTGATTTTGGCTCTATCAGAGCCAAAATCACTAGTATAGACAAATTTGAATCCCAAATTGCGCAAAAGACAAAAACAAGCAGCCTATTAGGAACCAAGGAATATTACCAATTCCTCATAAACATAGCATGAAAAAGACAATGGGTCCTAAAATGGCGCTAATTGTCATAAAGTTCGCTTACATTAGAATAATTGGGAACGCCTCCGTCTGACAGGCACGCCCCCGGCACGCCCACCAAAGGGGGCGTGCTGTCAATCAACATCAACAGCACGCCCCCTTTGGTGCCAGACCCGGAGCGATGGAAAGCCCTTCGCTCCCCGGGTCTCGCGCATGCGCACAACGGAGCTCCCTCCGTCGTGCGCATGCGCAGTGGGGAACATCGACCCGCTTGCGAGCGTACTGCTGCTCGCGAGCGGGTCTGAATGACCCCCATAGTCACCCCTGGGGGGTATATTTACTAAAGGTCAGTTTTGATTGATTGAAAATCAATCAACATTGGTGTTGTGTTTCTGGGGCTAAATCACACATTTACAAACAGACAATTTTTTTTTTTTTTTTTTTTAAGTATTAGTAAATGTGTGAATTAGCCCCAGAAACACAACATCGATGTCGATCGATTTTCATTGATTTTAAATCAATCAAAATTGATGAAAATAAACCTTTAGTAAATAGACCCCCAAGTTTGTATACAGTATATGATAGGTATAGTTATGCCCCAGAACACTATATTATTGGGATATTGTATGAATCAGAGGTTGGTCACCTTAAATCCATGCTGTTGAGTGTATAACAATTTCTTAATGACTTATTTGAGTGCATGTATCTGTATCCATTGCTTACCCTACCTTTGCCTCAGTTTGCATGTAAGTGCAGCTCTGCAAACTACACAAAATGCGCCTTTCAACTTTTATGAAAAATATTACAGAACATATTTATTTAATAATAATAATTAGAACAAAAATGTATTGTCTTGGTAAGAATGTCTGCGGCTGATTACAATGAACGGCCCTCTAAGGTATATTCTGAGTGTATAAGAGGCGACAGTCATTTGCTGAGCTGCTTAGCGCGGTGACATGACATTACAGCTCGGGATGTGACATATTTGCTGGCACCACTTTTTGTCACATTCTCTTACATCACCGTTCCATACATGACCATTTATTTTTTTGTTTACTGAGTTCAATTTGAAATAATGTCCACATTTGCTAAGTAGTCACATTGTTTTAGACTCACAGCCCTCGGGGCTGATTCAGAGATGGAGGCAATGTCCATGCTGGACACAGTGGTGCAATTTTCTGCTATTGCTCGTACGTCAAGGTTGCACTGCACACGCCAAGTGATAGATTAGCGGCGGTGGTGGCAGAAAGGATTGCTTTCCAAAGCGAGTGATAGGTAGTCAGCGTTTGGGGGAGGTAACGGGGGTGGTTACAAAAATGCAGACGTGTCGGGACCATTTTCTGGGTGTCCTCTAGTGAGCCTCTGCGAATTCGTACACAGCTGCAGAGGCCCCATCATGTTAGGAGAGCCGCTCTGTCTGAGACGGTATTCAATCGGTAAACCGCCTGACGTAAGCCCGACAGCCGGCTTCCCGATTGCTTTATCCCGGCGTGGGTTAAATGACAGGCATCTGAATCTAGACGCCTGTCATTTTTCCGATGCCGGGAGACCGATGCCCGGCATCCCGATCGATGGGATTCCGGGCGCCCGTGAGCGGACAGCCACGGGGGAGGAGGGTTAGGTTTAGGGCACCCGGGAGGGACTTAGGGTTAGGCACCCCCCCCAGGAGGGTTAGGGTTATGCTAGGGGAAGGGGGGTTAGGGTTAGGCACCCCCGGGGGGGGAGGTTAGAGTTAGGCACCCCCCCGGGGACTTAGGTTTAGGCAGCGGGGAAGAGGGGGGTTAGGTTTAGGCACTTAGAGGGGGGATTACAGTTAGGCACAGGGGAGGGGAGGATAGGGTTAGGCACCCCTAAGGAGGGTTAGGGGGGTAAGGTTAGTTTGTACTTACCTAGGGACGATCAGGATTTCTAGCGCTGTCGGGCTGCCGCTGCCGGGATCTCTGCATTTGTCGGACTGACGCTGCTGGGAATCGAACTGCTGGCCATGCGTCAGCCGGTATTTCATACCGATTCCGTCTGAGACAGCATAGGTTTACTCATAAGTTCAATGTGCGATCGATATGAGACTGATGTCATCGCTATTCCTACTGTTTGCGATGCACCGGAGAAAATTGGGTGCCTCGGTGCACAAGACATCAGCTAAATCATTAGCATATTTATACAAGTCTGCCTCGTGTGAAATAACAGTTGTGACGACATTTCTGACTATTCCTGAATCAGGCCCTTAATACACTTTGGTGTCATTGTACTAATCTACCGCCTTGTGTTTCAGAATAGTCCCAACAATGTTACAATTGGGACATTCAGGGAACACTAGAACGTCTGGGGTTATCAGTCTCCAAATGATCATTTTTTTTTTTAATGTTTTCTTGCATTGGAAAATTCATTCATTTGGTGAGATATTAAGTTAAATCTTTTAAAAAGCTTTTCAAGCAGATCACATTCAATGGAGATTGTTTTCATTTCCTTGCACCAGTCAGTGGATTTGCAATCTTAAAATGAGTCCAAAACATTATTTTGTCAGCGGTATTTACGGTGCAGAACTGATTAAAAGTCTACAAAATGGATTTTAATGAATTGTTCAACAACACTTTACTCCTTTATCTAAACTTCTGCAGAGAACTTACAAACTGTGAAAATAAGTCTGAAAAATCAGGTACACGGGGAATGTTCTCTCTTCTGTGCTGTTCCGTCATACCATGAGCTGTATTCATTTCATACCATATTTTCATCTGATATATTGCGTATCACTGTATGTACAGTACTTTATACCATGTCCTACTTTGGGATACTATACAGATAAAATTAAGGAGTAAAGGCCGCAATAGGGGGCCTATTTAGCAATTATTAATTGTGTTTTTTTTGGGGGGGTACCTGCAAATAATAATGTATATACTGGGGAGCACAGCAAATAACAGAGATATCTTCTGCAGTCTCCCATTTTCAATTTTAAAAGCAGCCCCCGTAGAAATTAAGCAAGGCTGGAGTGACAGGGACAGGAGAAGCTGTAGAGACATGGGGCAGGAGAGGCTGTTTTGACATAGGGGGCAGGAGGCTGGAGAGACACAGGGGGCAGGAAGCTGGAGAGACACAGGGGCAGAGGCAAGTGAGAAATGGGGGGCAGCAGGCTGGAAACATGGGGCTGGAGACTGGAAAGACAGGGGGCAGGAGGCTGGAGCAACAGGGCAGGAGGCTGGAGAGACACAGGGCAGGAAGCTGGATTGACAGGGGTTAGGGGGCTGAAAACACAGGAGACTAAAGTGAGAGGGGGCAGGAGGCAAAAGAGTCAAGGAACAGGAGGCAGGAAAGAAAGGGGGCTGAAGTGACAGGCAGGAGAAGGATGGCTGGTGACGGGTCATGAGGCTAGAGTAACAAAGGACAGGAGGCTAGAGTAACAGGGGACAGGAGGCTGGAAAGACAGGTGCCAGGAGGCTGGAGAAATGGGGAGGGAAGCTGGGGAGACATGGGGCAGGAGGCTAGAGAGACATGGGGCAGGAGGCTGATGTGGACACGGGCAGGAGGTGACACAGGGGGCACGAATCTGCTTGAACCTCTGTTGTATGATGATGACATTGGTTACAGTCCTACACAAACAGGCATCTTCCAGACCATGTGATCTCCTACATGAATACTGAATACTGGCTAAAGTCACTGTCTGCCAATGGAGGATTGTTTTCTTCAGAGGTTCCCCGTTGCAAAGAAATTACATGGTATACTTTTTTTTAATACACACAAAAAAACAGTATAGATTTTTATCTAGTGGGGATAGGGGTCCCTGGGCTCTATTTTGTCAAGCACCGGCCCTGGTAACCACCCAACCAGAATTGTTTTGGAGGGTTAGCAATCCCAGATGCCAGCCTCCTCTGCTCCATCCCACCTCCTCCTGGTTCCATCCCTTCTGCTCGGTCCCACCTCCCCCTGGCTCTGTTCCACCTCTCAAAGCTGAGATCTGTCGTATGGCTGATCTCCTGAGTGCAGACTGGACTGAATACAGTAGATAACGGCTGCATACAGGAGATCAGCTTCTGACGGAACTCAGCTTTACATTGAGCTAATAACTTTTCCCTGTGCATACAGACTTAAGGGTCTATTCATGAAGCAGCGAGAAGCCCTTTATCAGTGATAACAGGGCTATTCACTGCTTGACACTATTCATAGAAGGGGTTACTGTGGCTTTCCCATACACTGGTATGAGGAGAGCGATTCATAGAAATACAGAAAGCTCAGCATTCCGCTTCGCTTCACAAAAAACTGTCTTCAGCTCAGGACGATGTAATGAGCCTCCTGAGTGGAGAATAGCAGGGAAGACAGCTGGCTCCCTGCCTTCTCCATGCTGTCTCTGCCCCCTTCTCTGTCTCTGGACAATCAGCAGTGCCCCTCCTCCCTGTGTGTGGGTGACCGTGGACACTCTAATGAGAGGTCCCCGGAGAGTATCTGGCCGCCTCCCACTCACTCTGCCCCCACCCCAGCTCTGTACTGTGAATGTACTAATGAAGTGACCCGGCATATGCTACTGCCCGCTGCCCCCACTTCCGCTGCTCTGTCCTGTATTTAGATGAATTAAATGACCCGGCATATGCCAGATCACTTCAGACTGGTTACTGCCTCCACATCCGCCGCTCTGCCCTGCCAGGTCACTTCAGATTGCTGCGGACTGCCTATTGCCCCGCAAATCTTTCTGCCGGTGGCTCTGGCTGGCGCATTCGCAGAGCGTCCAGCTTCCAGAGACCAAGATATGCAGTTGCGCGGCACATCACCAAAAGGTTCGCAGAGGGGCCAGCTTTTCGGATCACTTCTCCGGACAGGTAAGTATACATGAATTGCTCCCTCTCTAAGCTATAGATGGCAACAAACTGATGCAATCTATAGTTATAAGTAACGATTCGCCATCACAGATCTACATGAACAGACCCCTTAGGTCTGATCAATACCAATAATGAAGAACAGTTATTAATATTAATAATGTTGTACCTAGTGTTTATTTTTATTTTCCTATATTTGTTCCTCCCAAGCACAAAAGGGGGAGGGGCGGAGCAGCGCAGGAGCACGCATTTGCATCGCTTGCCATGGCTACACCCTAGACCTCTGCCAACACTCAGTTGCTATCAGCAAAAAATAGATTTTAAAACTACTTTAAAAGTAAAACACATGAGTCTCAGTTGCCTACATTTGATAACATGTAGTAAGCCATCAATCATAATGTATGTCTGCCAATATAAAGGTCCTAAGAGTCTAAACAGTGAAAGTGCTAACATTAGGGGTCTCATTCAGACTCACTCGCAAGTGCCGATGCGCTCGCAAGTGGGTCGATTCGCTCCGGGGCTTACTACAAAAGGGGTGGCTATCGATGGTGATTGACAGCTCGCACCATTTTGTAGGC
Organism: Taudactylus pleione; assembly: GCA_031769625.1. Lineage (NCBI taxonomy): Eukaryota > Metazoa > Chordata > Amphibia > Anura > Myobatrachidae > Taudactylus > Taudactylus pleione. The sequence continues at coordinate 2,842,127 of JAUIMM010001655.1, forward strand.
TGGGCGGGGGGGTGGCTTGCCAAGCGGAGGCGTTCCCCACGGAACGCCTGCCATTTGGGTGCGGCCCCACTGACATCACTCGTGATGTCAGTGGTGAGCTTCCGGCTCTAATAGAGCCGAAAGCTCACTGGGGCTTGCGGCAGATGAGACCCTACCACAAGGGTCTCGTCGCAAGCCCCGAAGGTCGTGATGGTCTTGACCATCGCGACCATCAACCTGGCTGCTCGCTAAAGCTGTGGGTGGTCACCCACAGCTTAGCGAGCGGCCAGGAGGCCGGCTCATTTTAGAGATGCGGCCACCCTCATTCAGAGCGAGCGCTCGCATTTTGTGAGAGGCTCTGAATGAGGTCTTAGGTCTCATATATATTTTTAAGTAAAAGTAAACCTCAAAAGAAGCTATCCAAGAACCTCTAACAGGCACTATAAGTACCATAGCAAATGGTGGCTGAATACCTCCAATGAATGCCCATTCCTCTGAGCATTCCTACTGGCTACGGGAATGACTGGAGTCAGTGCCTGGCCAAATTTATGACAGTCTGCTCTGCTTACACAGTTGTGGTGAGGATTCGAACATTTCAAATCAATTGATCTGAGTGGACCTTTGTTGCACGGTTACTCTGCTGGTGAAGGTGAGCCAAGGTTAGAGACTGGGACTGGCTCTGACTCTGATCTGGGCTCTGGCAATCAGGATGCGCTGGCAAATAAAGGAGCATAACTTGAAGGGACTCTAGGGTGGCATATAAGGGCATGAGGGGGCTTAGGGCTTGTATCTAAGGGCATGAGTTGGCATATAAGGTGATGAGGAGGCTCGAGCATACAGTATTTAGGGGCATGGAGAGACTGTGCCATATAAAGGGGCATGACTCATAAGGGGTCTCTGAGGTATATAAAGCAGCATGAAGGGGCTCAGGCATATAAAGGGGCATGAGGGGGATATGGCATAGATTAAGGCATGAGTGTCTGATGCCACATAAAGGGGTGTGTAGGAGCTCTGGCATATGTAGGGACATATATGGGTATAATGGCATATAAAGGGGCATGTGGATGAGTCTGATGGCATGTAGAGGTCATATGGGGGACATCTGATGGCATGTTAGGTGCATGTGGGGGCTCTGATGGCATAAAAAGGGCACATAGAGGAGGCTCATGGCATAAAAATATTTTTTGTTGTACACATGTCTGCTTATTTGAATTGTAATGTTAAGCATATGGTGAGTTGTGCTTTAAGGAAATGTGTTTGACTTATAGATACAGTAAGTGGATGATCAGGAAAATCTGACAATAAAAGGGTGTAACCCTACTGTGGTTTCGGCCACGCCTCCTGGATACACACCCTGTCCAGGTATCTGAAAACAAAGAGGTGGAAACTCCATATGGTAGGCTGTGCTAGGGCATCAGGGAGTTCACATAAATCGGGCTGATTAAAGCAGCCCTAAGCCCAGCAGAGAATATTTTGATTGCAGTAGAGCCCCACCCCTCTTCCACCCCTAGGCAATGGTGTGGTTGCTACCACTGCTATTACTCTGCCACTGGTATCAAGCTACTTTTATATAGTATGTAACATAGTGCTTCGCTATAACTAGTCTGCTCTCATATGGGAAATAGTACACAGGGAAATCTTTCATAGATTGTATTTGTAGTCAGTTATAAAGACTTTATAATGCTAGAGTTTTTGGAGATGTGCAAACTGGTTCATTGACCAGAACTGGCCAGAAACTCACAAATATCAAACCGTGCCAAATCTATTTTGTCCCCTACTGAACATGTCTGCCTCTGACGCATTTTACACGTAGGAGCTCATTTCCAAATTAAATTAAAAATTATTTACTCTTTGCCTTTACAATGTAACCCACAGTGATTTTTCTGTTCCTAATGAGATCTTCTCTTCATGATGCTGAAAGCTCCTGTAACTCTTCAAAGATTAAATGCAGTGATTTCAGTCTGCCGAGATGACTTGCTTGCTGCTGCCCTTAGAACATAAAAAAATCTGAGAGTGGAATTTTTCAGCCTTCCCACAGGACTGAAGTGCAGGAGCAGAGATGTCTGTTTAAAAGCCTGTGGCAGAGAATGAAGCACACAGAGGAGTCCTCAGGGAACCTAATTCCGTACTCATCTGATTTATTGGGCACTGAAGCTTGAAGACAATTCTTTTAGTGAACAATAAAAAGTCTAAAAACAATATATTGATGATATATATATATATTTATATATATATATATATATATATATTTATATATATATATAATGCTAATTTTCCAAAAATATAAAAAAGATATTTCAGAAAAAAATATCAAATATAATTTCTTGATATGTTGATCCACAAAAATGCAAAACAGGCCCCTCAGATGCATTTGCTAATTAAACCTCAGTGGGAAAAATCCCTGCCTGGACCAAACACCAATCTGCTCAATTTGCTTATCATGGGCCTGTTTCAGGGATGTTGAGAAGGGGTACAATATGTCCTAGCTAAATTCTAAATTTAATGTAAAAACAAAGCTACCCAGTTGCAAAAGCAGTGACTATTTTCCATGTGTGCAAAAAACAATGAATGCTTTTGTACCCCTTGCATTATTACATGGTTTGTTCAAGGACCAAATTGTTTTTTGTTTGCTCTTCTTTTGATCTTTCAGTCAGTCCCTATATGTATTACTTTGCCTTACACTGGTGCCCAATGGAGGCCACACTGCTGTAACAGATACTAATCAGATTAGTTTGGCATCATCAGTCTCTACTTAACATGTTGGTTGTATATTATTAGTTTTAACTTCACTCCACTGGAACTCACTCCATTGCCAAGTCAGACTCTTTCCCATGAGCATAGATTAGTTTGTGCACGGGGTGCCGTTTCTATGGGTCCCAAAGGCTTAGCGGGCCTTCCTCCGGGATATGACTCCTCGGCATCCAAGTCATATAGTTGGTCATCAAGTCTGTGGAACTGCCTGCTAAGCACATGGGTCTGGCCATTGGCCGGCCTGAAATCAGTGCTCATATAGGTGGAATCTACTGTTCCTGCTTCTCATGCACTTAGAAGAAAGACCAATCATGTAGACCAGGGGTGAACCTCTTGCAGCAAACCCCTTCTAGTAAAAAATGATGTCACAAGGTGTCCAGCTGTTCCATGCTTCCTGTGGTATTGCAAAGGAGGGTGGTTGGATGGTCTAGCTGGCTGGGAGATACTTCCTTACCTGAGGCAAAATACTGCAAATCCATCATGGTCTACTGGAAAGGTGGGGACTCAGCTGGCAGGAGCAGCTTCAGGTTACATGATGCAGGGGCATTGTTCCTTTGTACTGGTTGGGCTTCTTAGTTGAGCCCTCTGGCTTTATTTAGGACAAGTCCTGTTGCATTGGTACAGTACATGACATTGCAATATCCCCAAAAACCTATAACCCATAACTGTTTATACTTATTGTCAACCAGTCTTTCAGTTTGCAAATTTGAGATATATGAGCAAATACAAGGATGGCAACCACTCATTTCATCGCAACCCTATTCTTTCAGCCCTGGAGCCCTGGAGATATCACAGACTTTTAATGTTATTCAGAATGCACATCCCAGGAGAGGCCCTGCAAGTAAACCTAAAGCACATAAAAGCGGCTACAATATATTGAATATGACATGTAGTTCAGTGATGTAACAATGGACTGATTGGCTTTCAGCATGCATTGTGGGTGATGGGTGTGGGGACTATATGAGGACTGTATAAGATTTTTCTGCATTGTGGGATGTTATTTTATGTTTGTTATGTCACCAGTTGGTAGCAGGTAAAAGCTAACACAGGCTTGGGCACATTGGGTTCAACTTCTGACAGCCTAAAGAGTTTATTGGGGAATCTGAAGGAAGTTGTCTTACAGACCTCATTTCCATCGTCAAAGCATGGAATGGGTGAATGTGTGGAGGGACTCATCATCTGCCTTATTAACATCAATCAATATTGTTCCACCACCAAGGCAGCAGATAGAAATGGTGGTATCTACACAACAGGAGGTACCTAGTGCACAAGGGGAAGGTCTTTACATGCCCTATACAGTCCATGAAGACGAAAAGGGGATTCTGGACAGGCTGAATAGAAATATGAGAGAGTAATACAGTGTCTTGGGGAGTTGGCCAATCACTGGCTGCTAGAAGATAACGGCCCATAGGAGGGATAGGATAATGTGGAAATTTGAGTGGGTATAATGAGACATGTTCTTTGGGTAAAGAGCAAATTATATTGGTCAGACCTCAGGGTGTTGAGTTTCTCTCCTCCCAGGAACAGTGGGCCTGATTCAGACCCGCTTGCGAGCGCAGGACGCTCACAAGCGGGTCGATGGTGCCCTACTGCGCATGCGCACGATGGAGGGAGCTCCGTCGTGCGCATGCGCAAGACCCGGCTAGAGATGGGGTAGCCATCGCTCCGGGTCTCGCACCAAAGGCAGCGTGCTGTTGATGTTGATTGACAGCACGCCCCCTTTGGTGGGCGTGCCGGGGGCATTGCTGCCAAATGGAGGCGTTCCCATGGGAACGTCTCCCGTCTGAAGCTGGCCCCACTGACATCAGTAGTGATGTCAGTGGGAGTGATTTTGGTTCTGATAGAGCCAAAATCACTCCAGGGTTGGCGGCAGCGAGACCCTACCACAGGGTCTCCGTCGCAAGCCCGATGGTCACGATGGTCTTGACCATCGCGACCATCATCATGGACGCTCGCTGTAGCTGTGGGTGGTCATCCACAGCTATGCGAGCGCCCAAGAGGCCGCTCCATTTTCATGTAGGAGGGCCCTGATTCAGAGCGAGCACTCTGGTCAGAGCGTCCGGCTCTGAATCAGGCCCTGTGTGTGGATAAAATCGGAACTAGGTTGTAGTGAGTAACCTGGTGATTGTTGGGCTACAATTTAATGTGATATTGGCGAATTGCATTGCAGTGCCCCAAAACATATAATAGAGATACCATTGTATCTTCCCAGTGGTCTTGTCTTTATGATCCTGTCCCCTAAGATACCCCTGGTTACATAGTGACACCCAGATACCTCACATAGTTAATGGGGCTGATACAAAGTGGAATGCAAGTTGGCCATAATTGCTCTCGCATTGCATACACCAAACTACATGCATATATTTATATCTTTGCAAGTAGACCACCAATAATTGATGGATTGGTTTGATACCCATAATCATTATCAGTGTGCACTTACACCAGCCCAATCCTTGGTGCATAATATACAGAATATCTAAAAACAAGCATGTTTTTGCTTATGGAAAACTCTACATAGCCCGCTGTTCCAATGACATGCCTCAATGAATCTTGCCTACATGAGAACACAAAATAATGGCTCATTTTGCCCCCTTCAGTCAGAAGTAGAGACACTTTATTGACCTTATTTTCGTTTGAAAGGTGTAGTTGAATAGCAGGACACAATGCATTGTTTTGCTGATCAACTAGTCATTTGGGGATCCAAATGTAAATATACTCGGGCTTGCCACCAACGGGCTTAGTGGTCATCTTTGCTGTGGACCTGGGATGGAAGGAACAGCTCCCATGATCTCCCTGCATTCATGGTTAATGGCCGCTGTAAAGTAATGATCAAAATAAGGGCGAAGCACCCTACAAAGACAGGTCAAGGAGCCCAATAACATTTGGAGAAGGAGGGGAGCTGCCTCATAAAAAGAGAACATGAGCCCCTTTTAAGAAGAAAATTAGGATGTTCCCATACAGAGGATCTCCCAGCAGCCAACAAGGGGGATCAGTGGCTTTTGCCCCTACTGTATGGCCTGGCAGAGGAGTTCCGGAGACCATTGTGAGTTAGCTTAGGTTTACTCAGATGGCCGATGGCTGCCCATTGGTGATCTAAGGCTGAGTCTTCAGATGGACATCTGCAGTGCCTGCAGTACCATATTTTCGTCATAGCGCAATGCAAACAGCGTACAACTTTGTATCAGACTCCATGTACTGCAATCCATAGTTCCAATCAGACAATGCAATCATTGTCTGACTTGTACAAGACAGAAAATAAACAAAGCTAACAGCTGATTGGTTACTACAGGTGTCGCACTCCTCTTGTCCGGAATGAGTGAATAATCCTCAATAAACATCTAAAAAGTTCCAATAAAGTGTTAAAGTTGCTAGTACATTTTTCTGTTTTTTAAGTATTTGTGCCTGTTCATCTTCGCAGTAGTTTTGATGCTTAGCAATGCCCAAAATGAGACCATGTATTAGGGAAATTGAAATCAAATTAATTAGTCTCAAATTATTTGGAACCACATTACTACAAGCTCAAGCATAACAAAATAATCAGGGATGAAACTACCACACAGCTTAGATGAGATCCCAGCTGAGGGAAATAGAAATTCAGCGATAAGCAGCGTAAATTAAAGAGACATCAAAATTATCATCCCCTGGGGAGTTCTTAGATTAAATATATTAACAGATTTTAATATCATTCTGGCTCTAGTGATGCCATGTAGGTTTTAATTCAGATCAGTGCTTTATTAAGATACCGTCATAAGAAGTCATGTTAATATTATAGCTTTTAAGATATCTATTAATAAGTGTGGAAGAGTGAAACCAGTTAAAAAATGGGTAGGTGCCCAGGTGCCCAGTGATGCTGCTGTAGCCACCTGGCTCCCTCCCACTCTACTCTAAAAAGAAGAGTAAGAGGTCCTCTTCCGATCATGAATGCCACTGTACAGGGACTGTGCTGACCTCGACTGTGTCCAGCCCTGCCCCACGGACCAGCCAAATTATTAAAGCTCTGGCTGATCTATTGGCCCCAGCTACCTGTCCGCTTGACCATCTGTCCACTTGCACTGTTTTGGAATAACCAGACTCTCATCTAAAGGAAGATGTAAGCAACTTTTTGTGTTCAAAGGGCATTACAGTGAATGCCAATAGGAGAACTCGAAGTAGTAAGAGGAAATTGGCTTTTTTATTCGCAATGCAAAGTCCATAAGACTTTAGTAGTTACTGTATGTGGTTCCAACATTGCCATCACAAGGAAAAACGTATTTTTTGGATTTAAAACCTTGCAAATTAAATACTATAGAGATCTTATTTGTAAATATTACACAAATACCCTTTCTAAATGTTTTATATAGGGTCACAAGAATAACAGAAAGCTGAAATTAAGCCTGAAGGCGTTTAAACCCCCAAGGTTGTGACTAATGGTGACCATTTTTATTTAAGTAATTAGTTGTGAAATGTTTATAAAGTTTATTGAGATCTGCGATGACTGACTGCAGTAATGACCATTTATATTGTGGGAGTCACTTTGGGCAGGTGAGAGCTAGGAATCATTTGTCATCAGGCCACTTTGTTCCTGACGTCTTCTCCCGCCCTCTCTCCAAGTTAGGTTTGATGTAATGTGTCTTTATAGTTGTCTGCTGTTTGGGTGGTCGCAAAGAATGGCAGTTGTTAGTTATTCAAATATTGTATTACTTTTGGGTGTTCTCTGCTTTAATTGGCTGGAGCTTTTTGGGGTTCGGAGACACCATCCTACAGTGTAGGTCCACCTAAAGTTGTTTTAAAGGAGGGTTGCTCACCAGTGAATGGATGTGAATGAGTTGTTCTGAATTGTATTAATTGGTTCTCATTTGCTTCTCCACTAGATCTCTTTATCGATAGTTTGTGATTATTATATATATGTATGTATGTATGTATGCTCATTCTGGTATGTCATACAAAAAAATAATACAATAATTGCGCAAAAAAAACTGTAATCATGTGATCAGGAGAAGGATAATCACCCTTTTAAATCCAGCATCATAATAATGAAGATCCTGTATATTTAATGTTTTGATATAGGGATCAAAACAATGAAGTCCTCTTTTATTCTAGGAAGGTTGGTACATCAACAGCAACTCACGATGATATAAAATGAAAAAGAAAAATCCAATAGTGCAAAACACCTTTATGATAAAAAGGTTTTTAATGTTTAAAAATAAATGCACTCACAAACATAATGAATAAACAAGCATGTAACAAAGGGGTATGTATGGAGGATCAGCATATACTCATCAGGCCAGCTGTTCCACAAAGGTAGTGTCTAGAGCTCCGGATTCTCCACACTCCTTAGGCCAAGATAGGTAAGCATACACTCCAGGGACATCCAATACGTAAATGTAGCCACACCGCTTAACGCGTTTCGAACCGAATTGGTTCTTCCTCAGAAGTGTGTGGCTGTACCTTCTAATACACAATATATACCTCCCTAAATCATAATCATAAGGGACAGCTGGAGATCCTTAAGTATGATACTTCCGTGATGTGCGCTCCACTTCATAAGCTCACGTGATCAGGAAGCACATGATCGGATATCCGATATGCGTTCCAAAATACTTTAAGGTCCTACTGTTTCCATCACGTGTCTTTCACGTGACTCAATACGCGCAACCAAACGTTCACGTGTGAGTCAACATCATTCTAATTGGCTAGAAAGTAGGGGTGTGCACCGGCCACTTTTCGTGTTTTGTGTTTTGGTTTTGGATCTGGATCTTTCTTCGTGTTTTGGATCTGGATTGGTTTTGCCAAAACCACCCTTCCGTGTTTTGGGTTCTGGGTTTTGTGTTTTGGATCTGTATTTTTTTTAAAAAAAAGAATAAAAACAGCTAAAATCACAGAATTTGTGGGTTTTTCTGCTCCTATGCTATTATTAACCTCAATAACCTTAATTTCCACTCATTTCCAGTCTATTCTGAACACCTCACACCTCACAATAGTGTTTTTATGTCCAAAAGGCTATGTAAGCGACACGAGTGGGCGGCACAAACACGTGGCCCATCTAGGAGTGACACTGCAGTGGCAGACAGGATGGCAGTTTGAAAAACTAGGCCCCAAACAGTACATAATGCAAAGAAAAAAAAAGAGGTGCAAGATGGAATTGTCCTTGGGCCCTCCCACCCACCCTTATGTTGTATAAACAGGACATGCACACTTTAACAAACCAATCATTTCAGCGCCATGGTCTGCCACACAACTGTGGCTGAAATGATTGGTTCGTTTGGGCCCCCACAAATCTGGCTGGCAATTAATCTGTCCCTGCACAAACTGGCTCTACGGAGGCAAGATGTCGTCCTCATCCTCATTGTTTAGTAAAAGTAGTGGTGTTCCTACTTCCTCTCTGGGATGATGAATGACTCCCAGCAGCAGCAACAGCAGCAGCGGCAGCAGGAGGTGTAGCAATGCAGGATCCTCCGGAGGAATCCCGGATAGGAGAGTCAGTCATGCCAGTGACATGGCCTGCAGGACTACTTCCAATCCTGACTAAGGATAAATTTGACAAGGAGGGAGTTGACGGTGTGGTTTGCAGGCGCTTGGATACAACAGGACAACGGGATTTAGGTGTCCCTGGACTGCTTACGGTCTTAGCCAAAGTTTCTGAACTTGACAGTAACTTTTTATGAACGCGCTGCAGGTGCCGTATAAGGGAGGATGTTCCTAGGTGGTTGACGTCCCTACCCCTACTTATTTCACCTTTACATATGGTACATATGGCAAGACAGTTGTTGTCTGGATTTGGATAGAAATATTGCCAGACCAAAGAGGTGGAATGTTTGGTCTTCTGCCCAGGCATGACTGTGATGGGCTTTTTCATCCCACGGACAACAACTGTCTCCCACGAAGCCTGATTTAAACAAACCACATCACCATCAGAATCCTCCTCGCCAACTTCCTCCTCAGCGCCAGCTACACCAGTATCCTCATCTTGTTGTACTTCAACAGTGACATCTTCAATTTGCATATCAGCAAGTGAACTGTGGTTGCTCCTTTCAGCACTTGCAGGGGGCGTGCAAATGGTGGAAAGAGACACCTCTTCCCATCCAGTGCTGGGAACGTCAGGCATCGCAACCGCCACCACACTTGGACTCTCCTTGGGGATATGTGATATCTTCTTAGAATGCATAGTTCTTCGCTGTGCTTTTGCCAGCTTAACTCATTTAATTTTTTTAGCGGGAGGAGAGCTTCCATCGTCATGTGAAGCTGAACCACTAGTCATGAACATAGGGAAAGACCTTAGCCGTTCCTTGCCACTCCATGTCGTAAATGGCATATTGGCAAGTTTATGTTTCTCCTCAGATGATTTAAATGTTTTTTTCAAGGTCATTTTCCTGAACTTTGTCATTTGGGATTGTATGTGCCCTCTACTATGACATTGGGCATCGGCCTTGGCAGAAGACGTTGATGGCATGTTATCGTCTATGTCATGACTAGTGGCAGCAGCTTCAGCACTAGGAGGAAGTGGTTCTTGATCTTTCCCTATTTTATTTTTATCGGAGAAAGTTTGGTCCTCCATTTATGTTATATTGATATATACGTGCGGCTAAGGCGCACACAAACACAGAAAATAATTTTTTATTTTTGCTGGAGACTAGTGCACTTTGTGGGTTACACCACCCTTTAAGAAATGAGCCAGTCGGCTCTTTACTTATGGGACACAGGCGCACGCTTGGCGCTGCTCCTTTGTTGATGCACGTGCAGCTACAGCCTACACAATTCACAAAGACAGAAAAAAAAGAATTTTTTTTTCTTTGTGGAGCGCACTTTGGGGGTTACACCACTCTTTAAAAGACAGACACACGCTTGGCGCTGCTCCTTTGTTGATGCACGTGCAGCCACAGAGCACACAATTCGCAAACACAAAAAATATTTTTTTATTTTGTTTGGAGTGCACTTTGGGGGTTACAGCATCCTTTAACGCTCAAGCCAGCCGGACCTTTACCTATGACACAGGCGCACGCTTGGCGCTACTTTGTTGATGCACATGCAGCTACTGCACACACAATTCACAGACAAAAAAAAATATATATTTTTTTTTTGGAGTGCACTTTGGGGGTTACAGCACCCTTTAATGGTCAAGCCAGCCGGCCCTTTACCTATGACACAGGCGCACGCTTGGCGCTACTTTGTTGATGCACGTGCGGCTACTGTGCACACAATTCACAAACCCAAAAATATATATATATTTTTTTTTTGGAGTACACTTTGGGGGTTACAGCACCCTTTAATGGACAAGCCAGCCGGCCCTTTACTTATGGGACACAGGCGCACGCTTGGCGCTGCTCCTTTGTTGAGGCACGTGCAGCCACAGTGCACACAATTCACAAACACAGAAAATATTTTTTTATTTTGTTTGGAGTGCCCTTTGGGGGTTACAGCACCCTTTAACAGACAAGCCAGCTGGCCCTTTACTTATGGGACACAGGCGCATGCTTGGCACTACTTTGTTGATACACGTGTTGCTACTGCGCACACAATTCACAAACACAGAAAAAATATATATTTTTTTGCACTTGGGAGGAGCACCCCTGATGGACAGAGCACCCCCTAGACAACACTACAGCACCCCTTTAGGACTGGGACACTGCACAGGACTTTGGAGTGGACACAGCCCCTATGGACAACAGACTGCACAACACAGTCCAGCCAGCCCCTATGGACTTTGGAGGAGTGGACACAGGCCCTATGGACAACAGCAGCACAGCACAACACAGTCAGCCCCTATGGACTTTGGAGGAGTGGACACAGCCCCTATGGACAACAGCAGCACAGCACAACACAGCCAGCCCCTATGGACTTTGGAGGAGTGGACACATCCCCTATGGACAACAGCAGCACAGCGCAGCACAGCGCAGCACAACACTGCACTGCACTACACTACACTACACAGTCCAGCCAGCAGTGGCGTAACTAGGGTATTTGGAGCCCAGGGCAAATTTGAAAAGGGAGCCTCCCCCATGTGCGCGCGCCTAAGGCGCGCACGGCAAAAAAAATGGGCGTGGTCACTTAAAAATGGGGCGTGTCAACATGACACACCCCTTTATTTTCAAATTGAACATTCCTATCCATATGCACCTTAACCCCAGTAGTACCCCCAGTGTGCAGTTGTGGTCCCTCTCATGCAGGCCCATAGTAGTGCCCCTTATACAGTATCCCCAGTAGTGGTCCCTCTTATACAGCCCCCAATTAGTTCCCCTTACTCAGTACCCCCAGTAGTGGCCCCCCCAAATGCAGTGCCCCACGTAGTGTTCCCCCTTATGCAGTGCCCCCCGTAGCAGTCCCCCCAATGCAGTGCGCCCAGTAGCGGTATCCCCTTATGCAGTGCCCTTTTATATAGTGCCCCCAGCAGTAGTCCCCCCATGCAGTTTTCCCAGTAGTGGTCCCCTTATGCAGGCACCCTGTAGTGATCCCCCCTATCTAGTGCCCCCTGTAGTGGTCCCTGCAGTGCCCCTAGCAGTAAGCCCCTTATATAGTGCCCCCAGCAGTAGTGTCCCCCCCTCCCATGCAGTGCCCCCAGTAGTGGTCCCCCTGATGCAGGCTCCCAGTAGTGACCCCCCCCTCCTATCCAGTGGTCCCTGTAGTGGCCCTTCCTATTATTGCCCCCATTAGTGGACCCCGAGTGCAGTGCCTCTAGTAATACTAGGCCCCTTTTAGAATGCCCCCAGTGGTAGTCCCCCCCCAAGTAGTAGTCCCCAGTAGAGTAGCCCCCCCAGTAGAGGTCCTCCCAATGGCACCCCCAGTAGATGGCACCCCCAGTAGATGTCCCCCCCAGTAGATGTCCCCCCCCCAGTAGTAGCCAACCCCTCCCCCGTTGTGCAGATAGGTAAGGTTTAAAAATAAATAAATATATATAAAAATATACTTACCTGATGCCACGCTGCTCCTGTCCGCGATGCCGATGCCGCTCCCGCCCTCCAGTCCGCCCGGGCTGGCGCGCTCAGCATTATGGGACTGACGTCATGACGTCAGTCCCATTACCCACTGCAGGAGCCGGACGGAAGTCCGGCTCTTGCAGTGGGTGCTGCAGCAGTCAATGAGAGTCTATCTGACTCTCATTGGCTGCTGTTTAACACACGCATTGCCGCCAGCGCTGCCGGCGATGCGTGTGTTATGCACAGCCTGAGCCCGCCTCCTGGCGCTATTGGGCAAGCGCTCAGGGGGAGGGAACGGGCTCAGGCATGCAGCACAGGACCGGTGCTGGAAGCCTAGCGCCGGTCCTGTGCAAATGTGTAGCGCTGACCGCACTCATTGCGGTCGGCGCTACACTGGCTATCTAGGGCGGGCGGGCCGGTACCGTGGCCGGTGGCGCCCCCCCCGCGCCGCTGGTCCAACGGCGCCCAGGGCACGAACCCCGCTCGCCCTGCCCTAGTTACGCCACTGCCAGCCAGCCCCTATGGACTTTGGAGGAGTGGACACAGCCCCTATGGACAACAGCAGCACAGCACAACACAGCCAGCCCCTATGGACTTTGGAGGAGTGGACACAGCCCCTGTGGACAATTGCAGCACAGCACAGCACAGCACAACACTACACTACACTACACAGCCGAGCCAGCCCTAACTCCCACCCTCCCTCTTCACTGTCCACAGCCGAGTGAGAAAATGGCGCCGACGCGGGTACCTTATATAGAATCCAAAACCAGCGAGACCCGGAAGGCGGGATCATGATGTTTTGCCTCAATTTCAGATCCGAGTCAGGCGGGAAAAGTCGAGCCTGACTCGGATCGGCCTCGGATCGGGGGGGCTCGGGGGGGTTCGGATTTCAGAAATCCGAACCCGCTCACGGCTACTAGAAAGTATTCCTTTCAGGCCAGCCAGTATACAAGGTTTAAAAGGAACTGTAGCGAGCCCATGATATGTGAAAATCAAATCTCAGAAACAACACTCGCTTCTGAGGAAGAACCAATTCGGTTCGAAACGCGTTAAGCGGTGTGGCTACATTTACGTATTGGATGTCCCTGGAGTGTATGCTTACCTATCTTGGCCTAAGGAGTGTGGAGAATCCGGAGCTCTAGACACTACCTTTGTGGAACAGCTGGCCTGATGAGTATATCCTGATCCTCCATACATACCCCTTTGTTACATGCTTGTTTATTCATTATGTTTGTGAGTACATTTATTTTTAAACATTAAAAACCTTTTTATCATAAAGGTGTTTTGCACTATTGGATTTTTCTTTTTCATTTTATATCATCGTGAGTTGCTGTTGATGTACCAACCTTCCTAGAATAAAAGAGGACTTCATTGTTTTGATCCCTATATCAAAACGTTAAATATACAGGATCTTCATTATTATGATGCTGGATTTAAAAGGGTGATTATCCTTCTCATGATCACATGATTACAGTTGTTTTTGCGCAATTATTGTATTATTTTTTTGTATGTTATATAACTCTTGTTGTGGGAAGCTCTGTGAACCTCCCCATTAATACATATGCTGCATGATTTTATCTGTTTTTGCGCATAAACACAGAATACGTTTTTTTATATATCATTCTGGTATGTGCCTGATGTTTTAGACTGCCAGTTATTTAAAAGGCAAAAACAACCTTGGTTTATATTGTAAAAAACTTGACCATTCAGCCTGCCTGATTTCATGAACCTTAACCTTGACATTAAGGAAAAAGTTTTCAGCATATTTTGGAATTTTAAATCATGGAGCAATATGTACAGTATGCCTCGGTACTGGCTACAAACACAGCAGACCGCTAGCTTGTTTAGGAAGTTGTAGCAGGGTGCCTATCAGCCAGTCATCAGCCCGAATCTGTATGAAATCCTGGCAGTCGGGATGCCTGCTGTCAATATACCAACAGTGGCATCCCAATGCTCAGGATCCTGACAAGGGTCTGGTAAGTATAGTAATCCTCCCCCTTCCCACCCACCCTCCTTTCCTGCATCCTAACACTAACCCTCCCCACCCTGCACCCTAACCCTCCCTGTTAGTGCCTAAATCTAACCCTCTCCCCTTGGTGCCTAGGCCTAACCTTCCCCCCTTAGTGCCTAACCATCATCCCCTAGTGGTATATTATTATTGTTTGGCTTTGGGTGTGCAACATTTGTTTTTATTAATAATCTGCACTTGTCACTGTTACTAATTTACTAATTTTATTCTTGAAAAGGTCAAGAAGTTTATTTATGAACCGTCGTGTTGTAAAACCCGGCGCTTCTGGTCGTGTTCATACATGATATTTAAAAGGGCAATGCTTTTACTAGCCGTGTCTTGCCAGTAAATGCATTGACCCTTTAAATTTCGGGCATAAACATGATTAGAAGAACTGGGTTCGTAAATAAATCCCTCAGTCTTAGTAACAGTGATAAGTGCAGGTTATTAATAATAGCAAAAGTTACACCTTAATATAAAGTAACTTGTGCATTCCTTTCAGTTATAGCTCTCTACACAAACCACCAAACTATATTATATAGGTTAATAATGAAATGAAGTACAGTATATTCAGTTGCAATTAACTTTTAATGGTCTTCCCTCTGAAATGTAAACCATTAGGTTTTGAATGGATTCAGAACTATTTAAAATCGATCAAAAATGATAAACATCCATCAACATCGATGTTGTGTTTCTGGGGCTAAATGCCACATTTACTAATGCTTAAAAACCAAATCAAAAGTTTTCTGATAGTAAATGTGTGATTTAGCCCCAGAAACACAACATGAAAGTTGATTGCTTTTAAATCTGTAAAAATTGATTACAATCGACCTTTAGTAATTATAACCCTTACAATCTGTAAATTGAAATGAAAATGTTATTTTGAACCATGTGCACAGTACTTGTTTCAAGTGTTTTAAAATAAAAAACTGCAAATAAAGGACAATTCTGACATATGACAGCTGGAAATGAAATGCACAAAGACATTTTCTGCAATGAGAATCATTAATGATATACTGTATTATACACTATTAATCTAGAGCTAAGTGCACTCATGAGAGTAGAAGGTTGGATAACATGGATTATTATGGCCATCTGTGATCTGCACTGGAACTGATTGTCACCATAAGAGTTAGAGACTCAGCGTAGACTCATTAAGTTACATTGTAATTATTGTCAGCACAATCCACACGTTTCATTTTCTACATTCTCTTTGTTTTGTTACATGGGGAAGAATCACTTTTTAAATTAATATTTATATTAAAAAAATATATTTTTTACTGGGTTTACAGATATGTCCTCAAACACTGCGGTTACATTCGTGCGGTACAGCCCCTCTCGGCGCACCAGGTCCCGAATGCCAAGTGTCTTTCGCTCAGAATGTGTCTTATTTGCACAAATAAAACAACCATTTTGCTAGAAAGAACTTTTCAAATCGATGAGCGACATTCGTGTGGCTTTTTCTCACTCCAAGTTCCCTGGTGCTTCATCTGCGACTTTGTACTTGTTTAAAACTAATGCCTGAGCGATTACAGTCACAGCCCGGCAGCGCAGCACACTGTTAAGGTGGGTACACACTATGCAGATATATTTGCATATGATGGTCGTTCATACACACTGAACAGCCATCATCTGTGTCTGGCTGCGGTTCCCGGCAGCCAGGGGAAGTGTCCCGGTGGGCGGGGGTGTGTCTCGCCACCCTACCCACGGCTGCCGCTGTGTGTGTACAGGCGGTCTACAGACATATATGTCCATCGGCTGTGCAGCACTGCCAATGCGTAATGTCGGTGAACGACGACGTTCACCGACATGCTGCGGGTACACACTGGCCGAAGGGCATCAGATATATTGACCGATCAAATGAGTGGGCCAATGTATCTGTCAGTGTGTACCCAGCATTAGCGGCTCTTCACTGCATGGTTTTAAAAGTCATCGTCGCTAGAATTCTTAGTGCTTTTAGTGTGCACCTGCTTCTCCCCCTTCTCTTCTGCTGTACATAACACAAGTGGTAAGGCAGTGCAATTCTTTTTGGATTCCACCACAAGCAAGTGTCTATGGAAGGTCTTTCTCACTCCAACATGGTTCAAAAATAAGTAAAGAATATTTTATTACTATCCTAACATTATAATTCCAAACCAAAGGAAGACAACAAGGATAGTCTTCCTCTGCTCAGTTTCACTTTTCAATCAAGCTTCTTCAGGGGTTGGGTGTAGGGAATTGGTTGGGTGTAGACGACATTCTTTGTGCCATTCTTGGAAGATTAGGCTTGCCAGAACCCATATGGCAGTTAGAAAGTGACAGGCTCATTTAAGTATCCAGCTTCTTCGTATTAAAGTTTTAAAGGTGACTTTTAAAAATCTTTCAGTAACCTCATCTTCCCCTGACTGACATCCA
The DNA here is from genome assembly GCA_031769625.1 of Taudactylus pleione. Lineage (NCBI taxonomy): Eukaryota > Metazoa > Chordata > Amphibia > Anura > Myobatrachidae > Taudactylus > Taudactylus pleione. The sequence continues at coordinate 2,859,149 of JAUIMM010001655.1, forward strand.
GGTCTTGTCCACAGTGAGAGTGTACCAGCTCCTCCCCGGCTCCCACTAAGCAGTACTCACCAGCAGTAGTGCCTTAGTCTGACAGTTTTCTATTTAGCTGCATCATATCTTGAACAGATTGTTTATTACAGTCCAGATACATTATACAATTATGGTGAAGGAGAATTGTTGTGGGTAACAACTAGAGGGGGTTCGAGTGTCATGACCTAGCCAAACTATTTGGGTGAGGATGCAGAATATTAAACAGCATATAATACAAGTACTTACTAGCTGAAAAGATTGCATAAGTAAACAGTGAATAGATATTAAAAATATAATGCTTGTTGCATTGTGTATATTAGCTAATAATAACATCCACATATACGTATGTGAAAGTTGTCAGAGTATTAAAATAATAGTATGTTCATGGTAGGCTTACCATACTATCCCTTTAAACCGAACACTCATTAATTACACAGGTTCTGTGACTGGCTGACCTCAAACCTGCCTTGCACATGGTTTTAATCAGCCACATAACCTGTGTAATTCATATGTGTCCCAATTTAAAGGGATGATCTGGTAAGCCTAGTTCATGGGGGAGGCACTTTGGACCCGATTCAGACCCAGACACTAAGGGGCATATCCAATTGAGCGCGAGGTTTATCGAGTCAAAAATTGCGTGCCCATCGCGCCCAATTTAGAAATTCCACGGGTATGTGCGCTCCCTATAGCCGCGGTATTCAATTTCCAAAATACTGGTCGCAGGGTTTTCAGTTCTGAAAACCCTTCAGTGCATATTTTTCTGATGAAAAAAAAAACACCAATTACCTTACCGGGGGTCTCCAGTAGTCTCCGCGGCTCCCAACGGCCTCCCCTCTCTCTTCTTACTGGAGAGGGGGCTGCTGGGAGTCCCAGGCGCTGGTGGGAGGCGCAAGGGCTGCTGGTTGTAGTTCTCCCAGCGCCTATTATGGGGGGGCCACAGTGACACTGGTGGGAGGCACACTGACACCGGGACACACACACACACACTGATACCCACTTACAAACAGCACACACACTGACATACTCACCCCTGCTGCAGAAGAGCCGGCTCCCGACTCAGGATGAAGAAGAAGATGCAGAAGACAGCGCTGCCGAAAGTAAGTAATTAAGGACTAATTAAGCTAATTGGATACTTCCAATTGCTTAATTAGTCCTGGGGGGGGTGCCACGGGGGTGTCAGTGCAAGTCTCGTGATTTCTCCTGAAATCATCGATTTTAGGAAAAATCACGCTTGCTCAGGAGGTTCGCAAAAAAAAACCCTCCCGGCGCGTGTTTTAAAACAAAACACCCACCTAATAGAATAGCAAAAAATCCACACCTGCAGGAAAAACCTCGCATGTGCGGGTTTTTTGCTTTTCTCGCAGCCTATTGAATATACCCCTAAGATGTGGATGTACGCTATGGGCGACAATCGCCCATTTGTACATGCGTTTGTGTCAATATGCACATGCGCAAGTTACTCACTGCGCTCAGGAATTGTGTGCTCATAGTACACAGACTGGACGCTACTTTGAGTGACAGATAGCGCCGTTTGTGGGTGGTGACAGGGAAGGTGCTTGTGAACGGGGGAGTGGTGCTGTGAACACAGGCGTGTCTGGGCGTCTAAACGGCGTTTTATGGGTGTGCATAATTAGCAAAGTTGCGTCATTGTACACGTCACTTGGATGGATTTCAGCCTGCAGTGATCGCAGTGCTTGCGGTGGGCTACGGTCTACCTCAAGTGCTGCGTGCAGCTCCGATGACTCTCGATGGTTCTGATTAATCACACACTTCCTGGAGATGACGTGTGTTAAGAAAGAAAAGTGGGCGTCTTTACACCGGCGTGTGCTCACTCTGCCGTCGCTCTCTAAGACATAGAAGGCGTCCTTACACCAGACAGTGCGATCGCGGCATTTGCATACCCGACCCATGACAGCAGCGAGAGAGCGCAGCTTAGCGTCCGGGTCTGAATTGACCCTTTTGTCCTCTGCTCACCAGACGGACTGTCTGCAGGTGAAATTAAGGACATTACATGGAACCTTTCAGAGGGGAAAACACCTGATAAAAGAGATAACATTGTAAAAAAGAACATTTCTCCCCTCGCTTTCTGTAATGGCATGCAAACTTTTATTATTTTCATAGAGAATTGTTTTACACATATAACAGGTTGTGTTAATGAAAATACAAATGTTACAAATAGCAAAATGTGCACATACAGATCACCTATATTTTTTATTCAGCCCCTGAAAACACTCGGAGTTTGTAACTCTGTGGTTCGGCTGGATTGAATTGAAATCCTCTGACTCATTTAAGGCCCTTATCCCACCTACTTCATTTTATCACAATGTCTAGATAGGAAGATGTTACTTCTATTTACTGTAAATTGGAAGATGGCTGAATACCCCCTACTGACTTGAAACATATATGCCCAGCTATATCCTTGCCTCTGGCACGGCAAATCATACCACGCATAGAGCAAGACGTGACCGCAAGCGGAATTGCACCCTGCGTACACAAACGCGCCTCCATAGGAATGAATGGTGCGATCGCAGTGCACGCCATAGAGAACCGTAGCCTTTGCAGGCACGGGGAATCGCATGGCGCGATGCTTGCGCACGTTTGGGGCATGATCATCCACAATGTAACTGGGCGCATCTGTATCTACAAAAATCTACCCCCCACTCATTTTCCTCCCCTCCATGTCCTCTATCCTCTTCTCCCTTTTCTATGTCTCTTCTTTTGAGTCTTTATTTTTAGTTTCGGGTTGTACAGTTCTGCACATTTGTATATTTTTGATGCTTCTGACTGGATTTACAATGGTAGTTTCTATATATCTAGTACTGTAGATTTTGTATTCCAGATCGGGCATGAGAACTTTTACACGTATATATTTGAGTGATACATTATGTATTTGTAATGGATTCAACTGTAGTTAGTATTATAGAGAGGATTCTATCATTAGACACATTTATTGTTTTATACATGACTTCTTGTATCTTTTATTACATACAGTATGTTACTACATCTTTCTGATTCTACGTCTTTCACCAATGCTTTATATGATTCATTCATGTTGTCCTTGGATGCGGCATGGATCAGCTGTGCTGTATCCATTGGGAACATATTTATATATAGAGAATATTTGTTTGTTCAAGCCCAAAGGAAATAAACAATTGAGGCCGGTTAATATGAAGGGATTGATCAGACAGATGTACAAACCAATACATTAAGGTTATGCGAAGGTACAAAAGTCTCTTTACAGACCCTGATATACTGAGTACTTGTAACCAGCGGCACTGTCAGGGGTTAGGAACTGTTCATTTGTGTAACACGGGAAATAGGGTGTTGCACACTCTTTGGGGCCTTGTCCTGGATTCTCATTGTAAGGGTACATGTCTGTTGTTGCATTATGTCTGTACATCCACACTTGAAATATTCTGCAAAAGAAACACATATGGAAGATATATAATCGGTATACAGTAACTTAATTCTGATAATACTATATGATCACCTATCTATTATCTATTATGTCCTTTGAAGCTCACAATGCAAATAGTACATGTATGAATCAATCCACAGCAACCAATTATATTACCTCATCAGGTATCATCATATTACCCTGTCATGGATGCAGCCGCTGTCTGCGACATGCACGTGTCAGATTAGCCCTTATTATCTCCCAGGTGCACCCACCAAAATCCACAGACCCTGCGCCTGATTCTGTAATGCATCTCTGGGCGGTAACAGTCAGGACGCAATGCGCTGCACGACTCAGACGCATGTGCAGGTGCGTACCCACTAGGCGATGGGGTAACGACAGTACGATGACAACATCATAATCGTACAGTCGTTCCTCATCCCCAGTAGTGCCTACTCTGAATGATTTGTCATTCAGTGCAGGCACCCTCCCTCATCCCTGAACATGGCCAATCTGTCATTATCGGCAGATTGACCGTCATGTTCAGGCAATGATTGATGTCGGAAACGACCAGCGGGAGCGCGCATTGCTGGTCAGCTTCGACATTATAGTGCACAATTTGTGCACAATTAATGAGCGATTGAACGATTACGATGTCGTAATTGTTCAATTGCTCATTAATATCGCCTAATGGATACGCACCATTACAACATCGACCATTTTCTTGCGACATAGACACTGCATCCAATTCTGAATCAGGCCCTTATGTGCGGGTTACCATACAATATTTGCTTTATGTTATTAATCATTTTAAGCAGATTTTTTTCTACACTGTAAGATGTACATTTTTTTTGAGGGCTCTACTACAGGGAACATTACTACAGGGGGCATTACTACAGGGGGCATTACTACAGGGGGCATTACTACAGGGGAATTACTACAGGGGAATTACTACAGGGGGCATTACTACAGGGGACATTACTACAGGGGACATTACTACAGGGGGCATTACTACAGGGGGCATTACTACAGGGGGCATTACTACAGGGGAATTACTACAGGGGACATTACTACAGGGGACATTACTACAGGGGGCATTACTACAGGGGGCATTACTACTTGAGACATTACTACAGGGGAATTACTACAGGGGGCACTACTACTGGGGGCATTGCATAAGGGGCACCACTCGTGGGGGGACTACTATTGGGGGCACTGCATAAAGGGAACTACTACTGTGGGCTCTGCATAAGGGATACTACTACTGTGGGCACTGCCACTACTGGGAGCACTGCATAAGGGGCACCTCTACTGGAGGCTCTGCATAAGGGGCACTACCATTGTGGGCACTACTACTGGGGGCACTGCTTAAGGGACACTATCACTGTGGGCACTGCCACTACTGGGGGCAATGCATAAGGGGCACCTCTACTGGAGGCTCTGCATAAGGGGCACTACCATTGTGGGCACTACTACTGGGGGCACTGCTTAAGGGACACTATCACTGTGGGCACTGCCACTACTGGGGGCACTGCATAAGGGGCACCTCTACTGGGGGCTCTGCATAAGGGGCACCACTGCTGGGGGCACTGCATAAGGGTCACCACTACTGGGAGGACTGCATAAGGGGCACTACTGCTGTGGGCATTGTGTAAAAGGGGCACTACTGTGTGTCATAACATGAATAAGGGACATGTGTAGTAATGTGAATCAGGGGCACTATGTACGGTTTTAATGTAGAAAAGATTGCGCAACTGGTGAGTAAAATTTTATGTGGGTGCCTATATGTGGTTTTTTTTCCCCTGAGGGTGTATTGTGTGTTTTTTTTCGTGTGTGTACCTGTTTTTTTTTTCCATGTGGAGCCCATGGGACCCATTTCACAATGAGACATAACCCCTTTAGCACTTTCTAAAGGGGTTATGATCTCCTTTCAGTATTTAACAAACAGCGCTACGAGCGTTTCAGTCCCCATTGCGCATATCCCCATATCCCCATTACCATTGTGGATAAATATATATATATTTGTATATATATATATATTTAATAGGGGACACCACATGTTTGTTGCCCAGGGGCCCCCCATGGACCTTAATCCGGCCCTATATGCTAATTATTGAATCCGCAGAGCTAATGCGGAGGTTTGTGTGTTGGCAAGTGGGAAGCTGTACCGTCTATTGATTTTACGCCAACCGCTACATCTGCCATCATTAATTTTGGGACGTGTGCCAGGCTTCCTTACCCCTTACGCACGACTCAGAATTGCATGGAGCTACAGAACATATACACGCCCACAAGTCGGGGCTGGTTCTGTGCACTCGCATTTCAGCCATTCAGCCACCTCACCCCCTGAGAAAAATCCCTATTGCACGGATAGACAGATTTGGCCAAGTTCCGTCCAACTCAGAATAGACAGTTGCAAAAATGAATAAATTCACATCCGTCCCTCTGTGTGTAGGGGACTAGAGCCGGACTCTACACATACATTTCCATTATACTATGACATCGATAAAAGTATATAAGCATATGTATATGTCTTTACTGCTAAAACTTACTTGTCGATAAGAGCGTGGTGTAATATGAACATTGGGTCATTGGCAGAAATTGCAACTTGAGACATTGTACCTCCCAAGTATAAGTGAACCAGATTATGCATGTTACGTTCAAAGGTCGTCCCATCTGATGGTCTCAGGAAACCCGTAAAAATAGGGATCAATATTTCACAAATATCAATACTTTGGAAAGGTTCATGCATTTGTGAAGCAATCGGGAAGCCGACTGCCTAAATACTGGCAGCCGGCTTCCCGACTGTCATATCCCGGCAAGGGTGAAATGCCGGGCGTCTAGATGTAGACGCCCGCATTTCCCCGACGCCGGGAGACCGGTGCCCGGCATCCCGATCATAGAGATGCCGGGCGCCGCGAGTGGACAGCCGCGGGGGGGAGGGTTAGGTTTAGGGCTCCCGGGGGGGCTTAGGGTTAGGCACCCCCCCGGGAGGGTTAGGGTTAGGCTAGGGGGAGGGAGGGTTAGGGTTAGGCACCCCCGGGGGGGACTTAGGGTTAGGCACCTCCCCGGGGGACTTAGGTTTAGGCAGCGGGGAAGGGGGTGGTTAGGGTTAGGCACTTAGAGGGGGGATTAGGGTTAGGCACTTGGGGGGGAGTTTGGGTTAGGCACCCCTAAGGAGGGTTAGGGTTAGGGGGGTTAGGTTAGGTTAGTAGATACTCACCTATCCACGATCGGGATTTCCAGCGCTATCGGGCTTCCGCTGCTCGGAACTCTGCTGATGTCGGCCTGCAGTATTTCATACCCATTCCATGCATTTTGCTATAATACTGTACATATTAGGCAACAATATACATATGTGTGAAAAATAACTGTATAATTGGCTAATTTCTGAGCTGCTCTTGATATCACTGACAATTGCATTGGACCTTATTCAGTCAGTAGTAAATTCAATTTGAGACTTTTTTCAGTTTCAATTTGTGAAACAGGTCAAGAAACATATGGTTGCTGAAGAGTCACAAACGTAGGTTTCTGGAAGGTTGTGATTCTAAACGGCTTCAGCGTCAGCTCAGACCATGGTGTCTGCAGAAAAGTTGATAGTGATGACTGCAAAGATACTGATTGGTCACAACTGTTAAAAACAAACCCATTTTTTAAATGTAGTAAGAACAACAGGAGCAGTGTGTAAGATGTTTACGCTGCAACTAACCCTCCTTTATAACAATAAAATGCTGATTCATGTACAATTAGGGATGGGGAAGACACTGCACATATATTTATAAGTGACAGAAAAATAATATAAAAAACACATTTGCTTCGGCTTCACAGAGAAACTCTAATACTCCTAACCACTTGGGTACGTAATAGCAGCACTGTCCGGCCATTATCTTCAACATATTTTTTGTGTGTGCTGTGATTTTTAGCATTTTCTGTAATGTCAGTGAAGCCACGCCTCCAGTCTCAAACCCATCCAATCGCAGCCAGGTGTGACAAAGTGAGGGAGTCGCACAAAGAGATTCTCTGGATGTGACTGACTCTGGGTAGGACGCAGAGATATGACTTTTAAAAATATTGCAAAATGTGACTAAGTTGACTAATGTGACTAAAGTGTGAATTTTTAGAAGTGGAGATGTTACCCATAGCAACCAATCAGATTCTACTTATAATTTATCAAGCACCTTCTAGAAGAACTCAACTTCTAAAAACCCGCACTTTAGTAAATATACCCCTCAGACTCTGAATTAGAGATTAGCACAGACCCCCGAGTTTTTGTTCTGGCTCTAAATCATCATCATGTTTTGGTATTGGTTTTGGCAAAACCACCCTCAAGTGATTTGGTTTTGGACCTGAATTTTTTTTAAATGTATAAAGACAGCTAGAATCATGTAATTTGGACTTTCCAAGTTTTTGTTCATATTATTAACATCAATACTTGTTCATTTCCAGTAAATTTTGACCACCTCACAGCGCACAATAATGTCTTCACCCATATTGGCCAAAGTCTGCAGTGAGCTGGCTGGCTAAACTGAGCGACAGAGCAGCGACAAAAGACATGGCAGTTTAAGAGAATATAGTACATCTATGAAACATAGTGGCACAGCAGTGGCAGACAGGATGGCAGTTTAATAATTAATGGCGAATGAGAAACGACAGCAAATCAGGAATATCACAAACAGAGGAATACCACAATGGGAGAACCACAAGAACAAGAAACCATATCAAACAACAAATAAACATAAAAGAGAACCATTACTCAAACAACAACCCACAAGCACCTAACCAATCAAGAAATTACCAACCATACAACTTGCACAACTTTTGATACGCAGAGAAGAATCCATACAAATTGATCAGACAATCATTTTAAACATGGAGCAGAAGAAGCCCAAGCAGAAGAGACACAGAACTACCATGAGCTACTAAAGAAAATTGACAGAAAAGAAAAACATCCGGAAAATAGATAAAAATCACAAAAGAAAAATCTTGAAGAAGAAGATTTTTAGAAGTAATCTGGGGTCCAGAGAAACCCCCAACTATGTAATCTCTGCCCAAAGAGAAGAAAGAACAACCCCATTTCATAAAAAGATGGATAAGAGGAGGTAAAAAGAAAAAACAAAAAAGGTAGCTGTAATAGAAGAAAAAGATACAGAAACCATCTTCAATTTAAGCAAGAACGTACTAAAACCAGTAAAAAGAAGTCCTAAAAAAAGGCATGAAACAGTCAACAAATTTGATTTATACATTGATACACAAAAATTCATAAGGAAACTATGCATCAGCATCAAAAAATTATTCTCAAAAGAGCCGCTAACTAGACAAACCACAGCATTTACAACAGGATACCAGCACACAAATCTAAAACCAATGTCAACTTTTTTACCAAACCATATAAAAGGAAAATTCTTAAAAAATGACAGCCCCAGAGTCCTCAAACCTGCCGATAAAGGTGGGGATGGGGACGGGGGGGATTCATCATTCAGGACATAGAAAATGATGAAAAATAAGCCAAAACTCATAGAAGATAAAAAAACATACTGTATAAAGAAATGAAGTCAGATCCAACACAAAGATTCCAGAGGGAACTGGACCAAATATTAGAAGATGGCCTACAGATGGGAATCCTTATGAAAAAAGAACATGATTATATCAGAATGGACCACCCAAGAATCCTCACTTTTTACCATTTGCTGAAAATACATAAAGATGAAGAATACCCACCAGGAAGATCAATTTTATCTGGTATTGGGTCAATTACATCAAATCTCTTGAAATACAATGACTGTTTCCTACAAGATCTAGTAGGAAAGCAACAGAGTTATTTGAAAGACACAATGAGCATATTGCAGATAATTAACGAAATAAAGTTGAAAAATACATATACTTTATGTACGAGTGATATCAAATCACTGTATACAATAATTGACCACGCAGCAGGATGTGAAGCAACAGTACATTACCTCTCAAACCAAACAAACATCTCAAACACACAAATAAACTTCATAATGGACAACATAGATTTTATACTACACCACAAGTAGTTTTGGTATGACGGAAAATTCTTCCAACAAGAAAGCGGCACCACCATGGGCACATCCTTCGTGCCTAGTTATGCTAACCTATTTGTAGCTTGATGGGAAGATATAAATATCTGGAACAATAAGTACATTGACAAAATTGTGATGTGGTACAGGTATATAGATTATCTATTCTTCATATGGAACGGCTCACATGAAGAGTTAAAAGAATTTTTCGAGTACATGAACAGCAATTCACTCAATTTGGAAGTCACAAGCACTTACAGTACAGACACAGTAATATTCCTGGACCTCGAGATTTACATCAAGGAAAACAACATCCATACAAGAACCCACATTAAAAAAGTTAATGGAAATAATATGTTGGCTTATAACAGTAATCACCACAAACAATGGATAAAGAATCTTCCTGGTGGGACAGTTACGATGTTCAAGATGAAACTGTACAGAGGATCAGTTTATGAAGAAAAAAGCAAAGCCATGAAGAATAAATTTATGCAGAAAGGATACAGCAAAACAACACTACAAGAACAAATGGAGAAAATCACAAAATTAGATAGAAAATACTTGATTAGATACAATCCAATAGACCAATAGAAAACAGAAATACAAAACACCCTAATTACACAATACAATGGCAACCACAAAGATATCAAAATATTCTAAACAACCACTGGCAAGTTCTGTTGCTAGACAAAGATTTACAGAAAAAGTTACCACCAAAACAAAAAAAGTCTTTCAGAAATACATTAACCATATTTTTCGAGATCTATTGCACCAGTATGCAGTGGTATATCTGGACGGTATCTTGATATTTTCCAAAGATTTGGCAAGTCATCGCAAGCATGTCTGTGAAGTTTTATCCTGGTTCGCAATAATCAGCTCTACTGCAAATTAGAAAAATGCTCCTTTGACCAAACACAGTTAAAATTCTTGGGTTATATAATATCAGGTTCAAGTCTCCAGATAGATCCAGAGAAAATTTCTGCCATCATTAGCTGGCCTCGTCCGACAGGACTAAAGGCCATACAGCGTTTCCTTGGTTTCTGCAATTTCTACCGTCAGTTTATCAGGTATTATTCATCCATTGCAGCCCCTATCACTGCACTCACCAAGAAAGGTCAGGATATCAGGGTTTCGCCTCAGGACACAGAGGAAGCATTTGTCAGATTAAAGCAATGTTTCACTTTGGCTCCAATTTTAAGACAACCTAATTGTGATTAGCCATTCTTTCAGGAAGTGGACGCTTCTACGATTGGTGTTGGGGCGGTCTTGTCCCAAAAGGACGAAGGGGGCAAATGGTACTCCTGTGGCTTCTTTTCCCGTAAGTTTTCAGCCCCGGAGAGGAACTATGCAGTCAGGGATAAGGAATTGTTAGCCATCAAACTGGCCTTGCAGGAGTGGAGATATCTGCTGGAAGGTGCAATACTTACAGTCACGGTTTTTACTCATCACAAGAATCTCACCTATCTCAAAACCGCTCATTGTCTCAATTACCGTCAATCCAGATAGTCACTGTTTTTCGATCATTTTAATCTGATTATTACTTACCGTTCAGGTTGTAAAAACGTGAAGGCTGACGCTTTGTCTCGAGAATTTAGTTCTGCCGAGGAGAATGTACAAGAAGACAAGCCTATTCTGAACCCTGTGTGTTTTGTTGCAGTTTCTAAGGTCAAGATTCCACCTGGGAAAACATTTATAGCACCTGAACTGCAAACCAAATTACTTCAATGGGCCCATTCTTCACGCTTCTCTGGTTATGCACGAGTAGGAAAAACATTGGCGTTGGTCCTCAGGAAGTACTGGTGGCCGACGGTATGTCGTAATGTTAAAGACTTTGTGGCAGCCTTTATCACCTGTGCTCAACACAAGGTGCTTCCTCAACTTCCCTCGGGTTCCTTATGTCCACTTTCGGTATCTGATCATCCTTGGTCTCACATTTCTATGGATTTCATAATGGATCTACCTTCCTGTCAGGAGTTCAATACAATCTGGCTAGTAGTGGACAGGTTCTCCAAAGTTGCTCACTTTGTTCTATTAAAATAGTTACCATCGGCTCCAAAATTGGCCAATGTATTCATAAAGGAAATCTTCAAGCTACATGGATTTCCCAAGACATTGTCTCAGACCGTAGAGTGCAGTTTACTTCTAGTTTCTAGAGATCCTTGTGCAAGAGTTTTGATATCAACCTGAGTTTCTCTTCTGCATACCATCCTCTGAGTAATGGTCAAACAGAGTGGTTGAACCAAGATCTAGAGAAATTCATTCGGATCTACATCTCAGCCAATCAAGATAATTGGGTTTCTTTGTTGCCATGGGCGGAATTTGCTCACAATAATTTGTATCAGGAGACATCGGGGGTACTCTCCATTCTTCATTCAGTATGGGCTACATCCTGTGATACCTGAGTTACCGGCTCTTCAGTCAGTAGCCCTTCCAGCTGTGGGTGGCACAGTGAGTCGCTTCCTCAAGATTTGGAAAAAGGTGAAGAAGAAATTATGTAAAGCCTCTACCAGGTATAAACAGGTGGCAGACAGGAAGATAAGGAGAGGTGTATTGTACCCGGGTAACAGTTTGGTTATCTACTAAACACTTGCGATTGAAAGTTCCCCCCATGAAATTTTCTCCCAGATTCATTGGGCCTTTTCAGACCCTTCAGGTAATCAATCCAGTGGCTGTTTGTTTAAAACTTCCTGGTACTCTCAAGATTCCCAACGTATTTCATAATTCTCTCCTCAAACCCCTGGTGTTCAATCGATATTCGAGACATTGCAATCCTCCTTCTGCAATTCCAGTAGATCACCAAGAGGAGTAGGAAGTTGAACAGATTCTGGACTCTAGAATGTCCCGTGGTTCAGTTCTGGTAGATTGGAAAGAATATGGTCCGGAAGAACATTGTTGTGTGTTAGACTGTGTGTGTGGGAATCAATCATGTCATGTGATGTGATGTGTGTTTGAGACTGTGTATGTGTGTGGGAAGCTATTCATGTCATGTGATGTGAAGTGTGTGTGATACTGTGTGTGTGTGGGAATCTATTTATGTGGTGTGTAGGGACTGTGTGTGGGGGGAAGCTATTCTTGTGATGTGTGTGAGACTCTGTGTGTTTAGGAATCTATTCATGTGATGTGTGTGTCTGAGACTGTGTGTGTGGGAATCTATTCATGTGATGTGTGTGTGAGACTGTGTGTGTGTGGAAACTATTCATGTCATGTGATGTGAAGTGTGTGTGAGACTGTGTGTGTGTGGGAATTGTGATAGAAGCAATGGAGAAGTGTGGAATGGCTTCTATATCTGTCCCAGATTCCTGTCCTAAGTGTTTTAAAACCCCCAGGAGAAGTCTGTTGGACAAAGCAGACTTGAAATGTCGGCTTTTGTGAAAAGCTGGAATGGGTCCTGGGAGTGTGGATGTGAGGAGAGGGAGGGCTCCATCCATAGTCCACTCCAGGTGTTGGGCCTTTCAGTCTGGTAGCAGGCTCGTTAGGGCTTGCACCTAAAAGTGGCTCAGATAAGCTGGGTTTTTCATAGCTGAGTGTCTCATACCTGGGAGAGCAGGCCCGCAGGTTAGCTGGCTCTGAGACACTGCTTGCTACAAACCAGAAGGTACTGTGGACGTGAACTTATTTTAGCGTTCTGCTGGTAAGGGAGCTTACTATCTAGTTAGAGCCCAGACGGGCTAGGATTTAGTTTATGTTTTGTTTATTTGATTATTGATGTTGCACAATAAAAACTGATGCCGACCAGCTTGCACGAAAACCCACGACTGAAGTGCCGTTTCCTGGCTGCTGTGTGTAAGGAGGTGTCCATCTACCCCAGGAGAGGAACCCCCTACCCTGATCATATCACAGAATCTATTCATATGATGTGTGTGTGAGACTGGGTGTGTGTGTGGGAAGCTATTAATGTGATATGTGTCTGAGATTGGGTGTGGGTGTGGGAATCTGTTCATGTGATGTGTGTGTCTGAGACAGTGTGTGTGTGGAAATATATTCATGTAATGTGTGTGTGAGACTGTGTGTGTTTAAAATCTATTCATGTGATGTGTGAGAGACTATGTGTGTGTGGGGGGAATCTATTCATGTCTGAGAATGATGTCAGTGGGGCCGCCCCCAAATGGCAAGCATTCCGACTGGAAAGCCTCCGTTTGGCTGGGCAAGCCCCCGGCCCGCCCAGCAAAAGGGGCAAGCTGCCAATCAACATCGACAGCTCGCCCTGTCTGCTACGAGACCCCTAGCAATGGAGCACCCGTCGCTAGCCGTGTCTCGCGCATGCGCACGACAGAGCCGGCTCCGTTGTGCGCATGCTCTGTGGGACCATCGACGCAGTTGCAAGTGCATTGGCGCTTGTGACCGGGTCTGAATGAGACCCTGTGTGTCTTGGGGAATCTATTCATGTGATGTCTGTTTGAGACTGTGTGTGTGTGTGTGTGTGTGTGTGTGTGTGTGTGTGTGTGTGTGTGTGTGTGTGTGTGTGTGTGTGTGGAGGGGGAATCTATTCAGGTGATGTGTATGTGTGAGACTGTGTGTGTGAATCTATTCATGTCATGTGTGTGTGGGGGAATCTATTAATATGATGTGTGTGTGGGGGAATCTATTCATGTGATGTGTGTGTCTGTGAATCTATTCATGTCATGTGTGTGTGGGGGAATCTATTCATGTGATGTGTGTGTGTGAGACTGTGTATGTGTGGGAATCTATTCAGGTGATGTGTGTGTGTGAGACTGTGTGTGTGAATCTATTCATGTGATGTGTGTGTGGGGGAATCTATTCATGTGATGTGTGTGGGGGGGAATCTATTCATGTGATGTGTGTGTGTGTGTGTGTGTGGGGGGGGGGGGGGGAATCTATTCATGTGATGTGTGTGGGGGAATCTATTCATGTGATGTGTGTGTGTTTGTGTGTGTGTGTGTGTGTGTGTGTGGGGGGGGAATCTATTCATGTGATGTGTGTGTGGGGGAATCTATTCATATGATGTGTGTGTGTGTATCTATTCATGTGATGTGTATGTGTGTGTGACTGTGTGTATGGGAATCTATTCATGTGATGTGTGTATCTGAGACTATGTGCGTATGTGGGAATCTATTCATGTGATGTGCGTGTGTGAATCTATTCATGTGATGTGTGTGTGGGGGAATCTATTCATGTGATGTGTGTGTGTGTGTGTGTGTGTGTGTGTGTGTGTGTGTGTGTGGGGGGGAGAATCTATTCATGTGATGTGTGTGTGGGGGAATCTATTCATGTGATGTGTGTGTGTGTGTGTGTGTGGGGGGGGGGGGGAATCTATTCATGTGATGTGTGTGGCTGTGTGTGTGTGTGTGTATGTGTGTGTGTGGGAATCTATTCATGTGATGTGTATGTGTGTGTGACTGTGTGTATGGAAATCTATTCACGTGATGTGTGTGTGTGTGTGTGTGTGTGTGTGTGTGTGTGTGTGTGTGTGTGTGTGTGTGTGTGTGTGTGTGTGTGTGAATCTATTCATGTGATGTGTGTGTGGGGGAATCTATTCATGTGATGTGTGTGTGTGTGTGTGAGGGAATCTATTCATGTGATGTGTATGTGAGAATGCATGGGGGGAGAATCTATTCATGTGATGTGTGTCTGGGGGAATCTATTCATGTGATGTGTGTGTGTGTGTGGGGGGGGGAATCTATTCATGTGATGTGTGTGTGGGGGAATCTATTCATGTGATGTGTGTGTGGGGGAATCTATTCATGTGATGTGTGTGTGTGTGTGTGTGTGTGTGTGTGTGTGTGTGTGTGTGTGTGTGTGTGTGTGTGTGTGTATGTGTGTGGGGGAATCTATTCATGTTATGTGTGTGTGTGTGGGGGGGGGAATCTATTCATGTGATGTGTGTGGGGGGGAATCTATTCATGTGATGTGTGTGTGGGGGAATCTATTCATGTGATGTGTGTGTGTGTGTGTGAATCTATTCATGTGATGTGTATGTGAGACTGTGTGGGTGGAGAATCTATTCATGTGATGTGTGTGTGTGGGAATCTATTCATGTGATGTGTGTGTGAGACTGTGTGGGGGGGAGAATCTGTTCATCTGATGTGTGTGTGACTGTGTGTGTGTGAATCTATTCATGTGATGTGTGTGTCTGAGACTGTGTGTGTATGGGAATCTATTCATGTGATGTGTATGTGTGACTGTGTGTGTGTGAATCTATTCATGTGATGTGTGTGTGTGACTGTGTGTGTGTGAATCTATTCATGTGATGTGTGTGTCTGAGACTGTGTGTGTATGGGAATCTATTCATGTGATGTGTATGTGTGACTGTGTGTGTGTGAATCTATTCATGTGATGTGTGTGTCTGAGACTGTGTGTGTGTGTGTGAATCTATTCATGTGATGTGTGTGTGAGACTGTGTGTGTGTGTGAATCTATTCATGTGATGTGTGTGTGACTGTGTGTGTGGGGGAATCTATTTATGTGATGTGTGTGTGAGACTGTGTGGGGGGGAGAATCTATTCATGTGAATTGTGTGTGGCTGTGTGTGGGAATCTATTCATGTGATGTGTGTGTGAGACTGCGTGTGGGGGGAACCTATTCATGTGATGTATATGTGTGTGTGTGTGTATGTGTGTGACTGTGTGAAGGTGAGAATCTATTCATGTGGTATGTGTGTGTGTGGGTGACTTTTTGTATGGGAATCTATTCATGTGATGTGTGTGTAACTGTGTGTGGGTGGAAACTATTCATGTGATGTGTGTGTGTGGGAATCTATTCATGTGATGTGTGTGGGAATCTATTCATGTGATGTGTAATGGAGACTGTGTGGGGGGGGTTTATTCATGTGATGTGTGTGCGGCTGTGTGTGGGAATCTATTCATGTGATGTCTGTGTGTGTGACTGTGTGTGTGGGAATCTATTCATGTGATGTGTGTGTTTGAGACTGTGTGTGTGTGGGAATCTATTCATGTGATGTGTATATGAGACTGTGTAGGGGGAGAATCTATTCATGTGATGCGTGTGGCTGTGTGTGGGAATCTATTCATGTGATGTGTGTGTGTATGACTGTGTGAAGGGGAGAATCTATTCAAGTGGATTGTGTGTGTGTGTGACATTTTGTATGGGAATCTATTCATATGATGTGTGTGACTGTGTGTTTGTGGGAATCTATTCATGTGATGTGAGAGAGTGTGTGTTGGGGGAATCTTCATGTGATGTAACTGTGAGACTGTGAGTATGTGTGTGTAGGGGAATATATTCATGTGATGTGTGCATGATACTATGTGTGTGGGAATCTTATCATGTCATGTGATGTGTGTGTGAGACTGTGTGTGTGGGAATCTATTCATGTGATGTGTGTGACTGTGTGTGTGGGAATCTATTCATGTGATGTGTGTGTTAGACTGTATGTGTGTGTGTGTGTGTGTGTGTGTGTGTGTGTGTGTGTGTGTGTGTGTGTGTGTGTGTGTGTGTGTGAATCTAATCATATCATGTGATGTGATGTGTGTGTGTGCGACTGTGTGTATGGGAATCTATTCATGTGATGTGTGTGTAACTGTGTGTGGGTGGAAACTATTCATGTGATGTGTGTGTGTGGGAATCTATTCATGTGATGTGTGTGGGAATCTATTCATGTGATGTGTAATGGAGACTGTGTGGGGGGGTTTATTCATGTGATGTGTTTGTGGCTGTGTGTGGGAATCTATTCATGTGATGTCTGTGTGTGTGTGACTGTGTGTGTGGGAATCTATTCATGTGATGTGTGTGACTCTGTGTGTGGGAATCTATTCATGTGATGTGTGTGTTAGACTGTATGTGTGTGTGTGTGTGAATCTAATCATATCATGTGATGTGATGTGTGAGTGTGCGACTGTGTGTATGGGAATCTATTCATGTGATGTGTGTGTAACTGTGTGTGGGTGGAAACTATTCATGTGATGTATGTGTGGGAATCTATTCATGTGATGTGTGTGGGAATCTATTCATGTGATGTGTAATGGAGACTGTGTGGGGGGGGGGTTATTCATGTGATGTATGTGTGGCTGTGTGTGGGAATCTATTCATGTGATGTCTGTGTGTGTGTGACTGTGTGTGTGGGAATCTATTCATGTGATGTGTGTGTTTTAGACTGTGTGTGTGGGAATCTATTCATGTGACTGTGTGTGTGGGAATCTATTCATGTGATGTGTATATGAGACTGTGAGGGGGGAGAATCTATTCATGTGATGCGTGTGGCTGTGTGTGGGAATCTATTCATGTGATGTGTGTGTGTGACTGTGTGAAGGGGAGAATCTATTCATGTGGTTTGTGTGTGTGTGTGACTTTTTGTATGGGAATCTATACATGTGATGTGTGTGACTGTGTGTGTGTGGGAATCTATTCATGTGATGTGAGAGACTGTGTGTGTGGGGAATCTTCATGTGATGTAACTGTGAGACTGTGAGTGTGTGTGTGTAGGGGAATATATTCATGTGATGTGTGCATGATACTGTGTGTGTGTGAATCTTATCATGTCATGTGATGTGTGTGTGAGACTGTGTGTGTGGGAATCTATTCATGTGATGTGTGTGACTGTGTGTGTGGGAATCTATTCATGTGATGTGTATATGAGACTGTGAGGGGGGAGAATCTATTCATGTGATGCGTGTGGCTGTGTGTGGGAATCTATTCATGTGATGTGTGTGTGTGACTGTGTGAAGGGGAGAATCTATTCATGTGGTTTGTGTGTGTGTGTGACTTTTTGTATGGGAATCTATACATGTGATGTGTGTGACTGTGTGTGTGTGGGAATCTATTCATGTGATGTGAGAGACTGTGTGTGTGGGGAATCTTCATGTGATGTAACTGTGAGACTGTGAGTGTGTGTGTGTAGGGGAATATATTCATGTGATGTGTGCATGATACTGTGTGTGTGTGAATCTTATCATGTCATGTGATGTGTGTGTTAGACTGTGTGTGTGTGTGTGTGTGTGTGTGTGTGTGTGTGTGTGTGTGTGTGTGTGTGTGTGTGTGTGTGTGTGTGTGTGTGAATCTAATCATATCATGTGATGTGATGTGTGTGTGTGCGACTGTGTCTATGGGAATCTATTCAAGTGATGTGTGAGTAACTGTGTGTGGGTGGAAACTATTCATGTGATGTGTGTGTGTGGGAATCTATTCATGTGATGTGTGTGGGAATCTATTCATGTGATGTGTAATGGAGACTGTGTGGGGGGGTTTAGTCATGTGATGTGTTTGTGGCTGTGTGTGGGAATCTATTCATCTGATGTCTGTGTGTGTGTGACTGTGTGTGTGGGAATCTATTCATGTGATGTGTGTGACTCTGTGTGTGGGAATCTATTCATGTGATGTGTGTGTTAGACTGTATGTGTGTGTGTGTGTGTGTGTGTGTGTGTGTGTGTGTGTGTGTGTGAATCTAATCATATCATGTGATGTGATGTGTGAGTGTGCGACTGTGTGTATGGGAATCTATTCATGTGATGTGTGTGTAACTGTGTGTGGGTGGAAACTATTCATGTGATGTATGTGTGGGAATCTATTCATGTGATGTGTGTGGGAATCTATTCATGTGATGTGTAATGGAGACTGTGTGGGGGGGGGGTTTATTCATGTGATGTATGTGTGGCTGTGTGTGGGAATCTATTCATGTGATGTCTGTGTGTGTGTGACTGTGTGTGTGGGATACTATTCATGTGATGTGTGTGTTTTAGACTGTGTGTGTGGGAATCTATTCATGTGACTGTGTGTGTGGGAATCTATTCATGTGATGTGTATATGAGACTGTGAGGGGGGAGAATCTATTCATGTGATGCGTGTGGCTGTGTGTGGGAATCTATTCATGTGATGTGTGTGTGTGACTGTGTGAAGGGGAGAATCTATTCATGTGGTTTGTGTGTGTGTGTGACTTTTTGTATGGGAATCTATACATGTGATGTGTGTGACTGTGTGTGTGTGGGAATCTATTCATGTGATGTGAGAGACTGTGTGTGTGGGGAATCTTCATGTGATGTAACTGTGAGACTGTGAGTGTGTGTGTGTAGGGGAATATATTCATGTGATGTGTGCATGATACTGTGTGTGTGTGAATCTTATCATGTCATGTGATGTGTGTGTGAGACTGTGTGTGTGGGAATCTATTCATGTGATGTGTGTGACTGTGTGTGTGGGAATCTATTCATGTGATGTGTGTGTTAGACTGTGTGTGTGTGTGTGTGTGTGTGTGTGTGTGTGTGTGTGTGTGTGTGTGTGTGTGTGTGTGTGTGAATCTAATCATATCATGTGATGTGATGTGTGTGTGTGCGACTGTGTCTATGGGAATCTATTCAAGTGATGTGTGAGTAACTGTGTGTGGGTGGAAACTATTCATGTGATGTGTGTGTGTGGGAATCTATTCATGTGATGTGTGTGGGAATCTATTCATGTGATGTGTAATGGAGACTGTGTGGGGGGGTTTAGTCAAGTGATGTGTTTGTGGCTGTGTGTGGGAATCTATTCATCTGATGTCTGTGTGTGTGTGACTGTGTGTGTGGGAATCTATTCATGTGATGTGTGTGACTCTGTGTGTGGGAATCTATTCATGTGATGTGTGTGTTAGACTGTATGTGTGTGTGTGTGTGTGTGTGTGTGTGTGTGTGTGTGTGTGTGTGTGTGTGTGTGTGTGTGTGTGTGTGAATCTAATCATATCATGTGATGTGATGTGTGAGTGTGCGACTGTGTGTATGGGAATCTATTCATGTGATGTGTGTGTAACTGTGTGTGGGTGGAAACTATTCATGTGATGTATGTGTGGGAATCTATTCATGTGATGTGTGTGGGAATCTATTCATGTGATGTGTAATGGAGACTGTGTGGGGGGGGGGTTTATTCATGTGATGTATGTGTGGCTGTGTGTGGGAATCTATTCATGTGATGTCTGTGTGTGTGTGACTGTGTGTGTGGGATACTATTCATGTGATGTGTGTGTTTTAGACTGTGTGTGTGGGAATCTATTCATGTGACTGTGTGTGTGGGACTCTATTCATGTGATGTGTATATGAGACTGTGAGGGGGGAGAATCTATTCATGTGATGCGTGTGGCTGTGTGTGGGAATCTATTCATGTGATGTGTGTGTGTGACTGTGTGAAGGGGAGAATCTATTCATGTGGTTTGTGTGTGTGTGTGACTTTTTGTATGGGAATCTATACATGTGATGTGTGTGACTGTGTGTGTGTGGGAATCTATTCATGTGATGTGAGAGACTGTGTGTGTGGGGAATCTTCATGTGATGTAACTGTGAGACTGTGAGTGTGTGTGTGTAGGGGAATATATTCATGTGATGTGTGCATGATACTGTGTGTGTGTGAATCTTATCATGTCATGTGATGTGTGTGTGAGACTGTGTGTGTGGGAATCTATTCATGTGATGTGTGTGACTGTGTGTGTGTGAATCTATTGATGTGATGTGTGTGTGGGGGAATCTATTCATGTGATGTGTGTGGGGGGGAATCTATTCATGTGATGTGTGTGTGTGTGTGTGTGTGTGGGGGGGGGGGGAATCTATTCATGTGATGTGTGTGGGGGAATCTATTCATGTGATGTGTGTGTGTTTGTGTGTGTGTGTGTGTGTGTGTGTGGGGGGGGGAATCTATTCATGTGATGTGTGTGTGGGGGAATCTATTCATATGATGTGTGTGTGTGTATCTATTCATGTGATGTGTATGTGTGTGTGACTGTGTGTATGGGAATCTATTCATGTGATGTGTGTATCTGAGTCTGTGTGCGTATGTGGGAATCTATTCATGTGATGTGCGTGTGTGAATCTATTCATGTGATGTGTGTGTGGGGGAATCTATTCATGTGATGTGTGTTTGTGTGTGTGTGTGTGTGGGGGGGAGAATCTATTCATGTGATGTGTGTGTGGGGGAATCTATTCATGTGATGTGTGTGTGTGTGTGTGTGTGTGGGGGGGGGAATCTATTCATGTGATGTGTGTGGCTGTGTGTGTGTGTGTGTGTGTATGTGTGTGTGTGGGAATCTATTCATGTGATGTGTATGTGTGTGTGACTGTGTGTATGGAAATCTATTCACGTGATGTGTGTGTGTGTGTGTGTGTGTGTGTGTGTGTGTGTGTGTGTGTGTGTGTGTGTGTGTGTGAATCTATTCATGTGATGTGTGTGTGGGGGAATCTATTCATGTGATGTGTGTGTGTGTGTGTGTGTGTGAGGGAATCTATTCATGTGATGTGTATGTGAGAATGCATGGGGGGAGAATCTATTCATGTGATGTGTGTCTGGGGGAATCTATTCATGTGATGTGTGTGTGTGTGTGGGGGGGGAATCTATTCATGTGATGTGTGTGGGGGGGAATCTATTCATGTGATGTGTGTGTGGGGGAATCTATTCATGTGATGTGTGTGTGTGTGTGTGTGTGTGTGTGTGTGTGTGTGTGTGTATGTGTGTGGGGGAATCTATTCATGTTATGTGTGTGTGTGTGGGGGGGGAATCTATTCATGTGATGTGTGTGGGGGGGGATCTATTCATGTGATGTGTGTGTGGGGGAATCTATTCATGTGATGTGTGTGTGTGTGTGTGTGTGTGTGTGTGTGTGTGTGTGTGAATCTATTCATGTGATGTGTATGTGAGACTGTGTGGGTGGAGAATCTATTCATGTGATGTGTGTGTGTGGGAATCTATTCATGTGATGTGTGTGTGAGACTGTGTGGGGGGGGAGAATCTGTTCATCTGATGTGTGTGTGACTGTGTGTGTGTGAATCTATTCATGTGATGTGTGTGTCTGAGACTGTGTGTGTATGGGAATCTATTCATGTGATGTGTATGTGTGACTGTGTGTGTGTGAATCTATTCATGTGATGTGTGTGTGTGACTGTGTGTGTGTGAATCTATTCATGTGATGTGTGTGTCTGAGACTGTGTGTGTATGGGAATCTATTCATGTGATGTGTATGTGTGACTGTGTGTTTGTGAATCTATTCATGTGATGTGTGTGTCTGAGACTGTGTGTGTGTGTGTGAATCTATTCATGTGATGTGTGTGTGAGACTGTGTGTGTGTGTGAATCTATTCATGTGATGTGTGTGTGACTGTGTGTGTGGGGGAATCTATTTATGTGATGTGTGTGTGAGACTGTGTGGGGGGGAGAATCTATTCATGTGAATTGTGTGTGGCTGTGTGTGGGAATCTATTCATGTGATGTGTGTGTGAGACTGCGTGTGGGGGGAACCTATTCATGTGATGTATATGTGTGTGTGTATGTGTGTGACTGTGTGAAGGTGAGAATCTATTCATGTGGTATGTGTGTGTGTGGGTGACTTTTTGTATGGGAATCTATTCATGTGATGTGTGTGTAACTGTGTGTGGGTGGAAACTATTCATGTGATGTGTGTGTGTGGGAATCTATTCATGTGATGTGTGTGGGAATCTATTCATGTGATGTGTAATGGAGACTGTGTGGGGGGGGTTTATTCATGTGATGTGTGTGCGGCTGTGTGTGGGAATCTATTCATGTGATGTCTGTGTGTGTGACTGTGTGTGTGGGAATCTATTCATGTGATGTGTGTGTTTGTGTGGAATCTATTCATGTGATGTGTGGGAATCTATTCATGTGATGTCTGTGTGTGTGACTGTGTGTGTGGGAATCTATTCATGTGATGTGCGAATCTAATCATATCATGTGATGTGATGTGTGTGTGTGCGACTGTGTGTATGGGAATCTATTCATGTGATGTGTGTGTAACTGTGTGTGGGTGGAAACTATTCATGTGATGTGTGTGTGTGGGAATCTATTCATGTGATGTCTGTGTGTGTGACTGTGTGTGTGGGAATCTATTCATGTGATGTGTGTGTTTGAGACTGTGTGTGTGTGGGAATCTATTCATGTGATGTGTGTGTGTGGGAATCTATTGTGTGTGTGCGGCTGTGTGTGCGGCTGTGTGTGGGAATCTATTCATGTGATGTCTGTGTGTGTGACTGTGTGTGTGGGAATCTATTCATGTGATGTGTGTGTTTGAGACTGTGTGTGTGTGGGAATCTATTCATGTGATGTGTGTGTGTGGGAATCTATTCATGTGATGTGTATATGAGACTGTGTAGGGGGAGAATCTATTCATGTGATGCGTGTGGCTGTGTGTGGGAATCTATTCATGTGATGTGTGTGTGTATGACTGTGTGAAGGGGAGAATCTATTCAAGTGGTTTGTGTGTGTGTGTGACATTTTGTATGGGAATCTATTCATATGATGTGTGTGACTGTGTGTTTGTGGGAATCTATTCATGTGATGTGAGAGAGTGTGTGTTGGGGGAATCTTCATGTGATGTAACTGTGAGACTGTGAGTATGTGTGTGTAGTATCATGCACACATCACATGTATATTCATGTGATGTGTGCATGATACTATGTGTGTGGGAATCTTATCATGTCATGTGATGTGTGTGTGAGACTGTGTGTGTGGGAATCTATTCATGTGATGTGTGTGACTGTGTGTGTGGGAATCTATTCATGTGATGTGTGTGTTAGACTGTATGTGTGTGTGTGTGTGTGTGTGTGTGTGTGTGTGTGTGTGTGTGTGTGTGTGTGTGTGTGTGAATCTAATCATATCATGTGATGTGATGTGTGTGTGTGCGACTGTGTGTATGGGAATCTATTCATGTGATGTGTGTGTAACTGTGTGTGGGTGGAAACTATTCATGTGATGTGTGTGTGTGGGAATCTATTCATGTGATGTGTGTGGGAATCTATTCATGTGATGTGTAATGGAGACTGTGTGGGGGGGTTTATTCATGTGATGTGTTTGTGGCTGTGTGTGGGAATCTATTCATGTGATGTCTGTGTGTGTGTGACTGTGTGTGTGGGAATCTATTCATGTGATGTGTGTGACTCTGTGTGTGGGAATCTATTCATGTGATGTGTGTGTTAGACTGTATGTGTGTGTGTGTGTGTGAATCTAATCATATCATGTGATGTGATGTGTGAGTGTGCGACTGTGTGTATGGGAATCTATTCATGTGATGTGTGTGTAACTGTGTGTGGGTGGAAACTATTCATGTGATGTATGTGTGGGAATCTATTCATGTGATGTGTGTGGGAATCTATTCATGTGATGTGTAATGGAGACTGTGTGGGGGGGGGGTTATTCATGTGATGTATGTATGGCTGTGTGTGGGAATCTATTCATGTGATGTCTGTGTGTGTGTGACTGTGTGTGTGGGAATCTATTCATGTGATGTGTGTGTTTTAGACTGTGTGTGTGGGAATCTATTCATGTGACTGTGTGTGTGGGAATCTATTCATGTGATGTGTATATGATACTGTGAGGGGGGAGAATCTATTCATGTGATGCGTGTGGCTGTGTGTGGGAATCTATTCATGTGATGTGTGTGTGTGACTGTGTGAAGGGGAGAATCTATTCATGTGGTTTGTGTGTGTGTGTGACTTTTGTATGGGAATCTATACATGTGATGTGTGTGACTGTGTGTGTGTGGGAATCTATTCATGTGATGTGAGAGACTGTGTGTGTGGGGAATCTTCATGTGATGTAACTGTGAGACTGTGAGTGTGTGTGTGTAGGGGAATATATTCATGTGATGTGTGCATGATACTGTGTGTGTGTGAATCTTATCATGTCATGTGATGTGTGTGTGAGACTGTGTGTGTGGGAATCTATTCATGTGATGTGTGTGACTGTGTGTGTGGGAATCTATTCATGTGATGTGTGTGTTAGACTGTGTGTGTGTGTGTGTGTGTGTGTGTGTGTGTGTGTGTGTGTGTGTGTGTGTGTGTGTGTGAATCTAATCATATCATGTGATGTGATGTGTGTGTGTGCGACTGTGTCTATGGGAATCTATTCAAGTGATGTGTGAGTAACTGTGTGTGGGTGGAAACTATTCATGTGATGTGTGTGTGTGGGAATCTATTCATGTGATGTGTGTGGGAATCTATTCATGTGATGTGTAATGGAGACTGTGTGGGGGGGTTTAGTCATGTGATGTGTGTGACTCTGTGTGTGGGAATCTATTCATGTGATGTGTGTGTTAGACTGTGTGTGTGTGTGTGTGTGTGTGTGTGTGTGTGTGTGTGTGTGTGTGTGTGTGTGTGTGTGTGTGTGTGTGTGTGTGTGTGAATCTAATCATATCATGTGATGTGATGTGTGAGTGTGCGACTGTGTGTATGGGAATCTATTCATGTGATGTGTGTGTAACTGTGTGTGGGTGGAAACTATTCATGTGATGTATGTGTGGGAATCTATTCATGTGATGTGTGTGGGAATCTATTCATGTGATGTGTAATGGAGACTGTGTGGGGGGGGGTTTATTCATGTGATGTATGTGTGGCTGTGTGTGGGAATCTATTCATGTGATGTCTGTGTGTGTGTGACTGTGTGTGTGGGAATCTATGCATGTGATGTGTGTGTTTTAGACTGTGTGTGTGGGAATCTATTCATGTGACTGTGTGTGTGGGAATCTATTCATGTGATGTGTATATGAGACTGTGAGGGGGGAGAATCTATTCATGTGATGCGTGTGGCTGTGTGTGGGAATCTATTCATGTGATGTGTGTGTGTGACTGTGTGAAGGGGAGAATCTATTCATGTGGTTTGTGTGTGTGTGTGTGACTTTTTGTATGGGAATCTATACATGTGATGTGTGTGACTGTGTGTGTGTGGGAATCTATTCATGTGATGTGAGAGACTGTGTGTGTGGGGAATCTTCATGTGATGTAACTGTGAGACTGTGAGTGTGTGTGTGTAGGGGAATATATTCATGTGATGTGTGCATGATACTGTGTGTGTGTGAATCTTATCATGTCATGTGATGTGTGTGTGAGACTGTGTGTGTGGGAATCTATTCATGTGATGTGTGTGACTGTGTGTGTGGGAATCTATTCATGTGATGTGTGTGTTAGACTGTATGTGTGTGTGTGTGTGTGTGTGTGTGTGTGTGTGTGTGTGTGTGTGTGTGTGTGTGAATCTAATCATATCATGTGATGTGATGTGTGTGTGTGCGACTGTGTGTGTGGGAAGCTATTCATGTGATGTGTGTGAGACTTTGTGTGTGTGGGGGGATTTCCATTCATGTAATGTGTGTGTGTGTGAATCTGTTAATGTGATGTGTGTGAGACTATGTGTTTGTAAATCTATTCATGTGATATGTGTGTGTGACTGTGTGGGGGAGAATCAATTCATGTGTGTGTATCTGTTTATGTAATGTGTGTGTGTGACTGTGGGTGTTCAGGAATCTATTCATGTGATATGTGTGTCAGATTGTGTGTGTGTGTGTGTGTGTGTGTGTGTGTGTGTGTGTGTGTGTGTGTGTGTGTGTGTGTGTGTGTGTGTTTGTGTGTGTGGGAATCTATTCATGTGATATGTATGTGTGTGTGTATGAGACTGTCTGGGGAGAATCTAGTAATGTGATGTGTGTGTGTGTGACTGGGTGTGTTGGAATCTATTCATGTGATGTGTGTGACTGTGCTGGAATTTATTCATGTGATGTGTGTGTGTGAGACTGTGTGCGGGGGAATCTATTCATGTGATGTGTGTGTGTGTGTGACTGTGTGAAGGGGAGAATCTATTCATGTGGTATATGTGTGTGTGTGTGTGACTTTTTGTATGGGAATTTATTCATGTGATGTGTGTGTGACTGTGTGTGTGTGCGTGAATCTATTCATGTGATGGGTGAGACTGTGTGTGGGGGGAAGCTTCATGTGATGTAATTGTGAGACTGTGAGTGTGTGTGTGTAGGGGAATATATTCATATGATGTATGTGTCTGAGACTGTGTTTGTGTGTGGGAATCTATTTATGTGATGTTTGCGTGAGACTGTGTGTGTGGGAATCTATTCATGTGATGTGTGTGTGACTGTGTGTGTGGGGGAATCTATTCATGTGATGTGTGTGTGGGAATCTATTCATGTGATGTGTGTGTGAGACTGTGTGTGTGTGTGGGGGGAACCTATTCATGTGATGTATGTGTGTGTGTGTGTGTGTGTGTGTGTGTGTGTATGTGTGTGACTGTGTGAAGGTGAGAATCTATTCATGTGGTATGTGTGTGTGTGGGTGACTTTTTGTATGGGAATCTATTCATGTGATGTGTGTGTAACTGTGTGTGGGTGGAAACTATTCATGTGATGTGTGTGTGTGGGAATCTATTCATGTGATGTGTGTGTGTGGGAATCTATTCATGTGATGTGTGTGGGAATCTATTCATGTGATGTGTAATGGAGACTGTGTGGGGGGGTTTATTCATGTGATGTGTTTGTGGCTGTGTGTGGGCATCTATTCATGTGATGTCTGTGTGTGTGTGACTGTGTGTGTGGGAATCTATTCATGTGATGTGTGTGTTTGAGACTGTGTGTGTGGGAATCTATTCATGTGATGTGTGTGTGTGGGAATCTATTCATGTGATGTGTATATGAGACTGTGAGGGGGGATAATCTATTCATGTGATGCGTGTGGCTGTGTGTGGGAATCTATTCATGTGATGTGAGAGACTGTGTGTGGGGGGAATCTTCATGTGATGTAACTGTGAGACTGTGAGTGTGTGTGTGTGTGTAGGGGAATATATTCATGTGATGTGTGCATGATACTGTGTGCGTGGGAATCTTATCATGTCATGTGATGTGTGTGTGAGACTGTGTATGGGAATCTATTCATATGATGTGTGTGACTGTGTGTGTGTGAATCTATTCATGTGATGTGTGTGTTAGACTGTATGTGTGTGTGTGAATCTAATCATATCATGTGATGTGATGTGTGTGTGTGCGACTGTGTGTGTGGGAAGCTATTCATGTGATGTGTGTGAGACTTTGTGTGTGTGGGGGGACTTCCATTCATGTAATGTGTGTGTGTGTGTGTGAATCTGTTAATGTGATGTGTGTGAGACTATGTGTTTGTAAATCTATTCATGTGATATGTGTGTGTGACTGTGTGGGGGAGAATCTATTCATGTGTGTGTAACTGTTTATGTAATGTGTGTGTGTGACTGTGGGTGTTCAGGAATCTATTCATGTGATATGTGTGTCAGATTGTGTGTGTTTGTGTGTGTGTGTGTGTGTGTGTGTGTTTGTGTGTGTGGGAATCTATTCATGTGATATGTATGTGTGTGTATATGAGACTGTCTGGGGAGAATCTAGTAATGTGATGTGTGTGTGTGTGACTGTGTGTTGGAATTTATTCATGTGATGTGTGTGACTGTGTGTGGTGGGAATCTTCATGTGATGTAATTGTGAGACTGTGAGTGTGTGTGTGTGTAGGGGAATATATTCATATGATGTATGTGTCTGAGACTGTGTTTGTGTGTGGGAATCTATTTATGTGATGTGTGCGTGAGACTGTGTGTGTGGGAATCTATTCATGTGATGTGTGTGTGACTGTGTGTATGTGTGAATTTAATCATGTGATATGATGTGATGTGTGTGTGTGACTGTGTATGTGGGAATCTATTCATGTGATGTGTGTGTTAGACTGTGTGTATGTGTGAATTTAATCATGTGATATGATGTGATGTGTGTGTGTGACTGTGTATGTGGGAATCTATTCATGTGATGTGTGTGTTAGACTGTGTGTATGTGTGAATCTAATCATGTGATATGATGTGATGTGTGTATGTGACTGTGTATGTGGGAATCTATTCATGTGATGTGTGTGAGACTATGTGTGTGTGGGGGGGATTCCATTCATGTAATGTGTGCGTGTGTGTGAATCTGTTAATGTGATGTGTGTGTGTGACTGTGTGGGGGAGAATCTATTTGCGTGTGTGTGTATCTGTTTAGGTAATGTGTGTTTGACTGTGGGTGTTCAGGATTCTATTTATGTGATATGTGTGTGAGACTGTGTGTGTGTGGGAATCTATTCATGTGATGTGTGTGGGAATCTATTCATGTGATGTGTAATGGAGACTGTGTGGGGGGGGGTTTATTCATGTGATGTATGTATGGCTGTGTGTGGGAATCTATTCATGTGATGTCTGTGTGTGTGTGACTGTGTGTGTGGGAATCTATTCATGTGATGTGTGTGTGTGACTGTGTGGGGGAGAATCTATTTGCGTGTGTGTGTACCTGTTTATGTAATGTGTGTTTGACTGTGGGTGTTAAGGATTCTATTTATGTGATATGTGTGTGAGACTGTGTGTGTGTGGGAATCTATTCATGTGATGTGTGTGGGAATCTATTCATGTGATGTGTAATGGAGACTGTGTGGGGGGGGGGTTTATTCATGTGATGTATGTATGGCTGTGTGTGGGAATCTATTCATGTGATGTCTGTGTGTGTGTGACTGTGTGTGTGGGAATCTATTCATGTGATGTGTGTGTTTGAGACTGTGTGTGTGGGAATCTATTCATGTGACTGTGTGTGGGGGAATCTATTCATGTGATGTGTATATGAGACTGTGAGGGGGGAGAATCTATTCATGTGATGCGTGTGGCTGTGTGTGGGAATCTATTCATGTGATGTGTGTGTGTGACTGTGTGAAGGGGAGAATCTATTCATGTGGTTTGTGTGTGTGTGTGACTTTTTGTATGGGAATCTATACATTTGATGTGTGTGACTGTGTGTGTGTGGGAATCTATTCATGTGATGTGAGAGACTGTGTGTGGGAGGAATCTTTATGTGATGTAACTGTGAGACTGTGAGTGTGTGTGTGTGTAGGGGAATATATTCATGTGATGTGTGCATGATACTGTGTGTGTGGGAATCTTATCATGTCATGTGATGTGTGTGTGAGACTGTGTGTGTGGGAATCTATTCATGTGATGTGTGTGACTGTGTGTGTGGGAATCTATTCATGTGATGTGTGTGTTAGACTGTATGTGTGTGTGTGTGTGTGAATCTAATCATATCATGTGATGTGATGTGTGTGTGTGCGACTGTGTGTGTGGGAAGCTATTCATGTGATGTGTGTGAGACTTTGTGTGTGTGGGGGGATTTCCATTCATGTAATGTGTGTGTGTGTGAATCTGTTAATGTGATGTGTGTGAGACTATGTGTTTGTAAATCTATTCATGTGATATGTGTGTGTGACTGTGTGGGGGAGAATCTATTCATGTGTGTGTATCTGTTTATGTAATGTGTGTGTGTGACTGTGGGTGTTCAGGAATCTATTCATGTGATATGTGTGTCAGATTGTGTGTGTGTGTGTGTGTGTTTGTGTGTGTGGGAATCTATTCATGTGATATGTATGTGTGTGTGTATGAGACTGTCTGGGGAGAATCTAGTAATGTGATGTGTGTGTGTGTGACTGTGTGTGTTGGAATCTATTCATGTGATGTGTGTGACTGTGCTGGAATTTATTCATGTGATGTGTGTGTGTGAGACTTTTTGTATGGGAATCTATTCATGTGATGTGTGTGACTGTGTGTGTGTGCGTGAATCTATTCATGTGATGTGTGAGACTGTGTGGGGGGAATCTTCATGTGATGTAATTGTGAGACTGTGAGTGTGTGTGTGTAGGGGAATATATTCATATGATGTATGTGTCTGAGACTGTGTTTGTGTGTGGGAATCTATTTAAGTGATGTGTGCGTGAGACTGTGTGTGTGGGAATCTATTCATGTGATGTGTGTGTGACTGTGTGTGTGGGGGAATCTATTCATGTGATGTGTGTGTGGGAATCTATTTATGTGATGTGTGTGTGAGACTGTGTGGGGGGGAGAATCTATTCATGTGAATTGTGTGTGGCTGTGTGTGGGAATCTATTCATGTGATGTGTGTGTGAGACTGTGTGTGGGGGGAACCTATTCATGTGATGTATATGTGTGTGTGTGTGTGTGTGTGTATGTGAGTGACTGTGTGAAGGTGAGAATCTATTCATGTGGTATGTGTGTGTGTGTGGGTGACTTTGTATGGGAATCTATTCATGTGATGTGTGTGTAACTGTGTGTGGGTGGAAACTATTCATGTGATGTGTGTGTGTGGGAATCTATTCATGTGATGTGTAATGGAGACTGTGTGGGGGGTTTATTCATGTGATGTGTTTGTGGCTGTGTGTGGGAATCTATTCATGTGATGTCTGTGTGTGTGTGTGTGACTGTGTGTGTGGGAATCTATTCATGTGATGTGTGTGTTTGAGACTGTGTGTGTGGGAATCTATTCATGTGACTGTGTGTGTGGGAATCTATTCATGTGATGTGTATATGAGACTGTGAGGGGGGAGAATCTATTCATGTGATGCGTGTGGCTGTGTGTGGGAATCTATTCATGTGATGTGTGTGTGTGACTGTGAAGGGGAGAATCTATTCATGTGGTTTGTGTGTGTGTGTGACTTTTTGTATGGGAATCTATACATGTGATGTGTGTGACTGTGTGTGTGTGGGAATCTATTCATGTGATGTGAGAGACTGTGTGTGGGGGGAATCTTCATGTGATGTAACTGTGAGTGTGTGTGTGTGTGTAGGGGAATATATTCATGTGATGTGTGCATGATACTGTGTGTGTGTGAATCTTATCATGTCATGTGATGTGTGTGTGAGACTGTGTGTGTGGGAATCTATTCATGTGATGTGTGTGACTGTGTGTGTGGGAATCTATTCATGTGATGTGTGTGTTAGACTGTATGTGTGTGTGTGAATCTAATCATATCATGTGATGTGATGTGTGTGTGTGCGACTGTGTGTGTGGGAAGCTATTCATGTGATGTGTGTGAGACTTTGTGTGTGTGGGGGGATTTCCATTCATGTAATGTGTGTGTGTGTGAATCTGTTAATGTGATGTGTGTGAGTCTATGTGTTTGTAAATCTATTCATGTGATATGTGTGTGTGACTGTGTGGGGGAGAATCTATTCATGTGTGTGTATCTGTTTATGTAATGTGTGTGTGTGACTGTGGGTGTTCAGGAATCTATTCAGGTGATATGTGTGTCAGATTGTGTGTGTGTGTGTGTGTGTGTGTGTGTGTGTGTGTGTGTGTGTGTGTGTGTGTGTGTGTTTGTGTGTGTGGGAATCTATTCATGTGATATGTATGTGTGTGTGTATGAGACTGTCTGGGTAGAATCTAGTAATGTGATGTGTGTGTGTGTGACTGTGTGTGTTGGAATCTATTCATGTGATGTGTGTGACTGTGCTGGAATTTATTCATGTGATGTGTGTGTGTGAGACTGTGTGCGGGGGAATCTATTCATGTGATGTGTGTGTGTGTGTGACTGTGTGAAGGGGAGAATCTATTCATGTGGTATGTGTGTGTGTGTGTGACTTTTTGTATGGGAATCTATTCATGTGATGTGTGTGTGACTGTGTGTGTGTGTGCGTAAATCTATTCATGTGATGTGTGAGACTGTGTGTGGTGGGAATCTTCAAGTGACGTAATTGTGAGACTGTGAGTGTGTGTGTGTAGGGGAATATATTCATATGATGTATGTGTCTGAGACTGTGTTTGTGTGTGGGAATCTATTTATGTGATGTGTGCGTGAGACTGTGTGTGTGGGAATCTATTCATGTGATGTGTGTGTTAGACTGTGTGTATGTGTGAATTTAATCATGTGATATGATGTGATGTGTGTGTGTGACTGTGTATGTGGGAATCTATTCATGTGATGTGTGTGTTAGACTGTGTGTATGTGTGAATCTAATCATGTGATATGATGTGATGTGTGTGTGTGACTGTGTATGTGGGAATCTATTCATGTGATGTGTGTGAGACTATGTGTGTGTGGGGGGGATTCCATTCATGTAATGTGTGCGTGTGTGTGAATCTGTTAATGTGATGTGTGTGAGACTATGTGTGTGTAAATCTATTCATGTGATGTGTGTGTGTGACTGTGTGGGGGAGAATCTATTTGCGTGTGTGTGTATCTGTTTATGTAATGTGTGTGTGACTGTGGGTGTTCAGGATTCTATTTATGTGATATGTGTGTGAGACTGTGTGTGTGTGGGAATCTATTCATGTGATGTGTGTGGGAATCTATTCTTGTGATGTTTAATGGAGACTGTGTGGGGGGGGGTTTATTCATGTGATGTATGTATGGCTGTGTGTGGGAATCTATTCATGTGATGTCTGTGTGTGTGTGACTGTGTGTGTGGGAATCTATTCATGTGATGTGTGTGTTTGAGACTGTGTGTGTGGGAATCTATTCATGTGACTGTGTGTGTGGGAATCTATTCATGTGATGTGTATATGAGACTGTGAGGGGGGAGAATCTATTCATGTGATGCGTGTGGCTGTGTGTGGGAATCTATTCATGTGATGTGTGTGTGTGACTGTGTGAAGGGGAGAATCTATTCATGTGGTTTGTGTGTGTGTGTGACTTTTTGTATGGGAATCTATACATGTGATGTGTGTGACTGTGTGTGTGTGGGAATCTATTCATGTGATGTGAGAGACTGTGTGTGGGGGGAATCTTCATGTGATGTAACTGTGAGACTGTGAGTGTGTGTGTGTGTGTAGGGGAATATATTCATGTGATGTGTGCATGATACTGTGTGTGTGGGAATCTTATCATGTCATGTGATGTGTGTGTGAGACTGTGTGTGTGGGAATCTATTCATGTGAAGTGTGTGACTGTGTGTGTGGGAATCTATTCATGTGATGTGTGTGTTAGACTGTATGTGTGTGTGTGTGTGAATCTAATCATATCATGTGATGTGATGTGTGTGTGTGCGACTGTGTGTGTGGGAAGCTATTCATGTGATGTGTGTGAGACTTTGTGTGTGTGGGGGGATTTCCATTCATGTAATGTGTGTGTGTGTGAATCTGTTAATGTGATGTGTGTGAGACTATGTGTTTGTAAATCTATTCATGTGATATGTGTGTGTGACTGTGTGGGGGAGAATCTATTCATGTGTGTGTATCTGTTTATGTAATGTGTGTGTGTGACTGTGGGTGTTCAGGAATCTATTCATGTGATATGTGTGTCAGATTGTGTGTGTGTGTGTGTGTGTGTGTGTGTGTGTGTGTGTGTGTTTGTGTGTGTGGGAATCTATTCATGTGATATGTATGTGTGTGTGTATGAGACTGTCTGGGGAGAATCTAGTAATGTGATGTGTGTGTGTGTGACTGTGTGTGTTGGAATCTATTCATGTGATGTGTGTGACTGTGCTGGAATTTATTCATGTGATGTGTGTGTGTGAGACTGTGTGCGGGGGAATCTATTCATGTGATGTGTGTGTGTGTGTGACTGTGTGAAGGGGAGAATCTATTCATGTGGTATATGTGTGTGTGTGTGACTTTTTGTATGGGAATCTATTCATGTGATGTTTGTGTGACTGTGTGTGTGTGCGTGAATCTATTCATGTGATGTGTGAGACTGTGTGTGGGGGGAATCTTCATGTGATGTAATTGTGAGACTGTGAGTGTGTGTGTGTAGGGGAATATATTCATATGATGTATGTGTCTGAGACTGTGTTTGTGTGTGGGAATCTATTTATGTGATGTGTGCGTGAGACTGTGTGTGTGGGAATCTATTCATGTGATGTGTGTGTGACTGTGTGTGTGGGGGAATCTATTCATGTGATGTGTGTGTGGGAATCTATTTATGTGATGTGTGTGTGAGACTGTGTGAAGGTGAGAATCTATTCATGTGGTATGTGTGTGTGTGGGTGACTTTATATGGGAATCTATTCATGTGATGTGTGTGTAACTGTGTGTGGGTGGAAACTATTCATGTGATGTGTGTGTGTGGGAATCTATTCATGTGATGTGTGTGGGAATCTATTCATGTGATGTGTAATGGAGACTGTGTGGGGGGGTTTATTCATGTGATGTGTTTGTGGCTGTGTGTGGGAATCTATTCATGTGATGTTTGTGTGTGTGTGACTGTGTGTGTGGGAATCTATTCATGTGATGTGTGTGTTTGAGACTGTGTGTGTGGGAATCTATTCATGTGACTGTGTGTGTGGGAATCTATTCATGTGATGTGTATATGAGACTGTGAGGGGGGAGAATCTATTCATGTGATGCGTGTGGCTGTGTGTGGGAATCTATTCATGTGATGTGTGTGTGTGACTGTGTGAAGGGGAGAATGTATTCATGTGGTTTGTGTGTGTGTGTGACTTTTTGTATGGGAATCTATACATGTGATGTGTGTGACTGTGTGTGTGTGGGAATCTATTCATGTGATGTGAGAGACTGTGTGTGGGGGGAATCTTCATTTGATGTATCTGTGAGACTGTGAGTGTGTGTGTGTGTGTGTAGGGGAATATATTCATGTGATGTGTGCATGATACTGTGTGTGTGTGAATCTTATCATGTCATGTGATGTGTGTGTGAGACTGTGTGTGTGGGAATCTATTCATGTGATGTGTGTGACTGTGTGTGTGGGAATCTATTCATGTGATGTGTGTGTTAGACTGTATGTGTGTGTGTGAATCTAATCATATCATGTGATGTGATGTGTGTGTGTGTGTGTGCGACTGTGTGTGTGGGAAGCTATTCATGTGATGTGTGTGAGACTTTGTGTGTGTGGGGGGATTTCCATTCATGTAATGTGTGTGTGTGTGAATCTGTTAATGTGATGTGTGTGAGACTATGTGTTTGTAAATCTATTCATGTGATATGTGTGTGTGACTGTGTGGGGGAGAATCTATTCATGTGTGTGTATCTGTTTATGTAATGTGTGTGTGTGACTGTGGGTGTTCAGGAATCTATTCATGTGATATGTGTGTCAGATTGTGTGTTGTATGAGACTGTCTGGGGAGAATCTAGTAATGTGATGTGTGTGTGTGTGACTGTGTGTGTTGGAATCTATTCATGTGATGTGTGTGACTGTGCTGGAATTTATTCATGTGATGTGTGTGTGAGACTGTGTGCGGGGGAATCTATTCATGTGATGTGTGTGTGTGTGTGACTGTGTGAAGGGGAGAATCTCTTCATGTGGTATATGTGTGTGTGTGTGACTTTTTGTATGGGAATTTATTCATGTGATGTGTGTGTGACTGTGTGTGTGTGCGTGAATCTATTCATGTGATGGGTGAGACTGTGTGTGGGGGGAAGCTTCATGTGATGTAATTGTGAGACTGTGAGTGTGTGTGTGTAGGGGAATATATTCATATGATGTATGTGTCTGAGACTGTGTTTGTGTGTGGGAATCTATTTATGTGATGTTTGCGTGAGACTGTGTGTGTGGGAATCTATTCATGTGATGTGTGTGTGACTGTGTGTGTGGGGGAATCTATTCATGTGATGTGTGTGTGGGAATCTATTTATGTGATGTGTGTGTGAGACTGTGTGGGGGGGAGAATCTATTCATGTGAATTGTGTGTGGCTGTGTGTGGGAATCTATTCATGTGATGTGTGTGTGAGACTGTGTGTGGGGGGAACCTATTCATGTGATGTATGTGTGTGTGTGTGTGTGTGTATGTGTGTGACTGTGTGAAGGTGAGAATCTATTCATGTGGTATGTGTGTGTGTGGGTGACTTTTTGTATGGGAATCTATTCATGTGATGTGTGTGTAACTGTGTGTGGGTGGAAACTATTCATGTGATGTGTGTGTGTGGGAATCTATTCATGTGATGTGTGTGGGAATCTATTCATGTGATGTGTAATGGAGACTGTGTGGGGGGGTTTATTCATGTGATGTGTTTGTGGCTGTGTGTGGGCATCTATTCATGTGATGTCTGTGTGTGTGTGACTGTGTGTGTGGGAATCTATTCATGTGATGTGTGTGTTTGAGACTGTGTGTGTGGGAATCTATTCATGTGACTGTGTGTGTGGGAATCTATTCATGTGATGTGTATATGAGACTGTGAGGGGGGAGAATCTATTCATGTGATGCGTGTGGCTGTGTGTGGGAATCTATTCATGTGATGTGTGTGTGTGACTGTGTGAAGGGGAGAATCTGTTCATGTGGTTTGTGTGTGTGTGTGACTTTTTGTATGGGAATCTATACATGTGATGTGTGTGACTGTGTGTGTGTGTGGGAATCTATTCATGTGATGTGAGAGACTGTGTGTGGGGGGAATCTTCATGTGATGTAACTGTGAGACTGTGAGTGTGTGTGTGTGTAGGGGAATATATTCATATGATGTGTGCATGATACTGTGTGCGTGGGAATCTTATCATGTCATGTGATGTGTGTGTGAGACTGTATGGGAATCTATTCATGTGATGTGTGTGACTGTGTGTGTGTGAATCTATTCATGTGATGTGTGTGTTAGACTGTATGTGTGTGTGTGAATCTAATCATATCATGTGATGTGATGTGTGTGTGTGCGACTGTGTGTGTGGGAAGCTATTCATGTGATGTGTGTGAGACTTTGTGTGTGTGGGGGGACTTCCATTCATGTAATGTGTGTGTGTGTGTGAATCTGTTAATGTGATGTGTGTGAGACTATGTGTTTGTAAATCTATTCATGTGATATGTGTGTGTGACTGTGTGGGGGAGAATCTATTCATGTGTGTGTAACTGTTTATGTAATGTGTGTGTGTGACTGTGGGTGTTCAGGAATCTATTCATGTGATATGTGTGTCAGATTGTGTGTGTGTGTGTGTGTGTGTGTGTGTGTGTGTGTGTGTGTGTGTGTGTGTGTGTGTGTTTGTGTGTGTGGGAATCTATTCATGTGATATGTATGGGTGTGTATATGAGACTGTCTGGGGAGAATCTAGTAATGTGATATGTGTGTGTGTGACTGTGTGTTGGAATCTATTCATGTGATGTGTGTGACTGTGTGTGGTGGGAATCTTCATGTGATGTAATTGTGAGACTGTGAGTGTGTGTGTGTAGGGGAATATATTCATATGATGTATGTGTCTGAGACTGTGTTTGTGTGTCGGAATCTATTTATGTGATGTGTGCGTGAGACTGTGTGTGTGGGAATCTATTCATGTGATGTGTGTGTTAGACTGTGTGTATGTGTGAATTTAATCATGTGATATGATGTGATGTGTGTGTGTGACTGTGTATGTGGGAATCTATTCATGTGATGTGTGTGAGACTATGTGTGTGTGGGGGGGATTCCATTCATGTAATGTGTGCGTGTGTGTGAATCTGTTAATGTGATGTGTGTGAGACTATGTGTGTGTAAATCTATTCATGTGATGTGTGTGTGTGACTGTGTGGGGGAGAATCTATTTGCGTGTGTGTGTATCTGTTTATGTAATGTGTGTTTGACTGTGGGTGTTCAGGATTCTATTTATGTGATATGTGTGTGAGACTGTGTGTGTGTGGGAATCTATTCATGTGATGTGTAATGGAGACTGTGTGGGGGGGGGGTTTATTCATGTGATGTATGTATGGCTGTGTGTGGGAATCTATTCATGTGATGTCTGTGTGTGTGTGACTGTGTGTGTGGGAATCTATTCATGTGATGTGTGTGTTTGAGACTGTGTGTGTGGGAATCTATTCATGTGACTGTGTGTGTGGGAATCTATTCATGTGATGTGTATATGAGACTGTGAGGGGGGAGAATCTATTCATGTGATGCGTGTGGCTGTGTGTGGGAATCTATTCATGTGATGTGTGTGTGTGACTGTGTGAAGGGGAGAATCTATTCATGTGGTTTGTGTGTGTGTGTGACATTTTGTATGGGAATCTATACATTTGATGTGTGTGACTGTGTGTGTGTGGGAATCTATTCATGTGATGTGAGAGACTGTGTGTGGGAGGAATCTTTATGTGATGTAACTGTGAGTGTGTGTGTGTGTAGGGGAATATATTCATGTGATGTGTGCATGATACTGTGTGTGTGGGAATCTTATCATGTCATGTGATGTGTGTGTGAGACTGTGTGTGTGGGAATCTATTCATGTGATGTGTGTGACTGTGTGTGTGGGAATCTATTCATGTGATGTGTGTGTTAGACTGTGTGTGTGTGTGTGTGTGTGTGTGTGTGTGTGTGTGTGTGTGTGTGTGTGTGTGTGTGTGTGTGTGTGTGTGTGTGAATCTAATCATATCATGGGATGTGATGTGTGTGTGTGCGACTGTGTGTGTGGGAAGCTATTCATGTGATGTGTGTGAGACTTTGTGTGTGTGGGGGGATTTCCATTCATGTAATGTGTGTGTGTGTGAATCTGTTAATGTGATGTGTGTGAGACTATGTGTTTGTAAATCTATTCATGTGATATGTGTGTGTGACTGTGTGGGGGAGAATCTATTCATGTGTGTGTATCTGTTTATGTAATGTGTGTGTGTGACTGTGGGTGTTCAGGAATCTATTCATGTGATATGTGTGTCAGATTGTGTGTGTGTGTGTGTGTGTGTGTGTTTGTGTGTGTGGGAATCTATTCATGTGATATGTATGTGTGTGTGTATGAGACTGTCTGGGGAGAATCTAGTAATGTGATGTGTGTGTGTGTGACTGTGTGTGTTGGAATCTATTCATGTGATGTGTGTGACTGTGCTGGAATTTATTCATGTGATGTGTGTGTGTGAGACTTTTTGTATGGGAATCTATTCATGTGATGTGTGTGACTGTGTGTGTGTGCGTGAATCTATTCATGTGATGTGTGAGACTGTGTGTGGGGGGAATCTTCATGTGATGTAATTGTGAGACTGTGAGTGTGTGTGTGTAGGGGAATATATTCATATGATGTGTGTGTAACTGTGTGTGGGTGGAAACTATTCATGTGATGTGTGTGTGTGGGAATCTATTCATGTGATGTGTAATGGAGACTGTGTGGGGGGGTTTATTCATGTGATGTGTTTGTGGCTGTGTGTGGGAATCTATTCATGTGATGTCTGTGTGTGTGACTGTGTGTGTGGGAATCTATTCATGTGATGTGTGTGTTTGAGACTGTGTGTGTGGGAATCTATTCATGTGACTGTGTGTGTGGGAATCTATTCATGTGATGTGTATATGAGACTGTGAGGGGGGAGAATCTATTCATGTGATGCGTGTGGCTGTGTGTGGGAATCTATTCATGTGATGTGTGTGTGTGACTGTGTGAAGGGGAGAATCTATTCATGTGGTTTGTGTGTGTGTGTGACTTTTTGTATGGGAATCTATACATGTGATGTGTGTGACTGTGTGTGTGTGGGAATCTATTCATGTGATGTGAGAGACTGTGTGTGGGGGGAATCTTCATGTGATGTAACTGTGAGTGTGTGTGTGTGTAGGGGAATATATTCATGTGATGTGTGCATGATACTGTGTGTGTGTGAATCTTATCATGTCATGTGATGTGTGTGTGAGACTGTGTGTGTGGGAATCTATTCATGTGATGTGTGTGACTGTGTGTGTGGGAATCTATTCATGTGATGTGTGTGTTAGACTGTATGTGTGTGTGTGAATCTAATCATATCATGTGATGTGATGTGTGTGTGTGCGACTGTGTGTGTGGGAAGCTATTCATGTGATGTGTGTGAGACTTTGTGTGTGTGGGGGGATTTCCATTCATGTAATGTGTGTGTGTGTGAATCTGTTAATGTGATGTGTGTGAGACTATGTGTTTGTAAATCTATTC
Organism: Taudactylus pleione; assembly: GCA_031769625.1. Classification (NCBI taxonomy): domain Eukaryota; kingdom Metazoa; phylum Chordata; class Amphibia; order Anura; family Myobatrachidae; genus Taudactylus; species Taudactylus pleione. Next base: position 2,899,865 of record JAUIMM010001655.1, read on the forward strand.
ATGTGATATGTGTGTGTGACTGTGTGGGGGAGAATCTATTCATGTGTGTGTATCTGTTTATGTAATGTGTGTGTGTGACTGTGGGTGTTCAGGAATCTATTCAGGTGATATGTGTGTCAGATTGTGTGTGTGTGTGTGTGTGTGTGTGTGTGTGTGTGTGTGTGTGTGTGTGTGTGTGTGTGTGTGTGTGTGTGTGTGTGTGGGAATCTATTCATGTGATATGTATGTGTGTGTGTATGAGACTGTCTGGGTAGAATCTAGTAATGTGATGTGTGTGTGTGTGACTGTGTGTGTTGGAATCTATTCATGTGATGTGTGTGACTGTGCTGGAATTTATTCATGTGATGTGTGTGTGTGAGACTGTGTGCGGGGGAATCTATTCATGTGATGTGTGTGTGTGTGTGACTGTGTGAAGGGGAGAATCTATTCATGTGGTATGTGTGTGTGTGACTTTTTGTATGGGAATCTATTCATGTGATGTGTGTGTGACTGTGTGTGTGTGTGCGTAAATCTATTCATGTGATGTGTGAGACTGTGTGTGGTGGGAATCTTCATGTGACGTAATTGTGAGACTGTGAGTGTGTGTGTGTAGGGGAATATATTCATATGATGTATGTGTCTGAGACTGTGTTTGTGTGTGGGAATCTATTTATGTGATGTGTGCGTGAGACTGTGTGTGTGGGAATCTATTCATGTGATGTGTGTGTTAGACTGTGTGTATGTGTGAATTTAATCATGTGATATGATGTGATGTGTGTGTGTGACTGTGTATGTGGGAATCTATTCATGTGATGTGTGTGTTAGACTGTGTGTATGTGTGAATCTAATCATGTGATATGATGTGATGTGTGTGTGTGACTGTGTATGTGGGAATCTATTCATGTGATGTGTGTGAGACTATGTGTGTGTGGGGGGGATTCCATTCATGTAATGTGTGCGTGTGTGTGAATCTGTTAATGTGATGTGTGTGAGACTATGTGTGTGTAAATCTATTCATGTGATGTGTGTGTGTGACTGTGTGGGGGAGAATCTATTTGCGTGTGTGTGTATCTGTTTATGTAATGTGTGTGTGACTGTGGGTGTTCAGGATTCTATTTATGTGATATGTGTGTGAGACTGTGTGTGTGTGGGAATCTATTCATGTGATGTGTGTGGGAATCTATTCTTGTGATGTTTAATGGAGACTGTGTGGGGGGGGTTTATTCATGTGATGTATGTATGGCTGTGTGTGGGAATCTATTCATGTGATGTCTGTGTGTGTGTGACTGTGTGTGTGGGAATCTATTCATGTGATGTGTGTGTTTGAGACTGTGTGTGTGGGAATCTATTCATGTGATGTGTATATGAGACTGTGAGGGGGGAGAATCTATTCATGTGATGCGTGTGGCTGTGTGTGGGAATCTATTCATGTGATGTGTGTGTGTGACTGTGTGAAGGGGAGAATCTATTCATGTGGTTTGTGTGTGTGTGTGTGACTTTTTGTATGGGAATCTATACATGTGATGTGTGTGACTGTGTGTGTGTGGGAATCTATTCATGTGATGTGAGAGACTGTGTGTGGGGAGAATCTTCATGTGATGTAACTTTGAGACTGTGAGTGTGTGTGTGTGTGTGTGTAGGGGAATATATTCATGTGATGTGTGCATGATACTGTGTGTGTGGGAATCTTATCATGTCATGTGATGTGTGTGTGAGACTGTGTGTGTGGGAATCTATTCATGTGAAGTGTGTGACTGTGTGTGTGGGAATCTATTCATGTGATGTGTGTGTTAGACTGTATGTGTGTGTGTGTGTGTGTGAATCTAATCATATCATGTGATGTGATGTGTGTGTGTGCGACTGTGTGTGTGGGAAGCTATTCATGTGATGTGTGTGAGACTTTGTGTGTGTGGGGGGATTTCCATTCATGTAATGTGTGTGTGTGTGAATCTGTTAATGTGATGTGTGTGAGACTATGTGTTTGTAAATCTATTCATGTGATATGTGTGTGTGACTGTGTGGGGGAGAATCTATTCATGTGTGTGTATCTGTTCATGTAATGTGTGTGTGTGACTGTGGGTGTTCAGGAATCTATTCATGTGATATGTGTGTCAGATTGTGTGTGTGTGTGTGTGTGTGTGTGTGTGTGTGTGTGTGTGTGTGTGTGTGTGTGTGTGTGTGTGTGTGTGTGTGTGGGAATCTATTCATGTGATATGTATGTGTGTGTATGAGACTGTCTGGGGAGAATCTAGTAATGTGATGTGTGTGTGTGTGTGACTGTGTGTGTTGGAATCTATTCATGTGATGTGTGTGACTGTGCTGGAATTTATTCATGTGATGTGTGTGTGTGAGACTGTGTGCGGGGGAATCTATTCATGTGATGTGTGTGTGTGTGACTGTGTGAAGGGGAGAATCTATTCATGTGGTATATGTGTGTGTGTGTGACTTTTTGTATGGGAATCTATTCATGTGATGTGTGTGTGACTGTGTGTGTGTGCGTGAATCTATTCATGTGATGTGTGAGACTGTGTGTGGGGGCATCTTCATGTGATGTAATTGTGAGACTGTGAGTGTGTGTGTGTAGGGGAATATATTCATATGATGTATGTGTCTGAGACTGTGTTTGTGTGTGGGAATCTATTTATGTGATGTGTGCGTGAGACTGTGTGTGTGGGAATCTATTCATTTGATGTGTGTGTGACTGTGTGTGTGGGGGAATCTATTCATGTGATGTGTGTGTGGGAATCTATTTATGTGATGTGTGTGTGAGACTGTGTGAAGGTGAGAATCTATTCATGTGGTATGTGTGTGTGTGGGTGACTTTGTATGGGAATCTCTTCATGTGATGTGTGTGTAACTGTGTGTGGGTGTAAACTATTCATGTGATGTGTGTGTGTGGGAATCTATTCATGTGATGTGTGTGGGAATCTATTCATGTGATGTGTAATGGAGACTGTGTGGGGGGGTTTATTCATGTGATGTGTTTGTGGCTGTGTGTGGGAATCTATTCATGTGATGTCTGTGTGTGTGTGACTGTGTGTGTGGGAATCTATTCATGTGATGTGTGTGTTTGAGACTGTGTGTGTGGGAATCTATTCATGTGACTGTGTGTGTGGGAATCTATTCATGTGATGTGTATATGAGACTGTGAGGGGGGAGAATCTATTCATGTGATGCGTGTGGCTGTGTGTGGGAATCTATTCATGTGATGTGTGTGTGTGACTGTGTGAAGGGGAGAATCTATTCATGTGGTTTGTGTGTGTGTGTGACTTTTTGTATGGGAATCTATACATGTGATGTGTGTGACTGTGTGTGTGTGGGAATCTATTCATGTGATGTGAGAGACTGTGTGTGGGGGGAATCTTCATTTGATGTATCTGTGAGACTGTGAGTGTGTGTGTGTGTAGGGGAATATATTCATGTGATGTGTGCATGATACTGTGTGTGTGTGTGAATCTTATCATGTCATGTGATGTGTGTGTGAGACTTTGTGTGTGGGAATCTATTCATGTGATGTGTGTGACTGTGTGTGTGGGAATCTATTCATGTGATGTGTGTGTTAGACTGTATGTGTGTGTGTGAATCTAATCATATCATGTGATGTGATGTGTGTGTGTGTGTGCGACTGTGTGTGTGGGAAGCTATTCATGTGATGTGTGTGAGACTTTGTGTGTGTGGGGGGATTTCCATTCATGTAATGTGTGTGTGTGTGAATCTGTTAATGTGATGTGTGTGAGACTATGTGTTTGTAAATCTATTCATGTGATATGTGTGTGTGACTGTGTGGGGGAGAATCTATTCATGTGTGTGTATCTGTTTATGTAATGTGTGTGTGTGACTGTGGGTGTTCAGGAATCTATTCATGTGATATGTGTGTCAGATTGTGTGTTGTATGAGACTGTCTGGGGAGAATCTAGTAATGTGATGTGTGTGTGTGTGACTGTGTGTGTTGGAATCTATTCATGTGATGTGTGTGACTGTGCTGGAATTTATTCATGTGATGTGTGTGTGAGACTGTGTGCGGGGGAATCTATTCATGTGATGTGTGTGTGACTGTGTGAAGGGGAGAATCTATTCATGTGGTATGTGTGTGTGTGTGTGTGTGACTTTTTGTATGGAAATCTATTCATGTGATGTGTGTGTGACTGTGTGTGTGTGTGCGTAAATCTATTCATGTGATGTGTGAGACTGTGTGTGGTGGGAATCTTCATGTGATGTAATTGTGAGACTGCGAGTGTGTGTGTGTAGGGGAATATATTCATATGATGTATGTGTCTGAGACTGTGTTTGTGTGTGGGAATCTATTTATGTGATGTGTGCGTGAGACTGTGTGTGTGGGAATCTATTCATGTGATGTGTGTGTTAGACTGTGTGTATGTGTGAATCTAATCATGTTATACGATGTGATGTGTGTGTGTGACTGTGTATGTGGGAATCTATTCATGTGATGTGTGTGTTAGACTGTGTGTATGTGTGAATCTAATCATGTGATATGATGTGATGTGTGTGTGTGACTGTGTATGTGGGAATCTATTCATGTGATGTGTGTGAGACTATGTGTGTGTGGGGGGGATTCCATTCATGTAATGTGTGCGTGTGTGTGAATCTGTTAATGTGATGTGTGTGAGACTATGTGTGTGTAAATCTATTCATGTGATGTGTGTGTGTGACTGTGTGGGGGAGAATCTATTTGTGTGTGTGTGTATCTGTTTATGTAATGTGTGTGTGAATGTGGGTGTTCAGGATTCTATTTATGTGATATGTGTGTGAGACTGTGTGTGTGTGTGGGAATCTATTCATGTGATGTGTGTGGGAATCTATTCATGTGATGTGTAATGGAGACTGTGTAGGGGAGGGTTTATTCATGTGATGTATGTATGGCTGTGTGTGGGAATCTATTCATGTGATGTCTGTGTGTGTGTGACTGTGTGTGTGGGAATCTATTCATGTGATGTGTGTGTTTGAGACTGTGTGTGTGGGAATCTATTCATGTGACTGTGTGTGTGGGAATCTATTCATGTGATGTGTATGTGAGACTGTGAGGGGGGAGAATCTATTCATGTGATGCGTGTGGCTGTGTGTGGGAATCTATTCATGTGATGTGTGTGTGTGTGACTGTGTGAAGGGGAGAATCTATTCATGTGGTTTGTGTGTGTGTGTGACTTTTTGTATGGGAATCTATACATGTGATGTGTGTGGCTGTGTGCGTGTGGGAATCTATTCATGTGATGTGAGAGACTGTGTGTGGGGGGAATCTTCATGTGATGTAACTGTGAGACTGTGAGTGTGTGTGTGTGTAGGTGAATATATTCATGTGATGTGTGCATGATACTGTGTGTGTGGGAATCTTATCATGTCATGTGATGTGTGTGTGAGACTGTGTATGTGGGAATCTATTCATGTGATGTGTGTGACTGTGTGTGTGGGAATCTATTCATGTGATGTGTGTGTTAGACTGTATGTGTGTGTGTGTGTGTGTGAATCTAATCATATCATGTGATGTGATGTGTGTGTGTGCGACTGTGTGTGTGGGAAGCTATTCATGTGATGTGTGTGAGACTTTGTGTGTGTGGGGGGATTTCCATTCATGTAATGTGTGTGTGTGTGAATCTGTTAATGTGATGTGTGTGAGACTATGTGTTTGTAAATCTATTCATGTGATATGTGTGTGTGACTGTGTGGGGGAGAATCTATTCATGTGTGTGTATCTGTTTATGTAATGTGTGTGTGACTGTGGGTGTTCAGGAATCTATTCAGGTGATATGTGTGTCAGATTGTGTGTGTGTGTGTGTGTGTGTGTGTGTGTGTGTGTGTGTGTGTGTGTGTGTGTTTGTGTGTGTGTGTGGGAATCTATTCATGTGATATGTATGTGTGTGTGTATGAGACTGTCTGGGTAGAATCTAGTAATGTGATGTGTGTGTGTGTGACTGTGTGTGTTGGAATCTATTCATGTGATGTGTGTGACTGTGCTGGAATTTATTCATGTGATGTGTGTGTGTGAGACTGTGTGCGGGGGAATCTATTCATGTGATGTGTGTGTGTGTGTGACTGTGTGAAGGGGAGAATCTATTCATGTGGTATGTGTGTGTGTGACTTTTTGTATGGGAATCTATTCATGTGATGTGTGTGTGACTGTGTGTGTGTGTGCGTAAATCTATTCATGTGATGTGTGAGACTGTGTGTGGTGGGAATCTTCATGTGACGTAATTGTGAGACTGTGAGTGTGTGTGTGTAGGGGAATATATTCATATGATGTATGTGTCTGAGACTGTGTTTGTGTGTGGGAATCTATTTATGTGATGTGTGCGTGAGACTGTGTGTGTGGGAATCTATTCATGTGATGTGTGTGTTAGACTGTGTGTATGTGTGAATTTAATCATGTGATATGATGTGATGTGTGTGTGTGACTGTGTATGTGGGAATCTATTCATGTGATGTGTGTGTTAGACTGTGTGTATGTGTGAATCTAATCATGTGATATGATGTGATGTGTGTGTGTGACTGTGTATGTGGGAATCTATTCATGTGATGTGTGTGAGACTATGTGTGTGTGGGGGGGATTCCATTCATGTAATGTGTGCGTGTGTGTGAATCTGTTAATGTGATGTGTGTGAGACTATGTGTGTGTAAATCTATTCATGTGATGTGTGTGTGTGACTGTGTGGGGGAGAATCTATTTGCGTGTGTGTGTATCTGTTTATGTAATGTGTGTGTGACTGTGGGTGTTCAGGATTCTATTTATGTGATATGTGTGTGAGACTGTGTGTGTGTGGGAATCTATTCATGTGATGTGTGTGGGAATCTATTCTTGTGATGTTTAATGGAGACTGTGTGGGGGGGGGTTTATTCATGTGATGTATGTATGGCTGTGTGTGGGAATCTATTCATGTGATGTCTGTGTGTGTGTGACTGTGTGTGTGGGAATCTATTCATGTGATGTGTGTGTTTGAGACTGTGTGTGTGGGAATCTATTCATGTGATGTGTATATGAGACTGTGAGGGGGGAGAATCTATTCATGTGATGCGTGTGGCTGTGTGTGGGAATCTATTCATGTGATGTGTGTGTGTGACTGTGTGAAGGGGAGAATCTATTCATGTGGTTTGTGTGTGTGTGTGTGACTTTTTGTATGGGAATCTATACATGTGATGTGTGTGACTGTGTGTGTGTGGGAATCTATTCATGTGATGTGAGAGACTGTGTGTGGGGAGAATCTTCATGTGATGTAACTGTGAGACTGTGAGTGTGTGTGTGTGTGTGTGTAGGGGAATATATTCATGTGATGTGTGCATGATACTGTGTGTGTGGGAATCTTATCATGTCATGTGATGTGTGTGTGAGACTGTGTGTGTGGGAATCTATTCATGTGAAGTGTGTGACTGTGTGTGTGGGAATCTATTCATGTGATGTGTGTGTTAGACTGTATGTGTGTGTGTGTGTGTGTGAATCTAATCATATCATGTGATGTGATGTGTGTGTGTGCGACTGTGTGTGTGGGAAGCTATTCATGTGATGTGTGTGAGACTTTGTGTGTGTGGGGGGATTTCCATTCATGTAATGTGTGTGTGTGTGAATCTGTTAATGTGATGTGTGTGAGACTATGTGTTTGTAAATCTATTCATGTGATATGTGTGTGTGACTGTGTGGGGGAGAATCTATTCATGTGTGTGTATCTGTTCATGTAATGTGTGTGTGTGACTGTGGGTGTTCAGGAATCTATTCATGTGATATGTGTGTCAGATTGTGTGTGTGTGTGTGTGTGTGTGTGTGTGTGTGTGTGTGTGTGTGTGTGTGTGTGTGTGTGTGTGTGTGGGAATCTATTCATGTGATATGTATGTGTGTGTATGAGACTGTCTGGGGAGAATCTAGTAATGTGATGTGTGTGTGTGTGTGACTGTGTGTGTTGGAATCTATTCATGTGATGTGTGTGACTGTGCTGGAATTTATTCATGTGATGTGTGTGTGTGAGACTGTGTGCGGGGGAATCTATTCATGTGATGTGTGTGTGTGTGACTGTGTGAAGGGGAGAATCTATTCATGTGGTATATGTGTGTGTGTGTGACTTTTTGTATGGGAATCTATTCATGTGATGTGTGTGTGACTGTGTGTGTGTGCGTGAATCTATTCATGTGATGTGTGAGACTGTGTGTGGGGGCATCTTCATGTGATGTAATTGTGAGACTGTGAGTGTGTGTGTGTAGGGGAATATATTCATATGATGTATGTGTCTGAGACTGTGTTTGTGTGTGGGAATCTATTTATGTGATGTGTGCGTGAGACTGTGTGTGTGGGAATCTATTCATTTGATGTGTGTGTGACTGTGTGTGTGGGGGAATCTATTCATGTGATGTGTGTGTGGGAATCTATTTATGTGATGTGTGTGTGAGACTGTGTGAAGGTGAGAATCTATTCATGTGGTATGTGTGTGTGTGGGTGACTTTGTATGGGAATCTCTTCATGTGATGTGTGTGTAACTGTGTGTGGGTGTAAACTATTCATGTGATGTGTGTGTGTGGGAATCTATTCATGTGATGTGTGTGGGAATCTATTCATGTGATGTGTAATGGAGACTGTGTGGGGGGGTTTATTCATGTGATGTGTTTGTGGCTGTGTGTGGGAATCTATTCATGTGATGTCTGTGTGTGTGTGACTGTGTGTGTGGGAATCTATTCATGTGATGTGTGTGTTTGAGACTGTGTGTGTGGGAATCTATTCATGTGACTGTGTGTGTGGGAATCTATTCATGTGATGTGTATATGAGACTGTGAGGGGGGAGAATCTATTCATGTGATGCGTGTGGCTGTGTGTGGGAATCTATTCATGTGATGTGTGTGTGTGACTGTGTGAAGGGGAGAATCTATTCATGTGGTTTGTGTGTGTGTGTGACTTTTTGTATGGGAATCTATACATGTGATGTGTGTGACTGTGTGTGTGTGGGAATCTATTCATGTGATGTGAGAGACTGTGTGTGGGGGGAATCTTCATTTGATGTATCTGTGAGACTGTGAGTGTGTGTGTGTGTAGGGGAATATATTCATGTGATGTGTGCATGATACTGTGTGTGTGTGTGAATCTTATCATGTCATGTGATGTGTGTGTGAGACTTTGTGTGTGGGAATCTATTCATGTGATGTGTGTGACTGTGTGTGTGGGAATCTATTCATGTGATGTGTGTGTTAGACTGTATGTGTGTGTGTGAATCTAATCATATCATGTGATGTGATGTGTGTGTGTGTGTGCGACTGTGTGTGTGGGAAGCTATTCATGTGATGTGTGTGAGACTTTGTGTGTGTGGGGGGATTTCCATTCATGTAATGTGTGTGTGTGTGAATCTGTTAATGTGATGTGTGTGAGACTATGTGTTTGTAAATCTATTCATGTGATATGTGTGTGTGACTGTGTGGGGGAGAATCTATTCATGTGTGTGTATCTGTTTATGTAATGTGTGTGTGTGACTGTGGGTGTTCAGGAATCTATTCATGTGATATGTGTGTCAGATTGTGTGTTGTATGAGACTGTCTGGGGAGAATCTAGTAATGTGATGTGTGTGTGTGTGACTGTGTGTGTTGGAATCTATTCATGTGATGTGTGTGACTGTGCTGGAATTTATTCATGTGATGTGTGTGTGAGACTGTGTGCGGGGGAATCTATTCATGTGATGTGTGTGTGACTGTGTGAAGGGGAGAATCTATTCATGTGGTATGTGTGTGTGTGTGTGTGTGACTTTTTGTATGGAAATCTATTCATGTGATGTGTGTGTGACTGTGTGTGTGTGTGCGTAAATCTATTCATGTGATGTGTGAGACTGTGTGTGGTGGGAATCTTCATGTGATGTAATTGTGAGACTGCGAGTGTGTGTGTGTAGGGGAATATATTCATATGATGTATGTGTCTGAGACTGTGTTTGTGTGTGGGAATCTATTTATGTGATGTGTGCGTGAGACTGTGTGTGTGGGAATCTATTCATGTGATGTGTGTGTTAGACTGTGTGTATGTGTGAATCTAATCATGTTATACGATGTGATGTGTGTGTGTGACTGTGTATGTGGGAATCTATTCATGTGATGTGTGTGTTAGACTGTGTGTATGTGTGAATCTAATCATGTGATATGATGTGATGTGTGTGTGTGACTGTGTATGTGGGAATCTATTCATGTGATGTGTGTGAGACTATGTGTGTGTGGGGGGGATTCCATTCATGTAATGTGTGCGTGTGTGTGAATCTGTTAATGTGATGTGTGTGAGACTATGTGTGTGTAAATCTATTCATGTGATGTGTGTGTGTGACTGTGTGGGGGAGAATCTATTTGTGTGTGTGTGTATCTGTTTATGTAATGTGTGTGTGAATGTGGGTGTTCAGGATTCTATTTATGTGATATGTGTGTGAGACTGTGTGTGTGTGTGGGAATCTATTCATGTGATGTGTGTGGGAATCTATTCATGTGATGTGTAATGGAGACTGTGTAGGGGAGGGTTTATTCATGTGATGTATGTATGGCTGTGTGTGGGAATCTATTCATGTGATGTCTGTGTGTGTGTGACTGTGTGTGTGGGAATCTATTCATGTGATGTGTGTGTTTGAGACTGTGTGTGTGGGAATCTATTCATGTGACTGTGTGTGTGGGAATCTATTCATGTGATGTGTATGTGAGACTGTGAGGGGGGAGAATCTATTCATGTGATGCGTGTGGCTGTGTGTGGGAATCTATTCATGTGATGTGTGTGTGTGTGACTGTGTGAAGGGGAGAATCTATTCATGTGGTTTGTGTGTGTGTGTGACTTTTTGTATGGGAATCTATACATGTGATGTGTGTGGCTGTGTGCGTGTGGGAATCTATTCATGTGATGTGAGAGACTGTGTGTGGGGGGAATCTTCATGTGATGTAACTGTGAGACTGTGAGTGTGTGTGTGTGTAGGTGAATATATTCATGTGATGTGTGCATGATACTGTGTGTGTGGGAATCTTATCATGTCATGTGATGTGTGTGTGAGACTGTGTATGTGGGAATCTATTCATGTGATGTGTGTGACTGTGTGTGTGGGAATCTATTCATGTGATGTGTGTGTTAGACTGTATGTGTGTGTGTGTGTGTGTGAATCTAATCATATCATGTGATGTGATGTGTGTGTGTGCGACTGTGTGTGTGGGAAGCTATTCATGTGATGTGTGTGAGACTTTGTGTGTGTGGGGGGATTTCCATTCATGTAATGTGTGTGTGTGTGAATCTGTTAATGTGATGTGTGTGAGACTATGTGTTTGTAAATCTATTCATGTGATATGTGTGTGTGACTGTGTGGGGGAGAATCTATTCATGTGTGTGTATCTGTTTATGTAATGTGTGTGTGACTGTGGGTGTTCAGGAATCTATTCATGTGATATGTGTGTCAGATTGTGTGTGTGTGTGTGTGTGTGGGAATCTATTCATGTGATATGTATGTGTGTGTGTATGAGACTGTCTGGGGAGAATCTAGTAATGTGATGTGTGTGTGTGTGACTGTGTGTTGGAATCTATTCATGTGATGTGTGTGAGACTGTGCTGGAATTTATTCATGTGATGTGTGTCTGTGAGACTGTGTGCGGGGGAATCTATTCATGTGATGTGTGTGCGTGTGACTGTGTGAAGGGGAGAATCTATTCATGTGGTTTGTGTGTGTGTGTGTGACTTTTTGTATGGGAATCTATTCATGTGATGTGTGTGTGACTGTGTGTGTGTGCGTGAATCTATTCATGTGATGTGTGAGACTGTGTGTAGGGGGAATCTTCATGTGATGTAATTGTGAGACTGTGAGTGTGTGTGTGTGTGTGTAGGGGAATATATTCATATGATGTATGTGTCTGAGACTGTGTTTGTGTGTGGGAATCTATTTATGTGATGTGTGCGTGAGACTGTGTGTGTGGGAATCTATTCATGTGATGTGTGTGTGACTGTGTGTGTGGGGGAATCTATTCATGTGATGTGTGTGTGGAAATCTATTTATGTGATGTGTGTGTGAGACTGTGTGTGGGGGGAACCTATTCATGTGATGTATATGTGTGTGTGTGTGTGTGTGTGTGTGTATGTGTGTGACTGTGTGAAGGTGAGAATCTATTCATGTGGTATGTGTGTGTGTGTGGGTGACTTTTTGTATGGGAATCTATTCATGTGATGTGTGTGTAACTGTGTGTGGGTGGAAACTATTCATGTGATGTGTGTGTGTGGGAATCTATTCATGTGATGTGTGTGGAAATCTATTCATGTGATGTGTAATGGAGACTGTGTGGGGGGGTTTATTCATGTGATGTGTTTGTGGCTGTGTGTGGGAATCTATTCATGTGATGTCTGTGTGTGTGTGACTGTGTGTGTGGGAATCTATTCATGTGATGTGTGTGTTTGAGACTGTGTGTGTGTGGGAATCTATTCATGTGATGTGTGTGTGTGGGAATCTATTCATGTGATGTGTATATGAGACTGGGTGGGGGGAGAATCTATTCATGTGATGCGTGTGGCTGTGTGTGGGAATCAATTCATGTGATGTGTGTGTGTATGACTGTGTGAAGGGGAGAATCTATTCATGTGGTTTGTGTGTGTGTGTGACTTTTTGTATGGGAATCTATTCATGTGATGTGTGTGACTGTGTGTGTGTGGGAATCTATTCATGTGATGTGAGTGACTGTGTGTGGGGGAATCTTCATGTGATGTAACTGTGAGACTGTGTGTGTGTGTGTGTGTAGGGGAATATATTCATGTGATGTGTGCATGATACTGTGTGTGTGGGAATCTTATCATGTCATGTGATGTGTGTGTGAGACTGTGTGTGTGGGAATCTATTCATGTGATGTGTGTGACTGTGTGTGTGGGAATCTATTCATGTGATGTGTGTGTTAGACTGTATGTGTGTGTGTGAATCTAATCATATCATGTGATGTGATGTGTGTGTGTGCGACTGTGTGAATGGGAATCTATTCATGTGATGTGTGTGTAACTGTGTGTGGGTGGAAACTATTCATGTGATGTGTGTGTGGGGGAATCTATTCATGTGATGTGTGTGGGAATCTATTCATATGATGTGTAATGGAGACTGTGTGGGGGGGTTTATTCATGTGATGTGTGTGTGTGTGTGTGTGTGTGACTGTGTGTGTGGGAATCTATTCATGTGATGTGTGTGTTAGACTGTATGTGTGTGTGTGAATCTAATCATATCATGTGATGTGATGTGTGTGTGTGCGACTGTGTGTGTGGGAAGCTATTCATGTGATGTGTGTGAGACTTTGTGTGTGTGGGGGGATTCCATTCATGTAATGTGTGTGTGTGTGAATCTGTTAATGTGATGTGTGTGAGACTATGTGTTTGTAAATTTATTCATGTGATATGTGTGTGTGACTTTATGGGGGAGAGTCTATTCATGTGTGTGTATCTATTTATGTAATGTGTGTGTGTGACTGTGGGTGTTCAGGAATCTATTCATGTGATATGTGTGTCAGATTGTGTGTGTGTGTGTGTGTGTGTGTGTGTGTGTGTGTGTGTGTGTGTGTGTGTGTGTGTGTGTGTGTGTGTGTGTGTGTGTGTGTGGGAATCTATTCATGTGATGTGTGTATCTGTTCTGGAATTTATTCATGTGATGTGTGTGTGTGAGACTGTGTGCGGGGGAATCTATTCATGTGATGTGTGTATCTGTTCTGGAATTTATTCATGTGATGTGTGTGTGTGTGACTGTGTGAAGGGGAGAATCTATTCATGTGGTATGTGTGTGTGTGTGTGACTTTTTGTATGGGAATCTATTCATGTGATGTGTGAGACTGTGTGGGGGGAATCTTCATGTGATGTAATTGTGAGACTGTGAGTGTGTGTGTGTAGGGGAATATATTCATATGATGTATGTGTCTGAGACTGTGTTTGTGTGTGGGAATCTATTTATGTGATGTGTGCGTGAGACTGTGTGTGGGAATCTATTCATGTGATGTGTGTGTTAGACTGTGTGTATGTGTGAATCTAATCATGTGATATGATGTGATGTGTGTGTGTGACTGTGGGAATCTATTCATGTGATGTGTGTGTTAGACTGTGTGTATGTGTGAATCTAATCATGTGATATGATGTGATGTGTGTGTGTGACTGTTTATGTGGGAATCTATTCATGTGATGTGTGTGAGACTATGTGTGTGTGGGGGGGATTCCATTCATGTAATGTGTGCGTGTGTGTGAATCTGTTAATGTGATGTGTGTGTATGACTGTGTGGGGGAGAATCTATTTGCGTGTGTGTGTATCTGTTTATGTAATGTGTGTGTGACTGTGGGTGTTCAGGATTCTATTCATGTGATATGTGTGTGAGACTGTGTGTGTGGGAATCTATTCATGTGATGTGTGTGTGTGTGTGAATCTATTCATGTGATGTGAGTGTGTGTGGGAATCTATTCATGTGATGTGTATATGTGTGTGTATGAGACTGTGTGGGGGGGAGAATCTAGCAATGTGATGTGTGTGCTGGAATCTATTCATGTGGTATGTGTGTGGGTGTGAGACTGTGTGTGGGAATGTATTCATATGATATGTGTGTGTGAGACTGTGTATGGGAGGAATCTATTCATGTGATGTAATTGTGAGACTGTGTATGGGGGGAATCTATTCATGTGATGTGATGTGTATGTGTGAGACTGTGTGTGTTTGAATCTATTCGTGTCATGTGTGTGTGGGAGATGGTGTGTGTGTGGGAGACTGTGTGGGGGGGGAGAATCTATTCATGTGATTTGTGTGTGTTACTGTGTGTGGGGGAAATCTATTCATATACTGTAGAGATATATTAATTTCAGTGGTGGAGCTAGGATGTCAAGGCCTGATTCAGAGCCGCTTGTAAGCAGCCGCTCGTTCGCTCTGAGCGATGTTCGCACATCTGCGCATGCGTATGGGTCGTAAATAATGCGCATGCGCCAACCAGTCATTACGGGCGGAAATCGAGCGCTCGCAAAATAGCGAGTGTCTGCTAATTTGAGTGACAGGATGAGGCGTTTGTGGGTGGTAACAGGGGAAGGTGCTTGAAAACGGGGAGTGGTGATCCGAACGCAGGCGTGCCAAACGGTCAAAATGGGCATTTTAAGGGTGTGCATAATTAACAAAGCAGCGTCATCGGCTACGTCACTTGGTTGTTTCTTAGCCTGAACTGTTCGCATGATTGCGGTAGGAAAATCCTACCACAAGCACTGCGAGCAGTTCAGACGCCTTTCGATGTACTCGATTAATCAAATAAATAGCGGAGATGACGTAGGATGCGAGCGGCCAGGGGGCGTCTTTACAAAATAGCGAGCGCATGTTTTGTTCGCTCGCTCAGATATAGAGGCGTCAACAGACTGCAAAGAGCGAGCGCTCAATTTAAATATCCGGCCCCTTTTTCTGAACGAGCAAGCGCAAATAGCGTCCGGCTCTGAATCAGGCCCTCAGCTTTCAGAAATATATATACCCATAGGTTGAGCAAAACACGCCCATTGGGTGGAGCAGACCATGCCCTCACAATGACGCATCGTGCTTGTATTCTACAGACATCTGCAATCTCCCTCAAAGTCATTTTCAAAAGTAGGCAAGTATGTATTAATGTATTTGTGATTTTGTATTCAGAGCCTGATTCCGAGATGGACGCAAATGCCATCGCACCTGCAATTTCTCACAGACCGCAATTGCGAAAATACACTAATGTCTCACTAGCCGCCCAGAGCATAGAGACACCCACTGACAGCATCTCACGATCGCCGCTCACACACAAAAGCAGTCACACTGGAAACAGTGGGCCTGATTCAGAGCCACTCGTAAGCGGCCGCTCATTCGCTCCGAGCGATGTTTGCCCAACTGCGCATGCGTACGGATCGTTATACGCATGCGCGAACCAGTCAGTGCGGCCGAAAATCGTGTGCTCGCAAAATAGCGAATGCCTGCTATTTTGAGTGACAGAATGAGGCGTATGTGGGTGGTAACAGGGGAAGGTGCTTGAAAACGGGGAGCGGAGATCCGATCACAGGCGTGCTTAAAGGTCAAAACGGGCGTTTTATGGGTGTGCATAATTAAAACAGCAGCGTCAATGACCACGTCATTTGTTTTTTTTTAACTCAGAACTGCTCGCAAAATAGCGGTTGAAAAAACCAACCACAAGAATAGCGAGCAGTTCATATCCTGTTCGATGTACTCGATAAATCTAATAAATAGCAGACATGACGTAGGATGCGAGCGGCCAGGGGCGTTTTTTTTAAAAAAACGAACGCAAGTTTTGCTCGCTCGTTCAGACATAGAGGCGTGAACAGACCGCAAACAGCGAACGGTTCATTTGAATAGCCACCCCTTGTTTTAGAACCAACGACCGCAAATAGCGAGTGGCTCTGAATGACGGCCTAAGCTGTCTACTTTCCATACTTTCCATACTTTCCATACTTTGCCACCAATTGCACCGTTTTATTGGAGCCCATGGATGACCTGTAATGTAAGCTTGGCACCTCAAGATTCTACTATATTTAAATTAGAGATGAGCGGGTTCGGATCACAAGAATAGCGAGCAGCTCATACCCTGTTTGATGTACTCGATTAATCTAATAATCTAATAAATAGCGGACATGACGTAGGATGCGAGCGGCCAGGGGGCGTAGTTTCCCAAAAAAACGACCGCAAGTTTTGTTCGCTCGTTCAGACCTAGAGGCGTGAACAGACCGCAAACAGCGAATGGTTCATTTGAATAGCCACCCCTATTTTCTTGACGAGCGAGCGCAAATAGCGTCCGGCTCTGAATCAGGCCCAGTGAACGCAGATCAGGCGACCATCAGCCTTCTGAGTATGTCTAAGCTGCCAGAGACACACAGAGGGCTTTCCTGCTGCCAGCAAGGACGCAGCGGCTAATTTATGCATGACCCAGAAAACAGTTTAAACTGTCTGATACACCTGCGTTTTTCTAACCACACCCCGTTACCACCCCCAGATGCTGACCACCTGTTACTCACTTTGCGAGTGAATCTTCTGTGTAACCATAATCACAATTCAATCACGTGCGCAATGGATAACAATCACTCTGTCTGCAGAAATATCCGACATTGCCTCCATCTCTGAATCAGGTCTTTAGTACTTTTTTTCTCTTTACAATTGATTACCTTGACTCATTTAATGTGGATTCTTATTGAGTAACAATTATGTAGTTTTTCAGGCATGTGTTCGCCCCCGCCGTTAGTGAGCTGCTTTTCTCATACAAAAAAAAGAAGGGGTCTATTTAATAAGCAGTATTAGGAGACAGAGTAAAAAGTGATAAGAAAGTCATAAGGTGCCAGCCAATCAGCTCCCAACTGTCATCTCACAGGCTGTGTTTGAAAAATGACAGGTAGGAGCTGATTGGCTGGTACCTTATCTCTTTTCATTCTGTCTCCTAACACTGCTTAGTAAATAGATCCCTGTGAGTGATAAGAGCTCACAATCTGTTATTTATTGTTAAACATGTGACTCCTGATACAGTATGTGCATATATACAGGTCTGCGTGCCCACATTTCTGTGACCATGGGGGAGATGTGTCAAGCCTTGGAGAGCGTAAAGTGGAGAATGATAAGGTACCAACCAATCAGCTTCTAACTGTCAATATACAGGCTGTTTTTAAAAAATAACAGTTAAGAGCTGATTGCTTGGTACTTTATCTCTCTCCACTTTATCTCTCTCCAAGCCCTGATACATCTCCCCCGTGGTCCTTAACAGGGGTGGCTCTAGAGGTGGGTCTGCAGCTCAGTCCAAAATTCAAATAGGGGGAGTAACACCAACTGCCACCGCAAACGCTTGCAAACATCGCCGGCCGGGACTCACTGGCAGTTGATGTGACTCCCCTATTTGAATTTTGTGCAGCAGCCCCACCTCTGGAGCCACTACTGGTCCTTAATGAAGTTTTCCTACATGAGAATACCCTTTCCATCCAGCTGTTCGCCACTTCAGTCACAAGGATTGATACATGCAATATGCGTAAGGGTCGGTATATCAGTTATATCGGTTACAGCTTGCAAACTGCATATTACTAACACTGCATTAGCCCTACTGTAAGGGGCTCTACTAAACCATTTATTGTGGAGAACAGCAATGCAGGGGAAACACTTTGGGGGGGAATTCAGTTCCATGCGTTGGCCTGCACATATCGGTACAGTAGTGTCAACATTGAAAATTTCCCCTCACACTTCTAATAGGTGTGATGAAGACCTTGAGATCCTGGGGGATGTGCCATTCTGAATCAATGTTGATGAATTAGGTTCTTCCCTTTCAGTGTTGATTCAGTTAAAGTTGCTATTGTAATAACATATAATAAATACTTTCCCACCTTCTAAGGAGTTCCGGAAGTTCTTCTGTGACCTGCTGTTGTATGGCGGATTGTCAAAGTCTTCCCATTTTAGTACGTCCTCCACGTCTTGGAAGGAGGGAAGCCTGTTGGAGGTAGGATCTGCGCCTGGCTTCCTGTGCAACTTTTCCATCTGACAATGATCACTAGCAGAGGGGCAATAGGCATCAATATAATTGTACCCGCTGCAAATAGCCTGAAGAAGAAAATATCAATTTAATAGCTTTTCCCAGTGGTACAAATAACAGGATATTCGCTGCTTCACAGATATTCTAAGAAACTGCTCCCACAGATGGATGGAAACACCAGCTGATACTAATTAGCAAGGGGGCACAAAGAACTGGGGTGTCCCAGATTGTATGTGAACAGCTCACATCCTAGTATGGACCACCTTCGGGCCAGGTCATTGAGGGCTCCACAGTTACATGGTCAAAGATCACCATGTCAGCATTCATAATGACAATACAATGTCCACACTACAATATTGATATGGTTCAACAGGTCGCCAGGCACCATGGTGACATTCTCAGAATGAAGACAGTGAGGGTTATTCGCCACTGAGAGGGTTAGGCTGTGGGGGAGTTGGGCTGCTGGGGGTGGGAGGGGAGGGTTAGGCACTAAGCCTCCCTGATGGCTGGCAACCATTAAATTCCTGGTATTCAATGGAAAAAGTACTTCCATCGTATCGGAAACATTGATGGTTGCTAATAATCGGTTTCCGATGTCCATCCTTGTTACCTGGTAATCGGTGCAAAAAGCACAGAGCCATGTTGTATGCTGGGCAATGAAAACAAACACCTCTACGTCATGGTATAAGTGGATGGATAAAGCATACAAAGTCCAAAAGAAAAAACAACAAATTGCAAGCCAATAACTCAAAGTACTATGAAGGTAGAAAACCATTTATTTACCCCCCCCCCCCCCAATAAATAATTAATTTCCTGAAAGTCAAATTATGTTTATCTGCATATTTAATAAATGTTTTGGAGTGGGTGCTCCTATTCTGCATTTGGCCCCATTGATCACATAATAAGGAACATTTGTAAATTATTTACATGGCTTTGCATTAGAACTAATGATATACATGCACTATTAGATGTCATTATTTAGTTGCCTTTGCCTTTGTAGGGCATTGTTACCTGCAGTCACCTTTAGTTTATTGGCCTACGCATGCCATGTTTAAACCAATTGCTTCATCTTCTGTGTGTCTCATGAATGCCTCTATATCAGTAGTGTTTATTATCTCTGTTGGACAAGTCTGAAAACCGCTCTGTGGATGCAGCTGATGCAATGTACAGAGCAGAGCTGACCTGTGTCCAATCCAAGGGCAATAATATTAAACATTTCTACCTGGTTGAGGTAAGAGGCCTAATGAAAACCACAAAAGGAAGATACAAATATAATGCAATGTATGTAATAAAAGTTAGAGAAGGGCAAAGGCTTTGTTTCCTGAAACTGGCAAATCCAATTTGAAAAAAATAAATAAAAAATACTCACTTTCCAAGAAGCGAAGGGAGAATACACATCTATAATCCCCTGGACATCACTTTCACCAAGAAAATCTTCACTACAGATTGAACAGTTTGTCTCTCCTCGCCAGTCGTAATAAGGGAGAGCAAAGTCTTCATCGGCTGTTAGGAGCTGAATTTGTCTCTCTATGAACAGGAGACCCAGCCGATGCCAACCAGGAAAGGCCGGACCTTGATGGGCATAGGTTTTTCTTTCATCAAAGGTTCCATTTTTCATAATTGCTTTCATGGAGTAATAATGGATCCAAGCAAAAATGTCATAGATTGTGGCATCCACAAAGCGGTACGTGTCTCGGTGGTGTCTGTCTCCAGTGGACAGGACAACAAAGTCTCTGCTTTTTGTGGCTTTGGCCAATGCCAAATAGCTGAAGAACCTTTTCCTTTCAACAAGTGAGAGTTCCCGAATCTCTTTCCGAACATTAATCTTTTGGCGATCACATTTTTCTCCAAAGTAACCATACTTGCAATCGCCGCAGTTAAAGCCGCTGTATTTTCCAGCGCACTCACATGTGCTGTTATAATAATGCTTGGGCCATGACAAGCGATCATCATCATATTGGCGAACATAACCGGGTTTGCCCAATACAGGATAGGGTACTACCCAGTCACGACACTTTCCACGTCCGGAGTACGAGCCGCAGGGGCTGCCATCTTTCCAGGATGGGCAGCAAATTTTATTCTTTATTGCTGCATGTGTGATGCAGTCCCGGGGAAACTGACTATGAACCACACCGAGACAAAGAGCCAGGAAGGCGCACTGTAACAGCATGACTGTCTGCAGCAACAAGCTGGAAAACATTAAGATATAGCATTAAAATGACTTAGATAGTATAGTTCTAGCTGTAACATCATAGCAAGTGTTTACATCAAATTTACCAGGAGGCATTCATGCTGAGGATCTGAAGAGAAGCATCTGACAAAATCAAATATACACATTATAAGGGCACTGTAATACCCCAAAATGACATACCGTAATTCAAACAGAGAGGAGCAGAATGTTGACACTAGGGGGTAAATTTACTAAAATTCGAGATAGGTCGAGTTTTTTTTTTTTTTTCATCTCGATTTGCATTGCCTAAACTCGGGCTTGTTTTTTTGGGGGTGTTTTGGAAATTTACTAAGAAGCGAGTTTAGCTGAAAGTGAGTCTTCCGATGGTGAAGCAGATCAAGATTTCTCTCCCGAGTTACAAGTGAAGATGTGATTACTGACCCGAGATTGTAGAGTTTCTTTTCTCACTGGAATTCACGCCCAAGCTAGCAACCTGCACATATCAGTGAGATATGTGCTGGCTGCTTGTGTTGTACCTGTAAAAAAAAATGGTTTAT
Source organism: Taudactylus pleione (assembly GCA_031769625.1). NCBI lineage: Eukaryota > Metazoa > Chordata > Amphibia > Anura > Myobatrachidae > Taudactylus > Taudactylus pleione. Next base: position 2,921,012 of record JAUIMM010001655.1, read on the forward strand.
TTAAAAAAAAAATACGTGAGGTTCCCCCCCAAAAACACTAACCAGCTCCAGACTTGCCAGCCTGTCATGGTACCTAAAATTACAGGGAACAAAATGAATAGGGTTCCCCCATAAATTCGTTACCAGCACCAGGCAGGTTGGACAGGGCTGGTTTTAAATATAGGGGCAAAAAAATTGCGTAGGGGTACCCCTATATTTAAAACCAGCCCTGGACCCTTACTAGGGGGGGCAGATGACACAGCCAGGGGAGCCCTTTCTCAGGGCCCCCCATCCGTAGCATCAGTCCTGTCCGATAGTCAGCCCAGGTCAGGGATTCCTGGGGAGTTAAGTACCCCCCCAATCAAGGGATACCCCTCTCCAGGGCATCCCTGGCCTAGGTTGGTAGCCGGGGTCTATCCCCGCCACCCCTGGGTGGTCGGTTTGCAGGTTGATAGTGTCGGTGTTGTGTAAAATTAGAAAAATCACCATTGTCTTTCCAGTCGAACTACAGGTGCCAGCAAGCCCCCCCTGCATGCTGGTACTTGGAGAACCACAAGTACCAGCATGTGGGGCATTAAGGGCCTGCTGACACCTGTAGTTCACCTGTAAAGAAATGAGTAAAAAAACACTACATACACCGTGAAATGAAAGTTTTATTACACACATACATACACACGCAGACTTACCTGCTGCCAGATGTTCACGTCCCCTTGTCAATGTAAAGTATCCGAGCGAAAAATCTGAAAGAAAAAGCCAAAACTCACCCTTATGTCCCGTGACGTTCTCCGCAGATATCCAATTCCGAGGGCGGACACACTGTAACAGCATGTATCAGCAGGCTGTTACAGTCTTGCTAATGAGTCTCCCAGCCGCCAGCCAATCAGCGGCAGCTTCCATTAGTGGCCGTTCATTGGCTGGGACCCACGTGGAGGAGCCGCTCATTAGCTAAGTCCACGTGGGTCCCAGCCAATGCTAATGGAATCCGCCACTGATTGGCTGGCGGCCAGGAGACTGAACTCATTAGCAAGACTGTAACAGTATGGTGATACATGCTGTTACAGTGTGTCCACCCACAGAATTGGATATCTGCGGAGAACGTCGCCGGACATAAGGGTGAGTATTGGCTTTTTTTTTTCAGATTTTTTACTCGGATACTTTACGTTGACAAGGGGACGTGAACATCTGGCAGCAGGTAAGTCTGCGTGTGTATGTATGTGTGTAATAAATCTTTATTTTCACAGTGTGTGTAGTGTTTTTTGCTCATTTATTTACAGGTGAACTACAGGTGACAGCAGGCCCATAATGCTCCTCCGCATGCTGGTACTTGGTTCTCCATGTACCAGCATGCGGGGGAGGCTTGCTAGCATCTGTAGTTCGACTGGAAAGACAATGTTGATTTTTCAAATTTTACACAACACCGACACTATCAACCCACCACCCACTGCCCAGGGGTGGCGGGGATAGCCCCGGGCTATCAGCCTAGGGCAGGGGTGCCCTGGAGAGGGGTATCCCTTGATTGGAGGAGTACTCAACTCCCCAGGGATCCCTCGCCTGGGCTGACTAGCGGTCAGGACTGATGCTGCAGCTGGGGGGCCCTGTGAAAGGGCTCCCCTGGCTGTGGCATCTGCACCCCCTAGTAAGGGTCCAGGGCTGGTTTTAAATATAGGGGTACCCCTACGCAATTTTTTTGCCCCTATATTTAAGACCAGCCCTGTCCCTGCTGCTTGGTGTTGGTACCAAATTTACGAGGGAACCCTATTCATTTTGTTCCCCATAATTTTAGGTACCAGGACAGGCTGGCAAGTCCGGGGCTGGTTAGTGTTTTGGGGGGGACCTCATGTAATTTTTTCATCAAAATAAAAAGAAAACTATCAAGAAAAAAAAAAATTAATTATGCATGTTTCGGCAAAACTTGCTGATCAGGAGGTGAGTGTTTAAAGCGTCAATTTGGCAGCAAGTTTGCAGGCATCTCTCCCGAGATTGTAATCTCGCTTCTTGGTAAATGTGTGTGATGTATTTTTTGGTGAAAAGTACTTCCGAGTTTGGCCGATGGTGAGAAGATTCGAGTTTGCAAACTTGTCCGAGTTTTAAGAGTGAGATTAATGAACTCTCTCACAAACAAATCCGAGTTTGCTTTCAGTAAATTTGCAAGATGAAAAACATGCCTAAAACACCCGAGATTGTCATCACGACCAAACTCGATTCTTAGTAAATTTACCCCTAGATAAGGACCAATTAACGCCTCAGGTTTTCCCATTGAACTTTTTTTGATTATGTTATATGACTTAACTTGTTAAGCTGCATACACACACAACGATTTTTTTGAACGATTATCATTAAACGATATCGTTTAATGATAATCGTTTGAAAAAATCGTTCACTTTCTGAGTCAACCGATGAACGATTATCGTTCATACGCGTTCACGTTTGTAGTTTGTAGCTCAGTCAGACTTGTCAACTGAACGATTTTCAGTAAGGGAATATACAAAAATCGTTTGTAGTTCCAAAAAAATCGTTCATTACACTTTCAAAAATCTGACAGATAATCTGACAGAAAATCGTTCAGAAAATCGTTGGTAACAAAATCGTTGTGTGTGTGTGTGTGTATGCAGCTTATTCAACTTATTTAACTTACCATCTTCTCTACAGTGGTTAGAGTTTTGTAAAGTTCAGCAACATTGTTTCAACAAAGTGAAATATTATCCTTAACCTGGCTGCCATTCAGTGTCTATTATAGTGATCAGGGAAGGACATGGGGGAGACCCCAGACTTTTTCAAGGTCACAGATACATTAGAACAGCTTGTGTATATTGTTATTAAGCACCTAAAGTCAGCAAAGAAATATACTCAATTAAAGGATATGAATTGAAATCAAAAGAAAACAACATTTGTACGTCTCCTTTTTTTAAGTGAATGGTGCTGTAAATGTTAAGTGATCCAATGCAAATAGCCTTACTGTGTAGTTTAATTCTCTGCACGCTTTTGATACTATGGAGCCCATTTATCATCCTATATTTGCGGCTATAGCCCTGAAAACACCTGTTTTCGTGGGTTAACTGCAGTAGCGGATTTTACCTAGGGGCTGTGGTCTCTCCTTCATACATATGGGGATAACTTTTTTTTATTTGCAGTTAACCAGCTGCGGCTCCTGTCCTCTTACCTGTGTGTGAGGGTGGGGGCTGCCACTGCTGCTAGCCTGGGAAGCCCACGCATAACACCAGCGTCTCGGGGCTGCATTGGTTGCAACCCCAAGAAGCCCGTCAGGCAGAGCAGTGGCTTCTACTGCCACAGGAGCCTTGCAGTGTGCCACCACCATCCACTCAGCAATGTGTGCCAGCTGCCCGTCCCCCGCCTCCACGCTACGGAGACCTGATCAGAATGTAAGACACACTGTCACGTGTAAATGTATGTATACACATATTTATATATATATATATATATGTGTGTGTCTATATATATATAGGTATATATATATACACACATGCGCACACACACACACATATATATACAGTATGCATATATATATATATATATATATATAGTGTAAATGGATGTGTATGTATATATATTTATTGCATTCAGTCCAGCACTATGGATAAATTTACTGGTAATCTTGAGGGTGCCCTCCTAAGTAAGGAATAATATACAAATTCCTATACCAAGCTGAACAGCCCGCTCAGGAAACAAACAGGCGGCACTCCTCAGTAACTATAAAAAAGTGATATATCACCACAAATCACATAGGTGCTGTTGACGTTTCAAGACCCATTTGTTTTTTCATCAGAACATGTCCTGATGAAAATACGGATGGGTCTTAAAACGTCGACAGTACTTACTGAGTAGTGCCGCCTTTTTTTTCTGAGGGGCTTTTCAGCTCAGTATGGGAAGTTGTTAGGGGGCACCAGTTAAAATTTTGCCATGGGCACCAAATGGTCTAGGGCCGGCTCTGGTCAGCGGGACTACCCATGCGCAGCAGCCCCGGCGCCTCTCCAGGCACATCGCAGGGACAGGCTCCTTTTGGAGATGCTGGATGATATATCCAGGCGCCATGATCGCATATTGCAATGCGATCATGGGCGGTAATGTCATTCTCAGATCGCATTGTAATTGCGATCATTAATAAATGGGGACATGTAAGAGAGTGTATCAAACAAATTTTTTCTTTTATGTAGTTTATGATCTAGATTTGTTGGAAGGTATCTGGATAGAAGATCGACAATTAATCAGTCGGCAGTCAATAGGTCTACTGATACAAAAGGTTGACAGTACAAAAGCTCAACTTGGTTAAACGGTCAACAGGTTGAAATGGTCGACACACAAATGGTTGACACAGAAATAGTCGACACATGTTTTTCAGGGTTAGGCTGCAAGAGGGGACGGTTAGGGTTAGGCACTAGGTGTTTAGGCAAGAGTTAGGTTTAGGCACTAGGTGGAGGATTAGGGTTAGGCACCATGTGGAGGGTTAGGATTAGGCTCTAGAGGGAGGGTTAGGGTTCGGACTAAATAATAAAATATATGTGTCGACCATTTATGTTGACAATTTGTTAACCTTTTAACCCTGTCAACCTTTTGCACTGTCAACATTTTGTCGGTCGACCTTTCTTTACCTGTCAACCTTGTTGTCAATGTCGACAGGGCCGTAGCTAGGGTGGTGCGGCTGGTGCCGTCGCACAGGGCACCACAGGTCAGGGGGCGCTGTTTGAGCCTGTCAAATTTCTGTTTATTATCATTCTCACTTGTAGCTTCCTCTTATTTCATCCCCAGCATCTCCTGGCCTCCCCTATCTCTTCCATGGCCCTTCCCCATGAGGCCATTCTCCTTTTTTGGGTGTATTATGTCCCTTTGAAAAATGAATGGGGTGCCAATGCTCTTTCTGGCACAGGGCACCAAAAAGTCTAGTTACGGCTCTGAATGTCGACATATTGCATGTCGACCTTTTTGTGTCGACCTATTGACTGTCAACCTTTTTATTGTCCATCTTTTATACCACAACCGACCCTGAAATGTTGACTTCTTAAACACAGTCATCTGGTATTCTAAATACAATCCTGTTATGCTCTGAACAAAGGGCCTGATTCAGAGCTGAACGCTCTGACCAGAGCTCTCACTTTGAATCAGGGCCCTCCTACCTGTTTTAGGAGCGTCCTCATGGACGCTCGCATAGCTGTGGGTGGTAAGCTTATGCGAGCGTCCATGATGATGGTCGCGATGGTCTTGACCATCGGGCTTGCGACGGAGACCCTGCGGTAGGGTCTCGCTACCGCAAGCCCTGGAGTGATTTTGGCTCTATCAGAGCCAAAATCACTCCCACTGACATCACTAGTGATGTCAGTGGGGCCGGCTTCAGACGGTAGGCGTTCCCATGGGAACGCCTCCATCTGGCAGGCACGCCCACCAAAGGGGGCATGCTGTCAATCAACATCGACAGCAAGCCCCCTTTGGTGCGAGACCTGGAGTGATGGAGAGCCCGTCGCTTGCCGGGTCTCGCGCATGCGCACGACGGAGCTCCCTCCGTCGTGCGCATGCACAGTGGGGAAACATCGACCCGCTTGCGAGCATACTGCCGCTCACGAGCGGGTCTGAATGACCCCCAAAGTCCGAAATATTTAAAAACAGATTTCCCCCAAAAATTTTAATTTTCAAAAACTTTCTGTTTATTGCTTGATCATTTTTTTTTTATTATTTCATATTAAAAAAAAAAATGTTCCACTCATAATAATTGCACCCTTAGATTTTGCTGTCTTCAAGGTATAATGGTACGCACACACGGTACGATTAAACAGGATGATATGAACGATAACGATACCGATCATATCGTTATCATTCTTATCGCCCTGTTTTTGGGCCCTTCCAACCCCCAAACGACCGTCGATGTGCGGGCACAGATGGTCGATATCGATATTGACCATCGCCCGTGCATGCAGGCCAACCTGGTCGATATCGACCAGGTTAACCTGCTTAATATAGGGATATCGAACATCCAGCACATGCATGACGATCAGACAATGATATCTTTATCGTTGTCTGATCTGTCTGATTGTTCCGTGTGTACGGAGCTTAAGACAGTTAATATAACCAATATAAGGGTAAAAAAACTACCAAAATTGACAAAGTAACCAGTCACCCCAAAAACTTTTTTTGACATTTGACTGAAATATACAGTAGTGTAAAATGAGACATAATCTAAAATTACTAAAAGTGCAGGATTCCATTGAGAATCCGACTTGAAATTTGGCATGGACAATCTTAAAACACTATAAAAATAAAGATTTTGAACATTTCAAAACTTTAAAGTGACATGAATGTTCTGAGATAGAGTTACCTCTGCAGGGGGGATAGTTAGACAGAGCGGTGGCTGCTGCTCTTTCGGCTTTGCCAGCACCTGATGTAATGAAAACCAGGACTTGTTCCTCTATATCTAGGCAGAGGCTGTGTGACACGTGGAACAGGGGAAAAATGTTACATTTTAGAAACATATATCATCTTACGTTTGGATTTTCCTGATGTCACCTGACACTGACACCCCTATCACCCATAGAGCAAAATCCCAGGGTTTTGCTATGTGTGAATGCAAACAACCCAGGACAAAGTCTCGGGTCCATGACCCTGCTCTTTACCAGGGTCGAGCTGAGACCCGGTAATTTCCTGGCTCTTAGGGGTATATTTACAAAAGTGTGTGTTTTGAAAAGTGGAGATGTTGCCCATAGCAACTAATCAGATTCTACTTAACATTTATCCAGCCCCTTCCAAAAGATAATAGCTAGAATCTGATTGGTTGCTATGGGCAACATCTCCACTTCTAAATACCTGCATTTTATTAAATATACTTCTTAAGCTGGGTACACACTGAGAGATACATTGACCGATCAATTGATCGGCCAATGTATCTGCTGCCCCTCGGGCAGTGTGTACCCGCGATATGTCGGTGAACACGGGCTGTGCTGCACAGCCGATGGACAGATATGTATGCAGACATATCTGTCCACCGGCAGGTGTGTACGGGCGATCGGCAGACCGCCCATACACACACAGCGGCAGCTGTGAGGAGAGGGGCAGGACATGCCCCCCGTCGATCGGGATACGCCCCCGACAGCCCCTGGTTGCCAGGACCCACGGTCAGACACAGATTTTGGTTGTTCAGTCTGTACAAACAACCAGACTTGACTATGATAATCCTTCACCGCAAAGTAATTCAACACTAGAAATGTAATCTATGATATAACTATTATGTGATAAATGCAGGAAGAATGTTACATCCATATAGCTGTAAAGAAATTAAAGGGGGGTTTACTAATGCGTGGTTTGAAAGCAACGCTCATTTCCCGATACTCCACACATCTCCATCAGTTTAGTCTTCACCCTCCTAAGAGGTCTATATATTAAGCCTTAGTTAGGAGCTGATTGGCTGGTATTTTATTTCCATCCACTCTATCTCTCTTCGTCATTTTTCAAATACAGCCTGTAAAGTGACAGTTAGGAGCTGATTGGTTGGTACTTTATCTCCATCCACTTTATCTCTTTCCAACGCTTAGTACATAGATCCCTGTTTGGAGCTAGGAACCGCTGGGGATCTGCGGTGATTTGCAAAGAATCAGAACTCATTTGCTGATATTGAATTTTGCTGCGCAATTTGCACCAAACATAACACCCTGGCTCCTATTTTTTATTGTCAAACTGGCAGCAGATCGGATGCAGTGCTAGTAACTGAGCCCTAAGCTAACACTAGTAAAATCCTGTTTGTTTTTTATGGGTTAGTGCACATTTGTATTTAAATATAATGTTAGTAAATACCTCCAGTAACTGTAATTCACCATAATGGTACAGTCACCGATTGTCAGTAATGTTACTGACAGTCAGTAAAAAGTAAGTCACATATTTACCCATAAGTAAACAACTATAGAAAGCAAGAGAAGAATGAAATAGAGGTGAAATAAGGTAGTGAGATTTTCCTATTCCCCAGGTACCCCTCCTCACACACCCGTGAGTAAGTTTAGCCCGGTAGACTGTCATGGAGCCAATGTAACCGCCATACCAGATAATTCACCACTAGGCGACCAGGGATGTTTTGTCAACAATCTAATCAAGTCGAAATTTCATCAGTGTACGACTATAGGCGGTATCCAATTAGTTTCACGTATGTGATAAAGTTTTGCATGCCGGACTTTTCGCCTACATCACGTATTTTAGCTGTGGAAACTTATCGTGCGCGTATCCGCGATTCGCCCTATTCAGTTCCAAGAGACGTGAAAACAGAGACACGCAAAGTCAGAACAGGCGAAAAGTGGTGTCAGAATCGGGAAAATCAGTCTGAACCCCCCAAAAAAGATGCAGAAACATTGGGGATCAATGTAGTAGTGCCCGATTAGCTCTAATGAAACTGTTTGGGCTACTTACTGTAAGTTTGCACAATTGCACTAATTAGCGCCTTTGCACAAGTGGTGAAGAATGGCATAAAGCAGTATTTTGGGGGGAAAATAAGTAGTCCTGGTAAATTTGGGGTAACTGAAAATGGGTGCTAGCATGTTTCAATGTCTGTAAAGTGCAGTTTTAATAACTGCGAATTTCCCCCCTCATAAAAGCACCTGCAATCCCAAAAACACTTGACCCCTTCTTAGAGCACCCCCAGAACCTTATTTCACTAGTTTGCGAACTTACCCCCCCCAGTTTTTGCATTTTTGCCCCCAAATTCAAAGTACTTTTTTGGGGTGTTCGTAAAATTTTTTTAGGAATTTTTTGACGCAGTTGTCCATTGGGGGGCTGTTCCAAGGGTGCTGAGTGGTTTCCCCACCTTTGCTCCCCAAAACAAACATTTTGCACTTTTTTTCTCCACCTATTCAGAAGCTAATCTTTTTCCCTATTACATTGCATTTCCCTGTACGTGAAAAGCGGATGGAGATAAGTTTCCGACAGGTGAAAAGTCGCAATCAGCGATACTTTTTCGTGGATCTCGGCTTTTCGCTTCTAATTGAATACGGCCCTATGTCGGCATGGTAGATGTCGACAAAATATACCACGCCCCTGTACAATTTTAATGTTGAGGGGCTCATTGTCTTTGTAAACCATCCAGCTGCGCACACCCTGACCTATACTGCAATTTCACACATATAAATATAATTTAGTAATTACAATGTAGATTCAATCGGGCAGCATGACAGCACAGTGGTTAGAATTGCTGCCTCGCAGAGCTGACATTACAGGGTCAATTTTAACCAGGACCCTATCTGTGTGTAATTAGCAGGGCAGATACTGATGATGAATGATTATATTCTCTGTACAGCACAACATTGCATAATTAGTGTTGAGTAAATTAATTTAACAAAATAAAAATACAAAGTATAAATATTACACTGAACATGTCTAAGGTTCATATAAATGCCACAATATTATATACAAGTCATGAATTACTGTAATACAATATTACATTTAAGCACAAGTCTAAGGGGTCTATTTACTAAGCCTTGGATGAAGATAAAGTGAGCGGAGATAAAGTACCAACCAATCAGCTCCTAACTGTCATGTCACAGGCTGTGTTTGAAAAATGACAGTTAGGAGCTGATTGGTTGGAACCTTATCTCCGTTTATTTTATCTCCATCAAAGACTTACTAAACAGACCCCTAAGTCATAATATTATATACAGGTCTATCATTATACTCACGTTCCCTCACTGGCCTTTCCTTCATTTCTGATTTCACTTATTGTGACTGCTGCCCCTTATATATCTGTCCTCTGCATGTGGCCTCATTAATCAATGTATGGAACCGTTCCCATAACAGCTAAAACAGGAGTTTCCATTCCAATTATTTGTAGGGCGTTATGAATGACCAACCCAAAGCCACAAGATATGTCAGCAGTTTTTACGATTGTTTTTATTGAATTAATTGTTTGGAGTTTATCTAGGTCTTATTCCCTAATCTTTTGTATCACATGTATCCTGTTTTCTTCAAGTGTTTTTCCCAAATGTGACCTTATGATCACCCAAAATACTGTAAACCGTGCAAAGTTTGGTTTTTATTACAATATATTTACAAGATGTGTCCTCATACACTAATGTCTCAGTCACGCAAAACAGCCCCTCTCGGCGTGCCAGGTCCCGTGAGACTTACCTTGCACCGAGCATGTTTTTGCATCTTTTTATCTCGAATATGCGTCTTAGGGCGGTATCCAATTAGCCGCGATCTGCCAAAAACAGGGATTTTTTGCCGATTATCCCCGTTGATGTTTTTTTCCCCTATCCTATTATTTTGGTCAAAATAATAGGATATATCTCCTGAAAACACATAGGATACGCAATTAGCTGGCGGACCTATGTGTTTTCGCCATTGAGGTTGTGAAAACATTACAGTTATCGTGGATTATTTTTCGAGACACATCAGATCCCCAAAAATATCCACAATAAGTGCCGGTGTCAAGCACAACTTCAGGGATAATTGTATAGCCCTAACGCGATCAATTAGCAGCGCTGCTTCAGTGCTGCTAATTGGATACCCCCTTAGTCGCAAGGCTATGCGACAAAGCCGCTAAACGAGACTGCACTGACTAATTTCACATGTGACTCTTGTACATCTGTGTGAATGAGTCTGAATCTGTATACGCAGTGATACGATGCACCGGCCGCAGCTTTTTATTTACACCAAGATTCGCTTCATCTGCGATTGTACAGTTAAAATCGCAGCCCGGTGTCTCTGGTACAGACTGAGTGGTGTTTTTCTGTGGTACCAATAAGAAGCAAATTTAAAGAAAAAGTCGCTATGCTATACGGCTCTGTGTGGATCACTCTCATCAGGCGTCTCGCGCCGCATGGTGTATTGGAGCTAGGTGTTTGAGGGGACGCATTTGTATATCGAAATATATACTGTACAAGCAGTGCTTAAAGTGGTCCTGGAGACATGGTGGAACACACCACCCCGTCCTCTGAACCCCCAGAAGACTATAAATATATATATTTGCGCCCTCCCTCCCTTTTTTCAATAAAGATACAGAAAGGGGTGTGGACTCAAAAGAAAGGGGCGTGGTCACACAATAGTATCCCCAATTCAAATTATTCCACACAGTAGCACAATCTTATTCACATTACACCACACATAGGGCCTGATTCAGAGCCGGACGCAAGTGGCCGTTCGTTCGGCGTACGAATGAAAAAATGTAAATTCAAGCGCTCGCTCATATGTTCGCTCGCAGCTAATCTTCTGCCCCATACTCTCCCAACCCCTCTTCTAGCTAGCGAACGTTCTAAATAGCGACCGTCGGTCTCCTCTTTGGTTGCAGGGAATGCTCGCACAAGTCAAATCCGGAAGTGGGCCTGTCATTATTCGATTGCCTGCTATTTCAATCTGCAAACATACTTTAATCGATTAATAGCAATCAGTATATATTCATTAGCTTAATTGGTATTCACATCTTTGCAATCCGTTTTTTTTTCACTGTCAATAAACTTTATTATTGTTAGTGTGTGTCATTCCTTCGCAGAATACGTACGTTTGTACCAAGGGGATGGTTTTTCAAATTTATAAGTTTGTTTGTATGATACTATTGTTTGCGTTAGTTTATATGCAGATTTTTCTACTTTATTAATAATATTTAAATTAGCTTATGCATGTCACCGCATCAAGCCTATCATAACTCACATTATATTTGTGAGGGTGTAGGTCACATGACTCCTACAATAACCAATAGAACGCTTTCTGTGAATTTTCAAATTACATCAGCCAATGACATTTTTTCTGGGACCTTTATTAAAACTGTTTTTTTGTTGAAAAAATCATTGCCATCATGAGAGCGGCAGCATTTACTCGCAGAGATTTCCTGGTCCTCACAGATGTGATGGACCGGAGAATTACTTCTTATCTGGCCCCCATCACTAACCGCCGCAAGCGGGAAGCTTATGCGGAGGTGCGGCGCCGGCTGCGGAACTTGGGCTACCGCCGCAATATCGGCCAGCTCGAAAGACATTGGTCCGGTCTCCACCGCAGATCCCCACGCCTTTTGGCCAATTTGCGTCAGCAAATAAGCGAAAGTAAGTGTATTTTTTAAACATTTTAAATGTAAGCATACCTGCGTGTGCATGTTTTCTGTCTAGCCCTGTTTGTTTATTTAGGACATACCTGCGTGTGCATGTTTTCCGTCTAACCCTGTTTGTTTATTTAGGACATACCTGCGTGTGCATGTTTTCCATCTAGCCCTGTTTGTTTATTTAGGACATACCTGCGTGTGCATGTTTCCTGTCTAGCCCTGTTTGTTTATTTAGGACATACCTGCGTGTGCATGTTTTCCGTCTAGCCCTGTTTGTTTATTTAGGACATACCTGCATGTGCATGTTTTCATTTTTTTTTTTCCAAATAAAATTTTTGGGTGTGTACATTTTTAACAAAACCAAAAAAAAAAAAGCTTAACATTTTTTATCCATCATTTAGGGGCTGAGCGCAGACTACGACGTCTAATACGACAACGACGTCGGCCTCGTCCCCTATGCCCCACTCCCACCCAAACCTCCTCTCCCCAACTTTCCCCAAATTCCCCCTCCACCCCAGACCGGCCAGTCCGTGAGGCCCCTCCCTTTCCCAATATTCCCATCCCTCAAAATTCACCCTCCCCTCCACCCCCCCTCTCTTTTCATCACCCTCCCCTCCATCCACCCCTCTCTTTTCCTCCCCATCCACACTTAGTCAAATCTCCCCTCCTCCATCGGACCAGCACTGGCCCACCTCAGAGGAGGACGATGTCGGGGCTCCAGGACCAGTCATCAATATGACCGGTATGTTTCCCTTGTAAACTATGGTTGCTTTTGCATTTTTTTGTTTTTGGGTGATGTTGTCCTCTTGCCTGTGCATTTCCAATTTGTTAAGTATTTCTAATGTTTTGGATATATATCTTTGCAAAACAATGTCTAGGATGTTTTCCCCTTACACATATCACACATGTCCAAACACTCATACTTGTGTCTTTCTAGTTTACGGTACCAACAAATGTAGTGTTTTTGCGTACTTCTCCCATTTTTTGTTGTCTTTTTATGTGTAATTTTTAAAGTTTTTATTTATATTATCTTTGCGTTTGCCATTACTTTGTTTTTTTAAAAAAAATTTACTCTTTTTTTAAAGTATAGTCTGATTTTTAAGTTGTTTGGTAACATATAAATTAAGGTGTCAGTTTAGTAATCCACACATTTTTTTTAACCCACAGAGGACCAGAGGTGGATGCAAGAAATGCAGGAGGGCTTGCACTGTTTGAGGGGCCATGTTGTAGGCATGCTCGTGGTCCTGGATCACATGTTGGCGCTCCTGCGCCACTCATTTTTTTTTTTCCTCCATAAAAATGTTAAAAAAAATAAAATATATTTTGATTTATTAAAGTCTCATTCCTTGTCTGTAAATATTAGATTGTTTAACCTTACATAAGTCGACTATTGGAGCATGTTTTTTTAAGTAATGTAAATTTGATTGTAGTTAGCTAAAGTAAGTATGTAAGCTGGCACATTAAACACCTAACAATACCAATAGGTTGTAGAATTACCAGCAATTTTGTTTTTGTTTTTTTGGTGGGTAATGTAAATATTAAATCAAACCAATCAAACAACAATCAAGAACTGTTTGAAGAAGTAGCAGATCAACATGAATCCACAAATGAGGCGAAGAAGTAATTGTTCCCGAAGTTATATCCAATGTGGCCACATGAAGACAATTTTTGGGATCAGGTAGTAGGCATCGTTTTTTTCGGGTAATTTTATGGAGTAAAAGACAAAAAAAAATCACAAATTAAAATTGGCCATTAAAATCTTACATGTCTACATTGTGTCAATTAACTCAATTTTTGAAAATAATTACCTAAAATATCTGGCCACCACATCATTGCGTATAGCCCCCCCACATACTGACCTCCGACCAACCTCGGGGGGGCCATCCTCAGGCAAGGCATCCTCTGGCTGCATTGGGACACCACTCCTTATGGTGATGTTGTGAAATATCCCACACAGGACCACAATTTTCGAAACCATATCCGGCAAATACATGAGCTCGCCACCAGAGCGGTGGAGGCATCTGAATCGGCCTTTTAAAAGGCCAATACAGCGCTCCACCACCTGCCTGGTGGCTGTAAGTGCGGAATTATACTCACTTTGTGGCCCTGGTGTGGGAGCCAAATAAGGAGTGAGCAGCCAGGGCGTGCAAGGGTAACCACTGTCTCCTGTGAAAAAACAAAAACGAACATCAGGACCATTGTGTAACAAGCTTTGCAGTGGTTGCAACAGAAGGTGTCAACTTACCCAGAAGCCACGCATCACCAGCTTGTAGGTTGTCTAATTTGTGCCAAATCCCTGATTGCCGGATGACGAAGGAATCATGTGCACTCCCGGGGAATTTGGCATTCAGGGACAGGATCTGGAGGGAGGCATCACATACCACCATTACATTCAGTGAATGAAAGTGTTTGCGGTTCCTAAATATAGCCTCCAGCCTTGCTGGAGGCTGAAGTGGTATATGAGTGCCTTCCACAACCCCTATGATGTGTGGGAAGCCAGCTATTTGGTAAAAATTGGCCTTCGCCACACTAAGGGAACCCATATCCACTGGCATTGTAATAAAATGATGGAGGTGTTTAAAAATGGCCTCTATCACTGCTCTCAGGATCCTTGAAAAGGAGGATTGGGAGATTCCGGCAACTATTCCCACAGTGGTTTGAAATGATCCTGAGGCACAGAAATGTAACACCGACATTAATTGCGTAAGTGGTGGTATTGCTGTAGGACTGTCAATTTGCCGTTCAAGATCACTCTCTATTAATGATTTGGGGAGGAAGACGGTATCGTCTTAATACCTCATCATCTGGCATTCCAAAAAGGGTGACACGTGTCCTATATATCTGGGGCCTTGCACGCCTACAAGGCCTACGCCTGGGACGAAGTTGAGGTTGGTTGGGTTCCGGAACCATGGCCAATATAATACGACCAACAGCAACCTGAAATGGTAAGCCAGGTAGTTATTGTTTTAGACAAATGTGTAAAGAAAAATATACTTATCTTTTTTAAGAAATCCAAAAATGCTTACAGGCCAGGGTCTTGTCATGAGTAGAACAACCTACATTTCAAAAGTAGAAAATATTTTTAGTTTTTTTGGGTAGACTTGGATTGTAAACACATTTTTTAGGGTAAAAAAAAAGAGAAGGGAGCACACATTAGTTCGGAAAATCGCACGCTACATTTAGTGGTAAAACATGATTTTACACTGAAAAAATAAAAACACATTAGTGCGCTAAATAGTACGCTACTTTTACAGTTAAAACAAGACACATTAGTTCGCTAAATAGTACGCTACTTTTACAGTTAAAACAAGACACATTAGTTCGCTAAATAGTACGCTACTTTTACAGTTAAAACAAGACACATTAGTTCGCTAAATAGTACGCTACTTTTACAGTTAAAACAATACACATTAGTTTGCTAAATAGTACGCTACTTGTACAGTTAAAACAAGACACATTAGTTTGCTAAATAGTACGCTACTTTTACAGTTAAAACAAGACACATTAGTTCGCTAAATAGTACGCTACATTTAGTGGTAAGACATGATTGTTCCCAGAAAATAAACAACATTACTTTGCGAAACATATGCTAAGAACAACACATCTAATTTGTAAAATCATGAAAACAAAATAACTGTAAACCAAAATAAAAAAATATTACAAACATTTATAAACTATTTACTATTATTTTTTACGGTGTTTTTTTAAAATACTTACTCAAAAAATCACAAAAAAATAGCCAAACAAAAAAAAAAAGCAACGGAAAATAAAGAAAATAGAAATAAATAAAAAAAAACACCAAAATTTTCCTCCTACTCAGTCAACCGCAAATCCTCAAAAATACTCCTACACCAAACCTCCAACAAACAACATGCCACATCAACTCCAGTCACACCAAGCCATAAATAGTCTTTATTTTCCCGCTCAAATTAAGGACGGACAATAAGAGCACACAGTCAATGATGCGGACGAATAATGCTGATGCATGTATAAAAACGTCACTGAAAAGCCAAATCGGTCTGCTGTAGTGAGACCTGAAAGTCCAAAATGACTACAGAACAGCAAAGCACTGTCCAAGAGGCACCAGGTAAGTATTTCTCTTTTTTGGGCTAAAGGATACTGTTTAACAATAATTTTGGCCAAATTTTACATTTAAAATTTTAATCCCATTTTTAAAAAAAGGTGTTGAGGCTGCCATGGAAGAGGCTGCTGGGCCTAGTAGGCCAACTAAACAAAAAAAAAAAAGGCAGCCACAATTCACAAGAAAGGAGATGGAGGTTTTGGTGTAAATGTGCAATGACAACCTGCCACAGGCAGCAAGGAATATGGGTGCAAGCCAGAAATGGAAAATGTGGGATGACATAGCCAGTGGTGTCAATAGGGTGGGTGATTGTGAACGTTCAACCCGGGAGGTCAAACGCCGGTACGTAAAAACTACATTTTATTAAAAAGTGTTTACAGGTCCAAATACTGCAGGAATAATGCCAACTTTTTACCCCACAGATGGAGCGACTTCAAATATCGGTTTAAGCAAAAACTGGCTGATAGGGCTAGGCATGCAGGGGGGACAGGTGGGGGTCCCACCCATGTGTCACTGGAGCTCACAGATTTGGAGGAGCTGGCCCAGGGGTGTGTGCAGGATGAGGAGGTGTTTGGCGTGTCGAACATGGATACCAACATGCCAGACTTTGCGGCTCCTCATGTTGGCCAAGGTAAATGTTGTAATGTTAACAACTCAGAAATGTATTTGGGACAATATCTAGATTCTAATGTTACTCTTTTCTCTTTTTTCTCACAGAGACACAGGCGGATGAGTCTGCTCCAGAGGGGAGCTTTGGCCGCAGAATTTCTGCTGGCTCTGCAGGGGAGGAAGCAGTAGATCCGGCTGACTGTGGCAGACAGTCCAGGGCATTCCCCCTCGAAGGCAGAGGGTCTCCTCACTGATCTCAATATTAAAACGGATCAGCAGACCGAGATTCTGCTGAGGATGGACGCCAATCTGCTACGGGTGGCGGACGCCCTGGAGCAAAGTGCTGCGGCCAACGTGACCATTGCTAAGGCCCTGGCGGAAAATACTGGGGCCAACGTGCGAATAGCAAATGCCCTGGAGCAGCTTGTTCGCCAGCACATGTTGGAGCCGGCCTCCCTTCATGCCGGAACATCAGGACCCTCCACCTCTGGCACAACAACAGCCATCCCTCCAAATGTGCCTAGCCCTATGCCTAGTCCAGAGGCCACAACATCTGCCTCTGGCCAGGCCAGCAGAAGGACATCCTGGACCCGTTCAGGCTCCCTCCCTACCCCGGCCAAACGGGCCAAAAGGCAATGACAGCGCTGGCTAATTTTCCCACAATCCTTCTCTGTGTTTGCCCCATATTCCTTAATGCCCAAAACCTCCCTCTCCTTTCTTGTGAATATTGTATTAATTGTGTTTGTTTGTGGATTTCAAATGCCACTTATTTTGTTTGTGTGTTTTTAAAATCATTTGTTATTTGTTTTTACGTTATCAAGTATTTTTTATTTCCCCAAAATTGGTTGAGAAATAAACCAAAAAAAATAAAAAAATACTGTTGAAAATCTGCACAATTCTATTGTTAATTTATTAAAAAAATGGTTAAAAGGTAATCCCGCAAACAACATTACAAACAATACCACGGAAATCTAAACATTTTTTAGGGAAAAATAAACCAAGGGTTAAAAACAATTTATGAGTTTTAATTAACACTTAGCAAAAAACAAAAGGACGATTGTTTCCTTGGCCCCTAAAAAATTAAGAAAAACAACAAACCTGCGTACAATATTGTTGCCCAAAAAAAAAAAAAATTTGGCAAAACACGCAAATGTAAAATAAATTTGTAAGCTAATTGATTGTCTAAGCCAGAAATTACCAGCTGAGTAGTTGACCTGCATACGTTTCTTTGCTACTAAAAAAAGGCTATTTGCTAAACACCTTCCAAGCATTTTTGCAATTCAAAACTGATTGTTTTTGAGGCCTCAATTGATAAATCGGGAAACCATCGATGAGCCACAGGAAGAACGAAGAGACCATCGTCATTGCGGTAGAGAATACCAGACCACAAGCTGAGCGAGCAGTTTGAATGGAAAGTGGATCAGACAGTGACGTAACACTTGTTCCGTTCACATTGGCCGTTCGCATCAGATAATTTATGTACGCCCAAAAAACGCCTCGACACGCCTGCGTATTCCCATCTCCACCCCCGTCACCGCCCCAAAATGGACAGTTCTGTCAATCACATTTGACATGTCACTTCCTGTTCGCTATTCAACGAACGACTGAAAAAATGATCGCAATCAGCCGTACGCACATGCGCACTGTTACACCGACGCATGCGTGGTTTAACAACATCGGATGACTACAAGCGTACGACCGCTTACGAGCGGCTCTGAATGAGGGCCATAGTGCCCCTGATTCACATTACACCATATAGTAGTGTCCCTTATTCATGCTATGACACACAGTAGTGCCCCTTTTACACAATGCCCCCAGTAGTAATGCCCCCATTAGTAGTGCCCCCAGTGGTAATGACCCTATTAGTAGTGCCCCCAGTAGTAATGCCCCCATTAGTAGGCCCCCCAGTAGTAGTGCCCCCAGTAGTAATGCCAGTAGTAATGCCCTCATTAGTAGTGCCCCCAGTAGTAGTGCCCTTACACAAAAAGTAACGCACAATACTTACCTTAAGCCCCGCTCCTGTGTCTGCTGCCATCCGACTGCTCCCCGGAACCATGGGAGAGACATCATGACGTCTCTCCCTTCAACCACTGCGAGAGCCGGAAGGCTGAGCTGAGTGAACTCCAGCCTCCGGCTGCTGCTGTAGGGAAGGAGCTGGGTGCTCACTGGTAACAAAATCTCAGTGGGCGCCAGGCAAATCGAGTAGGCAGCGGCGCCATCTCTCCAGCCTGGCGCCTCTCTACGGTGCAGGGCTGGCTAAGTGACTGGTCAGGTAAGGTGGGCTGGAGGAGGCAGAACTCATTCTGCCTCCAAATAGAACTCACGGAACTCAGTTCCGCCCCATTCTGGCCCACTTTAGCCACTGTATACAATTACATACAGGGCCGGATTATAGGCAGGGCGACAGGGGCGGTCGCCCTGGGGCCCCCACACATAGGGGGGCCCCACACACTGTCCCCTTTCCATTCGCGCTCAGGGACACCGAGCGCATCCATCTCGTTAAGCACAGGGCGCGGCTGCTACTGGAGCTAGCCCTGAGCTCCTTCCAGAGGTCTCTTCTCCAAAATGCGCTACTGTGCTACTGCTCTATGCTTTGCGGATCTTGTTATATACTGTACCCGCAGAAAACGTTGGGGACAGCGGCTATGGTTGTTCTTCGGATGGAAAGCTTTCCTGATTGGTACATTTATTTTAGGGATACTTAATGCTGCCCTTAAACACATTTTATTGATTAATAAATAGGACCCCATAAATGATTCACTTCAAACCTGCCTTTGCTTATAAACCCATCTGATCATGGTGGGCCAAAAGGAATCCAGTGCCAGCAGGCACCCCTAACCCCCGTCACCACTGTACTTACCTTCACTGGTGCCACTTGGATCATCCAGCTGTAAGTTCTTCATTTATTGCTTTCACGGAGTCTTCTAAGCTGATTTTGCAAAGACAGAGGTAGGGTCTGCAAGACCCAAATTGAGACCTACACTATAGCAGGTGCCACTGCACCTTTCATTGGCTCCCCCCAATCTCCCTAACTAGAGGGTCAGGTCCACCTCAATCTGCTAACATTTCCAGGCAGCTCCAGGTCCAGCACTTGCTGCTGTAGTTCTGACTTTGGATCTTTAACTCTTTGTCTGGCTGCAATTTTTTATTCTCAAATAAATGTAACACACTCAGCAGGGGCGTAATAAGAGAGGAGGGGGCCTGTGTGCAATCCCCGTGCGGGGCCCCCTCCTCTCTCCCCGGCGGCCGGCAGCCAACTGACGCGGCTGGCCGTCCACCACAGAATCAGTAGACTTTGGGCACTAGAGTGTGCCCAGAGTCTACTGCGCATGCGCAGAACGCTGGAAAAATGGCCGTGGCTGCCATTTTCCTTGTTCTGTGCAGCACTGACACCCAACACGGGACCAAGGACAGGTGAGTTTTAGATAATATGGGTGCAGGGTGTGCGGTGCACAGCACCCCTGGAGCCGTGTGCCCCGCACATCCTGCACCCATTATAGATACGCCCCTGACACTCAGATTCTTGTTCAATATGGAAGGAGATTCCCTGTTTTCCCACATCAGTGAGCGGAAATATATCTCTAGCTTCAGCAGTCATCATTCGTCTTTGCTGCTTAATCTATGAGATCACCTCCAGTGTTTGCATAATATACAGTATCCCTGAGGTGTTGTTGCCCCCGTGTGGATGTGAGTAATTATTACAACTATACTTACAACTGACATCTCTGATAGTCTCTGTCAATCTATTAATATCTTCTTGTACTTTTACGATAGAGGATACTAATTAGTGGGCTCGCTTTATATAGATAGCGTGTAGAGCCTTGGGATTATCTGATTTTCTCCTGTAAACTGACAATAACTCATATGTGAAATCTCTGCATTCTAACCTGGTTCACTTGTGCTCATGATATGTGCTCCTAAGCTTCTGTACCTAATCCTCCCCCCAGCCCTCTTTTTAGCATCTTATCGCCTCTACTCATACTGGTTCCTGTATCAGTGTTTACCACATTGGCATATCTTAGAAAAAAGAAAATGTTGCTTCAAGGGCCCTCCTCCAATTTTTTTTTTTTACTATCAAAATCAGGTACAGGTAGTCATGTCGCGTTTGCTTGAAGGCGTTACACCAGCATTTAATCAGGAACTCTCAAAGGACTTTGCTGCCGTTAACTTGGAAATAGCCTCATTTGGTAATAGAACAGATACCTTAGAGCAGGCCTCCACCATTTTCCCGGTGATTTCTGAAGTGTACATGTGCAGATCTCCGGAAATAAGGCGCCTGTTCCTGATGATATCTGCTATGCTTTTGAAGAGGAATCATCAGGGCGTGTGGTGTTGGGGCCCCTGGACCTAGGGTGGGACCTGTGTGCACTGCACACCCTGCACCCATTACAGATACACCCATGTAGATATGCTATCAGTTAAAGTGTATTTAAGAGCAGGGGTATATCTAGGGGTCGGGGCGCCCCTGGCAAAGTATAGAACTGGCGCCCCTGTGCACCCCCCCATGTAGGAACTCATGCACTGCTACTGATAAGCACTGATTCTGGCAGGGACTGATTACAGAAAATGGGGTCTGACAGGCCGTAAGACATTGACATCAAATGAAATATCCTGTGTCTCTCCAATTCTTGCTCCTAACCTCCCTCCAGTTCCAGGCTATTTACTTACCTTACTTAGCATCTTTTGGATGCTTCCCCCTGGCTGTGGCAGTGGTCTGGGCTCCTCTCCTCAATACTTCTTGGTGGTGCGGCGTGTGTGACGTCACGCGCACTGTACCAAGGTACAAAAAAAAAAAACTATATTGCACCAGCCGCAGCGCACAGTTTTGCAGGGCTCTGCAGAGCTCAACCAGCGAATGCTCGCGGCAGCCGGCCCAGCCAGTTTGAGACAGCCCAAGGGCACCTGCAAGGGTCCACCTCAGCGGGAACTCTCCTGAGTTCCCACTGGCCCAATCTGCCCCCGGCAGCATCGTAGACTTTGATAGATAAAACTGGCTGCAGGTGACACTGCCATGCGGCACCGGCGCCCCCCCTTTGGCCGGCGCCCCTGGCGAGTGCCATCCTGGCCAATAGGAAGATACGCCCCTGTTTAAGAGCTTATCTCCAGTCTACTTTTACCAACCAGTAAAATAAGCCAATACATTAATGAAGGAAACAAAGAACCATTATTTAGGTTTATTTATTTTAATACACATGAGCGTGCAAGCAGAGAGAAGGGGCATTGCTTTTTTATGTACTGTCCATTAACAGTCTGTGAGAGGCACAGATCTCAGCTGACCCACCTGGGGTTTAGAATCTGAGATATAGTTACTAATCAGTGACTTTTCAATATTGTGGGATTTAAAAGAGCAATACTATTGAATGCAAAACCACAAGTGTTTTGCATTTAATATTATTGCCATTTTAAATCACGCAGCCAGAACCACTGACAAACTGAAAAGTTGCAGCTCACTTAATATACCCCTGAGAGTCTGGTCTCTGTCAAGGACCCCAGCAATGAGATAACGGGCTTTGCTGTAATAACCCACAAGCAACAAATTAAGCCCACATATATGGATGTAAACTGGGTTGTGTATGTTCATGGTATTGATTTAATGCAATGCTTGCATGAATTTTATGGATTGAACTAAACAGCAAATTTCTTCTGCAGCAGCGTGCAGGTCTTTTTTACAATCATGAGATAGTTTACTTATTATTCTACCTTCATCCAATATTATATATACAGTATCAAAAAAGTATTTCCTAATTATTGGAAAAGATTAATAGCTGGAAGTTCACATGACGCAATTAAATGGGGGCACTGGGCCTGGTTAAGAAGGTGGACGCTATTGCATCCACGGACACGATTTTACAGATTAGCAGTGGTGCCGGTGGTAATATGCAAATACTGGTTTCAGCCTTCCCATTATGTACTAGCGCGTGCCAGACTGTGAAAGGCCTGAGACTCCCACCTTCAGTACCCATGGATGGTGCAAATCCACAGGTGGTATGAACACTCCACCATCGCCGTACCAGCATAAACGTGCACCACCGACCCTTGCACCAGCCTATGGCAAGCGCAGTGTTTTTTTCTGAAAGTGCTCTACACATGGCCTCTGTGGCTGCAGAACACAGCTTATTTCACCGACACGGTTGTGGCAATCCCGTAATATGCCCATGAGACGGCCTTATGTTTATTGGGTGGTTCACTTCAATCGCTTTCTACCACCGGTTCTAATGCCTGAGACTCCATACACAACAGCGGTCTCTGCGTACATTCAGGGGAAACCCTTGAGCCTTAGGAGTAATAGGGACTTTTTGTGCATGCTGAGTACCAAAATAATTGCTCATATGCGATACACTACAAAGATTACGTTGCAAAAGCCAGGAAACAGTAGGACAAGACAATGACATAGTCATTGACAGGCCAAGGATCTGGAAAGATTCTGTGATGGAGCACTGTTGAAAGACTTTGGAGGTGTCTGGAATTAGTGATCAGTAACGGCCACAGAGAAAGTCAGGAACCTGCTGCATCAGTAGTCAGATGACCAGCACTGTCCAATGATTTTACTCCGGCCGCTGCAACTGTCATCGTTAGTATCTGCACTTGTACTAGCCCCATGCTAGATGCAGGAGGTACATCAAGAATAGGCTTGATTTCCTGAACACACAGAGATTTTGATTGGTCATGTACGATCACATTATTGCCACCCTGTTCCCACTTGGAAACGCCCTATGCTACGGAGAGACAGATCCGGCCAAGTGAGACGGATATATGCTAAAATGCGTACATTTGCAGAACAGAGATCCATGAAAGTCAGAATCAGCTACATATTGGTTCAGCCAATACAAATTTATAAAAGCAGAGTAGACAGAAAATGAATGTAACTGGCCTTAAAATTGAATTAACTCCATATTTCATAAAAGTACCTCCTTTGTTTTTGGATGTAAGGGCCTGATTCAGTAAGGACCGCTATTGCGATTACGCACACAGTCTCACTGAGAAGATATGTTAATGACTGCAATCGCAATGCCATACGCAGCCTAACATAAGGACTCCCGCTTTACCTTACACACATCCATAATACTTAGCAAGACTGCAAAACCATCAGTAACAGCCAGTACCATCGCAGCCTCACGCACACTTGCACAAGGTCTGACCTTACTCAGGAATTGCTAAAATCATCGCACGCAGTGAAAGCCCAAGCTGTGCATGGCATCGCAGTGGCTAATTTATGCACGCCCATGTAATGGCGTTCAAACGCACTGGCACACCTGCGTTTCCCCGACCACCCCCATCACCACCCCCAAATGGCGCTTTCTGTCAATCACTCTGCGATGGGTCTGCATAGTCACTGCGATCGCCATCCTGATCGCAGTGGAGTCTTCGCGCACTGCATACGCATGCGTAGAACGCATGCGTGGAACGCAACAATCGGCCAATTGCGTGTGTAATCGCAGTTGCGATCGGTAGTGAAACAGGCCCTAAGTTACCTCCACTTACTGCATCATGACCTATTACAGAAAGAATTTCCTACAGAGAGCTGAAACGTAACCTCTGGAGTTCTGCAGTAAATGTGGTTAATTACCCTGCATGAAAACATGGACTTCACTGGTCCTACCCCTCTGAATTCATGAATCTGTGCTATCAGTCCGCTATCTTGTACAACAGTGTTTCCCAAACCCTAACACTGCATGTTTTCCGCATCATCTAGCTGGAGCACAGGTGTGTTAAATAAATAATAGATCTACAGGCGGTACTAATTATTCCTGAGGATACCTTGAAAACACGCACTGTTAGGGTTCCATGAGGACAGAGTTACAGAAACACTGTTGTACAGGATCCCGCCGATGTGAAACTTTGGACTTCTGTGCACAGGTAAATCAATAGTATAAAAATCTATGGAGCTTATGTAATAGGTTGCGACTTGCAGCCGCTCCAGGAACTCCTGCGAGTCTTCCCATATTTTTAAAGCTGCAATCATTTTAAAGGCAAAACCAAGCTGGTCTTGCCTTTAAAATGATTGCTGCTTTAAATATACGGGAAGACTCGCAGGAGTTGCCGCTGCGGCTGCAAGTCGGACCCTATTACATAAGCCCCTATATCTTTGTTCTTCCTGAGTTTGTTCGCTGTCTCAGCCTGCAGATCACCCCACCCATGGGGCGTAAAGTTCCCGAATCCAAAATCTTGAAGCTCTGTCCTTCCACCAGCTCAAACTCAAATCGCTGCAGGAATTTAGCCATCACCACCTTCGCCTCCATCTGTACAGAGAGGAAACAGACAGTGATTTAATTTGATTTACACTTCCTGTAATTCTTTGTGCAATTTGTATATATATATATATGTATATAAAAAAATATAGAACACCCATGTGACAGATGTAACTAGCAACTTTGGGCAGAAGCATATACTTCAGTTCAACCAGAACTCCGCAGAGCAGGACAGGATGCATACAGGCACAGGTTACAGTAAGGCAGCATTTAATTAGAGATGTGTGCTGACCCCAGTGTTTTGGTTTTAGTTTTGGATTAATCTTTGTGTTTTAGTTTTGAATCTGGGTTTTTAAAGAAAAAATTATAAAAAGTTTTAAAAAAACAGCAAAAATCATGTCATTTTTGTAATCTAAAACCCGAAATTTGCATTTAAAGTCTGAATTCCGAACAGATGGAAGATCAGAACCGCGACAGCAGGAAATGAAAGGGACTCGGGAACGGGGGTTATACCATGCGGGATACAGCTTAGATGAACAAAACTAGGGAGTAGTTGCAATAACAGAACACATAATACTTTTTAAAAACACCACCAGCATATCATTTTGACAATTTTCTTGGCAAGAGCCCTCAAAAGTTAGTTGCCCCTGGGCTCCCACAAACATTGATCCAGCCCTGACCGCTTATCACACCTGGCAACGCATATTTGCTATTTCGGTGGTGCACAAAGAGGGCAGGCAATGGACCACCGAGCAGTGGAGGAAGGTGATTAATTTAGATGAATGATCCTTCAGCATTTTCTGGACAACTGAACATATGCACGAGTGGCGTCAACCCAAACATCTCTACATCCCTGAGTGCTTGCTTCCATCTGCGAGATTTGTGTCAATAATACAATGCCCCCACCTATGGAGAATTTGTCAGCATCCAATGGTTTTTGGAGCATGGCAAATTAAGTTATCCGATGCACACTGTCCTGGCAGCACATCCTGGAGCAATGCCCTATTACATTTATAGTTCTATCTTGAATTTCAGAGTATCTGGTGTGATGTATGCAACCCAATCCAACTGGGTCTAAGGTCTGTTTGTATGACTGTTTGGGTTTGTGGAAGAGGTTATTATTGGCAGGACCAATTGATGCAATACGTGTCAGGGGATAGAAATAACATACAGAAAGTGTCTCTAAAGCACTGTCTACTATTCACAAAATAAATTATACTCATAAAAAGTCCATGTTTGGCTTGTCACTTTCTTAAAAACAGTTCCTCTTCTAACAATGGATGTATAAAACAAGAAGAAAGACAAAACGAACCACATATGTGTAGAATTGTTTCAATATTTGTGCACATAAAGTACTTTGTACACAGGTACATAAGGAACAAATCTTTTCTTCTTAATGACGTACCATACTCACCTATAGTTTGTATGGTTGAAATCATATAAAGGTTTCTTTAAGGTAGGGTTCTCACAAACAAACGTAGGCACCCAACACAGGGTAAATAAAGGGAAAAACGTACCCTACCCACTTTAAACAGAGTGGGGTAAAACAGATAATGGTATCTTTTCCAAGAAAACACGCACCCAACTCACATGGAACAAATGTAGCTGAAGCACATCAAGGTTTCTTTATCCGGTTATTTCCAAATCTATCCAAAATCAGTCAGGAGGTAATTTTTCAGTATTTACTCAATAAATACACAAACAACACACGGGGTCAACAATAAAACAAACACATTTTGTGTACATAGGGATTAAAACTAAGTCACCACTTCCAAGTACAGTTGTTACAGGATATAATCCTAAAAACTAGTCCGGATCAAACTCCAAAGAAATAAACCCAGTACCTTGATCGAGGTGTAATATCCACAATCCACAATAACCTCCTAATAGTGCAGCATGGGATGTAGTCTGGAACCCGACGGTCTAAATGCCAACCGCCGGCTTCCAGACTGCTTTATCCCGACTAGGGACGAATGACAGGCATCTAAATCTAGACCCCTGCAGTTTGCCCGACGTTGGGAGACCGGCGCCCGGCATCCCGATTGAGCGGATGCCGGGTGCCGCAGCGGTCAGCCGCGCGGGGGAGGAGGGTTAGGTTTAGGGCTCCCGGGGGGACTTAGGGTCAGGCACCCCCCCGGGAGGTTAGGGTTAGGCTAGGGGGAGGAAGGGTTAGGGTTAGGCACCCCCGGGGGGAGGTTAGGGTTAGGCACCTCCCCGGGGGACTTAGGTTTAGGCAGCGGGGAAGGGGGGGTTAGGTTTAGGCACCTAGAGGGGGGGTTAAGGTTAGGCACAGGGGGGAGGCTAGGGTTAGGCACCCCTAAGGAGGGTTAGGGTTAGGGGGGGTTAGGTTAGTAAATACTTACCTTTAGGACGATCGGGATTTCCTCCTTTGCCATGCGGCCGGCAGTAATAAATATCACAACCTGCAGCATAGCTCTCCTAACCAACGCGTTTTGATATCTAATCTTTTTCAAGGTTCAATGAGAGGTGCACCTTACCTGTCTTTTATACTAGAACTGCTCTAAAACCTCCCGGTCACATGATCAAAAGACCGAATGTGACGTCAGCTCCGTTCTCTGATGTTAACGCTTCTATTTTATTCACCCCCATGGGTGATACTATGAGGGACCCCCTTCCAGGTCTTTTCACCAGCTCTGGAACGGTAGTCTGGTGTGTAGCATGTGGGGGAACTAATGTTGCAATTGTGCGCAGTTCACCGGACGTGCGTCACATACCGGAAGTTCCGGGTTGCGTTCCATTCAAATGGAACGCCAGCTAGTGGAATAGATACTGGTAACTAACACCACAATCAGTACTAGGTACGGTGCTTATGCAACTAGGTACTGTGATGTATGGTTTAAAATGACGATGAGGAGTGTTAGACCTTTCCCCAGAATTGGTAGCTTTGATAAGGAGGTATTGAACAATGTCCGAGATAGCATCCGTATGGTGCGCTCTCAAATGAAAAAGGTAAGAGTTTAAAGTTGTGGCAGCATGAGGGGGATGCGTGGCTTAAAGGTGTGCACGCGACGCAAACTAGCATCGTGAGCATGTTACAGGAGAGTGCACGCGCAGCGCTAAACTGCGGTGCATGCGCGCAGCAAAATAGCGTGCACGTACAGCAAGGTAGCGTTGCGGAAGGTATTGCCAGTGGTTCACGTGGACAACCACCGCCCTATGCGGATGGGGGTACAGGTACAGTTGTTGAAAAAACCCATAAGAATGTAACAAGTAACTTGTACCTTCTCTTGAGTAATCACAAAGAAAATGTTTATGATGCGGATGATGAACCTGTTGTTATGTCTGCCATTTCCCATGCTGTACACATGTTAGATACTCCATCACAACAAGCACAAGTGGTGGCCCCATCTTCATCAGTGATAGTAGAGGAAGTGTTAACATCCACTGCACCCGTAGAGGAAATTGTTAACCCTATATGTAGCAGTAGTAGACTAAGGACCTCATTCAGAGGCGGTCGCAAGAAGCGATCGCTCTCTCTGAATGAGGGCGGGCACTTTTTTTTTGGGTACGGCCTCCTGGTCGCAAGCTAAGCTGTGGGTCGCGATGGTCAAGACCATCGGGTCTTGCGACCAGACCCTAAGGTTGGGTCTGGGCACTCGCAAGCCCCAGGGAGCTACCTGCTCTGATCGAGCAGGAAGTTCCCCACTGACATCACTGATGATGTCAGTGTGGCCGCCCATAAACGGTAGGCGTTCCTTAGGCATTTGGAAACCACCCCCCCGGCCCGCCTACAAAACGGGGCGAGCTGTCGATCAACATCGACAGCCGCCCCTTTTTTAGCGAGCTCCAGAGTGAGATAGTTTCTCTCTCACTCCGGGGCTTGCGCACACGCAGTGCGGCCGCTGCGCATGTGCAGGGCTACCCATCGACCCGGTTGCGAGCACATCGGTGCTTGCGACCGGGTCTGAATGACCCCCTATATCCCCAGCCAGGTAACAAGGTCAAAAGTAGCAGTGCAGCCGGTCTGCATCCCATCCGGACAATAACTGTCCCGAATGGGAATGCGGATGCGAATGGTATAGTGCCCACAAGGGAGGTAGCAATGCATTGTCGTTATACAAGAGCGGAGCTGAATTCCATAATGAATGATTTCCCGGATCCTAAAAAGGAATTAGCCAAATGCCAAAGATTTGTGAAAAATTTGAGTAGTGCTCACGAGCCAACCAATAAAGATTGGCGAGTGGAGTTAAGGGCTTGTCTTCCACACAATACCGACGTCAAAAAGTTTTTCACGGATTGCGTATTGGATGGAGATGTTCCCTTAACAGACGAGAGTAACCAAGGTAACATTACCCGCATAATAACTCAATTGGTTGTATATTTTCCAGTAGTTAACTGGAGTAAAATTTTCACCATAAAACAAAAAGAGAGTGAATCTGCAGAGGATTATTGTACCCGAGCTCTGCAGGCTATCACCCAGTACACTGGGATAGAGGATATTAAAGATAGCACTCATCACAGGGGAATGATCATTACGGTACTTATGGATGGTCTAAAAGACAATCTAAAGACCCGAGTACAGACCTCATTACCTGGCTGGAGAGGAGTTACTGTAGACACACTCATAGAATCCGCTATTGAACATGATAAAAACATCCTTAAAAAGAGAGAGACCCAGAGCGAGAAACTAATGGCTGTTAGTATTCAAGCTCTAGAAGGAATGACTGTAACATCACAGCCACCAGACACACATGCACCTGCACAGCTACATGTCCTCACCAATCCTGCACCACCTCAAACACAGCCCTACCCCACTTATCACACACAGCCACAAAACCCATACTATCCACAACCACCATATTACCCTCAAAATCCTTATCCACACCAACAATCTTTCCCTACCACTCAAACCACACAGCAACCCTTTCACCCACCCCACTCACGAAGGTGCTTCAACTGCAACCAAGTGGGACATGTAAGTAGGAACTGTAAGGTGAAAAAGGTAGGACCCCCTAACCACGGAGTACCTGGATATCCTCATAAGGGATATACACAGAGTACAGGAAATTTCCAACAGTCACCAGCTCCAATTGTGGCCGTAAATGCTGTATTGGAGAGTGAGAGTCAACGCTAGGGGACAGGTCATACCTGTAGTCTACCGATAGTCAGGTTAACGGGAAGTGCTAGGGAAGAACCAGTAATGATGGTTGATGTAGCTGGTACTAAATATCCTTTTCTTGTAGACACAGGGGTGACCAGATCAGTGATAAAATCTCCCACTAATTTACAGGTGACCAGCGAGACAGTACCAGCAATGGGTGTAATGGGTAAAGTGCAACATTATCCTTTAACCAAATCCACAGAGGTCACTATCGGGCCATAGCATACCGGGCATTCTTTCCTCCTGGCAGCAGTGGCTCCTACTATCCTACTGGAAAGGGATTTGTTATGTAAGATGGGATGTGTCATATATTGTACCCCTGATGGTGTATTTCTAGATATCCGAGAGAGAGTTGCGCACGAGGTGAGGGATATATTGGACACTCCCCAAAGGATAATGTTTCACTCTACTGGTTCAGGTAAAAATCCATCTCAGGTAGATCAAATGTTATCCCAAATTCCAGATTCACTTTGGACCAAGGATGGACAGGACACTGGATTAATGGCAAATGTAAGTCCCGTAATGGTAAATCTAAAAAGTGGTAGGCAAGCTCCAAAAATTCTCTAATACCCATTAAAACAAGAGGTAGAGTTAGGGGTTTATCCCATAATTGAGCGATTATTACAGCAGGGAAATTTTAGTCCATACAGCAGGTGTAGCCAACAGTCCCATCTTTCCTGTGAAGAAGAGTGGTGGGAGGGGTTATAGCCTGGTACAAGACCATAGAGGGGTTAATAAGGTAGTAGAGAGCCAATTACCCGTAGTGCCAAATCCAGCTGTCATTCTTATGCAGATCCTACCAAATACAACCCATGTCACTGTTATTGACCTCTATTCTGCTTTCTTCTCTGTACCTCTTCATGCTGACTGTCAGTACCTATTCACTTTTACATACAGGGGTGTACAATATACATGGGCAAGATTTCCCCAGGGTTTCATAGACAGCCCCAGTATCTTCTCCCAGGCCTTACACGACTGTTTACAATCTTTTCAACCTGCAAATGGATCTGTTCTAATACAATATGTGGATGATTTATTGTTATGTTCTGATTCGTTTATGTCATGTTTAAATGATACTAAACTTTTATTGCTTCATCTCTCACAAACAGGACACAAGGTTGCTAAGGACAAGTTAAATACTTGGGACACTGCCTAACCCAGGGGTTAAGACATCTGACAAATGACAGAATCCAAGCCATACAGAACATTACACTGCCGCAGAATCAACAGCAAATTCGTACCTTCTTGGGAATGTGTGGATACTGCAGAATGTGGATCCCAGGTTTTTCTATTTTGGCCTTGCCATTACAGGACTTAGGGCCTGATTCAGACCCACTCACGAGCGGCTGTCCGCTCGCAAGTGGGTCGATGTTATGCACTGAGCATGCGCACGACGGAGGGAGCTCTGTCGTGCGCATGCGCCAGACGCGACGAGCGAAGGAAAGTCCTTCGCTCGTTGTGTCCGATCAAAGGGGGCGTGCTGTCAATGTTGATTGACAGCACGCCCCCTTTGGTGGGGGGGCGTGCCTCCCTGACGGGGGCGTTCCCACGGGAACGCCTCCCGTCAGAAGCCGGCCCACTGACAGTGGGAGTGATTTTGGCTCTGATAGAGCTAAAATCACTCCGGAGCTTGCGGTTGAAAACCTCAACCGCAG
Organism: Taudactylus pleione; assembly: GCA_031769625.1. NCBI lineage: Eukaryota > Metazoa > Chordata > Amphibia > Anura > Myobatrachidae > Taudactylus > Taudactylus pleione. Next base: position 2,952,657 of record JAUIMM010001655.1, read on the forward strand.
GCTCCGGCTCGCAATTTCGATGGTCGCGATGGTCTCGACCATCGCGGCCATCAAAAAGCACGCTCGTATAGCCTGTGGGTGGTGACCCACAGCTATACGAGCGTCCAGGAGGACGCTCCATGAAAATGGAGCCCGGCCCTCATTCAGAGCGTGCGCTCTGCTCAGAGCGTACGGCTCTGAATGAGGGCCTTAGTCTCTTCCTCAAAGCCCGATCGTGTCATACACACAGAGGAATCAGAGCAGGCTTTCCTTAATCTTAAAGATAGTCTGACAAGAGCACCTGCATTGGGAATACCTGATTATGAAAAACCTTTTGATTTGTATTGTACGGAAGCTGATGGTTGTGCAGCAGGTGTCCTCACACAAAAACATGGTGATGCCAGTAGGTCCGTAGCATACTACAGTTCACAATTGGACACTGTGGCAAGATCACTCCCAACGTGTTTAAGAAGTGTAGCAGCAGCTGCTCTACTGGTCAATAAGAGTGAGGATGTGGTACTAGGCCATTATATGATTGTCTATACTCCCCATGATGTATCTGCTTTGCTAAACTCTGCCCAAACCAGACATGTCTACTCAGCTAGGTTCACAAAATGGGAACTGGCCTTAATAGCGCCAGCAAACATCACCATCAAAAGGTGCAGTACATTAAATCCAGCTACGTATTTACCATATGTGCAACATGATGCACAAGGGTGGAGAGAGGTGAGTCACTGGCGAAAGGTGAGTTCTGCAGGTATATTGATGCACATGATTGTATGGAATATCTGAATCAAACCTTTACTGCAAGACCTGACATATGGGATATACCCTTAGAAAATGTAGATGTGACATTTTACATGGATGGGAGTTGTCATAGACAACACTGGAGAGTTATGTACAGGTTATGCTGTGGTAAATGACGAGGATGTTATAGAAGCTGAACCTTTAGGCCCACCACACTCGGCCCAAGTGGCGGAACTAGTGACACTAAAGAGAGCGTGTGAATTAGTGGAAGGTAAATCTGCTAATATCTACACTGACTCTAGGTAGGCCTTCGGGGTAGTACACGATTTCAGTGCCCTATGGCGTAAGAGATAGTTTATGACAGCAGCAGGCACACCAATTGCACATTCCAGACAAATAAAAGGACTACTGACAGCAATCCAATTGCCTAAGGCAGTAGCAGTAATTAAGTGTAAAGCCCATACATGTGAGGATGATTCAGTGTCACTGGGCAACAACAGGGCAGACGAAGCTGCAAAATTGGCAGCAGGGTTAAAAATGAATGTACCAACTGAACAAATGATAACTTTTCAAACGATTGACATGCTGAAATTAATTGAGATGCAAAATTTGTGTTCCATGCAGGAAAAGGCAGTCTGGAGGTCCAAGGGATGTGGGCAAGAGTCTTCTGGTCTCTGGAGAGATGGACAAGGTTTAGCCAGTGGGTCCCAAGGCGTACAACCCAAGCCTGGCTGAGGCAGCACACGGTCTGACTCATTTGGGAAAGCAAGGTATGTGCAATTTGGTGAGAGCATACTGGTGTGCACCGGGTTTTTCTTTTCAAGCGGAAAAGAGAGCAATGTCCTGTCTGACCTGCTTGAGGAAAAACATTGGGAAAACGATCCCTACCAAACCATCCCACATTCCTCCGACCGACGGACCTTTTCAGGTAATACAAATTGATTTCATCCAATTACTACCCTGCAGGAATAGCAGTGATAGCGTGTAACCATCTGTTTTTATATTGAACAATAACTTTTTGTGCTTTGTGACCACACTCAAAGTCTGAGAGCATTTATTTCTTGTGCAACTCATAACGCTAAATAGCGACAATTTTAGAAGGCATAGACAGGCAGGAATCGATAGTTTTGAAGTGTGATTTGCTCTTCGATTTGTAAATGAATATGCCAAATCGAACAGCAAATCACTGTTCAAAACCAACTCAAATCTAATTTGTTTTGCAAATCACAAAACAAATCGAATAATAGTAAATCTGGCAAAATCACTTGTTTTGCAACATTCGATTTGAGTCGGTTAGCGAATGCACAATATCCTGCATGTGAACGCTGTTTATTAGCTGCATGCGGGCACATCTGCCCCAAGTCACATAAACCTAACTAGCATCTTTTCCCAAACCCCTAATAATTACACATGTGTCCATTTGAAACGACCTGTTAAATGTCCTGTAACAGAAGCACCGTGATGGGGAACCAATGGGATCAGCAACAAACCTCTCTATTGTGTTGTCTATTTCTGTTAGGGTATAAATATGTGTGTTGTGACCCCCTTCTGGAGTCTTCTTGCTGATTGCTGATTGACGGAAGTTTCTTGCTGATGCCGGTATCTGGGCTCAGAAGCGCGTGCGTATGTATAACTGTATCTTGGCTCTGTATGATTTCTTTGCGCTAAATTGTACTTCGATCACAGCATGTAACTATCTGTAATTTTACTTGAATAATACTTTGTGCTTTGGAAACACATATTCAAGGTCTGAAGGCATGTATTTACTGTATGACTGTGTATGCAAATAGCGTCAATTTTAGAGGTTTATAGGCAGGTTTTAGAAGGTATAGGTAGGAGCGTATAGAGGTTCAAATTCAGTATCCTTAGGTGGGGGCTCGTAGTGTGAGGTCACTTACCTACTCACACGATATACATACGGTTATCGATATCTCACCAAAGGGTGGATAGTGGACACACGCAGGGTTTACCTGCAACCACTCAGTGCTGAGAGATCGCTACCCATTATTGTGTAAGCAAGGTACGCTGACTAGAATTCAGGGACAAGAAAGGAAAAGTTTGTTTTCCTTTGTTAATAGTATTGTACGCTAAAAAAAAGGGGTGCCACTGCATTGCGTATACGGCTGAGACACATTTTTGCGCATGCAGTAAAGATGCACTTTTGCGTACGCAGCTAAAAGGATAAGTCATACGGTTGTGTAGTAGTCGCATTATTGTGTATGCTACTGGTCGCACAATAGCGGATATGTATTTCTGGTTGTGCTGCCACATGTTTAAACAAAGCCGTTGAGTTTACATTATCAATTGTTGCCAATAACTGGGTTAACATGTATTTTTTTTCTGCACAGGAAAAAGGGTGTAACTGTGAGTATTTGTTTAGGGTGTAACACAGTTCTTAAATGTTAAGGGTATTGTATGACCCTTAAGGGCTAGGTGCAGGAGTTAGCCTAGCTGCTCGGTAGTAGCTACCGTTCTATACACATCAGCAGGTGTACATGTTGTCTTTGTTGTAGGGACCGGCTCTCAGTGTGATTACAGTGTTTAGTAATTAGGTTGGGTTATTTGGGCATTGTAATTAAGCCACACTGGAAACTTGTGATTGTAAACTGAGAGATAATAAGTGAGTGGAGGCATCTAGAAATTTCTTCCATAGGTGAGTGGAGGCATCTAGAAATTTCTACCATAGGTGAGTGGGGACATCTATAAATGTCTTCTATTGGTGAGTGGGGGCATCTAGAAATTTCTTCCATAGGTAAGTGAGAGTATCTAGACTGTCTTTCACAAGTTTAAAGTTTTATTGAAAAACGTAGGAGTTGTCCCAAGATGGGAGTCACGCAAACAATAGAAATGTTAGACAATGATTTGCTGCTGTTGGAAGCACCACTTGGGTCGGCAAGACATATTATGCATATTAAGTATGGTGCCAATGCAACCAGGTATTGTGATTTATGGTTTAATATGACGAGGAAGAGTGTTAGACCATTTCCTAGAATTGGTAGCTTTGATAAGGAGATATTGAATAATGTCCGAGCTCACATCTGTTTGGTGCATTTTCAAGTGAAAAGGATAAAATATTGTGAATGTTTGAAGTTGTGGCAGCATGAAGAGGATGCGTGGCTTAAAAATGTGCAAGCGACGCAAACTAGCGTTGCGAACGCATTGTTGGGAAAATACACCCGCGGCGCTAGATTGCAATGGGTGCGAGGTGCAAAATAGCATGCACGTATGGCAAGGTAGTGTTGTGGAAGGTATTGCCAGTAGTTCACGCGCACCACCACCACGTTATGTGGATGGGGGTGCAGGTACAGTTATTGAAAAAACCCATAAAAATGTAACAAACAGTTTGTACCCTCTCTTAAGTAACCATAAGGAAAATGTTTATGATGTGGATGATGAGCCTATTGTTATGTCTGCCATTTCCCATGCTGTACAAATGTTAGATGCTGCACCACGACAATCACAAGTGGTGCCACCATCTCCATCAGTAACAACACAGGAAGTGTTAACACCCTCTGCACCCATAGAGGAAGTTGTTAATACCATACATTGCAGCAACAGACTAAACCCCCAGCCAGGTAATAAGGTCAAAGGTAGCAGCGCAGCCGGTCTGCATCCCATTCGGACAATAACTGTTCCGAATGGAAATGCGGATGCGAACAGAATAGTGTCCACAAGGGAAGTGGTAATGCATTGTCCTTGGACTAGAGCGGAGCTAAATTCCATCATAAATGATTTCCCCGATCCTAAAAAGGAATTAGCCAAATGTCAAGGTTTTAGAGAAATATGGGTAGGTCCCACGAGCCAACCAATAAAGATTGGCAAGTGGTGTTAAGGGCCTGTTTACCATGCAATATCGAAATGACAAAATTTATCATGGATTGTGTATTGGATGGTGACGTTCCCTTAACAGATCAAGTAAACCAAGGTAACATTTCCCGTATTATAACTCAATTGGGTGTATATTTTCCAGTAGTAGTTAACTGGAACAAAATTTTCACCATAAAGCAAAAAGAAAGTGAATCTGCAGAAGATTATTGCGACCGGGCTCTGCAGGCTATCACCCAGTACACTGGGTTAGAATATATTAAAGATAGCACTCACCACAGGGGAATGATTGTCACTATACTCATGGATGGTCTTAAAGAAGACCTAAAGACCCGGGTTCAGACCTCACAGTCTGGCTGGAGGGGAGTCACAATAGATACTCTCATAGAATCTGCAATTGAACATGATAAGAACATCACTAAAAAGAGAGACTCAGAGCGAGAAACTAATGGCTGTCAGTATTCAAGCTCTAGAAGGAATGACGGTAACATCACAGCCAGCAGACACACCTGCATCCACACCTGCACCTGCACCCGAACAATTACACGTCCTCACTAATCCTATACCACCGCAAATACAGCCCTACCTCACTTATCACACACAACCACAATTTCCATACTATCCTCTCTCTCAATATCCTTACCCTTACCCACCACCTTTCCCTCCTGCTCAACCCTCACAGCAAACCTTTCATTCACCCCGCTCACAAAAATGTTTTAACTGCAACCAAGTGGGACACCTAAGTAAGTACTGTAAAGTGAAGAATGTAGGACTCCCAAACCAGACAGTATCTGTATACCCTCATAAGGGATATACACAGAATACAGGAAACCTCCAACAGGCACCAGCTCCAATTGTGGCTGTTAATGCTTTATTGGAGAGTGGGAGCCAACGCTAGGAGTCGGGTCATACCTGTGGTCTACAGATAGACAGGTTGACGGGAAGTACTAGGGAAAACCGGTAATGGTAATTGATGTAACTAATACCCAATCTCTGTTCTGCTTTCTTCTCTGTGCCTCTTCATCCTGACTGTTAGTACCTTTTTGCTTTCACATAGGGGGAGGTGTACACCACACATGGACACGAGTGTCCCATGGGTTCATAGACAACCCCAGTATCTTCTCCCAGGCCTTATACGACTGTTTACAATCTTTTCAACCTGCCAATGGATCTGTTCTGATACAATATGTGAACAATTTATTGTTGTGCCCTGTTTCATTTGTGCCATGTTTCAATGATATTAAACTGTTGTGCTTTATCTATTACACACAGGACACAAGGTTGCCAAGGACAAACGACAGCCATGCCAGGCTAAGGTCAAATACTTGGAATACTGTCCAAACCCAGGGGCCTAGGCAATATTTAGAGCAGTAGCTATTGATAACAGGATTTAATTGCAGGAATTTGTATGCAGATACGATATCCCTAGAATTATTAAAAGTTATAGGGGTACTCATTTCACAGGTGACGTCTTCCAGAACATGTGTAAGGTGATGGGTATTAATATCAAGATCATCCCAGACTGTCTTTTTATCTTGTCGAAACCGGATAATTTGGTAAGACAGAGTCTGTTTGCAATCTAGAAAACCTGAAAGATGCCATCTTGTGAATGGCAGCAAGTCTCCATCTTAGAAAAAGAAAGCTTACACAGCGCCATCTTGCCAAAAATACATAATACCAACACACAGCGCCATATTGCTAAAAAGTCGCAATTTAGCTATTCAGCACGCAAAGTTGCTAAAAAGTAACACAAACAGCTTTTTAATAATCTTCCCCAACACATACCGACAGTTTTCAGCACACATAAAAATGACTTCCCAACATGATAAAATCTCACAGCACTATTTTGTAAAAAAAATAGATAGTCAGCCTTCCCTCATACGCAGGCAGACAGTGTTTAACACATAAACACTAATTTATTAGCATTTGGAATCCTATACAAAGCCCATCCTGGAGAAACTCCCTATACCATAACACGACACAATATACCGTGGTGCTATGAGCATTTTTACATAAGAATATATGAGCTGTGGCAATTGTAATGTAGCCTAGCTATGGAGCTACACAACTGAGTCCATCCCCACAACCAAAGCAAGCAGAATAAAGAGTGAGGCTCCGACTGCACTGCTGGGAGCCTCCACCCTGTATGTGAACTAAATTCACTGTATAAACACATTTTGTAATTGCAGTTTAAAAACATCAGAAAAATACATGTGTGCTTATGTGTATATATATATATACATATATATATATATATGCATGTGTGTGCATGTGGCCCATCATGCATGGACTTACGTGTATAATATCACACACAGACTTATATTTGAAAAGTAGCAAAATTCCCTGCAACTCATACACTCAATGTTAAACAGAACACAGTCAGCTTTTTAGTGATCCTTCCCCAAATCATACTGGCATGGCCACACACACACATAGATGCCCTTCCAGCCTAGTGCTGCTCGCTAAATGCCCCACCGACCCTCAGACGCACAACGCAATTCAGTGCTGTTTCTCCCTGCATACATACATTTAAAAGCAATGGTCCCGTAACGCAAAAAGGATAATTATTACTTGGTTTAAACGCAATGTCAGTATATAAAGAAATTAATGTTTTCTGTAACTATGGCTTAGTAAATGACAATTGGACTGTGTTTGGTGCCATACTGATCTACTCTGTTTCAACAGCGTTCTGTTGGCATCGGTGAGAAGATCAGAACATGCGGCTATGAAATATGAATGTTAGAGAGAATAACTTCTTGAAATGTTGTATACCATAGTTTAGACTAGATTTATTATGCAGCGGGAAAGTGGACACAATCAGGTTGTTGGAGGCTGGGTTGTGTCTTTGCACTGACCTATGAATTGTACCGTAACGGAAGAAGCAAGAAGAGGAACCAATGAGAACCTGCCAACGTATTCTATTGTATTGCTTAACCCAGTACGGGTATATATGTGAGTGTTCTGAAACAAGATGTCAGTCTGCAGTGTTCCTGTTATGCTGTTTGACGGAGGTCTCATTATTGATGCCGGTATCTGGTCCCAGAGCGCACGCGTATGTATTGACTGTACCTTATGACCTAATGTTTGTACAATTTATTTTGCGCTCATTGTTAGATCATAGCGTGGTAACATCTGTACTTTACCTGAATAATAATCTTTAGCGCATTGGACCGCTATTCAACTGTCTTAGAGGGGTATTCAATATGGGTGTTTTTTGCGTTAATATCGCACTTTTTATCGTTTTTGCATTAATATCACTTGTTTTAGTTTTACACTGTATTCAATATCAAAGACTTATCGCAGTTTTGAAAAGTCTTTGATAAAAAACGGTGATAACATTTCACCATTGAATAGGTGTCGAAAAAAAGTGCAGAATTGGGGTTTAGGGGTGCAGGCTTAAAAAAATAGCCTGCACCCCTGAGACTGACATTTAATAAAGAACTGTGTCAAAAAAAGTTTAAAAAAAAAATAGGGACACCACAAAAAATTAATTTAAAAATTGGGATGCAAAAAAAAAAAAAAATGGGAGAAATTGTTAAACAATAGGGAAATAGGTTCAGGGCTATTCTGCAAAGATGCGGTAGGTGTTTTCTAGAATAGAATTATAGCGGCAGGTGCATAAATGCAGAATTTTTAAAAACTGACTTTAGGGACTTAAAAATATGCTAGTACCCATTTTCATGTACCCCAAATTTGATGGGACCACTTAAAAAAATGAAAATAATAACCTAAGTGCTCTTCTGCATCACTTCTTCAATGTCTGGAAAAAAGCACCTGCTGCGGCTATTTAAATCCCCGACTTTCAATTAAAGGCTAAAACGGGGGTATCCATAGTGTTCCCCCATGTTTTTACAACTTTAGGGGGGTCTTACAATTATTTTAAGGAAAAATTCGTAACTTTACGCAAATCCAACTTCGGAGTTTCCCGTTTTCGTTAATTTTATTTTGAATACGGGGATAAGCGGGAGCGCGCACCATACCTTTACGCAGAACAAAACTCCGATATGAAACGTTAACTTCACCAGGGAAGTTAACCTTTCATATTGAATACCCCTCTTAGAGTTTTATTAATGGTATAATTAAACACAGCGCTAATTAGCGACATCTTGTGGTTTTAGAAGGTATAGGCAGGTTTTGTCTTAGAGGTTCTAGGCAGGTGAATCTTAGAGGTTTATAGGCAGGAATGTACTAAAGGTTTATTTACGATTCAACAATCTGTCCCCCTTTGAGATACTAACAGGCAGCCTCATGTGAAAATAATATAATGAGGTTACTGTGCAGGGTCACACGAAGATGAGTAAGAATAATAGAAATTGAAAGTGTTATTAACTAACATGTCTGAAGCAAACTGTCATGATGTTGAATCTGGAGAATTTGTTATGATCCAAATTTTTTTATGCTCAGGTTGTCTGATAGATCGGTAGGAAGGTCCGTATCAGGTGTTGACGAGTACCAGATCCTTGAAGGTGGCCGAGAGAGATATCCGGGTCCATTCCACTCATTGTAGAAAGGTCAACCAACCGGTGGAGATACGGGGTGGAGTCGAGGCAGATAACGTGAACCTGTCGATTGTGAGCCTGTTCCGGGAGGGTTAAAAGGTGCGGTGAGATACCTGAGCTAAAGAAATGTGTAGATCAGTGCTTCCAGCAATGGAGTGGTCTGCTGTGGTCATCCTAGTTCTTTCTTACAGAGTTTCTGTCGTGATGATCTGTTTGGGGATATCCCGTTTCTGTGATGGAGGACAGAGGATGGAGAGGGGAGCTGATAGTGATATTAATGAAGTGGAGTTTAGAGGAGTACTATGCCAAATCAGGGGAGTGTCTGATCAATCTTAGTACCATAATTGTTATGTTATTTGGGAAGAATACTTCCAGAAATGATGACCCTTACACATGTTGAAATGCTTGGTATTCATAAAAACACACCATCACCATATCTTCACACGCAGTATGAACACAGAGGCAAAAGAAATATGATACCTGGTGACGTGCATAAAGCCACTCAGTTAATTAGTGAGACAACTGGCTTTCAAGATTTAGTAGCAATGGATCCTACCAGGATCACTCGGGGTACACAAAATTTTAGATGTATTCAGGATCTTGCTAAATTGATAGATAATATCACCGAGATGTATGATGACACCTTCAGGTGTACAGGTAGAGAATTGCAAGCGTACAAAAAAGAACTGGTGCAACACAGACTAGTGTTAAACTATTTAACTGCTGTCACTGGAGGATACTGCGTAACTGTGGCCATCCAATTTGGAGTGAAGTGTTGCACCTATGTCACCAATGATACCAGCGACCCAAGGAGGTGATAGACCGGAAGATGGATGAAATTCTGCAGCTAAAATGGAAATTTCGAAAGAACCATAACGCTTCAGTGGCTGAAGTAGAGGAGAAGGTAGAGGAATGGGTTTCATGGTTGAACCCCGTGAAATGGTTCTCAGGCCTAGGGAAATGGGTCCAGGAAATGATCTCAAGCATAGGTAAACTCCTGATCCTTATACTGATTGTCATCATAGTAATTGGCATATGTGTCCGGTGTGTTCCTAATGTGTTGAAGTGTGGAAAATGTAAAAATAAGGTAAATCGGAAGAGCGAAAGTATGATGGTGGTCAGTAATGACAATATGAATACTGAGGTAAATATAGAACTGCATTACAACCCTGAACTTGGAAATACCATCATATAATGTATTAAATTTAGGAATGCGTAAAATGTATTATTAAAATTTTATTTTTCTCATTTAAACATCTTAGATGATGTAAGTCTCTATTCCCCTTCAAAACTTCCTTTATAGGACTGGTGCATCCCCAAATCTTTCACATGATCTCCCAAGATCTGCGGTGTGCGTACAATGGTAGTTTTATGTTCCCCCCTAGAGACTCATCATAGATGGATTGAAACCACCTTGTGCCATCCCATAAAAATAATGTTAAATAATACCCCATATGCAAGCCTAAAATTAATTCTAAAATCAGAGTATGATAGCATGTTGTTTGCTATCAAAGGGTGGACCTTCAAAGCTAGTTTAGTGGCTGAGACAGAATCAGTGTAAAATTAGCTTGGAGCGATGCCATCTTGCGAATAGCAACCAGATTCCATCTTAAAAATCAGAATCTGCACGACGCCATTTTGCGAATGGCCGTCCAGAGCCATTTTAAGTTACAACTCACGAACTAACTACATATGGCAATGTTTTTGATAATCCTTTTAGTAGCCATGACAGGCCCATTCTGGGGACAACCTTGCATAGAGAGTAGTGGCGTAACTAGGAGGGGGTCGGGCGGGGTACGTGCCCTGGGCGCCGTTGGACCGGCGGCGCGGGGGGGGTGCCGCCGGCCACGGTACCGGCCCGCCCTAGTTAGCCAGTGTAGCGCCGACCGCAATGAGTGCGGTCAGCGCTACACATTTACACAGGACCGGCGCTAGGCTTCCAGCTCCGGTCCTGTGCTGCACGCCTGAGCCCGTTCCCTCCCCCTGAGCGCTTGCCCAATAGCGCTAGGAGGCGGGCTCAGGCTGTGCATAACACATGCATCGCCGCCAGCGCTGGCAGCGATGCGTGTGTTAAACAGCAGCCAATGAGAGTCAGATAGACTCTCATTGACTACTGCAGCACCCACTGCAAGACTGGCGGGCGGGAGCGGCATCGCGGACAGGAGCAGGAGCAGTGTGGAATCAGGTAAGTATATTTTTATGTATATTTATTTATTTTTAAACCTATCTGCACAATGGGGGAGGGGTTGGCTACTAATGGGGGGACCTCTACTGGGAGAGGTGTGGCTACTACTGGGGGTGCCATTGGGAGGACCTCTACTGGGGGAGGGCTACTCTACTGGGGACTACTACTTGGGGGGGACTACCACTGGGGGCATTCTAAAAGGGGCCTATCACTAGAGGCTCTGCACTCGGGGGACCACTACTGGGGGCAATAATAGGAAGGGCCACTACAGGGACCACTGGATAGGGGGGGGTCACTACTGGGAGCCTGCATCAGGGGGACCACTACTGGGGGCACTGCATGGGAGGGGGGACACTACTGCTGGGGGCACTATATAAGGGGCTTACTGCTCGGGGCACTGCGGGGACCACTACAGGGGGGGGATCACTACAGGGTGCCTGCATAAGGGGACCACTACTGGGAAAACTGCATGTGGGGGACTACTGCTGGGGGCACTATATAAAAGGGCACTGCATAGGGGGGGACTACTACTGGGGGCACCATATAAAGGGCACTGCATAAGGGGATACCGCTACTGGGTGCACTGCATTGTGGGGACTGCTACTGGGGGCACTGCATAAGGGGGAACACTATGTGGGGCACTGCATTTGTGGGGGCCACTACTGGGGGTACTGAGTAAGGGGAACTAATTGGGGGCTGTATAAGAGGGACCACTACTGGGGATACTGTATAAGGGGCACTACTATGGGCCTGCATGAGAGGGACCACAACTGCACACTGGGGGTACTGTATAAGGGGTACTACTGGGGTTAAGGTGCATATGGATAGGAATGTTCAGTTTGAAAATAAAGGGGTCATGTTGACACACCCCATTCTTAAGTGACCACGCCCAGGCCCCCCCCATGACCACATGGGGGGCCTCCCTTTTCAAATTTGTCCTGGGCTCCAAATACCCTAGTTACACCACTGATAGAGAGATACCAAAACAACTAGAAAAACAGCCTCCTGAGAAAAGTAAATAGAAAAGACAATACACCTGGAACTGTGGGTGTTTTTGCATGTAAAGGGAGAGACCCCACATGTGGACAGGACACTTGAATTTGACTAAATGAACAATGGTAAGAAATCTGCTCTTTTAAACTCACTATCAGACAGGCTGGCACCAGCACACAGCTGGGGGTCTCCACCCTGTTTGAGAGTGAATCTCATTACTAATAACACATTGCATTGCAGTTAAAAATGTTAGTAAGTGTTGAATCGTAAATAAACCTTTAGTACATTCCTGCCTATAAACCTCTAAGATTCACCTGCCTAGAACCTCTAAGACAAAACCTGCTTATACCTTCTAAAACCACAAGATGTCGCTAATTAGGGTTGTGTTTAATTATACCATTAATAAAACTCTAAGACAGTTGAATAGCGGTCCAACGCGCTAAAGATTATTATTCAGGTAAAAGTACAGATGTTACCACGCTATGATCTAACAACGAGCGCAATATAAATTGTACAAATATTAGGTCATAAGGTACAGTCAATGCATACGCGTGCGCTCTGGGACCAGATACCGGCATCAATAATGAGACCTTCGTCGAACAGCATAACTGGAACACCGCAGACTGGCATCTTGTTTCAGAGCACTCACATATATACCCGTACTGGGATAAGCAATACAATAGAATACGTTGGCAGGTTCTTATTGGTTCCTCTTCTTGCTTCTTCCGTTACGGTACAATTCATAGGTCAGTGCAAAGACTCAACCCAGCCACTAACAGCCTGATTGAGTTCACCTTCCCGCTGCATAATAAATCTAATCTAACTATGGCATACAACATTTCAAGAAGTTATTCTCTCTAACATTCATATTACATAGCCGCATGTTCTGATCTCCTCACCGATGCCCCCGGAACGCTGTGGGAACAGAGTAGATCAGTACGGCACCAAACACGGTCCAATTGTCATTTACTAAGCCATAGTTACAGAAAACATTCATTTCTTTATATGCTGACATTGCGATTAAACCAAGTAATAATCATTCTTTTCGCGCTGCGGGACCATTGCTTTTAAATGTGTATGCGGGGAGAAACAGCACTAAATTGTGTTGTGTGTTTGAGGGTCTGTGGGGCACTTAGCGACCAGCACTAAGTTGGAAAGGCTTCTGTGTATGTGTGTGAGCGTGCCAGTATGGGTTTGGGAAAGGTCAATAAAAAGCTGGCTGTGCGTCTAAATCGCTATTTTGCGTTGTCCTATGTTTAACATGAAGTGCAGGGAAAACACCACTAATTTGCTACTTTTTGCTACATCGCGTATGTGTTTAATGTGAATGCAGGGAAAACACCACTACTTTGCTACTACTCAAATATGTCTGTAGTGATTTTAATGTCTTGGAAAGTTATTTTATGTCTGCTAAACACCGTCGGTAGGTGTTAGGGGAAGATTGTTAAAAAGCTGTTCGTGCTACTTTTTAGCAACTTTGCGTTGTGAGTAGCAAAATTGCTATTTTTAGCAATTTTGCACTGTGGTTTGTGTACTATGTACTTTTGACAAAATGGCACTTGTGTAAGCTTTCTTTTCTAAAATGGAGTCTTGCTGCCATTCACAAGATGGCGTCTTGCGGCCAGTCGCAAGATGGCGTCGCCGCGATAAAATTTTAAGCTGAACTTGTCTCAGCCAATTATTCAGCTTTGACATAAGGAATGACATATATATATATTAAATCCATCATAAATAGAATCACATGCATAAACACTGCACATTACGCACAGTTGCGCTGTTAACATGACGCACATTAGCGAATGCACAATATCCTGCATGTGAACGCTGTTTATTAGCTGCATGCAGGCACATCTGCCCCAAGTCACATAAACCTAACTAGCATCTTTTCCCAAACCCCTAATAATTACACGTGTCCATTTGAAACGACCTGTTAAATGTCCTGTAACAGAAGCACCCGGATGGGGAACCAATGGGATCAGCAACAAACCTCTCTATTGTGTTGTCTATTTCTGTTAGGGTATAAATTAGGGGTGTGCACCGGCCACTTTTCGTGTTTTGTGTTTTGGTTTTGGATCTGGATCTTTCTTCGTGTTTTGGATCTGGATTGGTTTTGCCAAAACCACCCTTCCGTGTTTTGGGTTCTGGGTTTTGTGTTTTGGATCTGTATTTTTTTGAAAAAAAGCATAAAAACAGCTAAAATCACAGAATTTGTAGGTTTTTCTGCTCCTATGCTATTATTAACCTCAATAACCTTAATTTCCACTCATTTCCAGTCTATTCTGAACACCTCACACCTCACAATAGTGTTTTTATGTCCAAAAGGTTGCACCGAGGTAGCTGGATGACTATGCTAAGCGACACGAGTGGGCGGCACAAACACGTGACCCATCTAGGAGTGACACTGCAGTGGCAGGCAGGATAGCAGTTAGAAAAACTAGGCCCCAAACTGTACATAATGCAAAGAAAAAAAGAGGTGCAAGATGGAATTGTCCTTGGGCCCCCCAACCCACCCTTATGTTGTATAAACAGGACATGCACACTTTAACAAATCAATCATTTCAGCGCCAGGGTCTGCCACACAACTGTGGCTGAAATGATTGGTTCGTTTGGGCCCCCACAAAACAAGCTGGCAATTAATGTGTCCCTGCACAAACTGGCTCTACGGAGGCAAGATGTCATCCTCATCCTCCTCATCCACCGATTCCTCACCCTCTTCAGTGTGTACATCCTCATCCTCACAAAGTATTAACTCGTCCCCACTTGAATCCACCACCACAGGTCCCTCTGTACCTTCTGGAGGCTGGTCTCCCTGGAAGAGCTGATAATTCATTTTGATGAACATCATCTTCTCCACATTCTGTGGAAGCAACCTCCTACGCCTTTCGCTGACAAGGTTCCCGGCTGCACTAAACACTCTTTCGGAGTACACACTGGAGGGGGGGCAACTCAGGTAAAATAGAGCCAGTTTGTACAGGGGCCTCCAAATTGCCTCTTTTTCCTGCCAGTACAGGTATGGACTGTCTGACATGCCTACTTGGATGCTGTCACCGATGTAATCCTCCACCATTCTGTCAATGGTGACAGTATCATATGCAGTGACAGTAGACATGTCAGAAATTGTTGCCAGGTCCTTCAGTCCGGACCAGATGTCCAAAGTTGGTCCTGCCTGCCCTGCATCACCGCCAGCGGGTTGCTTAGGATACCTAAGTTTTTTCCTGGCAGCCCCAGTTGCGGGAGAAAATGAAGAAGGAGCCGTTGACGTGTCACGTTCCGCTTCAGCTGACAGTGTGTTCACCAGCAGGTCTTTGCACCTCTGCAGGCTTGTGTCGGCCGGAAAGAGAGACACCACATAGGCTTTAAACCTAGGATCGAGCACGGTGGCCAAAATGTAGTGGTCTGATTTCAACAGATTGACCACCCTGGAATCCTGGCAAAGCGAATGAAGGGCTTCATCCACAAGTCCCACATGCCGAGCGGAATCGCTCCGTCTTAGCTCCTCCTTCACTTTCTCCAGCTGCTTCTGCAAAAGCCTGATGAGGGGAATGACCTGACTCAAGCTGGCAGTGTCTGAACTGACTTCACGTGTGGCAAGTTCGAAGGGCTGAAGAACCTTGCACAACACGGAAATCATTCTCCACTGCGCTTGAGTCAGGTGCATACCCCCTCCTTTGCCTATGTCATAGGTGGATGTATAGGCTTGTATGGCCTTTTGCTGCTCCTCCATCCTCTGAAGCATATAGAGGGTTGAGTTCCACCGCGTCACAACCTCTTGCTTCAGGTGATGGCGGGGCAGGTTCAAGAGTGTTTGCTGGCGCTCCAGTCTTCGGCACGCAGTCGCTGAATGGCGAAAGTGGCCAGAAATTTTAAAGCGTCTCCTGCACGCCCCTGTCGCTTTTCAGAAAATTCTGCACCACCAAGTTTATTGTGTGAGCAAAACATGGGACATGCTGGAATTTGCCCAGATGTAATGCCCGCACAATATTGGTGGCGTTGTCAGATATCACAAATCCCCAGGAGAGTCTAAGTGGGGTAAGCCACTGGGCGATGATTTCCCTCAGTTTCTCTAAGAGGTTGTCGGCGGTGTGCCTCTTACTGAAACCGGTGATACACAGCGTAGCCTGCCTTGTAACGAGCTGGCGTTTCTGAGATGCTGCTACTGGTGACGCTGCTGCTGTTGCTGCGTAAGGTGATACATCTACCCAGTGGGCTGTCACAGTCATATAGTCCTTAGTCTGCCCTGTTCCACTTGTCCACATGTCCGTGGTTAAGTGGACATTGTGTACAACGGCATTTTTCAGGACACTGAGGACACTTTTTCTGACGTTTCTGTACAGTCTCGGTATCGCCTGCCTAGTGAAGTGGAATCTAGACGGGATTTGGAACCGGGGACACACTACCTCCATCAATTGTCTAAATCCCACTGCACTAATGGCGGATACCGGACGCACGTCTAACACCAACATAGCAGTCAAGGCCTCAGTTATACGTTTTGCTTCAGGATGACTGCTGTCGTACTTCATCCTCCTCGCTAAGGACTGTTGGAGGGTCAATTGTTTAGTAAAAGTAGTGGTGTTCCTACTTCCTCTCTGGGATGATGAACGACTCCCAGCAGCAGCAGCAACAGCAGCAGCGGCAGCAGTAGGCGTAGCAATGCAGGATCCTCCGGAGGAATCCCGGATAGGAGAGTCAGTCATGCCAGTGATATGGCCTGCAGGACTACTTCCGATCCTGACTAAGGAGGAAATTGACGAGGAGGGAGTTGACGGTGTGGTTTGCAGGCGCTTGGATACAACAGGACAACGGGATTTAGGTGTCCCTGGACTGCTTACGGTCTGAGCCAAAGTTTCTGAACTTGACAGTAACTTTTTATGAACGCGCTGCAGGTGCCGTATAAGGGAGGATGTTCCTAGGTGGTTGACGTCCCTACCCCTACTTATTTCACCTTTACATATGGTACATATGGCAAGACAGTTGTTGTCCGGATTTGGATAGAAATATTGCCAGACCAAAGAGGTGGAATGTTTGGTCTTCTGCCCAGGCATGACCGTGATGGGCTTTTTCATCCCACGGACAACAACTGTCTCCCCCGGAGCCTGATTTAAACAAACCACATCACCATCAGAATCCTCCTCGCCAACTTCCTCCTCAGCGCCAGCTACACCAGTATCCTCATCCTGTTGTACTTCAACAGTGACATCTTCAATTTGCATATCAGCAAGTGGACTGTGGGTGCTCCTTTCAGCACTTGCAGGGGGCGTGCAAATGGTGGAAAGAGCCACCTCTTCCCGTCCAGTGCTGGGAAGGTCAGGCATCGCAACCACCACCACACTTGGACTCTCTTTGGGGATTTGTGATATCTTCTTAGAAAGCACAGTTCTTCGCTGTGCTTTTGCCAGCTTAACTCTTTTGATTTTTTTAGTGGGAGGAGTGCTTCCATCGTCATGTGAAGCTGAACCACTAGTCATGAACATACTAGGGATCGACCTTAGCCGTTCCTTGCCACTCCGTGTCGTAAATGGCATATTGGCAAGTTTACGTTTCTCTTCAGCTGATTTAAATGTCTTTTTCAAGGTAATTTTCCTGAACTTTGCCATTTGGGATTGTATGTGCCCTCTACTATGACATTGGGCATCGGCCTTGGCAGACGACGTTGATGGCATGTTATCGTCTATGTCATGACTAGTGGCAGCAGCTTCAGCACTAGGAGGAAGTGGTTCTTGATCTTTCTCTATTTTATTTTTATCGGAGAAAGTTTGGTCCTCCATTTATGTTATATCGATTTGATATATACGTGCGGCTAAACACAGAAAATAAATTTTTTTTTGGTTCGGACTGGAGTGTACTTTGTGGGTTACAGCACCCTTTAACGGTCAAGCCAGCCGGCCCTTTACTTATGACACAGGCGCACTCTTGGCACTACTTTGTTGATGCACGTGCGGCTACTGCGCACACAATTCACAAACACAGAAAATAATTTTTTTTTGGTTTGGACTGGAGTGTACTTTGGGGGTTACAGCACCCTTTAACGGTCAAGCCAGCCGGCCCTTTACTTATGACACAGGCGCACGCTTGGCACTACTTTGTTGATGCACGTGCGGCTACTGCGCACACAATTCACAAACACAGAAAATAATTTTTTTTTAGGTTTGGACTGGAGTGTACTTTCGGGGGTTACAGCACCCTTAACGGTCAAGCCAGCCGGCCCTTTACTTATGACACAGGCGCACGCTTGGCACTACTTTGTTGATGCACGTGCGGCTACTGCGCACACAATTCACAAACACAGAAAATAATTTTTTTTTTGGTTTGGACTGGAGTGTACTTTCGGGGGTTACAGCACCCTTAACGGTCAAGCCAGCCGGCCCTTTACTTATGACACAGGCGCACGCTTGGCACTACTTTGTTGATGCACGTGCGGCTACTGCGCACACAATTCACAAACACAGAAAATATATTATTTTTTTAGCACTTGGGGGGAGCACCCCTGATGGACAGAGCACCCCCTGGACAACACTACAGCACCCCTTTAGGACTGGGACACTGCACAGGACTTTGGAACTGACTGCACAACACAGTCCAGCCAGCCCCTATGGACTTTGAAGTAGTGGACACAGCCCCTATTAACAACAGCAGCACAGCACAACACAGCCAGCCCCTATGGACTTTGAAGTAGTGGACAACAGCAGCACTACACTACACTACACTACACAGCACTAACTCCCACCCTCCCTCTTCACTGTCCACAGCCGAGTGAGAAAATGGCGCCGACGCGGGTACCTTATATAGGATCCAAAACCCGCGAGACTCGGAAGGCGGGATGATGACGTTTTGCCTCGATGTCAGATCCGAGTCAGGCGGGAAAAGTCGAGCCTGACTCGGATCGGACTCGGATCGGGGGGGCTCGGGGGGGTTCGGATTTCAGAAATCCGAACCCGCTCACCCCTAGTATAAATATGTGTGTTGTGACCCCCTTCTGGAGCTTCTTGCTGATTGCTGATTGACGGAGGTTTCTTGCTGATGCTGGTATCTGGGCCCAGAAGCGCGTGCGTATGTATAACTGTATCTTGGGTCTGTATGATTTCTTTGCGCTAAATTGTACTTAAATCACAGCATGTAACTATCTGTACTTTTACTTGAATAATACTTTGTGCTTTGGAAACACATGTTCAAGGTCTGAAGGCATTTATTTACTGTATGACTGTGTACGCAAATAGCGTCAATTTTAGAGGTTTATAGGCAGGTTTTAGAAGGTATAGGTAGGAGCATATAGAGGTTCAAATTCAGTATCCTTAATTCATACTGTACAGGCTCCAGAGCGGAGTTTATACAACTACGGGTAATGCAGATTACACATCTCCACTAGTGAAGAGAAATAACTGGCTGGTAACTGGCCTTTGCACTGAGAAGTGTCAGCAGAAGTGCCAGCTGTGCGGAGTTGGGCGTACAGTACATGTAATTACGTCTGTTTTCAGGCATATCTTTTGCACCAAGAATAGGGCAAGACCATAGGAAAAGACAAAACATACAGATGTAGGTGGTCCATTTGCAAAGATGCATACAACCCTGCATACAGACCATTACACGCATTTAGGGCCCGATTCAGACCCGCTCGCTGGGCTGCGTTCGCACGTAGCCGGCCGATGTTTGCAATGTGCGCATACGTATATGACGCAGTACGTGTTCGCGAACTAGTCCATGCGATCGGGAAGTGTTCGCACTGAGCACACAGATGCCTCGCTAGATTGAGTGACAGGACGAGACGCTTGTGGGTGGTGACAGGGGCCGGTAGATGAAAACGGGGGTGTGGTGGTGCAAACGCAGGTGTGTTTGAGCGTCTTAAATCCATTTCAGAGGTGTGCATAATTAAGACACAGCGTTCTGGTACATGTTACATGGCTGAATTACACACTGAAGCACTCGTAGCGCTTGCGGTAGGGTATGGTCAGCCACAAGTGCTGCGTATGGCTCTGATGTTACTCGATGCTACAAATTGTTGAATACACTTCCTGGAGATGACAAGTATTACTAAAGGAAAGTGGGCGTCTTAAGACAGTGTAGTGGGCATCTAAATACACACTGCGATCGAATGCCAAGACATCGTGGGTGTGCTAATGCCTTGCCGTGCGATCGCGGGAATTGCATACTTTGGCAGTGTGCGAACGCATCTAGCGAGTGGGTCTGAAAAGGGCCCTTAGTTCGGTGAACGTATTATGGCCAACTTACGCTCAATTCTGTAAATGAGATGGATAGTTTTATCTGATATAGTAGAGAGGTTTTTTAAGTTTGTTGAAGTCTATAGGAGAGATGTATCAAGCTTTGGAGAAACATAGAGTGGAGAAGTTGCCCAAATCAGCCAATCAGTTTCTGTCATTTATCTAGCACAGTCTTTGAAATGACAATTAGACGCTGATTGACTGTTATGGGCAACTTCTCCATTTTATCTTTCTCCAAGGTTTGATACATCTCCCCCTAATAGGGGTGTGTATTTTGCAAGCACATAGGTGTAAATATATCATGTATGCCTGGCATGAACCTGACACATATGGTACTAGCACTTACCTTTATATCCTATATTTACCGATGCATGCAATTGTGGCTTTTTTTATTTTACATCTGTGGCCAATCCTGTAAAATCACGGAGTAGTTTGTACATACACGATTATTGTACTGTGTTTTGAGGCAGCCGTCGTGAAGGAATGTGACCTCATACACCGTTGCTCAAGTCACAGCAATCAGTTGGTCTCTGTACGCCAGGACCCCGGGAGACTTGTCCTTTCCTCTCTCATAATGTGCCTCTTATTCGCATAACTAAAACAACTCGGAGCAACAGCACTACATTGGCTTGTACTGACCAATTTGATGTGCGACCTTCGTACTCCTGTGTGCGACTGAGTATCACCCTGTGTAAGAAGGGCTCCGATGGCGCGGCCGTGACTTTTTCGCACACCAAGTTCCATTGTGCTCCATTTGCGACAAAATTTCTGTGTGGTTAAAGTCACAGCCAGGCACGTAAGTGGTGTTTCGCTGCGAATAAGATGCTAAATTTATAGAAAACTACTGTACGCTACTCCCTGGGGCGTATCTATACTGGGTGCAGGTTGTGCTGGGAACACGGGCCCCTGGGTCCAGGATGGCCCTGCACCGCACACCCTGCACCCATATAATTACTTACCTCTCCAGAGTCCCACGTCGGTGCGGGGTTACGGCGCTGTAAAAATGCCTGGAAAATGGCCGCCGCGGCAGTACAGGGAAAATAGCTGCCGTGCGGCAGTACAGGGAAAATAGCCGCCGTGCGGCAATTTTCCCGGTGACCAGCGCATCCTCTATAGAATATGGGCGCACTCTGGTGCCCAGAGTCTATAACTCCGGCGCTGGCCGCACACAGCTCAGTGAGCTGCCGGACATGGAGAAGGGGGTCGGTGTCGGAGACTGCACACGGGCCCCCTCTTCTCTAGAAACGCCCCTGGCTACTCCTCATGGAGTGTCACAGTTGTGCCGGGCATCATATGGCGTATAGACGTTAGGGGTATGAGAACACTCCTGTAAGATTCTGTGATCAGCTGTCACTTAGGACATTAGTTACAATTTAACTAACACATCATTTTAATGGAATAAGGACTAAACAATAAAAAATATCTCAACAATGGACCAGTACAAACATGTGTCAAAAGGTGACTTCAGGCCGTAAGTAAAGACAAACAGTTCTGGTACATATTCCCCATCATCCTATGAATTCAGGTATATCCGGAGTTCTGGGAAAATAATGTATCGCAAGATACAGAAGTCTGGTGGCAAAATCCTGGACTGTGCGAGTCTTAATTATAATATTATAACATTTATCTTTCTGCAATGAAAGCTGTGAAAATAAAATAGTTCAGATCTGCCGCACTCTTTTGGCGCTCCTGTAAGCGTCAGAACTTTTTAATTCACATATATTGTCATAAACTACACTACAACTGCTACAGTGGGGTTGGGTATGGGAGACTGGCAGTCAGGATGCTGGTTGTCAAAATACCGACAGCAGAATCCAGATGCTCAGAATCCCAACAGGGGCTAGGTAAGTATCCTAACCCTCCCCCTTCACCCTTTAACCTTACCCCTCCCTTCCTGCATCCTAACTTCTCCTCCCTGTTAGTACCTGAACTTAACCCTCTCCCCTTAGTGCCTAACCCTAAGCCCAACTGGTGATGCCTAACCCCCCCCCCCCCTGCAGCCTATCCCTAACCCCCCAGAACGGTACACAGGCTGTCGGGATTCTGGCATCGGCATCTTACCTGATGTCGGGATTCCAGCGCCGGTGTTGTGGCCGCAGGTCGGGATTCCAGCGCTGGGATTTCACCCGTCGGCATCCCGATCATAGGTAAACTAACTACATCCGCTACAGTAAATGGGGCTTTATATATGGTCTATCTGGCAAATTGTATCCAATTGACACATTTTTATGTAATAATCTGTACATACCTGTGCAAAGACTTGTCCAATGCAAGATCGTGGCCCCAGAGAGAATGGGAAATATGAAAAGTACGGCCTGTTTGTGAAAAAGAAATGTATTAACAACACCCAGGCATAGCACCCATGTCTCAAAGTTTATGCCACAAAGGTATGAGTATCTTGTGCAATTTCATTTAAATTTACACCTCTCTAATGCCATGCCAAGGTCTGGAGAGTGATGTACCCCATTACTAACAAGAGAAAGATGTTACACAAACTGGCGTTTTAATAAATAAATAAAATCTCGTGGGTAACAAAAGCATCACAGGCAAATAAATATAATTACTTTGGGGCATCTGGGTGGAACCTGTCTGGGTTGAAGACGAGGGGATCTGGATAAAACTGCTCCATCCTCTGCATGATGTATGAGTTAAACTGCAGAGAGAACCATGGGAGACGGTTAGCTGGTAGGATTACATGAAATAATAGAAATTTTAAAGAAAAAAAAATGTACATCGAGTACAGAATAGAATAAAATGTACTTTCATTAATACATCTCTTTCCCAAAATATCAGCATTAACAATTGTGTCAGGGTCCACATGCTAAGAGGTCCCATCGCAGAGACAGAGCAGCACATGCTGAGAGGTCCCGTCACAGAGGCAGAGCAGCACATGCTGAGAGGTCCCGTCACAGAGACAGAGCAGCACATGCTGAGAGGTCCCATCACAGAGACAGAGCAGCACATGCTGAGAGGTCCCGTCACAGAGACAGAGCAGCACATGCTGAGAGGTCCCGTCACAGAGGCAGAGCAGCACATGCTAAGAGGTCCCATCGCAGAGACAGAGCAGCACATGCTGAGAGGTCCCATCGCAGAGACAGAGCAGCACATGCTGAGAGGTCCCATCACAGAGACAGAGCAGCACATGCTGAGAGGTCCCGTCACAGAGACAGAGCAGCACATGCTGAGAGGTCCCGTCACAGAGGCAGAGCAGCACATGCTGAGAGGTCCCGTCACAGAGGCAGAGCAGCACATGCTGAGAGGTCCCGTCACAGAGACAGAGCAGCACATGCTGAGAGGTCCCATCACAGAGACAGAGCAGCACATGCTGAGAGGTCCCGTCACAGAGACAGAGCAGCACATGCTGAGAGGTCCCGTCGCAGAGACAGAGCAGCACATGCTGAGAGGTCCCATCACAGAGGCAGAGCAGTACATGCTGAGAGGTCCCATCACAGAGGCAGAGCAGCACATGCTGAGAGGTCCCATCACAGAGGCAGAGCAGCACATGCTGAGAGGTCCCCTCACAGAGACAGAGCAGCACATGCTGAGAGGTTCCGTCACAGAGGCAGAGCAGCACATGCTGAGAGGTCCCATCACAAAGGCAGAGCAGCACATGCTGAGAGGTCCCGTCGCAGAGACAGAGCAGCACATGCTGAGAGGTCCCGTCACAGAGACAGAGCAGCACATGCTGAGAGGTCCCATCACAGAGACAGAGCAGCACATGCTGAGAGGTCCCGTCACAGAGGCAGAGCAGCACATGCTGAGAGGTCCCATCACAGAGGCAGAGCAGCACATGCTGAGAGGTCCCATCACAGAGGCAGAGCAGCACATGCTGAGAGGTCCCATCACAGAGGCAGAGCAGCACATGCTGAGAGGTCCCATCGCAGAGGCAGAGCAGCACATGCTGAGAGGTCCCATCGCAGAGACAGAGCAGCACATGCTGAGAGGTCCCATCGCAGAGACAGAGCAGCACATGCTGAGAGGTCCCGTCACAGAGACAGAGCAGCACATGCTGAGAGGTCCCATCACAGAGGCAGAGCAGCACATGCTGAGAGGTCCCGTCACAGAGACAGAGCAGCACATGCTGAGAGGTCCAGTCACAGAGACAGAGCAGCACACGCTGAGAGGTCCCATCACAGAGACAGAGCAGCACACGCTGAGAGGTCCCGTCACAGAGGCAGAGCAGCACACGCTGAGAGGTCCCGTCACAGAGACAGAGCAGCACACGCTGAGAGGTCCCGTCACAGAGGCAGAGCAGCACACGCTGAGAGGTCCCGTCACAGAGACAGAGCAGCACACGCTGAGAGGTCCCGTCGCAGAGACAGAGCTGCACATGCTGAGAGGTCCCGTCACAGAGACAGAGCAGCACATGCTGAGAGGTCCCGTCACAGAGGCAGAGCAGCACATGCTGAGAGGTTCCGTCACAGAGACAAAGCAGCACATGCTGAGATGTCCAGTCACAGAGACAGAGCAGCACATGCTGAGAGGTCCCATCACAGAGACAGAGCAGCACATTCTGAGAGGTCCCATCACAGAGGCAGAGCAGCACATGCTGAGAGGTCCCATCACAGAGGCAGAGCAGCACATGCTGAGAGGTCCCGTCACAGAGACAGAGCAGCACATGCTGAGAGGTCCCGTCACAGAGACAGAGCAGCACATGCTGGGAGGTCCCGTCGCAGAGGCAGAGCGGCACATGCTGAGAGGTCCCGTCACAGAGGCAGAGCGGCACATGCTGAGAGGTCCCATCACAGAGGCAGAGCAGCACATGCTGAGAGGTCCCATCACAGAGACAGAGCAGCACATGCTGAGAGGTCCCGTCACAGAGACAGAGCAGCACATGCTGAGAGGTCCCGTCACAGAGACAGAGCAGCACATGCTGAGAGGTTCCGTCACAGAGGCAGAGCAGCACATGCTGAGAGGTCCCGTCACAGAGACAGAGCAGCACATGCTGAGAGGTCCCGTCACAGAGACAGAGCAGCACATGCTGAGAGGTCCCGTCACAGAGGCAGAGCAGCACATGCTGAGAGGTTCCGTCACAGAGACAAAGCAGCACATGCTGAGATGTCCAGTCACAGAGACAGAGCAGCACATGCTGAGAGGTCCCATCACAGAGGCAGAGCAGCACATGCTGAGAGGTCCCATCACAGAGGCAGAGCAGCACATGCTGAGAGGTCCCATCACAGAGGCAGAGCAGCACATGCTGAGAGGTCCCATCACAGAGGCAGAGCAGCACATGCTGAGAGGTCCCGTCACAGAGACAGAGCAGCACATGCTGGGAGGTCCCGTCGCAGAGGCAGAGCGGCACATGCTGAGAGGTCCCGTCGCAGAGGCAGAGCGGCACATGCTGAGAGGTCCCATCACAGAGACAGAGCAGCACATGCTGAGAGGTCCCATCGCAGAGACAGAGCAGCACATGCTGAGAGGTCCCATCACAGAGGCAGAGCAGCACATGCTGAGATGTCCAGTCACAGAGACAGAGCAGCACATGCTGAGAGGTCCCGTCACAGAGACAGAGCAGCACATTCTGAGAGGTCCCGTCACAGAGGCAGAGCAGCACATGCTGAGAGGTCCTATCACAGAGACAGAGCAGCACATGCTGAGAGGTCCCGTTGCAGAGGCAGAGCAGCACATTTTGAGAGGCCCCATCGCAGAGACAGAGCAGCACATGCTGAGAGGTCCCATCACAGAGGCAGAGCAGCACATGCTGAGAGGTCCCATCACAGAGGCAGAGCAGCACATGCTAAGAGGTCCCGTCACAGAGACAGAGCAGCACATGCTGAGAGGTCCCATCACAGAGGCAGAGCAGCACATGCTAAGAGGTCCCGTTGCAGAGGCAGAGCAGCACATGAAGTAGAGGTCTGCATGCTGGAAACAGTGTCTCTCAGTTGGTGCCTATATTGAGAGTCAGAGATGTGTTTCCTTTCCTGTACTAGACCCTGGCAGCCATATAGAGTTATAGAGTACAGTACAGCACCGAAAGGGTCCTCTCCACCAACAGTACCGATGGCTGATAAAAGCTCCATCCCCTGGTAGGCACCATCAGTGGCGTAAAATCATCCCAGGTTCCCACTGGCAAGATAAATGTTGGTGCCCCCCCCAAATTTAAACTTACCCCCCCAGCACCTATTCCAGCCCCAGCTGCCGCCGCCCCCCTATGCAGTTCCTCTTATACAGTGCCCCCAATAGTGCCCCCAGTAGTGTCTTTTATACAGTGACCCCAGTAGTGCCCCATATACAGTTCCCCCAGTAGTGGTCCCCCTATGCAGTGACACCAGTAGTGCCCCTTATACAATGCCCTCAGTAGTGCCCCTTATGCAGTGTCACCTATGTAGTGTCCCCCAGTAATGGTCCCCCTATGCAGTGCCTCCAGTAGTGCCCCCTATACAGTTCCCCTTATGCAGTGCCCGCCTATGTAGTGCCCTCCAGTAATAGTCCCCCTATGCAGTAGCTCCAGTAGTGCCCCTTATACAGTGCCCCCAGTAGTGGTCCCCCTATGCAGTGCCCATTATACAGTGCCCTCAGTAGTGGCCCTTCCTATGCAGTGCCCCCAGTAGTGCCCCTTTTACAGTGCCCCGGTATGTAGCGCCCCCAGTAGAGGGTCCCCCCTATTTAGTGCTCCATTATGTAGTGCCCCCAGTAGTGGATCCCCCCTATGCAGTGACCCTTACAGATGGGGCACTGCATAGGGGTGATTACTTACCTGAATCCCCATTCCTGCACTTGCCACCATCCACTCCTCTGTCCTCCTGCTCGGCATTACGGCAGAAACATCATGACGTCTCTCCCATCACCACTGCGGGAGTCGGAAGAGCTTCGCCCGGCTCCCTCCATGGATACAGCATCTAATGAGAGTCTGTCTGACTCACATTGGCTGCTAAAACAAACACATCGCCGGTGGTGTGTTTGTTACTGATCGGCGGGCAGGGGGGTTTCTGTTTAATCCCCCCTGCGTGCGCGTATGGTGCTCAGGTGGGTCGCATCGGTCACATGCTACCGTGACCATAGACCACGCTGGCAGCAGCAGATCATGGAGGTGGAGCGCCGATCAGCAGTGACGCTCCTCCTCCATGCAGCTCCTCAGCCCTGCAACAGGTAGACACGGAACGTCCAGGTGACCATGGAGCCGAGTGCCCCCTTAAGGGCTGGCGCCTGGTGACAAATGACTCCATTGTCTCCGGGAGTTCCGCCACTGGGCACCATTATTTCCTTCCCTTTCTGGTGGAGCAGCTGATGTGAATACATTTTACACATTGAGCCTGATTATGAGTCACACACAAAGCGACCAGATGGCTGCGGCAGTCAGATTGGCCACATTTGCTAAGGCGAGTATCCATGCTTTTGATTGTAAGCTCTCAGGAGCAGGGCCCTCTTCCCTCATGTGCTTTTCCTTCCCTCACTTATACCATCATCTCCTCCACACGGCCTGCAGTGGCACCAAACCTTTGGGATTGGCCACCCCGCTGCTTATGTTTATAGACATTGGGCCTGATTTAGCATGCTAATGCAGCCAGGACCGACGAGAGTCGCGGCGTGCTCGGGTAAAAGGGGTGTGGCCTAATCATGGGAGGCGTGGCCATGTCCCCTTCAAGGAAAAGAAAAGAAAAAAAACTTTGCAGCAGCGCTGTGCACTGACGAGGGGGGCGCTCTGAGCCCCCTCAGCCCGACGCATAATCAGCTTGATTGCTCCCCCCACAGGCATAGGAGACTGCTGTGGCTGCTTCATAACAGCCACGAGCAGTCTCTCAGTGCAGCCCAGCACACAGCAGCGTGTGCTGGGCTGCTGTGATGAAAGAGGGGGGGAGCAGTACCGGACCCAGGCCCCCACTGGGCCCCTCCAGCAAGCCCGGGCCCGGGTAATTTGTACCTGCTCCCCCCCCCCTCACGGCGCCCCTGAATGCAGCAGGAGGTGTCTGGTGTAAATAAACACCTCCTGACAGCACTGCAGATCCTAGTGCTGAGTTCAAAGACGTGGCATCGGATCACCTGTGAGACCATCGGCCATCTGAGTAACCTTCGCAGCTCCATAGCCGAGACCAGGAAGTCTCAATTGGAAGATGCACACCCTGGCTTCCGCTCTCCCAGAAAACTTGGGTGGCGCAAACCCGTTTTCCAGAAAAGAGGGTGGCCCTGCCCCTCCCCAGGCCCGGCAACAGGGGGGGACTAAAGGGAAACCCTTACCGGGCCCCGATGTCCAGAGGGGCCTTGAGGACCGGACAGGCACAAAACGGGGCCGCGGCGGCCAGGACCCATAGCCGCTGCCCAGCCCCATCTTCACCTCCCTTGTAGCCTGGCCCGGGCAGCGCTGGGATCTTCCAGGTGGCTCAGCTGCGGCCCGGGCCGGACATGACCTTTAGTGGGAAACTCGGCGGCGTGACGTCATGTTACGTCGCCACAAGTCTTCCCTGCCCGCCAGGCAATCTGCTCCGTTGCACTGGGGACTTGGATCTAGCAACAAGGTAGAGCTTATCTCCCCTTCGCGCTAGGGACCTGGAAGAGACAGGACTGCCCTAGCAACAACCTTGAGAAGTTTAGGGGATGATAGAGGAATAGGGGCTGGGGCAAAGGAAGATAATAGATGCTGGGGACAGAAGAAGGTGAAGGGGGAAGCTGATAGGGTCTGGGGGCAGAGGAAGGTGATAGGGGATGGAGGAAGGTGAAGAGGCCAGAGGAAGATGATGGGGCCTGGGGCAGAGGAAAGTGTTAGGGGCTGGGGTGCAGAGGAAGGTGATGGGGCTGGGGCAGAGGAAGATGACAGGGGCAGGGGGCAGAGGAAGGTGATGGGCCTGGGGCAGAGGAAGGCGATGGGGGCTGGGGGTGAAGGAAGGTGATGGGTGCTTCTGGGCTGAGGATGGTGATGAGATGCTGAATTTGAGGAAGGTGATGAGGGGCTGAGGACTGAGGATGGCTGGCTGCAGACACCATCCCTCCTACCCCTGAGGCATCCACAGCACTGTCATCAAGAAGACCTTACAAGAGACTGCAGACAAGAACTACAGCCTCCATCATCAGTGACAGAGAGACAGTGTGGTACATCATAGTGTATTTTTACTTTATTTAAAGGCTGGCATATCCTTCAGGTGACTTATCATGCTTCATATATCACACATGCAGGGGAGGGATGTGCAGGATCGGGGGTGGTGGTGAGAAGTTGGGGCCCCCAGAGACATCAGTGTACCAGGCCCCGAGATTCTATTGCCGGCCCTGCCCCTCCCCACCCCTTATTGACAGGCTGCAGCTTTAAGGAACTGCGGGAGATCTCACAGTAGAAGATCGGTGCATGCGCAGTACAGATCCTGTGCTTGCGTTGATCTTCTAACATTGGAGTAGTACACCAACCATCGGGTTCTGAATCAAGCCCCTTTTCCATGTCCTGCAATGTTTTGTTCTGTACAGTATGTCACTCTTTTCTTGTTTTGTGCATTCTGTTGATGTTCTTTGTAAGGCGCTGCAGAGCCCTTGTGGCGCCATATAAATAAAGAAAAATAATAATAATAACACAGCTTCATGCGTATAGTCACACTGCCAACTAGTTTTCCATCCACAGCCACAACTGTCTGTATTGTATGGTGCAATGGAATATTCTGACGCTATATAAATAACCGCCATCATTAGCTTCTGCACATACACCTGCCCCATGCTGAGTGTAGAAGATACATCAGAAACTGGTGTCCCTTAGTCCTCCGCGTGCCTAAGAATAGCCAGAACTTTGGTTACACACCCAGGACACTCCCACAGATCAGATCTCTTAAGTGCATCCACAAGCAGCCGTCCAGCTGACACCCAGAATTGTCCATCTCACTGGCAGGGAGGACTGGCCACGCACAGAGCCTCTGGAAAGATGCACATGCATGGTGTGGTGCAGACATCGCTTCATGGACTTGCATGAGACTCAGAAAGTAATCAGGCTCATTGTGTTCATTAAAGCACATTAGAGCCACCAATACACTGGCCACACTACTGGGAACATATCTTGGAGGCTGAATAACCGCCAGGTGAAAATACAGATGCCGTAAGCCCGATCATGAGAGTACCCGACAGGGATATGCAAGTATACTAACCCTACCCCTCTCCCGCCCCTAACCCTCCTTTGGGGATGCCTAACCCTAACCCACCCCCCCCGGAGGTGCCTAATCCTAACCCCCCTTCCCTGCAGCTTAACCCGAACCTTCCCCCCCCCCCCGGTGGTGCCTAACCCCCACCTTCACTCCCTAGACCTAACCCTCCCCGGGGGTAGGCCTAACCCTAACCTCCCCCAGGTGGTGCCTAACCCTAACCTCCCCCTGGTGGTGCCTAACACCCCCTTCCCTGCAGCCTAACCCTAACCCTCCTCGGGGGTTGCCTAAACCTAAGTTCCCCTGGGAGTGCCTAAACCTAACCCTCCCCCCCACTGCTATGAACTGACAGGCCAGCTTACTTTTGTTCGGGAAGCCGTCTGTCGAGATTCCGGCGTCGGGATCTAGACAGGAGTCGGGATTTAGACTCATGGATTTAGACAGATGGATTCCCAGCCATCGGTATTTCAACTACATCCCAAGTAGGTACCAGACACACTTCAATGCATTGCTGTGGTCAGTGGCTGACATGGATTTGGAACGTACCGTCACAGTTACTTTAGGGGGAATCTTCAACCCCTCTATGATAATTTCTTCTTCCAATGCCCGTGATGTACCTGGAGCTGTGGGGTAAAGTCGCAACGTCTCCTTTAGTACCTAGAAGGAAAGATACACACTATGGGTCACTCATCATCCACAGGACTTGTGTGTGCATAATTCATTTCTTATTTGTACAAATGTGCCTAATCCATCCGGTACATAGGAGCATATGTGCTGTACATCTCCATTCTGGGCCTTGGAACTTGCCATGTAAAGCGGTTCTGTATAATGTCTTCAAGATTATGGCACCAGTCGGATATGTGCGAGGTGGAAACCATAACACTGTCATTTTATCGCCCATCCTTCTACCACTTCAGGACAATCCCCTTCATGAATCTCAACTTTTTCTCTTAAAAGAGCTGCTCATTTCTGTATGTTGCTGTAAATCACAGGAGTGAGCCTAACCCACATTTAGCGGTCAGTGGTCCCCATCTCCTCCATTCAGATTATCTGATACAAAGTAATATTCTACACCCATTATAAGGCCTGATTCATTACCGATCGCAACTGCGATTCCGTACGCAGATGGCCGATTGTTGTGTACTGCGCATGCATTGCAGTGTGCATGCGCAAAAGCTTCACTGCAATCACAGAGACTACGCAGACCCATCGCAGAGTGATTGACAGGAAGGGACCACATGGAGGTGGTGACGAGGGGTGGTTGGTGAAACACAGGCGTGCCAGTGCATTTGTACGCTGTTACAGGGGTGTGCATAAACTGGCCACTGCGATGCCCTACACAGCTTGGGCTTTCACTGCGTGCGATGAAGTTAGCAATTTCCGAGTAAGGTCAGACTTTGTGCAAGTGTGCGTGAGGCTCCGATGGTACTCGATGTTACCGATGATTTCGCAGACTTGAAAAGTATTACGGATGAGTGTAAGGTGAAGTGGGCGTCCTTATGTTAGGCTGCACCGGCATTGCGATAACATTCATCAGCATATTTTCGCAGTGGGACTGTGTGTGTAATCGCAGCTGCGATCACGCTAGCGATCCGTAATGTATCAGACCCATAGATACACCACTGTCAACATGGTTTTCCTTTCTGAGACTCACCTGGGGGGGGCTTTAAAACTTTGTGACTTCCAATCTCTTTGTTGCATAAAGTATCAACATTTCATAGATAACCTTTAGTAACCTCGTATTATTATAAATACTGTATATAAACTAGGGGTGTGCACCGGCCACTTTTCGTGTTTTGTGTTTTGGTTTTGGATCTGGATCTTTCTTCGTGTTTTGGATCTGGATTGGTTTTGCCAAAACCACCCTTCCGTGTTTTGGGTTCTGGGTTTTGTGTTTTGGATCTGTATTTTTTTGAAAAAAAGCATAAAACAGCTAAAATCACAGAATTTGTGTTTTTTTCTGCTCCTATGCTATTATTAACCTCAGTAACCTTAATTTCCACTCATTTCCAGTCTATTCTGAACACCTCACACCTCACAATAGTGTTTTTATGTCCAAAAGGTTGCACCGAGGTAGCTGGATGACTATGCTAAGCGACACGAGTGGGCGGCACAAACACGTGGCCCATCTAGGAGTGACACTGCAGTGGCAGACAGGATGGCAGCTGGAAAACTAGGCCCCAAACTGTACATAATGCAAAGAAAAAAAAAGAGGTGCAAGATGGAATTGTCCTTGTGATTGTTGTATAAACAGGACATGCACACTTTAACAAACCAATCATTTCAGCGCCAGGGTCTGCCACACGACTGTGGCTGAAATGACTGGTTCGTTTGGGCCCCCACAAAACAAGCTGGCAATTAATCTGTCCCTGCACAAACTGGCTCTACGGAGGCAAGATGTCGTCCTCATCCTCCTCATCCACCAATTCCTCACCCTCTTCAGTGTTGTGTACATCCTCATCCTCACAGAGTATTAATTCGTCCCACGCTGGAATCCACCACCACAGGTCCCTCTGTACGTTCTGGAGGCTGGTCTCCCTGGAAGAGTTGATAATTCATTTTTATGAACATCATCTTCTCCACATTTTGTGGAAGCAACCTCCTACGCCTTTCGCTGACAAGGTTCCCGGCTGGACTAAACACTCTTTCGGAGTACACACTGGAGGGGGGGCAAATCAGGTAAAATAGAGCCAGTTTGTACAGGGGCCTCCAAATTGCCTCTTTTTCCTGCCAGTACAGGTACAGACTGTCTGACATCCCTACTTGGATGCTGTCACCAATGTAATCCTCCACCATTCTGTCAGTGGTGACAGTATCATATGCAGTGACAGTAGACATGTTAGAAATTGTTGGCACGTCCTTCAGTCTGGCCCAGATGTCCAAACCGGCCCTTGACTTATGACACCGGCGCACGCTTTGCGCTGCTACTGTGTTGATGCACGTGCGGCTAAAGCGCATACAATTCACAAACACAGAGAAAATTTTTTATTTTTTTTTGGAGCACTTTGGGTTTACACCACCCTTTAACAGACTTATGGGACACAGGCACACGCTTGGCGCTGCTCCTTTGTTGATGCACGTGCGGCTACTGCGCATACATTTCGCACACAAACAGAAAAAAAAGAAGAATTTTTTATTTTTTGTGGAGCGCACTTTGGGGGTTACACCACCCTTTAACAGACTTATGACATAGGCGCACGCTTGGTACTGCTCCTTTGTTGATGCACATGCAACCACAGTGCACACAATTCACAAACACAGAAAATTATTTTTTATTTTGTTTGGAGTGCACTTTTGGGGTTACAGCACCCTTTAATGGTCAAGCCAGCCGGGCCCTTTACTTGTTTGGACACAGGCGCACGCTTAGCGCTACTTTGTTGATGCACGTGCCGCTGCTGCGCACACAATTCACAAACACAGAAAAAATATATATATATTTTTTTTTGGAGTGCACTTTTGGGGTTACAGCACCCTTTAATGGACAAGCCAGCTGGCCCTTGATTTATGACACAGGCGCACGCTTGGCGCTACTTTGTTGATGCACGTGCGGCTACTGCGCACACAATTCACAAACAGAAAATTATTTTTTATTTTGTTTGGAGTGCACTTTGGGGGTTACAGCACCCTTTAACGGACAAGCCAGCCGGCCCTTGATTTATGACACAGGCGCACGCTTGGCGCTACTTTGTTGATGCACGTGCGGCTACTGCGCACACAATTCACAAACAGAAAAAAAAAATGTTTTTATTTTTTTTTGGAGTGCACTTTGGGTGAGCACCCCTGATGGACAGATCACCCCCTGGACAACACTACAGCACCCCTTTAGGACTACAGCCTTTATGAGACACTGCACAACACAGTCCAGCCAGCCCCTATAGACTTTGGAGTGGACACAGCCCCTATGGACAACTGACTGCACAACATAGCCCAGCCAGCCCCTATGACAGCAACACAACACAGCCCAGCCAGCCCCTATGGACAACAGTGGCACAACACAGCCCAGACAGCCCCTATGGACTGAGTGGACACAGCCCCTATGGACAACAGCGGCACAACACAGCCAAGCCAGCCCTAGCTCCCACCCTCCCTCTTCACTGTCCACAGCCGGAGTGAGAAATGGCGCCGACACGGGAACCTTTTTTAGAATCCAAAACCCGCAAGATCCGGAAGGCGGGATGATGACGTTTTGCATCGATTTCAGTTCCGAGTCAGGCGGGAAAACCCGAGCCGTACTCGGTTCCCGACTCGGATAGGGAGGGCTTGGGGGGTTCGGATTTCAGAAATCCGAACCCGCTCATCCCTAATATATATATATTATATGTGAATGGAGCAAATCGGCGGCACTTGGAGACTTGTGAGGAAGTTTAATGTGACACCTCACATCACACCGACGCTATTATATGCTGCAATGCACATAGATATTTGCTTTTCCTGTATAATTGTCTCTAACATTTACACTTAGCTATTTCCATCTTATCTTTTTTTTCTGTAACAGGATGGCCAGCCGCGTCGATCCGCTGGCGTCCTGGTTGTCTTGACAACGGGAGACATGCAGCGTGACGACATCATCATTGCGGGACTCCGGCTGCGACACAGGGAGTCCTAGGTGGCGTCCGGTTCACTTCTCTTGGCGGGCTTCTCCCTTTATAATGTAAGCTGTCTTTTAGTTCTTCTACCTCGGCAAGGGGCGTGTGAGCCCTGAAACGTCGGTGTGATGTGAGGGGTCACATTAAACTTCTTCACAAGTCTCCAAGTGCCGCTGATTTGTTCCACTTGTTTGCAGAAGGCACAGGAGCATGTATTGGTCGGTTTAGAGGAGTGCCGGTCCGTCTGAATAAATTTACTGGTAATCTCCTATACCGAGCTGAACAGCCCCCTCAGGAAAAAAAACAGACGGCACTTGTCAGTAGTTGTAAAAAAGTGATATATTGTCACAAATCACATAGGTGCTGAACCATTGTTTTTTTTCATCAGGACATGTCCTGATGAAAAGACAGATGGGTCGTAAAACGACAGCACCTACTGAGGAGTGCCGCCTGTTTTTTTCCTGAGGGGCTGTTCAGCTCGGTATGGGAAGTTGTTAGGGGCACCAATCAAAATTTTGCCTAGGGCATCAAATGGGCTAGGGCCGGCTCTGCCCAGACTGATACAGCAGCACAGCACCACTGGACTGGACTGATACAGCAGAGCAGGTCACCCCCAGACTGATACAGCAGCACAGCACCACTGGACTGGACTGATACAGCAGAGCAGGTCACCCCCAGACTGATACAGCAGCACAGCACCACTGGACTGGACTGATACAGTAGAGCAGGTCACCCCAGACTGATACAGCAGCACGGCACCACTGGACTGGACTGATACAGTAGAGCAGGTCACCCCAGACTGATACAGCAGCACAGCAACACTGGACTGGACTGATACAGTAGAGCAGGTCACCCCCAAACTGATACAGCAGCACAGCAACCCTGGACTGGACTGATACAGCAGAGCAGGTCACCCCCAGACTGATACAGCAGCACAGCACCACTGGACTGGACTGATACAGCAGAGCAGCTCAACCCCAGACTGATACAGCAGCACAGCACCACTGGACTGGACTGATACAGCAGAGCAGCTATGCCACTTTCCCACAAACACTACACTAGAGATTGAGACACATCCTCTCACTACCCTCTCCAGGCCTGGAGTGAAGATGGTGGGGCGGGAGGCGCAAAATGTGTAAAGTCTGGGTTTCGCGAGAATCCAACACCAGGATGATGATGTTTTGCCTCGATCCGGGAACAGAGTCTGGTGGGAAAGCCCGAGCGGGACTCGGTTCCCGGACCGGGGGGGGGGGGGGAGCTCAGGGGGGGGTTCAGATTATCCCTAGAAAGTACCTGAGACAAATATTGCAGCTTGCCCAGATCTTCATACTCAATGTCTCTTCTGTCACCAATAACTTCATCCACTTCAGCCTGGGCTCTGAAGGATTACACAGATTGAATTAAAAAAATGTATTTGATTTTCTTGGTTTTTCAAATATAATCGTGTATATAGAAAGAAGGGAACAAAATAAGTATTGGGGAGTACACTTACGTCATACAAATTTGGATTGAACATAATGTTGAGTTTCAAGTGACCGCTAGTTACACTTTGTATTACTAAATTAGTAATAATCCCATAAGTTACAGTGCACACAGGACTAAACATGTAGGTCTTCAGGTAATATCTATAAAATACAATACTGCCGACACACATAAAACTACTGTTTAAAAACAGAATCTAGAAGTACAGTACTTGACTTGTTTTTAATCAAGCTTCAATATGTGTACAACATTGCAATAGAGATGATCAAATTAACCACTATGACAGTATGAGACTTTTCTCACTATATATTCAATAAATCAGACACATGGTATATTGCATACAGAGAAACATGTTACATGATTATTTGGGTTATTCTTTAGATTGCTCCCCGGTCTCAGAGAACAGATGAAGGACCTTCTTTTGACCTGAAAGGCGAGAGACCGGACCATGATAACATTCAGAATGTCAGCACCAGAATGTCGACATGGTGTAATTGTAAGCCTAACTCTATCCTTAACTGCAGCCTGCCCCCAACTGTAATGCTAAGGCTTATATGGTCATAATGTATACATGCATAATGTTGATATTTTAAAGATTTTGTCAATATCGTCATGTTAGAAAAATAATACCCAACCAATACCTGGTTAGGGAAGTCTCATGTCTCCACAATATACTGATCCAGGGCCGTAACTAGGGTAGTGCGACCAGTGCCATGGCACAGGGCACCGCAGGGCAGGGGGTGCTGTTTGGGCTGTCACTTTTACTGTTTATTATCATTCTCACTTGTAGCTTCCTCTTCTTTTATCCCCAGCATCTCCTGGCCTCCCCTATCTCTTCCCTGGCCCTTCTCCAGGAGACCATGGCCCTTTTTCAGGTGCACTATCTTATGTCCCTATTTAAAAAATGGAGGGGGAGGGGCTGCCAATGCTCTCTCTGGCACAGGGCACCAAAAAGTCTAGTTACTCCTCTGTACTGATGTAACAATGGACTATTCTGTACCCTTACAAAACTCTCCCTGCACCAATGTTTGGAGACCTGCGTCCCGTGTGGGAATTTTGTTTAATAATAATGTTAAATCTTCCAAAATAGAAGAACTGTAATCTTCTGTGCCTGAATGCAACACTGAGATCAGCATCACAGAGAGTGTGAAGGCCGTCTACAGTCTCTACTTGTACATCTTTGGCATAAACAAGGAACAATTCATTCAGGAAAGCTCATTCACAGATAACCTACATATGTAACATAAAAAGTACAAGTGTCACACATAAGATGCCGACAGTCCTGAAATTTCCTTACTGTCCATACATTTTTAATGATATAAATGAGGCTTTAATGGGCTTTGTTGAATAAGAAAACAGAAAACGATATTTAAGTGGCCCAAATGTGATTTATCTGGAAGTGCTATATTTACTTTTACTGCTATGTGGATTCCACATGTGCTGTCCTGAAAAAGGGCATGTAATACTCATACATGGGAGAAGTATGTCTATATATGTGCTGAGGGGGGCATATATTTTGTGGCTAGCAAATTACCTTTACAGTCTTAAGTAGCTAAATAAATTAGGTTTCAGGACACCCTAGAATGATACTATAAAACCACCTATACACAGCCATATGTCTGCCTTCTACACTTTATAATTTGTTATCTTCTAGTTTTTATTTTTCAGTCTTGAGAAAAGTCCCAGTGCATCTAAGGGACGAAACGCGTTGACGCCAGCCTCCAGTCCAAGGTGTTTTCCAGCCACTACCTTATTTCTTGTTATCTGATATCCTACGCTCTTCAATCACCATTGTTGGGAAGGAGACCCGGAGTTTGCTGGGATCAGCAGCGGCTGACAGGAAGCAGCTGAACAAAGATCATTTCAGCCGCTACACACTACAAGTGGCGCTTGCTTCACACTTCTGTTGCTCGACACTGTTGGATAATTACCTACTGTCGGCCTATACCTCAAACAAGAGAACCCTAGAGGGAATATATCTTAGAGTGGCCATGCTAAACAGAGGATCGACAGCCACTATCTAGTGAAGGATATCGGGACACTTAAAATCAAGGTAACTCTGTATCCACAGGTTCACGACTGGGACGCCAGTGTGCACGAAGCATCAATACACAGCAGTGTACTTATTTTACTCAGCGTTTTTCCATACATAATGTATTAAATCAGTGACTGTATTGATTAAACTAGATTCATACTCCACTCTGATACCAATTAAGTGGATTTGAAAGAAGTTATTCATATTGCAACCAAATAGCTAAATGTTTATGTGGCTAGAATTCATGATACTGTAAGAAACAAATGTTTCAGATTTATTCTTGTTATGTCATTTGATTTTCATGTGAAGCTTTATCTTTTTTATAAACCTTTGTTATTGCAATAAACTAGTGATTTATTAAACAAGCCTCATGTGTTCCTATTAGAGAGCAGACCTATTGATCTGTATTAAAACATATTGCGGTCGTATTATATAATTCTCAAAACCTGGCGCAGTAATAAATATCCATTGGATCTAGTTTTATTTTATCTTTTTTTTACCTGTTTAGCCTATACACCAACATCTTACATGAACCCTATAGTAATACTTTGTCTTACTTTTCTAGTATCTCAGGGTTACGGGCCAGTTCCATCACCGCAAATGACAACTGGTTGGCTGTTGTTTCTTGTCCTGAAAAGGAGAATAATCCATATAAAATCATGTCTAGCCATATACTCACCATGGAAACATAACCGATTTGAACTAAGGCCCTGATTCAGAGCCACTCGCTAGCGGCAGTACGCTCGTTCCGAGCGATGTTCACACATCTGCGCATGCGTACGGTTTTTAGTACGCATGCGCGAACCAGTCAGTGCGGCCGAAAATCGTTTGTACGCAATATAGCGAGTGCCTGCTATTTTGAGTGACAGAATAAGTCGTATGTGGGTGGTAACAGGGGAAGGTGCTTGAAAACGGGGAGTGGAGATCAGAACGCAGGCGTGCTTAAAGGTCAAAACGGGCGTTTTATGGGTGTGCATAATTAATACAGCAGCGTCAATGACCACGTCATTTGTTTTTTTTTAACTCAGAACTGCTCGCAAAATAGCGGTTGAAAAAACCAACCACAAGACTAGCGAGCAGTTCATATCCTGTTCGATGTACTCGATTAATCTAATAAATAGCGGACATGACGTAGGATGCGAGCGGCCAGGGGGCGTTTTTTTTAAAAAAACGAACGCAAGTTTTGCTCGCTCGTTCAGACATAGAGGCGTGAACAGACCGCAAATAGCGAACGGTTCATTTGAATAGCCACCCCTTGTTTTAGAACCAACGACCGCAAATAGCGAGTGGCTCTGAATGACGGCCTAAGCTGTCTACTTTCCATACTTTGCCACCAATTGCACCATTTTATTGGAGCCCATGGATGAGCTGTAATGTAAGCTTGGCACCTCAAGATTCTACTATATTTAAATTAGAGATGAGCGGGTTCGGATCTTAGAGATCCGAACCCACCCATATTTCGGGGATCTGGGGCGATTCGAGCGCAGCTCGAATCTCCCTGCCTGCCCGGATCCCTGACCTGAGGCAAAACCTAGCGACCCCTCTGTCGAGTAGCAAGGTTTTGTTGTGAGCGGACTTAATGCTGATTGGCTGAGAGAGCCATCTGTCACGGCTCTCAGCCAATCAGCGTTAAGCCCATTGAAAACAGCACAAAAGAGGAAAAGAAGATGGCGCCCGCCATCCCCCCCTGCCTGACACCGACGGCACCCCCTGTACCCCCACTGGCAGCATCCCCCGCTGCCAACACTCCTGCACTGTTGCCCAACGTACGTACTGAAGACACCGTTAGTGACCCCGACACTCCCACACTGAGGACACCACCAGCACCCCTGCACTGCCGACGCAGTCAGCAAACCTGCACTGAGGACACCACTGGCACCCCCGCTCTGCCGACACTGCCGGCACCCTGCATTGAGAACACCCCTGCACTGCCGACACAGTCAGCAAACCTGCAATGAGGACACCGCTGGCACCCCTGCTCTGCCGACACCGCCGCTACCCTTCACTGAGTAAACTGCCAGCACTGCCATTCCATGTACTGAGGACACCGCCAGCAACCCCTCGCACTGCCGACACAGTCAGTAAACCTGAAATGAGAACACCGCTGGCACCCCCGCACTGCCAACAGAGCCAGTAAACCTGCACTAAAGACACCGCTGGAACCCCCGCACTGCCAACATCACCGGTACCCTTCACTGAGGACACTGCCAGCACCACAGCACTGCCATTCCATGTACTGAGGACACCGTCAGCAACCCTGCTCTGCCGACACTGCTGTCACAGTAAGTGCACTATTGGTGTATCCAACCCACACTGTATATAACACACTGTATCAATGTTGGAAATTAGAAGCTGAACTGCCACATGTTATTGCCACCCACTGTGTCACTTAGCTTAGTCAGCCAGCTAGCTGGATGCAACCTTTTGGCCTTAACTAGATGAAGCAAATAATATTGTGAGGTGGTCAAAATTGATTGGAAATTACTGGAAATAAATGTTATTGAGGTTAATTATACTGTAGGAACAAAAACAGGCCCATTTTATGTGATTTTAGCTGTTTTTATGATTTTTTTAAGAAAAAATTCAGATCCAACACCAAAACACGGAAACAAAACACGGAGGTGAGGTTTTGGTAAAACCAATCCAGATCCAAAACCAGGGTAGATCCAGATCCAAAACCAAAATACGGAGTCAGCGCACATCTCTAATTTAAATATAAACAGAAACACCTATAGGTTGTACGTTCTATTTTTCAACTTAAAAATGTAAAAGGTTAGCAGAGATTGCTCCGGTACTAACCTATCTAGCACCGCTTGCCGCTGTCACCATAGACCTCCATAGGGATGGAGGCCTAACACAATTTATTAAGCGTCTTGGGATGGCGTTACCCTATATCTGGTAATGGGGACCTATAAAGCCAGGAAGGCTTCACTTTATCTCCGCCAGGTCAAATTACTGTGCCCATGTGCGGATGCTGATGGTGAGCTTCAGAAAGCGCAATACATGTTATTAGTTAACACAATAAATAGACCTCTTACAATGTAAGTATGTCTAGCAGTCACCATTAGGCTCTCTCCTGAAACTTTAGCTCTGGTTTGTTGTCTATTAAGTACAGTATCAAGTGGTCTGGTCATAAAGTCTGACCCAACCTGTTATGAACTATGCAGTATTGTCTTTATTGTATACAGAGGATCGTGAAGCAATGACCGCACGAGGATTGGAGACTGTTGGACTTCAGTCACTGCAATCACTTGAGAATTGAGGAACTGCCATTAGCTGTTCTTGTGCTATAGTGGAAAGGGAATTATCTGGGCCTACTGTACTACTGTCATGATGAGGGGTAGTTACTGCTTTGTGTGGTAGTAGTAGTACAGGTGTTTGGCATAAATGTAATAGATGCTGCCTTGTCAATATATACATGGAGTATCATATGATGGAAGAGGAGAGTTCAAGTGTCCACAGTCTACTCTGTAACGGATAGAAAGCCACCGGAATAGATGTTATTTATTGCCCTCCGAAAAGGTCCTGCTCTTGAGCTTCCTGTGACAGGAA
Organism: Taudactylus pleione; assembly: GCA_031769625.1. NCBI lineage: Eukaryota > Metazoa > Chordata > Amphibia > Anura > Myobatrachidae > Taudactylus > Taudactylus pleione. The sequence goes on from JAUIMM010001655.1 coordinate 2,994,802, forward strand.
GTGACCCTGACATACCTCTAGCAGATCTCCCCTGAGCATGACCCAAGAGGGGATACATTCACCATCATTATTTAGGTTGACCAATCGCATTGTTCCAATGTGTGTCTTTAGGAAGATGAAAGCAGGACTGCGTGTCCTCATGGAGATAATGAAATATGGGACAGGCAGCAGGAAGGTAACTGCCCCACGTTACCCACTCTTTCTGTTGCAGAAAAGGGCTGTAATTAATGGTCTAACATTTAGCGGCCATGAGGCTAATTAATTGCTCACTAGCTCATAATGGCAGCTTGGGGTCACTTACCAGGCCTCAGAACGAGGTCTCCTAATACTCGCCTTCTCCTATTCCCCACAGTATGGTAACTGTCAATAATGTAAAGTAATAATGCATGTCTGGTCAATATTGTACATCATTTATTTGAATATATTATTTAAACTATAGGGATTATATGTTGCTAAAACACTAAGCTATATATGTATACAGTATTTTGTTCTAACATGTATTACAGACAATCCTGAAAATGTTTTATATACCCACTGCTGTCAATAAAAAGGACCTTCTCCTAAAGCTTTTTTTTTTTTTAAACGATCATTCAAAATAGCAACCTGTTTATTTAATGAATGTATATTTAATTATTTGTTTACGAACCTGCAATGAAGAAAGTAACAAAGTTATCCAGCAAATCCTCCATATCGCAGTCTTCCTCCAGAGCTGTGGACAGGATGATAAAATTAGTGCATACGGTTTGTTATCAATGGGTGCGCGATAAATCTGAGCACTCACTTCTGGTTTTTTCTTGTAACGAACGACTACAAGTCTGTTAGATCATGTCCATATACAAGTGAGACAATACATGTTGTTACGTTTGTAATTGTATGTGTAACAATCCGATCAGTTGTTTTATTTCCCCAGCTTGTTCATCCTCAGCTCTGGTCTAGAAGACCAAGAGCATCTATACAGAGGTACTGGAAAGACCCGTGCCCCCTTTATACAAAGGACACCGCAATCTTCTGGGCTGATTTCCTCTATATTTCATATTTTGAAAACAGCAGCGATTCACGGACATAAACAATTAAAAAATTTCCACTAATGCAGGCAAGATTGTTTAAATGAACAGTAAGGGTAAGAAAATAACATATATAGGGATGGCCATCGGTGGTTCCGTCAGTCAATGGCACAAAACAATCTATGGTGAACCATCAATGATTTTCACCCCTCAATGGTCACCGCTTGGTACATGGCGGGCCCAGGCCAATCATGATCGAGGGTGGGGCTGCTTAGCGGGCCTCCAAGAGCAGGACTAAGCTCCCTGCCACCAGGAAGAAACAGAAAACCATCGGGTCCCAGTCTTCCATCGATGGCGGAGATCCACTGGATCTCCGCCATCGATGGCAAAACCATTGGCCATTGGTAGTTAACTATCGATGGTCTATGGCAATCCCTAATATTATATAATCATCCGCAGCTCTGCTTCCATGATAGATGTTAGAGATGAGAGACAATTCCTAACGTGACGGGAACACACCTGCGCCTTTGAGAATCTGTGTGAGTATATCCACCGGAATCTCCTCTCCGTCCTCTATCGCCTTTTTCCGTCTCTCAATGCATTCTCTCCCCGTTTTCCTCAGCAGGAGGACACTTTTCTGAACGTCTTTTACAAAGGCTCGTTTTTCCCAGGAGTACTAGTCATGGAGAAATAGGTTACTTAGTAAATGCTAATATAAAGTAAGAGCTTCTGAGCCTAGAGGTAGCAGGTGAGGTACAGCTGTAACTGCGTAGAGGCTGGGCCTGATCTAGAGGTGGACGCTAATTCCGCCACAACTGCCGCAGCCGATGGAATTCATACAGGAAAGCCAACCGGCTACGGTGCTAATCTGCCACACTGCACGCCAGATTCAGAGATGGATGCAGTTCAGACCGCTGCTGCGTCTACAATGTGAAAATATCCTAATGCAGCATATTGACTACAAAGTCTGAGATCTTCTCCACAATCATGTACCCACTAATAATGTATGACCAACCAGCTCTGCGGTTTCTGTCATTTGCTCAAATCTATGACGCTCAGGGCTCGGATTCAGATGTGGACGCAGAAGTGCGCACAGCAGAGTCTATTGGCGGTTGCCATCGGTGACTTTATGCAAATGCCGCTACAAACTCCTTCCCTTGTGTACATCTGTGCCGCTGAATGTGAAAGGACGGAGACGCCCACTTTCTGCGTCCGTACCTGCTATAATACCGACTGGTGCATCCCTAGACGCCACAATCAGTTGCACCATTGGGACACAGCTGCTATTACTGACATTCCAGCGACATTCCCATATCACGCCCATTAAATGGTCCATTTCTCGTCACCGCTCAGGAGCGCCCAGCACTTTTCCACAATGTGTCTGACACCGCCTGTCCTGATCAGCGCCTGTGTGCGTACACTCTGTGTAATGCATGCGCACCGCACATTTTTAGGAATTTTTGCACATGCGCAAAATATGGCTCACCTACGTGAATATCGGCACTGCGTGCAGCTCTGAATAAAGCCCTTAATGTAGAGTACCAAATACATTATTTTGTTACTACATAACAAACATAAGCCACAACACAATTATAAGCTTGTCCGAAAGATCCGATGATTTGTTCTTGGATATTGGCAGCATTGTAAAGTCTATGGGCGCTGCCGACAGACCGACCAGCAGTTTACATAAACACCTCACCTCTGTAGGCAAGGAATCTGCCGAGATGCAGGACAGATAATTTATCTGACAGTGTTTCTCCAGCATTACCGATATCCAACATGCACAAATGTCACTTTATAGCAGTGTTGTCAGTTATGTATCATTAATTTAAGAAATAATTTTTAGATATCCCATGGCAAACACATGCTGGGAAAAAAAGATATATAAAGTTCTCACCCTGAGTAGAGGATTTCTCATTTCCACCATGGCCCTCATAGCCAGAGATATGGCTCGTGGAAACGGCGTCTGATCGTCCTCCAGAGCGTTCAGCTCCATCCCAAAGGCTACCTGGTAAAAAACAAGTGTTATCAGGGGCGCCAAGAGGGGGGGGTTTCTAATTACATGGGGCTGGGCTTAATGGAGGGGTCCGGCGTAGGCCCAGGTCCACTGCCTGCCTCCCCCTCTACCCCTCACCTGTCAGCAGCAGCAGTGTTTCCTCAGCCCAGCACATGATGCACCCACTCACAGGAGCATGGCATAGCACCCAGCAGCTGGGACTAAAGTATTCACTAATGTATTAGGATGGCGGGACAGTCCCATAATAGCTGCATTTGGTACACACAAAAATGAAAGTGCTACAGCTTTATATTGTACATCTCTCATGTAAATAAAGCATAAACAAAATCTATTTTCTGTTATAGAGATAGATGTATGAAGAATTTAAGTTTGTCATAACATCAGGTCATCTTATACACACACATTCCGCAGCACAGATCCTAACCCACTGCTCCATGCTCCTTCCTCACTATCTACCCCATCTGTGTCGCCCCTGTCTGTCTTAGAATGTAAGCTCTCAGGAGCAGGGCCCTCGTCCCTCACGTGCTTCTCCTCCCCCTACTTATAGTATCTTTTACTCCTAACTCCCCACAATGGCACCTAACACCTGGTTGCTGAGGTCCTGCTGCTGGTGTTATGCAGCTATGTGTATAAACCATGTCCTTGTCCTGCATTGTTTTATATTACTATTAACTGTTTGTTTTGTGTGCTCATTTATGTACTGTGTAAGGAGCTGTGGAACCTTTGTGGCGCCATATATATATATATATATATATATATATATAAAGGATAATAAAAATAATATAATAATAATGTTGAGATGGGACCATGGTGTCTGTTGCCACTGATCAGATGCAGCAGTAGCAGTCTTCTGTGACTGTGCGGGGGGAAGGGGTTCCGGTTTCTGCTTATCTTTCATCCACAAACCACAGCCCAGTGAATTATTCAGATATATTTTGCCCATTTTAGCTCGATTTAAAAAGCATTGAATTGTCATTAATGTCTCATTTATGTCAAATTGTTTCCCCTACAATTTTAAACTGCTCAAGCCAGACGGAACCCAATGTACATTACTGCAGACATTCATTTTTATTGAGAAACTGTCACTGAAGACAGTGGGGAGCGAAGGGTCATTGAAGTTATTTGAGTAATTGTTAACGTACTATAGCAAATAACAAATATTTCCATGTACGCGTTTCTCTGTTCTTTATAGGTTTATGTAATTGTGTCTGCCTTTATTTCCTTTTGCAACAAAATTATTTCTTTATGTTCATTGCTATTTATTTGTGGTTTATTTGCACTTTTCTATACATTTTTCTGCTGGTTTTATGCTGTGAAATATACTGACTACATGAAAAGTCTGTTTATGCTGAATCCTGTTGGAAATTTCAACAAATGAATGATGCAGATACAGTATTATTTTCAAGGCATTTTAATTAGGAAAAACATGGTAGGCGGCTTTAGTTGGTGGTCACCAGATAGTTGAGCTGGAAACGGGAATATCACTATTTAATTAATTTTTCAATAGACGCTGAATCTGATTTAGTCAGATTTAGCTGAAGTTTAAAAAAATAGGATTATATGATACCCATCTGTTAAATCTGTTTCTCGGAGTCCAGCTGTGGGACACTGCTACCTTGAATGTCACTGAAGGATTTGTAACATAATTGAAAATTCATCCCCTCTACATCCCACCTGTGTCTAGTGGCCAATAGGAGCTGAGTTCAATGTGTCAAGCACAGTTATGAAAGAAATTCAACATTCAACAGAACAACAGTCAACCAGAATAAAGAAATGATGGCAAAAGGGTGGAAAAGCATTTTTATCTTTAGAACAAAAGACATTAAACCTGTAGAACTTGGTAAAGGTATGAATGAAGGACCAAGTAGTTGCTGTGCATAGATGTTCCACTGAAATACCATGCCAAAACACCCAAGAGGCCCCTACCAAATGCAAAGAGTACACCACCAAGCAGGCCGGCATTGGAACTCCCTCCAAAGCATATACTTGACATATAGTCACCGTTATATCTCTGGTCACAGTCTACTTTGAGGTCAGCCAAATTCTCATTAGTGTCATATAAGATAAGAAGACTAGTAGTCCTTCTTAGAGGTTTCGATCATTTGACATACAGTACTGTATATTTATAAAATTCAAACTACATTCAATAATGAAGTACAAAGCTCTCCACTCGGATTTAATTCCTAAAGTAGAGCAGGAATAATAATGTTGTCATTCATGTAAAAAATGGAACACCACATTAGGAAGAAATGTGGGTCAAATTCAGAGAACCGCCAGATTTTGATGCAAAATTAAATATTCTGATTTGCAGGACAAGGCTGATAACTCGGACACTCGACAAGCAGAGGCAATAGATATCAAAAATGCTACCTTCCAAGTGAGGTATTTGAAGTCAACCTAATCCAATGGTCCAAATAGAGGCTTTTGTAAAGCTGAGGGGACTAAATTTAGGTTCCAAGAAGGTACTGCTGGAATATGTGATGGTTGTACATATGTTACTCCTTGCAAGAAGGTTTGGATTTCAGGAATGTTAGCCAACATTTATTTTGGAAGACAACTGGGATATTTGATTTTGAGGATAAACATAGCCTATAACCCATTTTTGTCTGTAAGAAGAACATTCACCTGGCTGAACAAAGCTTGTAAACCTGTTGTTCCTCACACCAGGCCACATGATCTGATGTGAGAAATATGGTTATTTCGGGAAGAGACAGTCTTTCTTGCTTGAATCATTGCCTGGATGACAGATTATGAAAGACTCTTCACTCGAGGATCATGACCTCAACAACAAAGCTATTAAATCCCACCAAGGTAAGTCTCGATGTAGGTATGGTCACTGATCTAGGAGATCTGGTCAAGCGGGAAGAGACCAAGGCATTTCCACTGCCAGATTAAGAATATCTGTAATCCACAAATTCTTAGACAAATTTGGTGCCACCAAGATTACTAGTACTTGGTACTTCTAAGACTCCTCAAAAATATCAAGATGTAATAGTAGAAAAGGAAAAATGTATGCTAGTTAGCGCCACAAAATTGACACTATGAGCACCTTTGGATCTAGGGTTCATGTCCCATACAGAAGTAGTTTGTAGTTCGATCTGAATGCTGTAAGGTCTATTTCTGGATGTCCCAATTTGTTCAACATTTGCAAAAGATACTACTTGGTGGAGAGATCACTCCCACAGAGGTATCCTGTTAGGATGTAGCCGAGAAGCGTTTTCAATTGCAAACAGTTCTAATTTGAAGATGTGTCAATCCACCTCAGTGCCGCCATCTACACCCATAGTAGCAGTGTACCCCAGCTAGTATGAAAGAGAAATTACTATATGTATATGTAGATATAATTAATGCCCCAACTTTCTGGTAAACCTTTAGAACTTGCATCCAGACTTCATCTATAGCAGTCCCCTTTCCCATACATCAGAGTCAGCTCACTGGTACTTATTTGCCCCTAGGTCTTATCTGTGTGGTAAAATAGGTTTCATAGAATCTGGTGCAAATAGTTATATATTGGAGGCTGAACCCAAGCAATAATCTGCCTAGTATAAAAGGTCTGTTGAGATGATAACAAACTCTAGGGCAATACAATAAAGAAAAGTCAGTCACAGATTCAAGCTCTGTGCAGGCAGATAATAGAAGTGTAAGGACACTAGCTGAGGTCAAGGCAGGTGGCATGCAATTATAAATGATAACAGGCAAAATTCAGGGCAGACGACAGACAAGTATAATCAGTAATTTAGCAGTCAAGGCAGATGGTAGGCAGAAAAGTAAAAACAAACCAGGTTAGTAATGGGTCTTAAACGCTATAACAGGCAATGAGTTAGGGCCATTGACAGCCTTATAAATCCACCTGAGACCAATCCCAATTACTCAATTAGCCCAGTCCTCATTGCATTAATGAATGAATGAATGAATGAATGAATGAATGAATGAATGAATGAATGAATGAATGAATGAGTGCCTAGCACATATACACTTCTAGAAGTCAGTGCAGATATTAAGGCAACCAATTAAAAATCTATCTGACCTGAGATGTTGTTGTACAACTGATGCTATCATTGGATCTATCCCAGAGTCTGTCAGTATATGAATGACTTTTTCCACAATGTTTTAAATACAATTTTCAATGCACAACAAAACAATCCTCACCAGGTAAGCTCGCAACCCTATTCTGGTAGCTTGACCCAGAGAAACAATTTATGTAATGAACCAGGAGCCTCTCATTGTCATTTCTGTAAAGCTGGCTACACGTCTAAAGATTATCTGTCCAACCAGCCAACTAGTTGATTGGTTGGAATGAATATCTGGTAACGTATGAAAGCAAATGACAATCAGCAATTTGCTCCCAAACGCAGGAAAATGGACAAAAACTGTTGTTTGAACAAATTGTTTAGATCAAACATTTGACAAACTTGTCTGACGCCATTTTCATCTGTTTTCTGGAATTTAGGAGCAAATTGCTGATCATCAGTTACTCCCATACATTACCAGATTCTCATTCCAACCAATCAACTAGTTGGCTGCTTGGACAGAAAATCTTTAGATGTGTGGCCATCTTAAGGCTACACACTCATAGTAATATTTCAGAATGATAATTTGAGTAAACTAATCGAAAATCATATAGTGCGTAGCACACATCCTATATATATATATACACACACACACACATACAGTGGGTAAAATAAGTATTGAACACCTTAACATTTTTCTCAGTAAACATATTTGTAGTGGGGCTATTGTAATGAAATTTTCACCAAATGTCAGCAACAGCCCATGCAATCCACACATGCAGAAAAATCAAACCATAGATGTCCATTAATTAGGTTATGTGTGATAATGTGAAATGACACAGGGAAAGTATTGAACACATGAAGGGGAGGTGCACAAAGGCATGGAAAGCCAAGACACCAGCTGAAATCTATCAGTAATTAGAAAACAATCCTGCCCCTTGTCAGTGCAAATTATTATAAGCTGGTTCAGTCCCAACTGATGGCCTATAAAAAGGTATCTCAGTACCAAGGTGTCACACAAGAAACATCTCATGATGGGTAAAAGCAATGAGCTCTTTCAAGACCTTTGCAACCTTATTGTTGCAAAACGTCTGAATGTTCCAGTGAGCACTGATGGGGCCATAATCCGGAAGTGGAAAGAACATAAATTCACCGTAAACCAGCCGCGACCAGGTGCTCCTCGCAAGATTTCTGACAGAGGAGTGAAAAGAATTATCAGAAGAGTTGTTCAATTACAGGATGGGGCCATTCACTGAGTAATAAATAATAAATCGGTCTGTGCAGCTAATTTCCAATAAAGACTAATCATATTGAATCAATATAATGTAGTTGGATGGTAACGGACCCAGCCTAAAGGCCCCCATACATCAGCAATTGATTGTGGCAATTCTGCCATGTGCAATCGATTGTGTATAAAAATCTTTCCCTTTTTCAATCGATTGTGGCAATTCTGCAATCGATTGAAAAAGGGGAAGATTTTTATACACAATCGATTGCAAATTACAGAATTGCCACAATCAATTGCTGATGTATGGGGGCGTTAATGAGACTATACTGCACCCCACGTGTGCATTTCACACCTTCCAATAATTAGTGTCTCTGCCAACACCAAATACTGTGCAATAAATCACTTATTAGTTAAGAAATTAATCTATTCATTGAAGTGACCTTTGATATGACATCCAGTGTGACCCTGCTCAGCAGACCGTGCATTCCAACATGACATTTCCCATCAGCCTTTTCTGTCAGTGTCTCCACCAGCTTCTCCGCTTTCTCATTGAAGGGCTCCATTAACCCAATCAGGTAGCTGGAAAATAATACATTTAATGTAAAAGAAATATCCGATCTCCCATACGGCACAATACAGCGCAATAGATGCCGATATTCTGTATGCGATAGTCACTATACATGGAGAAGAATCATGTTACTTTTCACTGGTTTTAATTTTTCCACAGACCACTGAATTTATCTTTCACTTTGGAAATTACAATGCTACTACAATGTACTATAGTGTTAGCCATTGTGACATTATCTTGTTTAATGCTAATATTTTATGTCATTTTTGACATAATAAATAATAGAGGGCCTGATTCAGTAGCATACACAATTACGATTACCACTGCAATCGCCTATGGATCGCAGCTGCGAAAATATGCTAATGCCTGCCAAGCACACCCGCTGCTGCTTTCTCCCATACATCCAACCTCACTCTCCTGTGTAAGCATCGGTACCATTGAAGCACATCAGCCAGTCACACAGCATTCACAACAGGTCTGACCAGCCGCAGCAGGGGCGCATCTATAATGGGTGCAGGGTGTGCGGGGAACACGGGCCCGCACTGCACACCCTGCACCGATATAGTCTTATACTTACCTGTCTGTAGTCTCCAGAGTGCTGCTCTACAACCTTCCCCACCCCACACCCTAACCCACCCCGTTAGTGCCTAAACCTAAGCCTCCTCCCTTTGTGCCTAACCCTACCCTCCCCTCCAGTGGTGCCTCACCCTAACCTCCCCCCAAAACCTAACGCTAACCACGCTATGCTACCTAAACCTAACGCCAAGGGCGCCCCAGACTTACCTCATTCGGGCAGCCGCCTTTCTGCATTCCAGCGTCAGGATTAAGATAGGCGTTGGTATTTTGAAGCCTATCTTAAGTCCCTTGTCAGGCTTTCCCCATCGGGATTTAGACCAACAGCATCGCGGCCCGCCGGTCTCATAACTACATCCCCAGTAACACTGATGTACCATAAACCTATATGCATGCTGTCTCATACAGTAACTACATCCCCTGTAACACTGATGTACCATAAACCTATATGCATGCTGTCTCATACAGTAACTACATCCCCTGTAATACTGATATGCCATACACCTCTATGCATGCTGTCTCATACAGTAACTACATCCCCTGTAATACTGATATGCCATACACCTCTATGCATGCAGTCTCATACAGTAACTACATCCCCTGTAACACTGATGTGCCATACACCTATATGCGTGCTGTCTCATACAGAAACTACATCCCCTGTAACACTGATATGCCATACACCTATATGCGTGCTGTCTCATACAGTAACTACATCCCCTGTAACACTGATGTACCATAAACCTATATGCGTGCTGTCTCATACAGTAACTACATCCCCTGTAACACTGATGTGCCATAAACCTCTATGCATGCTGTCTCATACAGTAACTACATCCCCTGTAACACTGATGTGCCATAAACCTCTATGTATGCTGTCTCATACAGTAACTACATCCCCTGTAACACTGATGTGCCATAAACCTCTATGCATGCTGTCTCATACAGTAACTACATCCCCTGTAACACTGATGTGCCATAAACCTCTATGCGTGCTGTCTCATACAGTAACTACATCCCCTGTAACACTGATGTGCCATACACCTATATGCGTGCTTTCTCATACAGTAACTACATCCCCTGTAACACTGATGTACCATACACCTATATGCGTGCTGTCTCATACAGTAACTACATCCCCTGTAACACTGATGTACCATAAACCTATATGCATGCTGTCTCATACAGTAACTACATCCCCTGTAACAATGATGTACCATAAACCTATATGCATGCTGTCTCATACAGTAACTACATCCCCTGTAATAATGATGTACCATAAACCTATATGCATGCTGTCTCATACAGTAACTACATCCCCTGTAACACTGATGTGCCATACACCTATATGCATGCTGTCTCATACAGTAACTACATCCCTGTAACACTGATGTGCCATACACCTATATGCATGCTGTCTCATACAGTAACTACATCCCCTGTAACACTGATGTACCATACACCTATATGCGTGCTGTCTCATACAGTAACTACATCCCCTGTAACACTGATATACCATACACCTATATGCGTGCTGTCTCATACAGTAACTACATCCCCTGTAACACTGATATACCATACACCTATATGCGTGCTGTCGCATACAGTAACTACATCCCCTGTAACACTGATGTGCCATACACCTATATGCTTGCTGTCGCATACAGTAACTACATCCCCTGTAACACTGATGTGCCATAAACCTATATGCGTGCTGTCTCATACAGTAACTACATCCCCAGTAACACTGATGTGCCATAAACCTATATGCGTGCTGTCTCATTCAGTAACTACATCCCCTGTAACACTGATGTGCCATAAACCTATATGCATGCTGTCTCATACAGTAACTACATCCCCTGTAACACTGATGTGCCATACACCTATATGCATGCTGTCTCATACAGTAACTACATCCCCTGTAATACTGATGTACCATACACCTCTATGCATGCTGTCTCATACAGTAACTACATCCCCTGTAACACTGATATACCATAAACCTCTATGCGTGCTGTCTCATACAGTAACTACATCCCCTGTAACACTGATATACCATAAACCTCTATGCGTGCTGTCTCATACAGTAACTACATCCCCTGTAACACTGATGTGCCATAAACCTCTATGCGTGCTGTCTCATACAGTAACTACATCCCCTGTAACACTGATGTGCCATAAACCTATATGCGTGCTGTCTCATACAGTAACTACATCCCCTGTAACACTGATGTGCCATACACCTATATGCGTGCTGTAACACTGATGTGCCATACACCTATATGCATGCTGTCTCATACAGTTTCTACATCCCCTGTAACACTGATGTAACATAAACCTATATGGATGCTGTCTCATACAGTAACTACATCCCCTGTAACACTGATGTGCCATACACCTATATGCATGCTGTCTCATACAGTAACTACATCCCCTGTAACACTGATGTACCATAAACCTATATGCATGCTGTCTCATACAGTAACTACATCCCCTGTAATACTGATGTACCATAAACCTATATGCATGCTGTCTCATACAGTAACTACATCCCCTGTAACACTGATGTGCCATACACCTATATGCATGCTGTCTCATACAGTAACTACATCCCCTGTAACACTGATGTGCCATACACCTATATGCGTGCTGTCGCATACAGTAACTACATCCCCTGTAACACTGATGTGCCATAAACCTATATGCGTGCTGTCTCATACAGTAACTACATCCCCTGTAACACTGATGTGCCATAAACCTATATGCGTGCTGTCTCATTCAGTAACTACATCCCCTGTAACACTGATGTGCCATAAACCTATATGCGTGCTGTCTCATACAGTAACTACATCCCCTGTAATACTGATGTACCATAAACCTATATGCGTGCTGTCTCATACAGTAACTACATCCCCTGTAATACTGATGTACCATAAACCTATATGCGTGCTGTCTCATACAGTAACTACATCCCCTTAACACTGATGTGCCATACACCTCTATGCATGCTGTCTCCTACAGTAACTACATCCCCTGTAACACTGATGTACCATAAACCTCTATGTATGCTGTCTCCTACAGTAACTACATCCCCTGTAACACTGATGTACCATAAACCTATATGCATGCTGTCTCATACAGTAACTACATCCCCTGTAACACTGATGTGCCATACACCTCTATGCGTGCTGTCTCATACAGTAACTACATCCCCTGTAACACTGATATACCATAAACCTCTATGCGTGCTGTCTCATACAGTAACTACATCCCCTGTAACACTGATGTGCCATAAACCTCTATGCGTGCTGTCTCATACATTAACTACATCCCCTGTAACACTGATGTGCCATAAACCTATATGCGTGCTGTCTCATACAGTAACTACATCCCCTGTAATACTGATGTACCATAAACCTATATGCATGCTGTCTCATACAGTATCTACATCCCCTGTAACACTGATGTGCCATAAACCTCTATGCGTGCTGTCTCATACAGTAACTACATCCCCTGTAACACTGATGTACCATAAACCTATATGCATGCTGTCTCATACAGTAACTACATCCCCTGTGTCTCATACAGTAACTACATCCCCTGTGTCTCATACAGTAACTACATCCCCTGTGTCTCATACAGTAACTACATCCCTTGTAACACTGATGTGCCATACACCTATATGCGTGCTGTCTCATACAGTAACTACATCCCCTGTAATACTGATGTACCATAAACCTATATGCATGCTGTCTCATACAGTAACTACATCCCCTGTAACACTGATGTTCCATACACCTATATGCGTGCTGTCTCATACAGTAACTACATCCCCTGTAACACTGATGTGCCATACACCTATATGCGTGCTGTCTCATACAGTAACTACATCCCCTGTAATACTGATGTACCTTAAACCTATATGCATGCTGTCTCATACAGTAACTACATTCCCTGTAACACTGATGTGCCATACACCTATATGCGTGCTGTCTCATACAGTAACTACATCCCCTGTAACACTGATATGCCATACACCTATATGCGTGCTGTCTCATACAGTAACTAAATCCCCTGTAACACTGATGTGCCATACACCTATATGCATGCTGTCTCATACAGTAACTACATCCCCTGTAATACTGATGTACCATAAACCTATATGCATGCTGTCTCATACAGTAACTACATCCCCTGTAACACTGATGTTCCATACACCTATATGCATGCTGTCTCATACAGTAACTACATCCCCTGTAACACTGATGTACCATAAACCTATATGCATGCTGTCTCATACAGTAACTACATCCCCTGTAACACTGATGTGCCATACACCTATATGCGTGCTGTCTCATACAGTAAGTACATCCCCTGTAATACTGATGTACCTTAAACCTATATGCATGCTGTCTCATACAGTAACTACATCCCTTGTAACACTGATGTGCCATACACCTATATGCGTGCTGTCTCATACAGTAACTACATCCCCTGTAATACTGATGTACCATAAACCTATATGCATGCTGTCTCATACAGTAACTACATCCCCTGTAACACTGATGTTCCATACACCTATATGCGTGCTGTCTCATACAGTAACTACATCCCCTGTAATACTGATGTACCTTAAACCTATATGCATGCTGTCTCATACAGTAACTACATCCCCTGTAACACTGATGTGCCATAAACCTCTATGTATACTGTCTCATACAGTAACTACATCCCCTGTAATACTGATGTTCCATACACCTATATGCGTGCTGTCTCATACAGTAACTACATCCCCTGTAATACTGATGTGCCATACACCTATATGCGTGCTGTCTCATACAGTAACTACATCCCCTGTAACACTGATATGCCATACACCTATATGCGTGCTGTCTCATACAGTAACTACATCCCCTGTAACACTGATGTGCCATACACCTATATGCATGCTGTCTCATACAGTAACTACATCCCCTGTAATACTGATGTACCATAAACCTATATGCATGCTGTCTCATACAGTAACTACATCCCCTGTAACACTGATGTTCCATACACCTATATGCATGCTGTCTCATACAGTAACTACATCCCCTGTAACACTGATGTACCATAAACCTATATGCATGCTGTCTCATACAGTAACTACATTCCCTGTAACACTGATGTGCCATACACCTATATGCGTGCTGTCTCATACAGTAACTACATCCCCTGTAACACTGATATGCCATACACCTATATGCGTGCTGTCTCATACAGTAACTACATCCCCTGTAACACTGATGTGCCATACACCTATATGCATGCTGTCTCATACAGTAACTACATCCCCTGTAATACTGATGTACCATAAACCTATATGCATGCTGTCTCATACAGTAACTACATCCCCTGTAACATTGATGTTCCATACACCTATATGCATGCTGTCTCATACAGTAACTACATCCCCTGTAACACTGATGTACCATAAACCTATATGCATGCTGTCTCATACAGTAACTACATCCCCTGTAACACTGATGTGCCATACACCTATATGCGTGCTGTCTCATACAGTAACTACATCCCCTGTAATACTGATGTACCTTAAACCTATATGCATGCTGTCTCATACAGTAACTACATCCCTTGTAACACTGATGTGCCATACACCTATATGCGTGCTGTCTCATACAGTAACTACATCCCCTGTAATACTGATGTACCATAAACCTATATGCATGCTGTCTCATACAGTAACTACATCCCCTGTAACACTGATGTTCCATACACCTATATGCGTGCTGTCTCATACAGTAACTACATCCCCTGTAATACTGATGTACCTTAAACCTATATGCATGCTGTCTCATACAGTAACTACATCCCCTGTAACACTGATGTGCCATAAACCTCTATGTATACTGTCTCATACAGTAACTACATCCCCTGTAACACTGATGTTCCATACACCTATATGCGTGCTGTCTCATACAGTAACTACATCCCCTGTAATACTGATGTACCTTAAACCTATATGCATGCTGTCTCATACAGTAACTACATCCCCTGTAACACTGATGTGCCATAAACCTATATGCGTGCTGTCTCATACAGTAACTACATCCCCTGTAACACTGATATACCATACACCTATATGCGTGCTGTCTCATACAGTAACTACATCCCCTGTAACACTGATGTTCCATACACCTATATGCATGCTGTCTCATACAGTAACTACATCCCCTGTAACACTGATGTACCATAAACCTATATGCATGCTGTCTCATACAGTAACTACATCCCCTGTAACACTGATGTGCCATACACCTATATGCGTGCTGTCTCATACAGTAACTACATCCCCTGTAATACTGATGTACCTTAAACCTATATGCATGCTGTCTCATACAGTAACTACATCCCTTGTAACACTGATGTGCCATACACCTATATGCGTGCTGTCTCATACAGTAACTACATCCCCTGTAATACTGATGTACCATAAACCTATATGCATGCTGTCTCATACAGTAACTACATCCCCTGTAACACTGATGTTCCATACACCTATATGCGTGCTGTCTCATACAGTAACTACATCCCCTGTAATACTGATGTACCTTAAACCTATATGCATGCTGTCTCATACAGTAACTACATCCCCTGTAACACTGATGTGCCATAAACCTCTATGTATACTGTCTCATACAGTAACTACATCCCCTGTAATACTGATGTTCCATACACCTATATGCGTGCTGTCTCATACAGTAACTACATCCCCTGTAATACTGATGTGCCATACACCTATATGCGTGCTGTCTCATACAGTAACTACATCCCCTGTAACACTGATATGCCATACACCTATATGCGTGCTGTCTCATACAGTAACTACATCCCCTGTAACACTGATGTGCCATACACCTATATGCATGCTGTCTCATACAGTAACTACATCCCCTGTAATACTGATGTACCATAAACCTATATGCATGCTGTCTCATACAGTAACTACATCCCCTGTAACACTGATGTTCCATACACCTATATGCATGCTGTCTCATACAGTAACTACATCCCCTGTAACACTGATGTACCATAAACCTATATGCATGCTGTCTCATACAGTAACTACATTCCCTGTAACACTGATGTGCCATACACCTATATGCGTGCTGTCTCATACAGTAACTACATCCCCTGTAACACTGATATGCCATACACCTATATGCGTGCTGTCTCATACAGTAACTACATCCCCTGTAACACTGATGTGCCATACACCTATATGCATGCTGTCTCATACAGTAACTACATCCCCTGTAATACTGATGTACCATAAACCTATATGCATGCTGTCTCATACAGTAACTACATCCCCTGTAACACTGATGTTCCATACACCTATATGCATGCTGTCTCATACAGTAACTACATCCCCTGTAACACTGATGTACCATAAACCTATATGCATGCTGTCTCATACAGTAACTACATCCCCTGTAACACTGATGTGCCATACACCTATATGCGTGCTGTCTCATACAGTAACTACATCCCCTGTAATACTGATGTACCTTAAACCTATATGCATGCTGTCTCATACAGTAACTACATCCCTTGTAACACTGATGTGCCATACACCTATATGCGTGCTGTCTCATACAGTAACTACATCCCCTGTAATACTGATGTACCATAAACCTATATGCATGCTGTCTCATACAGTAACTACATCCCCTGTAACACTGATGTTCCATACACCTATATGCGTGCTGTCTCATACAGTAACTACATCCCCTGTAATACTGATGTACCTTAAACCTATATGCATGCTGTCTCATACAGTAACTACATCCCCTGTAACACTGATGTGCCATAAACCTCTATGTATACTGTCTCATACAGTAACTACATCCCCTGTAACACTGATGTTCCATACACCTATATGCGTGCTGTCTCATACAGTAACTACATCCCCTGTAATACTGATGTACCTTAAACCTATATGCATGCTGTCTCATACAGTAACTACATCCCCTGTAACACTGATGTGCCATAAACCTCTATGTATACTGTCTCATACAGTAACTACATCCCCTGTAACACTGATGTGCCATACACCTATATGCATGCTGTCTCATACAGTAACTACATTCCCTGTAACACTGATATACCATACACCTATATGCGTGCTGTCTCATACAGTAACTACATCCCCTGTAACACTGATGTGCCATACACCTATATGCGTGCTGTCTCATACAGTAACTACATCCCCTGTAATACTGATGTACCTTAAACCTATATGCATGCTGTCTCATACAGTAACTACATCCCCTGTAACACTGATGTGCCATAAACCTCTATGTATACTGTCTCATACAGTAACTACATCCCCTGTAACACTGATGTTCCATACACCTATATGCGTGCTGTCTCATACAGTAACTACATCCCCTGTAATACTGATGTACCTTAAACCTATATGCATGCTGTCTCATACAGTAACTACATCCCCTGTAACACTGATGTGCCATAAACCTCTATGTATACTGTCTCATACAGTAACTACATCCCCTGTAACACTGATGTGCCATACACCTATATGCATGCTGTCTCATACAGTAACTACATCCCCTGTAACACTGATATACCATACACCTATATGCGTGCTGTCTCATACAGTAACTACATCCCCTGTAACACTGATGTGCCATACACCTATATGCGTGCTGTCTCATACAGTAACTACATCCCCTGTAATACTGATGTACCTTAAACCTATATGCATGCTGTCTCATACAGTAACTACATCCCCTGTAACACTGATGTGCCATACACCTATATGCGTGCTGTCTCATACAGTAACTACATCCCCTGTAATACTGATGTACCTTAAACCTATATGCATGCTGTCTCATACAGTAACTACATCCCTTGTAACACTGATGTGCCATACACCTATATGCGTGCTGTCTCATACAGTAACTACATCCCCTGTAATACTGATGTACCATAAACCTATATGCATGCTGTCTCATACAGTAACTACATCCCCTGTAACACTGATGTTCCATACACCTATATGCGTGCTGTCTCATACAGTAACTACATCCCCTGTAATACTGATGTACCTTAAACCTATATGCATGCTGTCTCATACAGTAACTACATCCCCTGTAACACTGATGTTCCATACACCTATATGCATGCTGTCTCATACAGTAACTACATCCCCTGTAACACTGATGTTCCATACACCTATATGCATGCTGTCTCATACAGTAACTACATCCCCTGTAACACTGATGTACCATAAACCTATATGCATGCTGTCTCATACAGTAACTACATCCCCTGTAACACTGATGTTCCATACACCTATATGCATGCTGTCTCATACAGTAACTACATCCCCTGTAACACTGATGTTCCATACACCTATATGCGTGCTGTCTCATACAGTAACTACATCCCCTGTAACACTGATGTTCCATACACCTATATGCGTGCTGTCTCATACAGTAACTACATCCCCTGTAACACTGATGTTCCATACACCTATATGCGTGCTGTCTCATACAGTAACTACATCCCCTGTAACACTGATGTTCCATACACCTATATGCATGCTGTCTCATACAG
The DNA here is from genome assembly GCA_031769625.1 of Taudactylus pleione. Classification (NCBI taxonomy): domain Eukaryota; kingdom Metazoa; phylum Chordata; class Amphibia; order Anura; family Myobatrachidae; genus Taudactylus; species Taudactylus pleione. The sequence continues at coordinate 3,013,844 of JAUIMM010001655.1, forward strand.
TAACTACATCCCCTGTAACACTGATGTTCCATACACCTATATGCATGCTGTCTCATACAGTAACTACATCCCCTGTAACACTGATGTGCCATAAACCTCTATGTATACTGTCTCATACAGTAACTACATCCCCTGTAACACTGATGTGCCATAAACCTCTATGTATACTGTCTCATACAGTAACTACATCCCCTGTAACACTGATGTGCCATACACCTATATGCATGCTGTCTCATACAGTAACTACATCCCCTGTAACACTGATGTACCATACACCTCTATGTGTGCTGTCTCATCTCTAGCTGCATTTGTTTATTTGTTTGCATTTTAAAGACATTATTAAGATTCTTTGAGTCTCTTGTTTTATTTTGGGTAATGAAGAAACCCTAAAACTTACATGTAGATATGAATTTAAAAAATGTTTTCTATAAAAGAAAAGAGTCAGTGGGGATTCTGCTTATATCACAGATGTTAAATGAACATCGTCCGTCCTGAAGATGCCAGAACTTACGTCCTACTGAATGCCGGGTCCATAATCCTCCTCTGTTTGTGCCAATGATCATAGTCCCGATCCGTCACTAAACCTTTTCCCATGAACCTGAATATGTTGAGATAAAAGGACATGTGTGATATATACAGTATGTACTGATGTAATTTACACCAATCCCTAGTTATCAAGGTTATCTTACTGTACAGTCTATATAATTATTTCCATACGACTATTCCTAACATTAAGTGAGACACTGATTAAAGCAAATACAGGGAACAAGAGGCAATTAGAAGACAGTGAATGCAGGTACTGACACAACATGACACAGCCAGCACAGTCTATCAATGCAGACAGCATCTGCTCTGTACTGTAGAGTAACATCAATTCTAATGGAATCGGTATGAAATACCGCCGGACGTTCGATTCCCGGCAGCGGCAGCCCGACATCAGCAGAGATCCCGGCAGCGGAAGCCAGACAGCGCTGGAAATCCCGATCGTGGATAGTTGAGTATCTACTAACCTAACCTAACCCCCCTAACCCTCCTTAGGGGTGCCTAACCCTAACCTCCCCCCCAAGTGCCTAACCCTAATCCCCCCTCTAAGTGCCTAACCCTAACCACCCCCTTCCCCGCTGCCTAAACCTAAGTCCCCCAGGGGGGTGCCTAACCCTAACCCTCCCTCCCCCTAGCCTAACCCTAACCCTCCCCGGAGGGGGTGTGCCTACCCCTAAGTCCCCCCCGGGAGCCCTAAACCTAACCCTCCTCCCCGCGGCTGTCCGCTCGCAGCGCCCGGCATCTCTACGATCGGGATGCCGGGCGCCGGTCTCCCGGCGTCAGGGAAATGCCGGGCGTCTACATCTAGACGCCCGGCATTTCACCCTTGCCGGGATATAAGAGTCGGGAAGCCGGCTGCCGGTATTTAGGCAGTCGGCTTCCCGATTGCATACCATTCTAATAGCTCCCACACTACGGCAATAACGCACACATACTGTACATACAGAGCCTGATTCTGACAAGAACGCAATGTGGATATTCGAGTCAAATGGTCATTGTTTTTCCATGGTGTATTACATCTAAGCAGCTATGTAGTAGAAATACATTGGAAATGTATAGTCTAATTCCAGTGGCGTAAGTTCATCCCAGACGCCCGGAGGCAAGTTATAATTTGGTGCTCCCCCGTCACAGCCGATGACACTGTAATTTAGCATTTTGCAAGTAGACACACTCGCAGTTGCACACAGACTATACGCATGCTATGGAGGAGTGAGACAGGGAGTTGTAGGTGAGGGGAGGTGCCGGACGTGTCACACTGACAACAGGAGATGCTGAGGAGCAGTAACACTAATGACTAGGGACAGACTATAGATAGACAGAGGCGGCAGATGATGGTCTGACACAGAGCTCTCCACTAGTGTATGGTGGCTTCTCACATGCCAAGTAGAGGTGCCATGTATTGGGTGTCAGTGATGGTACTCTCTGGGTACATAGATACAGCCCTAAGTGGAATGCAGGGCCGTAACTTGGGTAGTGCGGCCTGTGCCATGGCATGAACATATTGTGGGCAATGGAGGAGGTGCCCCTTCAGTGCTGGAGCCCGGCGGCAGACGCCTCCATTGCCTCCCATAGTTCTGCCCCTGTCTAATTCATGCATTACTTTAATCATGAGCATAACAGGACGTCAGGACTATCTTTATTACATGTGTATTACATTGCCACACTTATTACACTGGTGAAAAATGGGTGTGGTCACTTAAAAAATCTCAAAAGATTTAAACGAAAAATGCAAAAAAAGTAGGAATAGAGAATTTGGGGTACTTTGAAAAATGAAAAAAAAGTTTCCAATTGCATAATTATTCATTAGGGAGGGTCATCCAAGGAGTTCACACGGTGTCCTGACGTTAACATTACAACAAAGATTTTCCTTTCCAGCTCTAATGCTAATTTACACTGACTGGTTCAGTGCGAATTCCTAATTGGATTGCAAAATGAATTCGCTATGCGAATTCAAAGAGAAAACAGCAACTCGCACCTAATTGGATTGACCCCAAATGTATCCTATGGGCTATAAGAAATTATAACTTCGCCTGAATGTAACCATATACACACACAGACACAAGAGCTCTGAGAGGAGCATATTCCTGTGAGGTGTCAGAAGTGAAATGATCACTAATGTGGGTTATCTCACAAATAAATGTTTATAAATAGGGGCCTATGTAACACAATCACAACAATGAGAGACAGACAACTGAAGCTAACCCGAGAGCTGTAGGGAGTCATGCATGTGATTGTGTGATTGTATCTACAATCACTTAACAGCCCTGCCTGAATCAGCTGGCAAATGCACACACATTATGGGTATGTAAATGAGTGTGTGCCAAGTGTAAAAGGAAATGCACCATGCATGATTGTGATCAATGTCTATCAGGTTAGGGACCCTTATTCTTCTCCCACTGCTGAGCTGAGACTTCGGAGTCTAGTTACTAAGCAGTGTTAGGAGACAGAGTGAAAAGTGATAAGGTGCCAGACAATCAGCTCCTAACTGTCATCTCACAGGGTGTTTGAAAAATGACAGTTGGGAGCTGATTGGCTGTCACCCTATCACTTTTCACTCTGTCTCCTAACACTGCTTAGTAACTAGACCCCTATTATATCACTGTAAGACATAGTAGGACAGGACTGGATATCCTTCACTGTGGCCCTACTTCCCTCTGATTGGCCAATGCTCACTACCAGCACAATCGGGAGTCAGTGAGACAAAACTAAAGTACCTCTACCCATTCCCTACTTTCATAGTTGTCAAGAAAATTTGTGGTACCTACCGGACCCCGAACATATTAAAGATACGATCATAAAACCAATCCTTGTTGTATTTTGGAGACATCAGAAATTCCTAAAACCAAGTATAAATATATTATTTAGCATGCGTGTGACATCTGTCCCAATATTTTATGATATTTTAAGCAAGGAAGTATATTGTGTATGTTAGCAAGCAAACCTAGAAATATCAGGGGGAACGATAGCATAGAACATACATTATGTGTATAAGGCATTTGTATATTGTACACTTGTTGTTTTGGAAATACAAAACTCGAATAACATGTTAAAACACAAAACACATAGGGGCTGATTCTGATTCACACGGATCTCTGTGCACGGATGCAAACGGGAAGCTTTAGTGCACAGGGCTTGCGCATATGCAAATTATTTTACCTATAAAACATTCTGATCGTAAATTATGTTATGTTTGCACTAACTGCCTGCGCAGTTGATCTTAAAGATTCAACGAATGGTGATTATCATATAGTAACTATTATACATTAAAAAATATATTAAAAAAATAAAAATGAAAAATGAAAATATTTTATAGTCTCCCTAGTCCTAATTGTGCGCGATACACCTGCAACACTATTATAACAAAATGCATCAGTTGTTGTCTCAGTTAGGCCTTTGCACAATCTGTGTGGCCGTAGGTATGTAGAAAACAATATCTGTGCAACAGTCCCGATTTTATAGGCCTGTCCTGCTGTCCCAGGATCAGCACATTTGTCCCAATTTGAAGGAGGTATCTACTTACTCCATGCTGTGAGGGCAAGTGTCTCCAGTGTGTGGCACTAGGTGATGCTGTCTGGGAGAAGGACAGTGTCTGATTAACCATTAGGCTGCAGCCTAGGGCAGCTGGAGTTGAGGGGGGCACCACGCAGTTGACAGCCGGGGAATGAAATTAAGAACTAATTCATTCCATGTTGGTGGTGGCCACACAACTTAATTGAAGAAGCTTGTTAGTTATCCAGCCATTCCGTGGCTACCAGATGGTTGTGACAATGTGACCATGTAACTTGCTGCTAAAACCTTTACTTTATGTACAGTGCGTTGTGGTACAGTGTCATATGGGTAACCTGAAGAGCTGCATGAGGTTACTGTATCTTTAGCGGCTTCCTCTCCTTCCCCGGAAGCCAAAGTCTACTTTATACTTCACAAACTTCATTAGTTGCCACAAGACTAAACATGTCAGTTGTATATCCTTCGATACCTGCACATATGCAGTATGATGGATGATTTCCTGAGCACACATACACATCGTACGCTATGCACACAGAAGCTACGTGTACGTCTGCGATATGCTGCTGTGCGCACATATGCTAATACTGCAGGAGGCGTCTGATGGAAAAACACGCCTCCAGCCAGCATCTCAGATCCAATGCCTGAAGTAAGCCTAAACTGGGACTGCTCAGCCGGGGCAGAGAAGTCTGCGTTGCAGTCCTCATCTCCGCCCATTGACAGACTGCGGGCGTTTGTGGGCTGGTAATCAGACTGCAGCGTCATCGGACTTGTATGCAAACCATTGGCTTTGTGTACATCTGAATGAGGCCGTGTTTAGCAGCATTACAGGTGGCAGTATAAGCTTATTAGCCTAAGGCGACCGGCAGCATTAATAAGGCCCTGGAAAAGTTTAGGGCGTCCTAGCACAGGGGATATGGTCACTATGCCGTGCCCACGTCCCCTGTGTACTGATTGAGAATTTGGTAACATTGGGAAGTATTCATGATTGGAATCTTAATGCACCAAGGTCCTTTAAAACCGCATCCTGTGCAACATGTGCGACTGTTGCGGCTAATCCGGAAAATATTCAGAGAAAATATTTGGAAATTTTGGTAACTGATTTTTTTTTTTTTTCCAAACTGTCTGCTGTGATTTCCTGCAATATCTACAGCTTATTATGTTCTCAGCAGTACGTTCTACTCTTACACCATTCATACCGTTATGTGGCCCGAATGTACATTTTTAACTAAGGGCCTTATTCAGACTGGTCCGCTAGGATGCGTTCGCATGCTATGGCCGATAATCGCACGTTGGCATATGCGTTAATATGCGTATGTGCGAGCCACTCATTGCGGTCGGGAATTGTGTGCTCGTAGTACACAGACTGGACGCTAATTTGAGTGACACATTTTTTGTGGGTTGTAACAGGGGAAGGTGCTTGTGAACAGGGTAATGGATGTGCGAATGCAGGCATGTCTGGGCGTCTTAATGGCGTTTTATGGGTGTGCATAATTAGCATGGAAGCGTCATTGTACACGTCACTTGGTTGGATTTCACCCAGCAGTGATCGCAGTGCTTGTGGTGGGGTAGGGTCTACCTCAAGCGTTGCGTGCAGCTCCGATGGCTCTCGATGTCACCGATTAATCACTCACTTCCTGGAAATGACGTGTGCTAAGAAGGAAAGGTGGGCGTCTTTATCCTACGGCGAGTGTTCACTGCTGTTGCTCTTTAATACATAGAGGGCGTCCTTAAGCCATTCAGTGCGATCGCGGCATTTGCCCCTTTTAGCTTTGAGAGAGCGCAGCTTAGCGTCCGGGTCTGAATGAGCTCCTAAGGCTCTGAACGTTCTTGTTATATCTTCTATATCTTCCGTCCTTCCTGTCCACGAGCCACGTGGACAGACACATACAAAGAGAAGTAATCACTATTCCTGTATATTTTTTTGGGGTGCCTACCTTTACTGCATCAGGGCTGACAACCAAAATTGTCACTTTGTGGAAACCATTAATCCGTACGACTGGTCCATACTTCAGAACCCTGGGGAAAAAAAAGTGAAACATTTTAGGTGCTAAAGATGTTTGAGGGCATGGTGGCCGATGTAGAGTTGGGGGAATTTAGCTCTACATCGCAAGCGCAAAATGTGCCACAAAAAAGGGGCATATTCCTGAGCTTCCCTGCTGGACGTATACGCAAGATGCTCCCAGCTCGGGAAGGGTACCTTGTGTGTTTGGTGTATGCACAGCAGTAATAGTAAATGCTAAAAGTACAGTACACAATTCATACGCAATATAGTACATGTCTGGCAGTGTTAATAAATAATTATAATTTGCATCACAAAGACAAAATTAAAGTACTAATTAATGCAAAAATCCTTTGCCTTCCAATGTGAAAGATCAAGAGAACCTGCTTTTATTGCTGCTGATCAGAGCCGTGGACGTCAACACATTGCTATCGACATTTTAACAATGTTGACATTATCCACCTTTTCACTAGGTACCATTACATTTAGCCCTATAACTTATAACAAACAATTATAGCAACAAAGCAGGAAGGAGCGTCGCCGCCTTTGGGGGGGAGGGAAGAGGCTAGTATCTCCATTGGCTGACGGAGATTTCCTGGCTTCTTCCTCTCATCTGCAGCGGCCGGCTGCGTGACCCCAAGGGTCACCTTAGCCGGCCGATGTTTCGAAGACTAGGCCTATTTCAGCAAGGATCGCCGCAGGCAGTTTTGCAATTGTGATCCTTGCAATAATGCAAATGCAGCAGGAGGTGTATGACACCCCCTGTATGACACCCCCTACTGCCTTTGCGATCCTAGCACTGCGACAGAGGTCGCAGGCTAGGATCACCATCACTACCATCGGTTGTCGATGGTCGCGATGGTGGACGGCGCCGAGCAGCCGGCCACCTGAGGCATTCAACAGATTTTGTGTGCATCTTAGCAGGACCCATTCTGCACACTCGCAGAATGGGTCCTGCGCACGCACAGGTACCCGATAATCAGGAATCTGCGTTCAGCAGTGCACGCTGAATCAGGCCCATTATCTGATGCTGCGTTGGATAACGCAGCTCGGATAAGTAATGCAGCAGGAGGCATGATGCCTCCCACTTCATTACCATATCTGCACAGATGGAATTGCAAAGCTGCTTGCGAGCAGCTTTGCAATTCCGTCCAAAGCTGAATAAGGCCCTCAGAGCATACGTGCCAACTCTCCCTGATTGTCAGGGAGACTCCCTGAAATAGTAGTAATCTCCCTGACTCCCTGAAAGGGCTAGTAATCTCCCTGATTGCACCTTACCCCCATTATGTAGCTGTTATATACATATAAAACCAGAAATATATACATTCAAATGGGATCATTAGTATAATTTCCCCCCCGGAAAAGCATGTAAACCTCGGGTGCCGGCCACTGACAACCCCCCCCCCCAGACACCCCCAGGCCCCCCTATCCCCGTGAATCCCAGATAAAACCCTGCAGCGGGGGGGGGGGGGTGCGATGACATGATTCTCTGCATTGTGTAGCATGGGCAGGGCCAAAATGCCGAGATTCCGTGGCCACACCCCCGCACCCCCATTCCGCCCCCATTGGCGAGTAGTATCCCCGGCTGCACTCCCATCTGCCGCGCCATGCCCTACCCTGCTTATCCGACCTGTAGACCAGGAGGGGGCTGCCAGAATGTCAGCAAGTATGTCCCAGTCATGAGCGAGTTTTTGAGGCCTGATTCAAATGAATTGTGATCAAGTTTTTTTTTTTGTTTTTTTTAAAGGTATAAAAGTCTCTTATTTTATTTATGTAATTAATACATGAATACTTTCTGTTCATAAAATTTGTCAGTGGAGCCAAATGTTTACGTATTTCATATAAAAAACAAAACAAAACATCATGGTGGTGAGACAAATTGGTTGGCCCACCAGCTACAAATAGCCGATTAGGCAAATGTAAATGCTATGTGTGCAAGGAGAACGTAGAGCACATATTCCATGATTTTTGGTGGCTTGTATGAAACAGAGGGCCTGATTCTGACCCGCTCGCGAGCCCTGCACGCTCGCAAGCGGGTCGATGGTGCACAAGTGCGCCTGCGCACGACGGAGGGAGCTCCGTCGCGCGCATGCGCGAGACCCGGCGAGCGACGGGGAATCCATCACTCGGGGTCTCGCACCAAAGGGGGCGTGCTGTCGATGGTGAGTGACAGCACGCCCCCTTTGGTGGGCGTGCCGGGGGCGTGGCTGCCAGACGGAGGCGTTCCCATGGGAACGCCTACCGTCTGGGTCCGGCTCCACTGACATCACTAGTGATGTCAGTGGGAGTGATTTTGGCTCTGATAGAGCCAAAATCACTCCAGGGCTTGCGGCAGCGAGACCTTACCGCAGGGTCTCGTCGCAAGCCCGATGGTCGCGATGGTCTTGACCATTGCGACCATCTTTTTGGCCGCTCGCATATGCTGTGGGTGGTCACCCACAGCTATGCGAGCGGCCAGGAGGCCGCTCCAAGTTGAGGTAGGAGGGCCCTGATTCAGAGCGAGCGCTCTGTTCAGAGCGTCCGGCTCTGAATCAGGCCCAGATTTGGATATTTTATGTACCTATAAGTTTAAGGGTTAAATGAAATAGCAAATAGTTAATAGAAATGACGCACAATAAATATCAGGGTTACGCTTAATGATTTCATGTGAATCATTTACAGTGTGCACACAGTCATGTGCAGCAATAAGATTTCCATGCGTGACTAGTAATATACGACTGTTGCAAAAGCTATAAAGTCCCAGTGCCAAGTATGTTTAAAAGCAGACATGCTCCAATCGCTTTCCAAACAGTTCTCAGGGCCTGATTCACTACCGATCGCAACTGCAATAGCGATTCCGCACACAGTTCAACTGCGATAGTTTGCTAATCCATTGCGATCACTATGCAGTTGCAGCACAACATTCACCCAGGCGAACATATTTGCCCACTTTAACTTACACAAATCCGTAATGTTTATCTAGACTACAAAACCATTGGTACAATGCCCGATGCCACGCAAGATTCACCCGGGCGAACATATTTGCCCTTAATTGAATGCCCCCAGTAATGTCAGATCGCAGAGAATAAATTGTTCATAAGTTCAGTTTATTAATAAATTACCTTTTGGTACCCTGGCCTGACTTTTTTAAACGTATTAGTGGATTTTTTTTTTTCCAGAGGAAGCTCGGAAAGGGGACCTTTAACACTCACATGTCGCGCAGACTCAGGTGAGTCCTGGTTGTGACAGTACACCTTTACCTTAGACCTTTGTTGCCCTTTTCATCAATTGCATTTTGCGATCTTCATTTGAAATTCTCTTATTGATATCACCATCTCACCGATGCTTCTCTGCATCCAGACTGGCTGGCGAAGCAGTAAGTTCAGCCATACTACTGCCAGTCAGTATCATGCGGGAGCGAAGTATCACTCAGCTGCTCTGGCAACATTTTATTATGTAAAAACAGGGGCGTATCTAGCACTTGGCCAGGATGACACTCTCAGGGGCACTAATCGAGGTGGGGTGCTTCCCGGCGGTGCCACCCGTGGCCAGGGGGAAGATCAAGGCCATCGATGTAATTGTCATGTGGGGTCCTGGGCTGGGCAGATGCTGGCACTTGCCGGCATCAGCCTGGTGCAATGAATAAAGTTTGTTGTATTTTTTTTATTTGAGACAAGGCGGGTTTGACGTCATGCGTGCCATATAGCTGTCGGACAGATGAGCCGGCCACAGCACAATAGAACAGCAGCAGCCAGAAGACACAAGAAAAGGTAAGTGTCTGTGGGTTATGGGAGCTGGATGTGGGAGGCCAGGGCTGAAGCTGGGGAGACAGAAGCGGGTGCTGGCTGGAGAGACAGAAGCGGGTGCTGGCTGGAGAGACCGAAAGGGGGGTGCTGGATGGAGAGAGGAAAGGGTGCTGGCTGGAGAGACAGAAGGGGTAGTGACTGGAGAGACAAAGGGAGTGCTGGTTGGAAAGACAGAAAGGGGGGTGCTGGCTGGAGAGACAGAAAGGGGTGCTGGCTGGAAAGACAGAAAGGGGGGCTGGCTGGAGAGACAGAAGGGGGTGCTGGCTTGAAAGACAGAAAGGGGGTGCTGGATGGAGAGAGGAGAGGGTGCTGGCTGGAGAGAAAGAAGGGGTACTGACTGGAGAGACAAAGGGGGTGCTGGCTGGAAAGACAGAAAGGGGTTGCTGGCTGGAGAGACAGAAGGGGGGTGCTGGCTGGAGAGACAGAAGGGGGTTCTGGCTTGAAAGACAGAAAGGGGGTACTGGCTTGGAGAGACAGAAAGGTGGGGGTGCTGCCTGGTGAGACAGAAGGGGTGCTGGCTGAAGAAACAGAAGCGGGTGCTGGCTGGAGAGACTGAAAGGGGTGGTGGCTGGAGAGACAGAAGGGGTGCTGGCTGGAAAGACAGAAAGGGGAGTGTTGGATGGAGAGAGGAGAGGGTGCTGGCAGGAGAGACAGAAAGGGGGGTGCTGAAGCTGCAGAAACAAAGGGGATGAGACTAAAGAGAACTGGGGAGAAGTGGTTGGAGATTATTCTACACGGGCAGGATTCCTGGCACATTACTAACTCCTTTGCTCCCCCAGTGCAGGGGCGACAGCAGCAACAACTTGGAATTGGAAGGAAGGCCCTGGGGAATCTGACTGTGAGAAGCACTAAAAACGTTAGTGTTTTTTTAAATTATTATATCATTATATACATTATATATGGAATGGGATTGAAATACTGTGAGCTGTTCAAATCCCGACAGTGGAAGCCTGACAGGAAGAGATCCAAACGCCGGCTGGTAAGTATCCTATCCCTCCCCTGTCCCTTGGTGGTACCTATCTCTAAAACTCCCAGGGTAGTGCCTAACCCTAAGTCCACCCCCCCTCGGGCGTCTAAACCTATCCCCTCCTTCCCGCACCATAAATATAACCCTCCCAGGGGGGTGCCTAAACCTAACCTCCCCCCAGTGGCACCTAACCCTGGTGCACTACTAAGGGGGGATATTGTGGACTGGTGCACTACTGTGGGGGCATACCATGGACTTGTGCACTACTGTGGGGCATATAATGGACTGGGGCACTACTGTTGTGGCATATTGTAGACTGGGGCAATACTATGGGGCATTACTGTGGAAACATTTTGTGGACTGAGCACTACTGTGGGGCATATCAAAACCAGGGCATTACTGTGGGGGCATATTGTGGACAGGGCACTACTGTGGGGGCATATTGTGGACAGGGCACTACTGTGGGGGCATATTGTGGACAGGGCACTACTGTGGGGGCATATTGTGAACTTGGGATCTACTCTGAGGGATAAGATTATAGCTACTAAAAGTCCATATATGTTTGCTTCCTTTATTTTACAGCAGCATAGCCACTATGTGTGTATAATATACAAACAGTTTGTAAAATAGCAGCAGAACGGCTGCTAGATCTACTGGTAAGTGACCCCGCAATTGTTATATGGTTATATTGTAGAAGTAATATTTTGCCCATATCCTTAAGAAGCCTATGTGTTTCTTTGTTATTTCTTTGTTTCTCTTTTTGTGGAATATTTTATTTTTTAACTTAAAAACAAGTAAATATTTTTTCTGTTAATAATAAAAGCATCATTTATAAACATAGCTTGATGAAGGGGGAGGCGTTAGCTGGGCACTACACAAATTATCGCGCAGCGTGCTAGTAGGCCTGGGGCTGGCCCTGGCAATACATGTACATTGTGAGTCATATACCTGATCCACTATTTTGTAAGGGAACTCACCAATCCATAAAATAGTCATAGACAAGTCCATCGCTCCTCATTATCTTCAGTATTGTGGGGGAATGTCCAAACAAAAAGCTGAAAATTAAAAACAATTCTTTCAGTGTAAATGAAATATATAGCCTCACAGACGGGATGTAGTCAAAACATCTATAATCTGTCCAAAGGTCGACATGGTCAAAAGGTCGACAACCATAAAGATAGACCTTGAAAAAACGTACAGTAGGCAGACAAAAGGCCAACATGGTCAAAATGTTAACTTCATAATATAGACATGACAAAACTTAGGGCCTGATTCAGAGCCGTTCGCTATTTGCGCTCGCTCGTCCAGAAAATAGGGGTGGCTATTCAAATGAACCGTTCGCTGTTTGCGGTCTGTTCACGCCTCTAGGTCTGAACGAGCGAACAAAACTTGCGGTCGTTTTTTGGGAAACTACGCCCCCTGGCCGCTCGCATCCTACGTCATGTCCGCTATTTATTAGATTCATCGAGTACATCGAACAGGGTATGAACTGCTCGCTATTCTTGTGGTTGGTTTTTGCTACCACAATTTTGCGAGCAGTTCTGGCTAAAAAAAACCCCAGTGACGTGGTCAATGACGCTGCTGTTTTAAATATGCACACCCATAAAACGCCCGTTTTGACCTTTAAGCACGCCTGCGATCGGATCTCCACTCCCCGTTTTCAAGCACCTTCCTCTGTTACCACCCACATACGCCTCATTCTGTCACTCAAAATAGCAGGCATTCGCTATTTTGCGAGCACATGAATTTCGGCCGCACTGACTGGTTCGCACATGCGTATAACGATCCGTACGCATGCGCAGTTGGGCAAACATCGCTCGGAGCGAACGAGCTGCCGCTTACGAGTGGCTCTGAATCAGGCCCTTAGACAGGTGAAAATGTCGACTTCCAAAATATAGACAGGTCATAATATCGGCATGTTGGCAGTCCCATTAATAAACATTGATAGTCTACCCTATAAGATATAGCTGATCAATAAAATATTGTCGATCGCTGACCCATTGATGATCTATAAAACATCAATGATTGATAAACATTGATCGATAAAATGTTGATTATTGAAATAATTAACAAAAACCATCGATCGATTTTGATTGATTATTGGAGAACTTTTTTATATTTTCAGCTTTGTCTTTCATAACAGATTATCGACAACGACAAACCTAAAAAACTTATTGATGGATGGAAATCGATCATCAATAGAAATACATGACTTATTTTTAGCCATAATGGCCCTCATTCAGAGCCGTTCGCTATTTGCGGTCGTTCGTTTAAAAACAAGGGGTGGCTATTCAAATGATCCGTACACACATTGTAGTCTGTTCACACCTCTAAGTCTGAACGAGCGAGCAAAACATACGCTCGTTTATTTGTTAAAAACGCCCCCTGGCCGCTCGCATCCTACGTCATGTCCGCTATTTATTAGATTAATCGAGTACATCGACCAGCGTATGAACTGCTCGCTATTCTTGTGGTTGGTGTTTGCTACCACAAATTTGCGAGCAGTTCTGGCTATAAAATAACCCAGTGACGTGAACAATGACGCTGCTGTTTTAAATATACACACCCATAAAACGCCCGTTTTGACCTTTAAGCACGCCTGCGTTCGGATCTCCACTCCCTGTTTTCAAGCACCTTCCCCTGTTACCACCCACATACGCCTCATTCTGTCACTCAAAGTAGCAGGCATTCGCTATTTAGCGAGCACATGAATTTCGGCCGCACTGACTGGTTCGCGCATGCGTATAACGATCCGTACGCATGCGCAGTTGGGCAAACATCGCTCGGAGCGAACGAGCAGCCACTTGCGTCCGGCTCTGAATCAGGCTCATTGTTCATTCACTTTTTAGGGCTTATTTTGGGCCTGATTCAGAGACGGGCGCTATTCCGATTGAAACTGCGTATTCGTACGCAACGCAGTTGCGAAGATATGCTAATGTCAGCAAAGATCACCTGAGCATAAAGACGCCCACTGCTGCGTTCTCAACCGGCATGCGACTGCGCATATCTACGTAAACATCGATAACATCGAAGTACATCGGCGGCCATCTTACCCTTGCACAGCCATGGGAGCTTTTCTGACACACAGAGCTGCATAGGCAATTGCAGTGGCTAATTTATGCATGCCCATGTAATGGCGTTTAAATGGACAGACACCCCTAAACGCTGGCAGTCTGTCATTCACTTGGCGATGGATTCCTGTATGCATGCCTGATCGCAGCGCATGCACAGTATGGTGCATATGCATGCGCATTGGCAAACAATCACTCGATCTGCGAGAAAATTGCATTAGCGTCCGTCTCTGAAACAGGCCCTTTATCTTGAGTTTACAGTGTTTTTATTATAATAAGTTGCTGCCTGCTTTATCGTGGACATATTCCTTCTGAAAGCCACAAACACAAAAGTTTTAATAATTTTTTTTTTTTTAACAAATGACCCCAAGATCAGTAGAACACCATATCTAAAGGACAAAGAGTACACACAATGGGCCTGATTCAGAGCCGTTCGCTATTTGTGGTCGTTCGTTCAAAAACAAGGGGTGGCTATTCAAATGATCCGTTCGCAAATTGCAGTCTGTTCCCACCTCTAAGTCTGAACAAGCGAACAAAACATACGCTCATTTATTTGATAAAAACGCCCCCTGGCCGCACGCACCATACGTCATGTCCGCTATTTATTAGATTAATCGAGTACATCGTACAGCGTATGAACTGCTCGCTATTCTGTGGTTGGTGTTTTCAACCGCTATTTTGCGAGCAGTTCTGAGTTAAAAAAAACCAAGTGACGTGGTCAATGACGCTGCTGTATTAATTATGCACTCCCTTAAAACGCCCGTTTTGACCTTTAAGCACGCCTGCGTTCGGATCTCCACTCCCCGTTTTCAAGCACCTTCCCCTGTTACCACCCACATATGCCTCATTCTGTCACTCAAAATAGCAGGCCCTCGCTATATTGCGTACCAACGATTTTCGGCCGCACTGACTGGTTCGCGCATGCGTACTAAAAACCGTACGCATGCGCAGATGTGCAAACATCGCTCGGAACGAGCGTACTGCCGCTAGCGAGTGGCTCTGAATGAGGGCCAATGTTCTTTTTTTAGTTACACCCAGGGGTAAATTTACTAAGATTCGAGATGGTCCCGATTTTCAAAGTGATTTATCTCGCTGGAATTCGCCTTAAATCGGGGGATTTGATCTCTTTTCTTTTATCAAATTTACCAACAGGCGATTTGCGGCTAAATGATTTTGCCGATGGTGAAGCAGAACGAGATATCTCTCCCGAGTAACTCATTTTGCAGGAGATTACTCACCCGAGATTGTAGTGTTTTCTCTCTGCAAATCTCTCCCGAGCTAGCAGCCAGCACAGCACAGACATGAACATCTGGAAACAGGTGAGCAGAATCGGCCCTAGCCCATTTGGTACCCTAGGCAAATTTTTACTGGTGCCCCCTAACAACTACCCAAAACAGGTGGCCCTCCTTTATTCAATAGTGACCTGGGCCTAGTACCCAGGTCACTTACACCCTATAGGGCAAAAACTCCCTCTAGGGCCCAATGCCCCCTATGTAGCCCGGGCCTTACGCGCGCCTATATGCCCACGAGTCTATTGCCCGACAGTGCCCCCACGGGACTAGTGCCCTACAACCCTGGTGGTCTAGGGAGGGGGTATATGGTAGGCCTCATGGAGGGCCTACCTGCTCCGTTGGAAGAGGCTGCGTGGGGAGCTTCGTTAGCTCTTTTACATTCCACCCCCCCAGTCCTCAGTCACATTCTTCAGCCGCTGGCCCATCCTGGCCAGCGGCGCCGCCTGTCTTCCTTCTTGATCACGGCGTCTTCTGGCCTCTTCCGCGGTCACCGGAACTCTTGCCGCGACGACGCTCTCTTCGGGAGGTCTTCACTCCTCCCTCTCTGCCGCCGTACTGCCATTTCCCGCTCAGCAGCGTCTATCAGATGCCGCGAGTGGGTGGGGCTATGAAGCAGAGAGCTTGTCGCGTCTGCCTCCTATTGGCTGCTGGCCCGCGAGCTGGGTTTGGCTCATGGCCACAGCCAAACACCTGCCGCGGCCTACACTGTACCAAGGCTACCGGGTGATGGGTTACAGTAAGCCCACACCCGAAGCCAAGTCCTGGCCACCACGTCCGACGATTGATCGGTGCTGGGAACACATACTCCGTCCCAGCGCCGGCTACCCACCACCTATGCTTCCGCGGCGCTGGGAGCAGAAATAGCATCCCAGCACCAGGCACTGATGTGTCCCACAGGGGACACATCTCCTCCTGCTGTGCACCGATGCTGAGATCAGCCACTTGATCCCAGCACGGCTTTCCACACGGCAGCAGCAGGGCAAGGGGGAGGGGCATGTAGTGCCAGTGAGGGGGGGGGGGACTGCGGCAGAGCCCTGGAATGCCCCTAGGCATTCCCGTCGCTCCTAGGCATTTGCTTATTATGCCTATGCCTTAGGGCCGGCTCTGCAGGTGAGTATGTATGTGTATGTATGTATGTAATAAATCTTTATTTTACAGGTGTGTTGTGTGTTTTTTTAACCATTTCTTTACAGGTGAAGTACAGGTACCAGTGGGCCCTTAATTCCCCGCATGCTGGTACTTGTGGTTCTCCAAGTACCAGCATGTGGGGGAAGCTTGCTGGAACCTGTAGTTCCACTGTAAAGACAATGATGAAAAATCTTAATTTTACACAACACCAAACACTATCAAACTGCCAGCCACCACCCAGGCGTGGCGGGGATAGCTCCGGGCTATCAGCCTAGGCTAGAGGTGCCCTGGAGAGGGTGACCCCTTTATTGGGACCCCTTTAGTGGGATCCCGGGGATCCCTGGCCTGGGCTGACTAATGGTCAGGGCTGATGCTGCGGCTGGGGGGCCCAGTGAAAGGGGACCCCTGGTATGACATCAGCCCCCCGTTAGAATGGGTCCAGGGCTGGTTTTAAATATACAGTGGAACTCACGTAATATTTTTTCACCGTATATTTAAAACCAGCTCTGTCCCTGCAGCCTTGTGCTGGTTCTTACATTACAGGGGATCCCTACACATTTTTTTCCCTGTAATGTTAAGAACCTGGACAGGCTGGCAAGCCCGAGGCTGGTTAGTGTTTTGGGGGGGGACCTCACATAATTTTTTTTCTCAATTTATCCCTATTTTTTACAGTAACAGAAATAAACATACACAAATCACAATGATTTGTGTATGTTTCTGACCATCTCGCAGCTCAGGGGGTTGAGAGTTTGATAAGTGATTTTGACAGAGAGTTTGCTCCTATCTCACCTGAGCTTGTCATCCCGATTTTTGGTAAATTTGAGAGATGTATGTTTTAGGTGAAAAGTACTTCCGATTTAGCCCGATAGTGATTTGATTCGAGATTGCTATCTCACGCGAGTTTTACGAGGGAGATTAGAGAAATCTCTCTCTAACTCACCCGACTTTTGCCTTTAGTAATTTTGCAAGCAGGGAAAAAAATCAGTAAATCACCCGAGATGGTCATCTCGACCTATCTCGATTGTTAGTAAATTTACCCCCAAGACTCAGTGCCCACTGCCCCTTGTGAACGATGCTCCCTCCCCGAGTCCACAGTGCCGCTGCCCGTACAGGCTTTGTAGC
Source organism: Taudactylus pleione (assembly GCA_031769625.1). Taxonomy (NCBI): domain Eukaryota; kingdom Metazoa; phylum Chordata; class Amphibia; order Anura; family Myobatrachidae; genus Taudactylus; species Taudactylus pleione. Next base: position 3,031,258 of record JAUIMM010001655.1, read on the forward strand.
TGCTGCTAAACAGTTTATCACAGCCCTGCGTTTCTAGCTATAATCTATCCATCAGATCTCCAGCCTGGAATGGCGCCCGAACACGAGGTAGGGACTTTTATTGGAGTTCAACAACACCTGAAGGGTGACTTATTTCCCACCCCTGGCTCTAGAGCACAGGTTCTCAAACTCGGTCCTCAGGACCCCAAACAGTACATGTTTTCCAGGTCTCCTTACAGAATCGCAAGTGAAATAATTAGCACCACCTGTGGAGCTTTTAAAATGTGTTAGTGAGTAATTAGTACACCTGTGCACCTGCTGGGTGACCTGGAAAACATGAGCTGTGTGGGGTCCTGAGGACCGAGTTTGAGAACCACTGCTCTAGAGCAAATTACAGTAAAGTCACATACACCATGTAAGCTTAGTAACCCTATCAGTGCTGAGTGCCCCTTACCTGTCTCTGGGGGGGGCAGGGATGTGGTCATACTTCATGTGGATGTATTGGATGTACCCACAATACAGGAGGAAGCAGATCACAGCCAGAGCCAGCAGCAGCAGAAGGGCCCAGAAGAGGAGGCCCCACAGCCCCATGGTGACTGCAGGGACTGTATTATTACAGTATGTGCAGGAAGACTGTAGATCTATCTGTATGGTCAGGGTGACGCTTGTGTAATGTTATAACTGAGAACAGCATTGGGGCGGATTTCTACATACCAGAGATTACTTCTCTCTATAAAGGGGCTCGGCCTCTTCCTGACTGGGGCCCATCAGAGAAGGGTTCACCAAAGTGCACAATACTAAACACCACAGGGAACAGCCCTTGTGTAGACTCTGGTGATTAGTGTGTTTGTCTCATTAACCTTCACCTACTTAATCCAGAGACAGCAGCTATAAAGGAGCAGTGTTGCCAAATGTCAGTAAAGTCACTGTCAAAGAAAATGAAGTGAAAGTGTCACCTGACAGTAACAGAACACATGTTGCTGGAAGGTTGATACTTCCTAATACTGCAATACAGATACAATGTAACAGTAATGGTTTGGTTGGTTTGTAAAACCACTTATTTATCATTTCATTTGTGACTTAACCTCTTTCTTCTCTACATTCTGCTTCTAATTTCATTTGTGATAAACTTTGGACACAGCACTGTAGTGTGGCGATATAAATGCTAGAGGTAAATAAACTGTTTATATCATTGTCAATAATAATAAATATTGGCCATCATGCAAATACGATATAAGTATAGCATGGGGTTAGATGGGAAGATCTGTGAGCATGTGATGATGTGAAACCTGACAATTGTTATCTTATATGGAACAGTTCTTATCCAACGCTTCACACCAATTATCCAGTAGTTCTAGATGCCAGGTGAAGAATGGTGGAGGGACACTGCTGTTATCTCAGCACATTATCAGTAAAGGTCGATTACCCTGTAGTTAATGTATTATTGGCAAACAGGGGAGGAAGAAAGGCTCTAGGACGCTCACTAATGCTGGCCATATACCTACGCGATTTCAGGCCAATTCCCCAATTTTCAATACGCTGTACGATGGATAGTGTGGAAAGCGTGTGTTTTGTAGGTAGGATACGATGCGATGCACGCTCTCGCAGCAGTCAAAATGAATCGTGTAATCAGATGTGCAGTACATCTTCTCCGTCGTGTTCGTATGCTGATCATGCCGTTTTTTCAGCATGCAATGCATCGTGTGTCCGAGCGGCTTCATTTGTTAAAAGAAAAAAAAAAAGACTGATGTACGCACGGGGAGATCCGTGATGCATGCATCTGTCTGTAATAAAATAAGCACAGATGCAGGGATGGTTCAGTGAGAACCATCCGTGCATCTGTGAAAAAAAAGTGTTAAAAAATGGCGTGCACCTCCCCTACAGAGCAACCAGCCCCAGGCTTTTAAGGACCCAGTGCTGGTTGGGCAACATACATGGGACAACCAATGTAGGGGTCCCCGATATGTAAGCACAACCAGCACTGGGCTCTGTTCCAGTCCTGGTTGTGGAAATACAAGGGAAAAAAATTTGTAGGGTTCCCCTGTATTTTCCAAAACCAGCACCTGACTTTTTCTAGTGGGGGCTGATGCCACAGCCAGGGGAGCCCTTTCACCAGGCCCCCAAGCCACAGCATCAGCCATAACCTCTAGTCAGCCCAGGCCAGGGATCCCCTGGGGAGCTGGGAACCCCCCAATAAAGGGGTCCCCCCTCCAGGGCACCCCAGGCTGACATACTCATCTCCTATGCGAGGTTCTGTCCTCTTCAGTCCAAAGTAGGCATCCCATGGACTTGGCAAAATAAAAAAATGGAAAGCTCGGACCCACGTACTTAAATACCGCTCTAGAAGAAAGGTACTTCCCAGATGAGTAATGTAGGTGAGTATGTGTGTGTGTATGTTTGTAATACAACTGTACTTTCACGGTGTGTGTGTTTTGTGTTTCTTTTAAGACATTTCCTTACAGGTGAACTACAGTTACCAGTGGGACCTTAATGTCCCGCATGCTGGTACTTGTGGTTCTCCAAGTACCAGCATGTGGGGAAGGCTTGCTGGGACTTGCAGTTTGACTGTAAAGACAATGTTGATACTTCTATTTTTTACACACCACATACACTATCAACCCATCACCCACCGCCCAGGGGTGTCAGGGATAGCCCCGGGCTATCAGCTTAGGCCAGGGGTGTCCTGAAGAGGGGGACCCCTCTATTGGGGGGTACCCAACTCCTCAGGGATCCCTGGCCTGAGCTGACTAGAGGTCAGGACTGATGCTGCGACTGGGGGACCCGGTGAAAGGGCTCCCCTGCCTGCGGTATCTGCCCCCCCCCTGAAAGGGTCCGTGCTGGTTTTAATTATAAGGGGACCCCTACGCAATTTTTCCCCCTCTATAATTAAAACCAGGACTGGCCCTGCAGCCGGGTGCTGGTACCTAAATTATGGTGGAACCCTACTCATTTTGTTCCCCATAATTTTAGGTACCAGGACTGGCTGGTAAGTCCGGGGCTGGTTAGGATTTTTTTTGGGGGGACCATATGTGTTTTTTTTTTTAAATATACCCTATTTAAAAAATTTACAGACAGGAACATACACAAATCACAATGATTTGTGTATGTTTCAGCCAAACTCGCAGCTCTGGAGGTGAGTGTTTAAAACTTCAATTTGGCAGAGAGTTTGCAGGCATCTCACCCAAGATTGTCATCTCGATTCTTGGTAAATTTGTGAGCTGTATCTTTTAGGTGAAAAGTACTTCCGAGTTTGCCTGATGGTGATAAGATTCAAGTTTGCTATCTCACCTGAGAATTCCGAGTGAGAAGAGAGAAATCTCTCTCTAACTCACCCGACTTTGCCTTTAGTAATTTTGCGAGTTGAAAATCATCCCTAAACTCTCCTGAGACTGGCATCTCGACCAAACTCGATTCGTAGTAAATTTACCCCCTGCTCTCTTTAAACATAATGGTTAGCATTACTGCCTCACAGCACGGAGGTTGAAAGTTTGATTACCACCATGACCCTAACTGTGTGGATTCTGTATATTCTCCCTGTGCTTGCGTGGGTTTCCACCGGGTTCTCCCACACTCCAAAAATATACTGGTAGGCTAATTGGCTCCGAACAAAATTAACCCTCGTGTGTATGTGTGTGTGTGAGCATGTGGTAGGGAATATAGACTGTAAGCTCCACTGGGGCAGGGACTGAGGTGAATGGCCAAATATTCTCTGTAAAGCGCTGCTGCATATGTGTGCGCTACATAAATAACTGGTAATAATAATAATAAGGTAAAAGTGTCCCAAAATTTTAAAAACAATTGAGAGCAAGACATCCTTTGTGATCTTCAACATCTACCACTAGGCAGCAGTAGTGTCACCATAATCAGTAGTAATTCTATCGATCAGTAACACCATTTCTGAATACTTAGAAATGTAATAATATAAGCGTCCCAGAGTTTAGAAAACAATTGAGTGATGTATGTGATCTTCAGCACCTACCACCAGGTGGCAGCAGTGTCACAGTAATGTTTAGTAATTCTGTTTCAGTAACGCACTACTCTTGCACTCTTTAAACGTAAAAAGGTAAAAGAGTCCTGGAATTTAGAAAACAATTGATAGTGATGTATGTGATCTTTAACACCTACCACTAGGTGGCAGCAGTGTCATGGTGATCAGTAGTAATTATACAGTATTGATCAGTACCACAGTGTCCTTCTCAATGGACTTGTAGAAACCAGGAAGCAGGTAGGAGTATGAGACGTGGTGTGGAAAGAATCACTGGGGATGGGATAGGGAGGTCAGGAGGAACGGGATAACACATAAGGAGGGTAGGGGGCCAAGAAAAGAAGTGAAGAAAAATATAGTGTTAGTATTTATTTATTATCAGTTTTTTATATAGCACACACATATTCCGCAGCGATGTACAGAGAATATTCATCCATTCACATCCGTCCCTGCCCCAGTGGAGCTTACACTCTATATTCCCTATCACATGCTCACACACATACACACTAGGGGTAATTTTGTTGGGAGCCAATTAACCTACCAGTATCTTTTTGGAGTGTGGGAGGAAACCGGAGCACCCGGAGGAAACCCACGCAAGCACAGGGAGTATATACAAACTCCACACAGTTAGGGCCGTACTGGGTATCGAACTAACGACCTCAGTGCTGTGAGGCAGTAATGCTAACCATTACACCATCTGTGCTGCCCTAGTAAAAAGAGAGGGGTAACAAACAGTATTAGTACAAGGATGAGAGTTGTCAAACGGCCACCTCCTGTCATAACTCTTGGGTAGATTATGGATGCGGCCGTATTTAGGGAATTGACGTGACCTATTCCTGAGGCGCGGAGTCTAATGTGCTGGCGGTTTACACCAGGGACCCTCGCAAGAAGGTATGGACTTGGCTGCGTCCAACACACATGTAGCGGCCCCCAGGATAGGTTCCCCTATACAGGTGCTGGGAAACTTTGGATGGAGCGTAGGGAATATTCAGCGTAGTCGACAAGCTGGGTCAGGACCAAACAGACAATACGGTACCAGGGAGCAGACGAAAAGCAGGTCACAGGGAATAGCTGAGGTCAGAACCAGATATAAACGCAGTACCAAGGATCAGGCAAAATCAGAGTCACAGGTAAGCCAAAGTTCGGGAACGTTTAAAGGATATACACTGGAATGCTGGAGTAAGGTAATGGAGCCTATACTCTGGCACTGGATCAATCCCAGGAACTTCCTTAAATAGGTAAGGGTCCAACCAGCAAAACAGAAACTGAATATAAATCAGCAAAATTATACTGGAGGTTTATGAATATTGTGAACAAACTGTTCTAAAACATGATCTAATATTTTTGCTCCTCGCTGTCTTATTTATGATGTTGCACATGTGTCCTAACGGTGATTAACCTAACCAATAGAAGGAATTCATGTGGATGTAATATTTCTACTGTGTATCAGATAGTACACTCCTGTCTATTTGATTAGGAATCTGAACATACTTATATCCTAGGATACAGTACCTATATATTGCAACACAAGATTTTATGTGTTATGTTACTTGTATTGTAGTGTTTTGTATTGTCCTTGTATACCTTGAAGTTAAAATTTTAATGGATTATATTAAAAGTTACATTTTATTTTAACAAATCATACCTAAAGAGTGCCCCAAAAAAAGAGCCTTCTTTTCTCTTTTATCCTTATCTACATATATGCATTTGGGCTCTGGGGAGCACCACCAACAGGAGTTATCTGTGAGACACAATTTTTGTCGGGTATATACTGATGTCAATGTTGGTAATCATCATATTGTATTACAATTATATATCTTCTGTGCGGATACAAACCCTTTCCTTTTTAGAATCTGTATTTTGCTGATTTATATTCAGTTTCTGTTATCCAGCACGAAATTTATATATTTTTTAAGAATTTGATATCTCATTGTATCTCTTCAAGGTACACAATACCATTCACCAGTAACCGCTCGTACATTGTACACAATAATTCCTGACTTTTCCCAACAAAACCCGACAGTATTAGGATTTGTCTGGATAATCATCCACGGAATAAATAGATACACACATTTATTTTAAACATACATATATATTCTTACCATCTAATCCAAACTACACCCTTATTACTATAAGGTATATCATGTCTTCATTTTCTCTAAAGAATGAACTTAGTGCTAGGAAAAAAGTCCCTGACAATTTGGATGATATCCCCACGGAAGGTTCAGAAATAAAAAATTGGGGTGAAGATCTCCACAAATTAAAATCTACGCTACAAAGACAAATAAGAGTATCCTGGGATATCACCACCTTGGAAAATTACACAAAACATAAAATCACACCCAGGGGTCTCAGATCGAAAGTTTTCCCGACCTTTAAATTGGCTACTGAAAATTTAGTAAAAGATTGGGAATATACTCTACTAAAATGTTCTAATGACCTAATGTCAATCTTAATCAAACATAGGGCCTGATTCAGACCCACTCGCGAGCGGCTGTCCGCTCGCAAGTGGGTCGATGTTAAGGACTGAGCATGCGCACGACGGAGGGAGCTCCGTCGTGCGCATGCGCCAGACACGACGAGCGAAGGAAAGTCCTTCGCTCGTTGTGTCCGATCAAAGGGGGCATGTTGTCAATGTTGATTGACAGCATGCCCCCTTTGGTGGGCGTGCCGGGGGCGTGCCTCCCGGAGCTTGCGGTTGAAAACCTCAACCGCAGGCTCCGACTCGCAATTTCGATGGTCGCGATGGTCTCGACCATCGCGGCCATCACAATGCACGCTCGTATAGCCTGTGGGTGGTGACCCACAGCTATACGAGCGTCCAGGAGGACGCTCCATGAAAATGGAGCCCGGCCCTCATTCAGAGCGTGCGCTCTGCTCAGAACGTACGGCTCTGAATGAGGGCCATAATCACTTAATACTTGACAGCTGTGAAAAAGAAATTGAAGACCTTGGGAAGAAGTTGGAGAATTGGGAGAAAGACTCCAATTTTCAAAAAAACTTTGAAAAACAGAAAAAAGATCTAGAAACCTATGAACTAACTATTATTGACCGTAAAAAGAATAACTTTAACAGAGATAAAAGAGACTTCCAATTAGGGAATGTCTTTAGATGGAACAGGCCAGATCAGAGAATATTAACTTCCAGACAAAAAGAACTTTATACCTCATCTGAGGCAGAATCCTCAGGAGGAGAGGATCTCAGCGAGGACAATAGAGCCGATACCCCTATATATAGAGGTGCTCTATACAATGACAATCAGTCATCTTCTTTTTTAGGATTAGGCAGAGGCAACAGAGGCAGACACTGCCCAAAAGGAAGATGAGGAGGGGGAGGAAGAAACATAGGAGAACAAAGTTGGGACCCCCAAATAACACCAAGATACCTCACAAGGACACGAAAAGGGAACGAAACATGGAGAACAAATACCTGAAAATTATTAATCTATCCCAAAGAATCTTAAATGACTGCAAAATTAAGATCTTAGAGAAGGGTTTAACCTTCTCACCAACTAGATCTTTTAATAGATTCATGTGGGAAAAAGATCTTAAACTATTCAGATGCAAGTTACTCCTTAAAAAATTATTTTCAAATCAGAAAAGAATGATGGAGAATATGGAAGTACCAATGACAACCTCACAGTCATCACTACAAAGTTTAACAGAAGATGAACTAATGGCACTAAAAATACTGGAAGAATTGAAGGAAGAGAATACATCAACAACCTTATCCAATCCACCAAAACGACCACTGTGCAAAAAGAAATCGGAGTTCTTCCCCCAAGAACAAATATGTCCAGAGGTTAGAATTTTTCAGGAACTGGTATCCCGTGACCTTGATACCCTACACAATCAAAGTAGGAGGAAAAACGAACATATGGCAATCTGACTAACCAAGAAACACAAACTCTTAAAGAGATGAACAAATGGCAAGATGTGGTCATCAAGCCCTCAGATAAAGGGGACAATATCGTGATTTGGCCCACAGACATGTATACCAAGGAAGCTCTACGCCAATTGGAGGATGCAAAATGTTATAGAAGAATTATATTCAATCCCACTGACAACTCTAACATAATCCTCAATAGGATATTAGATAAAGCCTTTTCAGATGGGACGATTCTCAAATGAGAATATGAATATCTGAAAATACCACACCCCAAAGCACCAACATTCTACCTTCTCCCAAAAGTACACAAAAACCTCTCTGAACCACCAGGAAGACCCATCGTGTCTGGGATAGGTGGCGTATCAGAAAAGGTTGGGAAATTCATCGACTTACATCTAAGACATCATGTCCTGGGTTTACCATCTTACATCCAGGACACAGCAGATGTGCTGCGCAAACTGAATGATGTAAGGTTGGATGAACAACACCTACTAGTAACATTGGACATCACTGTATACCAGTATAGAACATGTACAAGGAATGAAAGCAGTGAAATATTTCCTAATGATGGAAGGGTACAATGATTTCCACCATCTCCTAATGGAACTACTGGAATTCGTACTAACTAGAAATAGTTTTACATTTGGTGACCAGCATTACCTGAAATTAGGGGAACAGCAATGGGGGCGGCATGCGCCCCAACTTACGCAAATCTTTTTCTGGGATGGTGGGAAAAAGAGATTGTATTCTGTGACAAAAATGACAACTTCACGAAACACATAACCGCATGGTGGAGATATATAGATGACATCATCATGATCTGGGAAGGTGATGAAGACCTTCTAATGTCATTCATTAGAAGTTTAAACACCAATTCCATTAATTTGAAACTGACGCACTATATTAGTCATCAATCAGTTCCCTTCCTGGATATAAGAATCTATAAAGATTCCACTGGTATGATTCAGACGGAACTATTCCGAAAGGAAACCGCAACCAATAATCTTCTACACCAAACCAGTGCACACTTTCCACCCACTATAGAGAATTTACCTAAAGGTGAATTCTTTAGATTAAGATGCAACTGTTCTGACAAAAGGATTTTTGAGGAGAAATGCATGGAACGTACAGAGAGACTTCTGGAAAGAGGTTACAGCAAAGGTCAATAAAAAAGAGCTAAAAAAATCACATCTGATGTACCGAGGGAGTCCTTAATCTTTTCAAATAAAGACAACAAAGATAACAAAACTCCAGATAAACTCCGCTTTGTTGGTGACTTCTGTCAAGAATGGAGGCAGATACAGGAGATTATACAAAAACATTGGCACACTCTCCACCTTGATAGGGACCTATCAAATATTCTGGATGACAAAGTCTCAATGAGCTGGAGACGGTCCAAAAACCTACGTGATGGATTGGTAAGAAGTCATTTTATTAAAAATCCATCAAGACCAATGAGACTAACAGGAACTTTTCCATGTGGCACTTGCAAAGCATGCCAATTCATACTAAAGACTAATAAGGTGGAAGACAAATTTGGCCAAACATTACATATAAAAAACTTCATGAACTGCAATGCGGTAGGGGTAATCTACTGCATAGTGTGTAGTTGCAATAAAAAATATGTGGGCATGACATCCAGAGCACTCAAACACAGAATCCTGGAACACATTGGATCCATCAGAAATGCATCCTTGGATTTAGAGAAACATAGGAAGCTAACTTCGGTAGCCCGACACTTTTTGAGATACCATCAAGGATCCAACCGAGATTTCAAAGTCTTTGGCCTAGAGAAAATCAATCTCGGTATACGTGGAGGAGATATGACACGGGAGTTGCTCAAGAGAGAGAGTGCCTGGACCTTTAAACTGGGAGCATTAACTCCCAATGGTTTAAATCATTATATTAATTTCTATTCATGACAAGTTACTTATGGAATCCATAGAACCTCGTACAATTCTTTTTCATTTTATTTATACAAATTTTACACCTTTGCACTGACACTGTTCACTTCTATATTATCAAAGGAATTAATTTAGACAAGCGCTTATATTTCTTTGAGTCCAGATATATCACCCTATTTTCAACATGCGACATCTACAGGAAAACAGGAATTGTGACTCTGCAATGCTATTAGCAACAGAGCCAGATTTCTATTAGTACTGTCGGAAGTTATATTGTACTCTCTTCCTTCATCTTACTATATGCATGACCCCTATGTTCATCAATCACCAATGTCTTTCAGGACAGATGATGGAAAGGAACTTGGGCAACTGCCGCTGCAGTAAGACTTATCTCAAACCTTCTTACAAATATTACTCCTATATGGGTACTCTCATTATAGACTTTCAGGGAGGATTCCTGCAATGGCATCAACAGGTCTCCTCCTGCTGATACAATGTAAAAGCAGATACCCAATGTACTCATTCGGACACCTAATTACACAGGTGATACGCTCACGTGCCATTCAATATGTGATACAATGGCATGCAGTAACTGTCACCCGTGCTACATATTTGGTGCTCACTTTATGATCATTTTTAATGCTTCATTTTATAATCTGTCCTATCCCTGTGTCTGAGGACCCTACACATATAGAACACCACACATTCCTTTGTCCTATTATTTTAACTGAATATGTGATATCAAAGGAGTATATATATTATATCACAAATTATACTGTACAAGATATGACCACCAGGGGATTGTGGACATATAGAATATCACCAACTATGTTATAATTAATTTTTCATGTAGCAATTTTTCAACAATACTCCTCACGTATCACCAAGATGATACATGAGATTGAATAATGAACTGTTATAACCTTATTTGCTTATCATCATTATCACTCCACAGTATATGACTTCCAATGTTATTTCCCACCTTTCCTTCGGATAGGATGGTAAACATTATCTATATATTATTTATATATGTGGAAAACTTAACCAGCACTGAACTAGTGACCTTTGGAAGGATAATTTTTACATCCTGGCCAATGCTGACTATAGAACACACATGATTTAAATGAATAAAATTAACTCATAGTCGTGTATCCTCTCACCCTCAACCAATCCTCACTTCTATAGGAAAGATAGGAATCTAATGTTGTTATAACAATAACTATTTTCATGCTCCTTTTGGATAATCTATGCATTGCGATTATCAGTTAGTGTAATTTAAGCACACCAGCACCTTAGGAGTTAATCCCAGTTGAATATGAGACTGATACTCTGTTTAATGGGTGTCCATCACACTCGTGATGGACATAGAATACTAGATGTTGAATGGCTCTGATGATACATGTGATCGAGACAGGTGATCACGTGGGCTACTGAGCCAATGAAAATTGATGTCCCGCGATCATGTGATCGGAACACTGACCGGGAAATGTGTATAAAAGGTAAGAGCGGAGCTCCTGCACTACATGCGATGGTGAACAAGCCTGCAATGGGCAAAACGCGCGTCCAGGGACTTTGATGAATCTGGTCGGGCTAGTGCACTAGCCGACCATCTCCCTCCATTCTGACTCATCTCAAGGGTAACTGTATCACATCACGCAGACCTCCGTGCCTGCACCCCAAACTGTCATGACTCTGCTATCTCATTTTTAGTATTTGGACAAGTATAGAACCCACACATATTGCGGATGTTCAATAATGACAAGGACATACTACTCTGTACATATGTTTCAATTGAAACACCATATAGCGACTGTGTTTCTGAGGTGTGCACTGTGTTAGAAACGGGACACGGCCTAACTCTCTCATTACTGTCATTCAATATATATCACTGTCATCTAGGCGACTGGACAATTTGTCTTTTAAGAGGTATGACAGAATAAAATTGATTCACTACTACATGCTTGTCCATCTATACAATCATACTTAAAATATTGTACTATAGCAGTTCATGTATGAGTTAAACTCAGCATATTGCATCATTATTTGCCTTTTTTGGGGTCCTAAACATGGATAACTATAGGTAGTTTGCGGATGTGAGAGACAGATGTACATGTGGGTGGATATATACATTGTACACACTGTAGAAATATTTTCATGGTACTTATTATTGCTGAGCATTTACATATCCCTGGTAAAAAAATTATACTGGAGGTTTATGAATATTGTGAACAAACTGTTCTAAAACATGATCTAATATTTTTGCTCCTCGCTGTCTTATTTATGATGTTGCACATGTGTCCTAACGGTGATTAACCTAACCAATAGAAGGAATTTATGTGGATGTAATATTTGTACTGTGTATCAGATAGTACACTCCTGTCTATTTGATTAGGAATCTGAACATACTTATATCCTAGGATACAGTACCTATATATTGCAACACAAGATTTTATGTGTTATGTTACTTGTATTGTAGTGTTTTGTATTGTCCTTGTATACCTTGAAATTAAAATTTTAATGGATTATATTAAAAGTTACATTTTATTTTAACAAATCATACCTAAAGAGTGCCCCCAAAAAAGAGCCTTCTTTTCTCTTTTTTCCTTATCTACATATATGCATTTGGGCTCTGGGGAGCACCACCAACAGGAGTTATCTGTGAGACCCAATTTTTGTCGGGTATATACTGATGTCAATGTTGGTAATCATCATATTGTATTACAATTATATAACCTCTGTGCGGATACAAACCCTGTCCTTTTTAGAATCTGTTTCACTTCATACTCCTCCTGCTGGTCCACTGCAATCGCAGGAGGAGGACTGCCAGGTGCTGAGAAATGGTTAAGGACCAGGGGTTTTAGAAGGGACACATGAAATACATTGGGGATCCTAAGTATATTAGGAAGTTTCAGACGGAATGCCACTGGATTAATCACCTGAAGAATCAGGAAGGGACCAATGTATCTGGGAGCAAATTTCATCGTAGGAACTCTCAATCTCAGATGTTTGGTTGACAGCCAGACTTTATCACCAGGCCATAATACTGGAACCTTCCTCCTTTTCCTATCTGCAAATATTTTATATCTTGTAGAGGCTTTGCACAGATTCTTCTTTGCCTCCTTCCAGACTTTGAGGAAGCGGCTTTGTCACGGCTGCCGACACTTGAGACTCCTGGAGGGAGGCAGGCCTACTAGGCACAATAAACTGGGGTGGTCTTAGGAATGACCTTTCCATAAAACTCAGTAGCACAGGATAAATGTACAATAGAATTTATTCACACATGAATTATAAACAGCAAGGTCTCAAATAAAGTCTCAAACAGCACAGAGGTTCACATATGCAATAATATGTATAGGAGAGAATCCCCAAATATATATAAGCAGTCTTTAGCATATAGGAACTAACGTTCGGAGTGGGGTTGAGCCCCGGGATGCAGAGAGGATTGTAGCGGGGTTGAGCCCCGTGATGCAGAGATGACACTGTAATGGTGCAGTTGACAACTGTAACAAGGATGAGTTCAATAGCCACAGGAATGGAAAAACAACAGGCAAAGAAAATAGTGCAGCAAAATGGTGAAAGTGCAGTGATGGAGGAATCAGCAATACTTAGGCAATAGGAATGCTGGGACCTGTAGTGCAGCAGGTGACTGACATCAGAAGTTCATCTGGAATACAACAAAGTCCACAGCAATCCACAGGCACAGCGGGGATCTGGCAGGAGTCCAAGAAAAGACCTGAAAGCAACGTTGCACAGACACTGAGACACAGTTAGTAACAGGCTTTATACTAGAGGTCTGTGATCCATAGGAAATTTCAGAACATGTGACCCAAATGGAATCAGGTTTGAAATAATGAGCAATCTAGGAATCCCACAACCTGATGACACCAGGGGAAACAGATGATCAATTTAACACTCTATCCCCTGATTGAGAAGCATGCCAGCAAGCAGGATAGTTCCTCCAATGACCACAATGGAACTTTGGCTAAAGTAGTCTATCTTTATGTACTGAAATAGTCGCAGTCCTGACAGGCTTACTGTACTATACACAGCTGGACACGATGCTGATAGAAGACCTGGTAGTTCTGGTAACATAGGATGCAAGCCGTATATCACAAAAAATGGAGAGTGCGCTGATGCTTCATGATACAAATTATTGTGGGCAAATTCAGCCCATAGTAACAGAGAGACCCAGTCATCTTGATTGGCTGAGACATACATCCGAATGAACTTCTCCAAATCCTGGTTTATTCGCTCAGTCTGGCCATTTCTCTGGGGATGGTAGGCCAAGGAGAAGCTGAAATTAGTGCCAAAGCACCTGCATAATGCTCTCCAGAATCTAGAAGTAAACTGTACCCCTCGGTCGGAAACGATGTCTTTTGGAAATCCATGCAATCTAAAAATTTCTCTAAAAAACACCTCTGCCAACTTCGGTGCTGAAGGTAGACCCTTTAGAGTAATAAAGTGTGCAGTTTAGGAGAATCTATCCACAACCACCAGGATAGTGTTGTACCCTTGGCACAAAGGGAGATCTGTCACAAAGTCCATAGAGATGTGAGTCCAGGGACAATCAGGGACTGATAGTGGCATCAGAGGACCAGTTGGAGGGTGCGATGGAACTTTGTGCTGCGCACACGTATGACAAGCTGCCACAAAGTCCTTAACATCTTGCCGAACCGTTGGCCACCAGTATCTCCTGAGGATTAGCACCAAGGTTTTTTTGACTCCTGCGTGCCCACTGAACCGTGACGAATGCGCCCACTGAAGTAGTTTGGAGTGAAGTTCGGAAGCTATAAATGTTTTCCCCTACAGAATTTTGACCTTGCTGGTGACAGCTACAAATCAAGCAGGGTTCAGAATGGGCCTATCTTCCTTTACTTCCTCCATTTCAGCAGTACTATATGCCCAGTACAGAGCATCAGCTTTGATGTTTTTATTACCTGGTCGATAGGTAATCATCAAGTTAAATCGGTCAAAAAACAATGACCACCTGGACTGACGATAATTCAAACAATTTGCTGTCTTAAGGTACGTTAAGTTCTTATGATCGGTATAGACTGTCACTGGAAACTTAGCTCCCTCCAACAAATAACGCCATTCCTGAAGAGCCAACTTGATAGCTAGTAGTTCTTTGGCCCTCATTCAGAGGCGGTCGCAAGAAGCGATCGTTCTCTCTGAATGAGGACGGCTGCTTCCTTGTTTTTAGTGCGGCCTCCTGGTCACTAGCTAAGCTGTGGGTTACCACCCACAGCTTAGCAACCAACCAGGTTGATGGTCCGGCTGGTGAACACCATCGCGACCATCGGGGCTTGCGACGAGACCCTAACGTTGGGTCTTGGCTAGCGCAAGCCCCAGGGAGCTTCCTGCTCTGATCAAGCAGGAAGCTCCCCACTGACATCACTGCTGATGTCAGTGTGGCTGTCCACAAAACGGCAGGCATTCCTTAAGGAACACTTCCATTTGTGAAATTACCCCCCGCCCCGCCTACAAAACGGGGCGAGCTGTCGATCAACATCGACAGCCGCCCCTTTTGTAGAGAGCTCCGGAGCGAGAGAGTTTCTCTCTCGATCCAGGGCTTGCGCACGCGCACTGCGGCCGCTGCACATGCGCAGGTCTAACCATCAACCCGGTTGCGAGCGCATCGGCGCTTGCGACCGGGTCTGAATGAGACCCTTTGTCCCCAACAGCATAATTCTTCTCCAGAGCCGAGAATTTACGGGAGAAGAACCTACAAGAATACCACTTGCCTTCTTCATCTCTTTGGGATAGCACCACTCCCACTCCGACCGTAGAAGCGTCCAACTCCAGGAAGAATGGCTGGTCACAATTTGGTTGCCTTAGAATTGGTGCTGACAGGAAACATTGTTTTAGCAGAGCGAAAGCTACTTCTGCCTCAGAAGGCCATACTCTAGTACTCTGGCCCATCTTGGTAAGAGCCGTGATTGGAGCTGCGATGGATGAGTAGTTCCTGATGAGTTGACGATAGAAATTACAAAACCCCAGGAAACGTTGATGAAACCACGTTCCAGATTCTCCTTAATATATTCTGTCACCACCTGGGATTCGGGAAGCAAGAGAGGAAAAATTCTTCCACAAGGGGGCACTTCCCAGGTAACAAATGTATGGCGCAATCCCATTCTCTGTGGGTAGGAAGCGTCTCAGCGGCCTTTTTACTAAATACATCACTGAAGGATCGATACGGGGCTGGAAGCTGTTCCTGTGGAGAGACGACTGAACTTCGCATAACTCGATGTGAAGGTCTGACAGACGACAGACAGGACAGGTGGCATTGAGGACCCCATGACAATATTTGATGTTCCTTCCAATCCAGAACAGGGGCATGCTTGCGGAGCCAAGGTGGACCCAGGATGACTGGATTCTCAGCTGACAGGAGTATGTAGAACACAATCTGTTCCCGATGGAGCGCCCCTACTTGCATAGAAATCTCTGTCATCTGAGAGTGGATAGTAGCTGTGGGAAGTTTATTCCCATCCACTCCAATGATACAAAGGGGTGTTTGTAGAGGCAGACTTGGGATTCCTAGTTCCTTGGCCTTTTTTGCCGATATGAAGTTACCATCGGCACCCGAGTCTAAAAAAGCTTTAATGACTTTGGAGGAATTTTCATGGAACAGAGTTACGTCAATGGTAAACTGAGGAAAAGTACAGTCTTTTGGGGTTTGTTGAAATGTACCTAATCTGACCACCCCTCGATCAATTAGGCCTTTTAGTTTCGAGCATCTAGAAAGAAGGTGTCCCTGCTCACCACAGTATAGACAGAGTTTGTTTTTAAACCTTCTCTCCCTCTCTGCGGCAGGAAGGTGAGACTTCCCAACCTGCATGGGCTCTTCAGGAGGTTCCAGTGGTGCCGTGAAGCGTGGAGAGAGTGTGAAGGTGAAGCGACGGGACTGTTCTTTCTCTCTTGCTCTCTCTCTGTGGCGAAGATCTACACGGATGCATAAAGAGATTAAGTCATCCAATGTGGTTGGCAATTCCCTGGATGCGAGTACATCTTTGATCTGTTCAGACAGCCCTTGCATAAATGCGGCAATCAATGCTTCATTAGTCCACCCTAATTCTGAAGCAAGGGTTCGGAAGTGCACAGCATACTGTCCTGCAGATTGGCTGCTTTGTTTCAGTTGTAAGATAGCTGATCCTGCAGAGGATACTCATCCAGGCTCTTCGAAGACCCTCCGAAAAACTTTCAAAAACTCAGCGCTGTTATTGACCAAGGGATCATTCCATTCCCATAATGGTGAAGCCCAGGCTAACGCCTGACCGGTCAGTAGGGAGATCATGTAAACCACCTTCATTCTCTCTGAAGAGAAATTTGTGGCTTGGACCTCAAATTGAATTGAGCATTGGTTCAGAAAACCTCGACAGCCTTTGGGGTCCCCATCATACTTTGTAGGATTCGGTATGTGTAATAAGCCGTTAGTGCCCACAGCTTGTACAGTCACTGTAGGAGGGGTGATCGACTGCATTGGAGGTGGCTGAGCAGTTCCGACTTGCTGCATTAGGGTCTGCAGGCACTGCATAATCTGAGCCTGGTCTTGTTCTTGTTTCTCGACCTTAGCAAGAAGGTTCTCGAGCAGGTCTTGTGGCGATGGACTTCCAGCAGCTACCATGTTTTTTGGGCCAGAGTATTCTGTCACAACTCTCGGGTAGATTATGGATGCAGCCCTGGATCAATCCCAGGAACTTCCTTAAATAGGCATCCCTTCACAGTGACCGCAGCGCTTGGGGCTGCTCTCCGGCATGTCCGTAAGTGTAAGGCACGCCCCCAAGAGTGTCAAAAAGGGGGATGCATCATAAAGACACGGACCCTTTTCATTGACCGTCCCCCTTTTCGGGTGCACGGGCGCATTCAGCACGCGCAAATGTGCCCTAGCTCTAGGTCCGGCACCCTGCCTGCCGCCAGACCTAGGACCACATTCAGAGTCGGTTGTAAGCGGCCGCTCGGTCGTACGACTAACGACCAAGAAACTGAAAAAGGAAGCAATCACAAGGCCGGTCGGTCGCAACCAAAGTGACGCCCATACGTGAACAATGCACCTCCTCTAGCCAACAAGTGATAGCAGCTAGTGATCGAGTCAATCGTTGTCAGACGTTGTCAGTCGCTGTATGTTAATTTTCTTCTGATGGTTGCGGCCGCTTGTGTTGTGTTGATGCCCACAAAAATAAAAACAAAAAACGCAAAGAAAAAGCCATTCCCATGATATATATTTATTCTTATTATTCGCTAATGCAAACGCAACTGAATCAATTACAAGCCAGTTAGCAGTGTTATTAGCTTCAACATCGATTATTAGCTGCTTGCATTGTGTGGCTCAAAATAGAAACATCAATCCTAACATCAATAACATTCGATAGTATCGATTGTACTCTGGGGCTTGCGAGAGCACGTGCCCAACCTCAAGCTGTATGATCAGCCAGGCCTCGAACCTGCTCGCAGAGTGACGTTTTACTACTTCCGGCCTTCTATGTCGGTTGTAGCAGGAAATTTATGTACGCCGCAAAATGCTGAGGCATGCCTGCGTTTTCAGACCACCACCCCCGTCAACACCCACAAACAGCTTTTCATGTCAATCAACTCCCGGAAGCCACTTCCTGCTCGTAAGCCATACGATCTACAGCATTTTGGATCGCAAAGCCTCGTACGCTTACGACCGACTCTGAATGAGGTCCCTAGAGTGAACACTATTAATGCCCCCAGTTGTAGTGCCCCTCTTGTAATGCCCACTGTAGTAGTGCCCCTTATACAATGTTCCCAGTAGCAGTGCCTCATGTAGTAGTGCCCTTTATACAGGTCCTCCAGTAGTGCACCCTTATACAGTGTCCCCAGTAGTGCCCCTTATGCAGTGTACCCAGTAGTGCACCCTTATACAGTGCCCCCTATGCAGTGCCCCCAGTAGTGCCCCTTATAGTGTCCCCTTTATGCAGTGCCCCCAGTAGTGCCCCTTATACAGTACCCTGTCACGCTTGGCATCATTGAGTCCCCTAATGAGGGGCTGGAATTTGTGGTTAAGGAAGGAGCCAGAGGTGAGGGGCCTGGATGTTCGTTCTCCCCATCCACAAACATTGGGTGTTGGCGAGACCTGACCTAGGGTGCGGAGAAGCACAATAGAGATGTTTCCTGAAGAGGTGCTGTGGGAGACCAGAGAAAGGAAACCCACCCATAGCTGTGGGTGACCACCCACAGCTATTGCGAGTGGCCAGGATGATGGTCGCGATGGTCAAGACCATCGTGACCATCGGGCTTGCGACGAGACCCTTGTGGCAGGGTCTCATGGCCACAAGCCCCAGAGAGCTTCTGCTCTAATAGAGCCGGAAGCTCTCCCACTGACATCATTGGTGATGTCAGTGGGGCCGCCCACAAACGGCAGGCGTTCGCTTGGGAACGCTTCTGTTTGTGAAGCCACCCCCCCGCCATGCCTACAAAATGGGGCGAGCTGTCGATCAACATCGACAGCCACCCCTTTTGTAGTGAGCCACGGAGCAAGTGCTTTTTGCGCTCGCTCCAGGGCTTGGGATAATGACATACCCCCAGTTTGCAGTGCCCCCAGTAGTGGGCCATCTTATGCCAGTAGTGCCCCTTATACAGTGCTCCCAGTAGTGGTCCCTCTTATGCAGGCCCCCATTAGTGCCCCTTATATAGTACCCCCAGTATGCAGTGCCCCCAGTAGAGGTCCCTCATATGCAGGCACCCAGTAGTGCCCCTTATACAGTGCCCCCAGTAGTGGTCCCTCTTATGCAGGCCCCCAGTAGTGCCCCTTATACAATACCCCCAGTATGCAGTGCTCCCAGTAGTGGTCCCTCTTATGCAGGCCCCCATTAGTGCCCCTTATATAGTACCCTCAGTATGCAGTGCCCCCAGTAGTGGTCCCTCATATGCAGGCACCCAGTAGTGCCCCTTATACAGTGCCCCCAGTAGTGGTCCCTCTTATGCAGGCCCCCAGTAGTGCCCCTTATACAGTACCCCCAGTATGCAGTGCCCTCAGTAGTGGTCCCCCTTATACAGGCCCCTAGTAGTGCCCCTTATACAGTACCCCCAGTATGCCATGCCCCCAGTAGTGGTCGTTCTTATGCAGGCCAACAGTTGTGCCAATTATACAGTGCCCCCAGTAATGATCCCCCCTATACAGTGCCCCTTATACAGTGCCCCCAGTAGTGGCCCCCCTATTCAGTGCCCCCAGTAGTGATACAGTGCCCCCTATACAGTGCCCCCGGCCAGTAGTGCCCTTTACATAACACACACAGACATACATACATACATACATATACAAAACACTTACTTGAATCCTGCTCTGTCCTGCTCTGTCCTGCTCTGTCCTGATCTGTCCCACTCGGTACTATGGGAGAGACGTCATGACGTCTCTCCCATCATCCACTGCAGGAGCCGGAAGGCAGAACTCACGAATGAGCTCCAGCCCAGCTCCGGCAGTGGGCGTAGCAGCCAATGAGAGTCTGTCTGACTCTCATTGTCTGCTGAAACACATACACCACCACCAGGTGGTACAAGTGTACTACCCAGCCCAGGCAGCGATGTGTGTGTTACTGTGTAGTGTGGACCACACTCACTGTGGTCCGCACTACACTGACTGACTTTTCCGAACCTGGACCATGGCCGGCTGCGCACCCCACGTGCCACCAGTCCCATGGCACCCAGGGCATGAGCCCAGCCGACCTGCCCTGGGGTAGACACTCCACATGGCCACAGGCAACTATCTCTCCCATCGTGAACCGTCCAGTGGTCACCCAGCCGAGACACCAGTGTACCCCGGTAAGTATGCAGCCCAGTTGTATTCCAGGCAGGGCTGGCAACAGAAATCTTGGGGCCCGGTACACTCATGTTTTTGGGGCCCCCTATGTGATCTCCTAGTCCTTATCTTAACCCATCACGCACACACACCCCTCTTCCCAGCCCCTGCGTCGGTCACACACACCCTCTTCCCCAGGCCCTGTGTCAGTCACATACACCTCTTCCTAAGACAGTCCCACACCCCTCTTCCCCAGCCCCCGTGTCTGTCACATTTCCCCCTCTTCCCCAGCCCATCACATCTCCCCCTTTTCCCCAGCCCCTGTGTCACACACCCCTCTTTCCCAGCCCCTGTGTCTGTCACATTTGCCCCTCATCCCCAGCCCATCACATCTCCCCCTCTTCCCCAGACCCTGTGTCACACACCCCTATTCCCTAGCCCCTGTGTTAGTTACAGACCCCTCTTCCCCAGCCCCTGTGTCAGTCACTCACACCTCTTCCCCAGCCCCTTTGTCAGTCACTCACACCTCTTCCCCAGCCCCTGTCACATCTCCCCCTCTTCTCCAGTCCCTGTGTCACACACCCCTCTTCCCAGACCCCGTGTCTGTCACATTTCCCCTCTTCCTCAGCCCCAGTCCCATCTCCCCCAGTCTGATGCCCCCTTCATCTGTAGTAGTTCCCCACCACCAGACCCGTGACACTCTAGCCCAGCCTAGCCCGGTAGCCAGGGGCTGGCTGGCAAATTTCAGCCTGGGTGGCAAGAGCACGGCACTGGCCCATGAGCAGCCAACCACCCTTAAAAGGTGGTTTTAGGTAAAGAATACAGGAGCAGATTTATCAAGGGTGATAAAGCTTTTGCTAGATAAATTGTTTTGCCAGCAACAAGGGCTTGTTTATTGTCGGCTGTAGACAATTACTGAAGCTGTCCATCACAAGCTTTCCCATCCTTTGCATGGGATATCCAAAACAATAAACAAGGTAGTCTCATTGGCCAAACATAGTTGGGTTAAGGGGCCCATTTATCAAAGTGTATTTGAGGTAAAATTCCCGAAAACACCAGTTTTCGGGGCAGGGCTGTCTTCACAGCAGTGTGGGCCCTGGACAAAGCAATGCACTGGGGACCCCTACCCACCCATTCATGGGAAAAAAATTTAAATGGTCATACGTATATGCTTCCCAGAACAATGATATGACACAGCCACCATATAGTACATAAGAGAGTATGCTGCCCGTATTCGGAATCAGTATGAATGACCGACCTATGGCTGGTGGTTCAAATCCAGATGGTGGAAGACCATCGCCGCTGGGTCCCTTATTATCAATGTGGATGATGGAGTCCACCTGAGCAGTGTCCTATCCCTCTGGGCCCCACTCCCAATTTCTCTCCCCCTTTCCCCCAAAGCAGTGTCATAAACACTCTGACCCCCCCACTCCCCATGTGTTTCTGCCTTCTGCCCTCCCCCCAATAGCAGTGTCCTCAGCCCTGAGCTCCCACACACCCTTGTATCTGCCTCCCCCCATAACAGGTCATCAGCCACCACATATATCTGCTTCCTCCTCCCCCCATAGCAGTATCATCAGCTCCCTGAGTCCCTACTTCCCATATGTCTTTGTCTCACCCTCCCATAGCAGCACCATCAACCCCCACTCCCCAAATGTATCTGCCTCCCCTATTCCAGCTCTTACCTTTATCCTGTTTGGTGGAGCCAGGTCTGTCAGCAGCTCCGAGTGTTGCCTGGCTTCTCCTCTGCACTCTGCAGTAGCTTGCATCAGACTCACAGGCAGAAAGTGAAAGTGAAACTAAAAACACTTCCTGCCTGTGTGAGTGCCCTGCTGCTGCTGCAGACGCCTGATCTCTCCTGCTGGCTGTCTCGGATTCCCGCACCCGAGCAGCTCAAAGAGAATTTTTTTTTTAAAGTACATCTGGCCCTAGGCTTGGGATGCCCCTAGGCATTCCAGTTGCCCCTAGGCATTTGCCTTTAATAACTATGCCAGATCCTGCTGGCAGGCCCCTTGAAGCTTCGGGCCCTTGGGCAACTGCCCAACAATCCCAATGGAAGAGACGGCCCTGTTTCGGGGTTTTTTACCTCGAATACTAAGTATCCGCCGTATGTATTAAGGAGTTCCCCTACACTGGCATTTGGCAGACTCATCAAGTACTCAGGATAATCTGCCAGGTTCTGTTTGTTGCCATTATCCTCTTTCACTGGCTCATGGCCCTCCTGGGCTGCCTCCCTAGGCTTATTGGAAGATGTGCTACCTGCATCTGGCAGCAGTAAAGGATGAACACAACATTTTGCCCAGTATGAGATCTCCAAAGGTCCCATCATGTGCAGCTGGTCTGGTGGGGATTTGCAAGGGGTCTTTGCTGAGCAGAAAGGGTGAGGTCCCCTCCTGGGGGTCTCATCCATAAGCTCTCCATGTGCAGAGATATCATGGAGGAAATACCTGACACACAGACACCACGGGCAAACTTGAGTATGGTCCGGGCCATTTAGTAGGAGGAGCACCCGCCCTGGTTAACAGCAGAGTCAGCACATACAGATGCGCCCAGTTACATTGTGGCTAATCGCGCCACAACGTGAGCATGCATCGTGCCATGCGATTCCCCGTGCCTGCATACGCTACGATACGCTATTGCATGCACTGTGATTGCACCATGCATTCCTATGGAGGCACATGCACAGTGTCACGGTATAGCTGGGCATATCTGTACATTTTATATATATATATATATATATGTGTGTATATATATATATATATGTGTGTGTGTGTGTGTGTGTGTGTGTGTATGTGCTCTTGCAATTCTATCTTTCTGGGGACTTGGGGTGGACAGCACACCAACACCGGTGGGACATCTAGCACAGTGGGGACCTAAAATGAAGTCCCCACGAGTCAAACCATTGGAGACAAAAGAGGAGGCATGTACCTGTTACCCCACATAGCAATTGGGCATGTCCCTGAAAATCACGTTTCCAAGAGTTTTATGGGTGTCGGTGTGTATGCCGTGTGCTGAGGGTGTGTGTTTAAGAGATCTCTGACAGAAAAAAAATAAAATAAAATTGGGGTGCAATGGCGCCACTTGGCCACCGGGGGGGCGCGTGTCCCCACCTTACGCTCTCCCCATGTTTTAAATTCATTTCTGGCTATTTAGAGGGAAAAAATAAATTGGGGTGCAATAGCGCCACTTGTCCACCGGGGGGGGCGCGTGTCCCCCCATGTTTTAATTTCATGGGTGGCTATTTAGAAAAAGAAAAAAAAATTGGGGTGCAATGGCGCCACTTGTCCACCGGGGGGGGCGCGTGTCCCCCCATGTTTTAATTTCAGGGGTGGCTATTTAGGAAAAGAAAAAAAAAATTGGGGTGCAATGGCGCCACTTGTCCACCGGGGGGGGGGGGGGGCGCGTGTCCCCCCATGTTTTAATTTCAGGGGTGGCTATTTAGAAAAAGAAAAAAAAAATTGGGGTGCAATGGCGCCACTTGGCCACCGGGGGGGCGCGTGTCCCCCCATGTTTTAATTTCATGGGTGGCTATTTAGAAAAAAAAAAAAAAATTGGGGTGCAATGGCGCCACTTGGCCACCGGGGGGCGCGTGTCCCCCCATGTTTTAATTTCATGGGTGGCTATTTAGAAAAAAAAAAAAAAAAATTGGGGTGCAATGGCGCCACTTGGCCACCGGGGGGGCGCGTGTCCCCCCATGTTTTAATTTCGTGGGTGGCTATTTAGAAAAAGAAAAAAAAAAATTGGGGTGCAATGGCGCTACTTGTCCACCGGGGGTGGGGGGGGGGGGGGGGTGGGTTTGGGGGGGCGCGTTTCCCGACCTTACACTCTCCCCATGTTTTCATTTCATGGGGGGGGGTGTCTATTTTTTCCCCCCAAAAATATTTTTTTGGAGTGCAATGGCGCCACGTGTCCACCAGGGTGGGAGGGGGTGCCTGGGGTTTTTCCCCCCCCCCACCTTACAGTCTCCCCATGTTTTTACTTCATGGGCGGCCTCTGTTTTATTTTTATTTTTTTTCCCAAAAATTTTCTCGGGGTGCTGCTGCACCGGCGCCAGGCGTCCGCCGGGGGGCGCCACCGTGCCGGTCGAGCCCGAGCCCCCTCCCCAGCCACCCATTGGCCCCTCAGGCCTCGGGGCGGCGGTCCCGGGAGGCCGACTCCCCTCTGCGGAGGCCCCAATGAGGTCGGATCTGGGTGCCCGCGTCCGTCCGGCGCTTCCAAGGCCTCGGGGAAGAGAGGGGGAAGTCGCCGCTGAAGGTGGCGCGCAGCGCCGATGGCGAGACCCACGGGGGAATTCCTCCCCCGGATTGTTAGGAGCGGGCAAGAGAGAAGGACGGGGCGGGGTCTTATCCCACCCGACGAGGCCCAGGCCGTGCTCCATGAGACCCATGGGGACTCTGCGAGCGAGGTGGCCCGGAGAGGGAACCAGGAGTGCAAGGGAGGTTCTGTGTCTGAGGTTGCCCGGGCAGGGCTCCAGGCGTAAAAGGGCAGAGAGGCCCCTCTGCTATCTTGGAAGCCTGCGTGGGCTGAACAGGGCGAATCTTCTCCCTCCCTTTACCAGGAGCGTGAGGGAGTTGCCGTGACGGAGCTTGCCCGAGCAGGGAACCGGAGGGTGACCGGGGTGAGAGCCCCATCCACCAGTGCGGGAGCCCCGTGGGTCTTGCGTTGAGGCTTAATGAGGACGACCCTTCCGTGCGGTGCACTGCCACCTGGTGGCAGACAGGGGAACTGCAACCTCTGGAAGTCCCAATGAGGTCGGGAAAAAGGGCCCGATGCCGGGACCCGGTTCCAGGAGGTCGGGTAAAATCTGCCGGCGCCCCGCAAAAGGTGGCGCGCAGCAGCGACGCCGTGACGTCCGAGGGAATTCCTCGGGCGGATTGATAGGTGGTGAAGAGATGCGAGAGAGAGAGCCAGGAAGAGATCCGTGGGGCACAGCGCGAGTTTTCCCAGTTTCACCCGAGTTACCCTTCCAATCGATGGGGGCACTCTTTGTCCCAGGTTGATTCTGCTGAAAGTGCATGGCTCCAAGAGTGCAAGGGAGGTTCTGTGTCTGAGGTTACCCGGGCAGGGCTCCAGGTGTAAAAGGGCAGAGAGGCCCCTCTGCTATCATGGAAGCCTGTGTGGGCTGAACAGGGTGAATCTTCTCCCTCCCTTTACCAGGAGCATGAGGGAGTTGCCGTGACGGAGCTTGCCCGAGCAGGGAACCGGAGGGTGACCGGGGTGAGAGCCCCATCCACCAGTGCGGGAGCCCCGTGGGTCTTGCGTTGAGGCTTAATGAGGACGACCCTTCCGTGCGGTGCACTGCCACCTGGTGGCAGACAGGGGAACTGCAACCTCTGGAAGTCCCAATGAGGTCGGGAAAAAGGGCCCGATGCCGGGACCCGGTTCCAGGAGGTCGGGTAAAATCTGCCGGCGCCCCGCAAAAGGTGGCGCGCAGCAGCGACGCCGTGACGTCCGAGGGAATTCCTCGGGCGGATTCATAGGTGGCGAAGAGATGCGAGAGAGAGAGCCAGGAAGAGATCCGTGGGGCACAGCGCTAGAAGGCTCGAGGTGCCCCTGAGCCACCCTTCCGATCGATGAGGCACCCCGCGTCCCGGCGGGGAGGGACGATCGCTCGGCCGGAACCCAGGGGTCCCGGCTGGTTTCATGGGCGAACCTGACCCTCCCTCAGCCCACGGCGCGCCCGGCACCCCTCCGCCACGAGGGCGTCCGGTCCACCAGGTGTCCGCCTTGC